>CM060932.1:723355845-724605845 GCA_030765085.1 Allium cepa | reverse complement strand
TCTGTGTGGCTGCAATACACGCACGCGTGTACTGCCTCGCCACTACAGTGAATACACTAGAGATCAGCATATCAAAAGCAACTGACACCAACTCGAGATCAAGTTTGAGTTATACGACTCAAACTCGACTGGTCAGTGTCATCTCAAAACATAATTGCACAAACAAGGCTACTACATAGTGCAACAACAATATCTGTGCAACAACTATTACAAAGACAAGTTTATCAAACAGAAAGCAGAATGACCTGCACACAAGTGTGCATGTGATCCCCAAATGTGCAAGTGTAAGCATCTTCCCAAGTTAAGGCCATAAGCAACAGATTTACCCAATTCGAAATCAAGTGATAAAATCAGGTCAGAGTCTGATAATATCAAAACAAGTTGTAGCCATAAGCTACTGACCGGAGTCAAAGGAAACCAAAAAAAACATCAACATATACAGCAATTCCCCAACAGAAAAATGCAGTTCAAATTAAACTGCAATGAACCAGTCAAGTAGGCCTTAAAAGTTTCACTAAATCAAAATATTTTCAACTAGCCAAAATCAATCAAATACTCCAACCCAAATACAAGAGAAATAATCGATCTGCAAGTATCACAAAGGCACAAGTCACACTCAAAACAACTCAAGCTCAATACAAATCCAATAATATATATGCATACACACATATAAATATATGTATGCCAATATATGCAGACTTGAATAAACAGGTGACCGAGCAACAACACTGATGAACCAACAGAGGCATCTACAAGCATCAGGTTGAAAACACTATAGGGATAACACACTTGTCTACAAGGAGATGTACAACAAGTGATACTAAGTGCAACAGCAACTCAAGCATCGTCAGCAAAGGGATACAACTACAAAGTATGAAGCCAATATACATGCCAACAAGATAAGTGGATAAATACATATGCAACAGTATAAGGAAACAAACTCAGAAATGCCCAAAGACCAATGGGTTCATTTCACTGCTCAAATATACATGAAGCCAATTTCAGTAACACAGCCCCAATGAAACCAATACAGTGCAACTGACTCGAAGTAATAAACAGTGATAACATGATGAACTTTTATGCAAAGACCAGTGAACAACTAAATGAAACCGGACCAAGTTCAACTCAATTGCAAACTATATCATACCTGATACTATGACAATATGGATGTAAGCGAATACATCTGATTCTAAATGACAAGATTAAAGTCAAGACCAATGCCATCAGTTAATGGCCAAAGTCATGGAATTGCATAAACAAGTTCAAGTGTGCTACAGGGAAATTGCAAAATGAATCTGGACAGTGCAAATATGAGACTCGACTGGACAGCCTCACAATGAAATGGCCGTGTTCAAAACTTGATACAAGGAACTACATGATTAGCAAGTATACAAGTGAATTCAACGTGAACCAACAGTGCACTAGTAAGGTTAACAAGACTCGGCATGTATATGAAGACGACAAAACAAGTGCAACATAATGTGACAGTGGGCAAAGTCGAAGCTACAACTCAAGACCATATGCAAAGAAGGGTGCAGTGAAGACTGTAGGCCATGGCTACAACAATAATTCCAATCAAGATCGAAGTCCACGTTGAACCAAGTCAAAGCCGTGATCAAAGAGATGAACAGGCCAGAGACGAGGTTATCAAAAATCGAACAGCAAGTTTCAAGAATGACCATAGTCAAATAGCAGTTTCTTTTTATCAAAATCGAACTAAAATTATTTTTGCAAAAACAAGCTTTCAAACCAAGTCCAAAAACAACTGCAGTTCAAAAAAAATGTCACCTGCAGTTCGAATTTAAAATGGCCAGATAATACCATCGCATAAACAGAGTCCTTGCCGATTCAAAGGCAAAGAATCGAACAAGTTCAATTGTCAACAAAATCATAGTGATCGAAGTCGACTAAGAATCAACAAATTCCCAAATACATGATGACCAAGAAACATCGTTACAGCATTTTAAAAAATCAAATGGCCAAGAAACATCAAGTCACGAATACACACAATTTTATACGAATGAAAACATCAAAATTTACCCTACAAACTTGAGGTAGAACTAGATGTGAGTAATTAAAATTACTCACCTTTCTCACGACAAATTGAAGCAGGACCCCAATTAATGCGTTTGAAGTCGACGACCCAGAATTTCCCGAAAACCCTAATTTGTAAAGACGAGAACAAGGCCGCCATTGTTTTCGTTCGTATGTTTTAGGGTTGTGAGGAATGAATGATAAAAAGGGGTAGGTTTTGTCTTGGATAAATTCACACACCAATTAAAATGTGGCCCAATATTAATTTTAAAGCCCGTAAAACAATTTAACCAATTTCAAACAAATTTCAACCGATTCCAAAAACTCCAACAACAAACAGCAATTAGCTGTCAACATTAATCGTTTATTGATGATAATAAATTTTTTCACAAATTCCCGGGTTGTTACAGAGAGTATGACAACTTCCGATCCCTGTCTCTTTAACAACCAAACGTTATTATAACACCGCGGTCATTTCAAAATAATTATACTTCAAAAACCAGAATAAAATATTCATTTCAAAACCATATAAATACGATATCATTCCCAAAAAAAATGATATCCTTTTTTTTAATTTCAAATCAATATAATATCATTTTATTTCAATTATATCCCTTTTTCAAAATCAAAGCACTTCCAAATTATACACTTAGAAACCAAACATTGAAATTTTAACACCTTTAAAACATAATACTTTGAAATTCATAACTTCGAAGCATTTAATTTCGATAAAACATTTCAATTTCGCTATATTTCAAGGCTTTAGTTATTCCAAAATTTCGAAGCTAAATTTGATAATTTCGATTTAATAATTAAATTTTCTATTATTTAGTTTTCAAATATTTTCCATAATAAATCCTTTATCATTTCAATAAAACTCAAATTTCCAATAACTAAATATTTCCTTCAATTCATTTATAGTTGAAATAATCATTTAATCCACCTTGACCCCAAAATCAAGTTATAGTAATTATACCTCTTAAAATTTCCAATTTAATAAATTTCACATCAACCATTTTGAGTTTAATTCTCAAATAAATTAAATTTCAAATAATCTCAAATTTACCTCAATTTCAAATCAAATTTATCCGAGTAAAATTCTTAAATAATTTGATTCAAATCAATTTCATATTTATCTTCCAACCTTAATTGTATTTAAGTCATTATAAACTCTATATACAATATAATTTAAATAAATACTTTAACCATGTTATATCTTAATAGAATCAAACTTTATTATTAACTTCTTTTATACTTAAAACCAAATTTGTACATAGCTTAAAACAAATAATTTAACTATGTATAAAATAACATTTATAAAATATCCAAATCAATATCTCATAAAACCATACATTTCTTTGCAGAACCATAGAAAATCCTTTCAAATATTTTTATATATAGACCACGGTGTTTGTATATAATTTTCTACCTGTGGTCAAGTGATACGTATATTTATCATTTCAATCCGTAATTTAAAATAAAATACGGTTATATATTATTTCAAACCGCAATCCCGAATGAAATAAAAATGCATAACAACGTGCAATTTATAAAGATATAAAATACAACATCCATTCATCCAATATCAATCATCAACCATTAATCAAAATCACCATCCAATTCAATCAATTGCATCAATATATAACAAATAATAAGCAGCAGGTATCAACTAGTAGTTTATATTCAATAATAAATTAAATGACAATTTAACTGACAGTTTATATGCAATGATAAATTAAATAACAATTTAATTCGATAAATTCAATTTAACTGGGATGATGATTAAAAATATGCCAAACAATCATCAATAAATTTCTAATCACATCAAAAATTAATTTAACACATATAAGAAATTTTAGAAGTTGTGAGTGGGTTAAAACACTCACATTTTAAATTTAAATTGAATTTAAATCCCATTTAAACCTAAAATTTTAATAGTCTCAGAATCTAATCAAACCCATGCCAAAATGTTCGGAATTCCAATACAAACCTAACGGAGAAAACCGTGCATGAATTGGATCTCGTATGCAAAAGTTATACGCATTAGAAGTTTTAAACGATAAAATTGAAATAAAGAAAATATATAAAAAAATCAACACAACACAACTACCTAACACGTCAGCACCCTCCTTCCACTCATGCTCAACTACAGGAAAACACGCACATCCAGACGCACAAACCCACAGCCCCAAACTTTGACCATGGATCGCGAGCAACTCCGGCCACCTGACTTCCCGCGACCACCCCTATTCTCTCGCCTACGACGAGCCGCATCTCCCTACGGCCACGACCCAACCTTCGGCTGCCTTAATTTGCGTGCGCCGCCACCAAGCCATCGAGGGATTCGAACCCTAAAACGCCAATTAACACCGCCACAGGTCGAGCTAGGCCACATTTCCACCACCCATCGACTCCACGCAGTGACCTCTACGATACCCACAATTTAATTTTGCCAAAATATTCTCGAATTAAAAATACCCAAATTGAATTAGGGTTTCGAGATATTCAAGCTTTGACCAAGATTTGTCATTTATTCAAGCGTCAATTCCGAAAATAGACGCTAGACGCAGATTCGTATCGACGAGATCTTCGATATATAATTTTTCTGAATTTTTTTAAGGAGTTTGAAATTTCAATTTGATTTTTGACTTGTAATTGGATTTTGAATTGTCTGCCATTGAGATGAGGAGGTGAGGAGGTGAGGAGGAATTGTACGTACAGAAAAATGTCAATGAGGAACAATTAGGGTTTATAATAGGGTATTTATAGACAAAGCTGAAATAGAATAGATGGACACGATTGATATACGCGTTGAACGATAAAATGGCCCGAAAAGGCCGTTCTGACTCCTGAATGAAATTGGGTCAACGCATATATCAAAGTAGATGTTTTAAAATATTTAAAACGCAATGGAGCTGGTTTCAAGTCCAAATTCCATCGTCTGAAGAAGTTATGCTAAAATCAAATTATTTCAAATTGATTTCAATTTAATTGATTTCTGGGCGTTTCGAGTCCGTACGATCAAACTACAAGCCCGATCATTACGAAACTTGAGATCCTACAATAGTTCACCGTTACGGATCTGATGAAACTGGTTTCGTCGAAATCCAAGTCAGTGGCCAAAATGGCTATTTTTACATTAATTAAATAGATTAATAATTGATTAATTAAATCAAATTTCCAATTTCAATTCTAAAATTGACAATTCTTATCATTTTATATTTCCAAATTATTCACACTAATTTAACAAATTTAGATGTCAATTTAAAGTTAATTAATTTATAAATTTCAGTGTTTACCTCAATTTATTGAATTCAGAATTTATAAATAAAATTCCCAATAATTCCATTTAATTAAATCAATCAATAATTATTCCTTTCATTATTGTCAAATAGATGGATTTAACATTAGATTCAAAACTATTACATTAATTTTCTCATATTCCATCTTTATTTCAATTAACGTAAAATTTAATATTTAATTCTACTTATTTGCAATAAATCCAATTATTTAACTTTATATTCCAATAAATAAATAAATCCTGACTCTCATTCTTTTAATTCAACTAATTATCATATTATCATCTTAGGTTCCATTTATATTGGTATATATCCTGATACATTAACATTTTCCCATTCATACTTTATTATCAAATAAAAAATATCTTAATTACTTATGTAGCATTGATTCTATCAAATTACAATTTCACGTATTATTTCATCAATTAACGCAACTTTGAATTTATTTCCCGATTTATTAATTTCAATCAATTAAAACCTTACAATTGGTTTTAATTAATTGGGATTGCCCTAAATTAGTCATTTATCCACTTGTATTAACATTATTCTCTAAATTTACATCCAATTACTATTAATCAATATATTATTTCATTGGTTAACTCAATACTTACTTTTATTTACCTATTTTCCATTGCTTTATTACATTTACACTTTACAATTACAATTCTTACCACATTAATGAGACATTTATTTTCATTTAAATGTAATTGATTTCTAATTAATTTGGTAGACTAGATATATTCTGGTAATTTATGATGATTGTTACCATAGCCTTAAA
The DNA here is from genome assembly GCA_030765085.1 of Allium cepa. Taxonomy (NCBI): domain Eukaryota; kingdom Viridiplantae; phylum Streptophyta; class Magnoliopsida; order Asparagales; family Amaryllidaceae; genus Allium; species Allium cepa. The sequence continues at coordinate 724,599,734 of CM060932.1, read as the reverse complement.
ATTTCACTTAGACTTATTATTTCAATTATTTATTATAATTACTTACATCCTATGAATTCATTCTATTAACATAAATCATACATTAATTCATATATTCATACAATACTTACATTTATTTACTTATATAAAAATTTTATTCTCAAATATAACAGTTACAACAAATTAATAGCCAATTAAATAGTAACTTACGACCGTTACTATTACTTTGATTCACATTAATGAATTCATTATTTGCAACAAAAGTTACCATTCTTATATACCCAATCTTTATTCGCTAGTCATTCATTACATATTATTCCACTTATAAATTTTAATATTTGCATTAGTTTTCTTACATTAATTTATAGCCAAGTATAACAACTTACATTACTTCAATTAATTTTAATTTCATTTCAATTGTTAATACTTAGTTTTAATTTCCAATCCTACACTTCATTCTTAACATTTACTTCATTTGAATTATATATTTTTTTTCTTTCTTAATTCAATTACAAAGATCTAATAAAATTAACCAATTTATTTATCAAAATTTACAGATCGTTACATTTTATCAATCATATTAAATGCATAAATTTATCATTGTAGATAATTATAACATTCTTTAGCATATGTTCTTACAATATTAGAAGGGCTAAATGTTGTCATTTCGTTTTTCTAATAAAGCTCCCACCAGTCTTTTATGTTTCTCCAAATACTAAGATAAAACACAGAAATCTTTCGACTTCACCAGTGGGTGTTAGGACTCATCTATCTTGGTATTCTGACCATGAGTTTTCTCAACAAATCATAGCTGTAACATCCCGGTATTTCATGCCATTTGCATTCACACATGCTGCATTTGAATTGCTCAAAATATCACATTGTTATTTTATATTTGGTAAAAATAAGCATATACAGCAAATAAAATAATCATAGAATCCACACATGGAGTAATATAACAAAAACAGCGAAAATAGACAAATAGTAGTTCATGAAGCTACTATATAAACAACAGAGTATGAAACAAAATACAGTAGAAAACAAGATAAATAGAAGTCTCAATACATAGTCAAATAACAAAATCTGAATATATCACTGGGGTCAACTGAACAACTGAAAGCTGAATAGATATAGATAGATCTTCAAGCGAAGCTTCAACTCTAAAGGTGAGTCTCAAATGTTGTGACACTCAATCTGACCCGAGCATAAAGCAAAACACAAAACACTCGAGTCAGGATTAACATTCTTATATCAATAAATCCAACCCAGGTGAAATATCAACAGAAATACAAGTAACTTAATGGTTGTTTGGGATACCCATCATCTAAGGATCCGTGGAACTATCTACCATGTAGTAATGTGCGCTACTATAACAATGTCTATAGTAAAGTAAACTATTAAAATAGTGTTAAGGCGTTACCCATATCCCCCTTAATACATTTTATATATTCTCATAGTCTATACAGTATCGTAATCTCCATCCGTAAACCAGTGGCTGTCAAAGGGCACTCCACAGGTATGGTACAAAACAAACTTGTAGTGGGCTCGATATGGTAGGTGACACGGCTCATCTAGGCAATGCCATGGTAGATATACCAATTACACTTCCAGGTTGTTGGTAACGCATAGCCACAGCTACCGCCTAACTCATCCAACACTCCCATAAAATCCGAAGGTGCACCCAATCAATCACAAAGTAATAGAATGGTATGGAAGAAGTGTGTTCGATCAGAGGAGCTACCTCACTTGGCCCGTAGCCACCTTAAGCTAACTCATGGAAGTCAGGTCCATGTATATACCTCATATAAAATCATCGCCAACCATCCTAATTTATTCTGGAATCTCCACCACGTACACAGTTGTTAAATCGGTATTGGCAGAGAGTATGACAATAACCGATCTCGGTCTCTTTAACAACCAAATGTTATTATAACATAGTGGTCATTTCATATCAAATAGTTCATAATTCATATCAAAATATCATATCCTTTCAAAACCATATCAATTCAAGATTATTACTCACTTTAAAATAATATTCATTTTCAAAATCATAACACTTTCCAAAGTTATAACTCTTTCGAACTTATAAACCTTTGAAACCATAAAACTTTGGAAATCATAACACTTGGAAATCTATATATTTTGAAATCATAATACTTCGAAATTGTAACACTCCCACTTAACAGTTTAGATATAGAAAATAGTATATATAATAAGATAGTTATAAGTTAAAGAAGTTTATAGAATAAAATAGTACATTAAAATAGTTATAAATTTTAAAATAGTTTATATATTAATTTAATTAGTATATTAAAATAGTTAAATTAAAATAGTTTATATTAAAATAATTTTATAAAGTAAAAATATTCATATATATATATATATATTAAAATACTTTACATAAATAAAAATAGTTTCCTCAAAGTTCACAAATCTATTCAAACCAATTCGAATTCTAAAATTCAATTTAATTCAATATTAATTCACAAATTTCAATTTTAATTCAATATCTCAATAAACCGTTTTATATCGGTTTCAAATATAGATTTGAACTACATTCAAACCATTTCAATTTCAATAGGTTTCAAAGCTTTAAATATTCAAACACTTACAAAACTAAATTTGATAATTTCATTATCTCAAATCCAACTTTACTATTATTTAGTTTTGAAAATATTCACTTAATCAATACAGTAGTATTAAAAAAAGTTTCAAAATAAAAATTTAAATAAAACTAAATATTTCATTTAAATTTATTTAAATTTGAAAATACTCATTTAATCATCTTTAATCTAAATCAAGTTATAAAATCATAACCTTAAAATTCAAATTTAATAAGTTTCAAATCAATCTTATTTAAGTATAGTTCTTAAATAAATACAATTTCAAATCAAATTCAAATTTATCTTTCCAACCTCAATTTATTAAAATTATTATAAAATCTATCTTTAAAATAAAAATTTAAATAAAAATTTAAAACATATTATATACTAATTAAATTAAATTTTATTAAATTAAATCTTATTATTCATTTTATTTTATATCAAAACTATTTATATATATTAAAATAGTAAAATTATAAGTAAAATCTTAAAAAAATTATATTTTCAAATTAACTTATAGATTTAAAATTTCCAAACATATAATTTTAAAAATCTAAAATTTAAACCTTTATAAAAATAACATTTAATTATATATAATTCCAAAAATCAATATTTATTAAACGATATATATTTGTTATTTAAAACTTTGGAAATCTTCAAAAATATATGTAGACCAACGGTGTCTGTATTAAATTTTCTATCCTATGGTCAAGTGATAGAGATATTTATCATTTTAATCCGTAGTTTAAATATCTACGGGTATATATCATTTCAATCTGCAATCCTAATTTCAAAGTCAATGAAAATCGCGTGGGTTTATCATTTCAACCCATAACGATTTTCTCCTATTCTACAAGATCGTTTGGGTATGTATCATTTCAACCCATAAGGAATTCTGAAATAACAAGGAACTTGCAGAGTGGGAATAAATATTATAATAACATAACATTTCATCAACAGGCATATATCATCAATGATAAATAAAATATTAACAACAGGACATGTGTCATATCTCATAGGTGAACAGATATACAGCAAATTAATGTTTAACCGTTCAATTTATCAGCATATTTCAATTGTTGTTCCACATGAAATCAAATTTAATAAATATAAGAATATTAATCGTGAGTGATTGCTTACCTTTCGAGGCTAGAGAAATTTGATAACACGACAACCTATGATCTGAATCACGATTTAAACCATCGACCAATCCAAACAACGAATCTTAAAGCAAAGTAAGCCGAACACGGATCTGACAGACAAAGCTGATAATAGGAATCGATGAGAGCAAATATATTTAAAATTTACAGTTTAATATTAATTCATATTAAAATAAGATAAAATAAATCTTTATAATATTTTTTAAAAATCTATATTTAACTTACACACATGTTAAACATAATAAACCTTTGTCGTATATTTGGAAAAATCAAACATTAGCAAAATCAAAATCTTTATCACTTACTCTAAATCAATAATTAGTACATACATAAGCTTATATATGTAAGATGTAAATAAAATCTCTTTTTCCTTAAAACAATATTTATAAAACACCAATATAAACATTAAAAATGTTCATAATCAATTACTCAACAAGAATACATAAAAGCTAACACAAATATAAATATATTCGTAAAAGCCAGAACATACATACATACATACATACATATACATATATATATATATGCTGCTACAAATCTTAACAAAATAATATATATATTATATTTAAAAACCAATAGTTATTATAAAAAATCAAGATAACATACTATTATCATAACATAGACATAGACTCAACAGCCTACAAAACAGACATGTACATAGTGTAACCTCATGCATATGCATATATATATATATATATATATATATATATATATATCTGTGTGTGTGTATGTACATGCAACATATACTTTTGGCTAGAGCCGAAATCCAAGCAAAACACCGAGCAAATTCCTTACCAAAGATTTCAACACATGTATTTATATTTTATATTAAACAAATAACTTTCATAATCTTGCATATAACTACACATATAAACAACATCTTGTAAAATAAATTATTATACGCAAATCTTATATATTATAATTTAAATCAATACTTATATATAAACTAATACATAGAAACTAATATATATAACATTATATATACATATAAAGTAATACTAGACAATACTAAACAAAACTAATACGAACATGAGTATATAATTCAACAGATCTACTATATAACCTATTATATCTTTGAAACAACACCTATATATATTAAACAGTAAAAAACATAACATTTTAAGATAATATTTATGTATACATTTATAACTAGATAAAGCATATACACATAAATAATATATATATCTTAATAATAAGAGGAAGGTGTGATTAGAGGCTCAGCAACCAAAGGAAGGCGGAGGATAGGCTTCGGCTGGTCTCCTCAGAGGGTCAGGGTAATGAGGGTTCGGGTTTGCTAGTAATAGCCTGGAAGCGGCAAAGTCGTGGCATGGCAGTAGGCTATGCATGTGTCGTGATGCAGAGTTGTAGGTGGATGGGCAGGCGGCCAACCATAAGTGATGGGAAAGGATGATGGAGGCATGAGAGGGTGTATGCGATGGGAGCTTGTCTGTCATGTTATGGAGTGAACAACGGTAAGAGAAGGCAGTTGCGGCTGGTGGGCTCGGGTACGGAAATGGGTAGGTGGGCTCGGCTATGATCAAGGAGAGGGAGAAGGTATGCAGAACCACATGAAATTTGAAGAAGAACGAGTAGCAGTAAAATATTAACTTTGCAAATATACGCAATTTTTTTTTCTAAAGTGAATAGAAAAGGAGAAGTATTAACCAACATATAAAATTTTGACATAGGGGAATAGATAAATTCACAGCTTGAACTCTGGGAATTGTAAAAGGTAGCGACCATTTGATTACATGGTAGACAAATAAAAGGTTACAGGAAACCAAATGATAAAATTTTGGGTGCCGATACGACAAATCGTATCGTGGTTTCGCCGCGTATCCGAACCAAAACACAAATGTGAATATAACATAGAGATCAGCACGATGAGACGATCAAAATGGTGTACAGATATCAGCGGTACGACCATCTTATCAAAGTCGATATTCAGTTTCGAAAATGCTGCTAAAACGCCAAAATTAAAAGGGGCAATAGCAATCCAAATTTGACGAAACAAAATATGATGTCTCACTCAGAAGATGATTTATAAATTTATTATATAAAAATATTCAGGTTTGAAAAATATTTTATTATCATCAAATATTAACTGATTTAAATTTAAATAAAATTACACAACAAAATAAAATCCATATTTTCTGATGGAAATTTACCATTTTCTATGTTTATATTGACGTATTCCAAATATCAAATTTATATTTTAAAATTCAATTATTTAAAATTTCACAAAATTCCTGTTAATCACGTTATTAAAAACCGTTAAAATTTACGGGTTGTTACATTCTCCCCCACTTAAAACTTTTCGTCCCCGAAAAGGAAGGAGGTAGGAGAATAAAAACAACCAGAAAGAAAATTAGATTTGATATATAAAATAAAACCATTAATTTAAAACCATTTAAATTTCATAAAATTTTAAATTGGTTTATATTAAACTAATTGATTTGAATTTAAGGTATTTTCATTCAGTTGATTTAATTTCAATTTATTAACCTTAATTACAAAATTTCTTTTAAAACAAAACTTATTTTATTTAACTCATTTATTTAATTTATTTGATTTACTTAAGTTAATTCACTCATAATTCAATCTTAACTATTCCTAAATCCATATTCATTCATTCATTATCTTATTATTCAATTTATCTCGATTAACATTTTCTATAATCATAGATTTAGTGTATAAACACTTATTATAACCATTCAAATTTTATTTCAAATTACTTTAACATAATTTTATATTGTATACTATTCAATTACATATTCAACTTCTGAATAATTTAGGTAAGTTATGTATGTTGGAATGCAATTGAGTATTATACAAGTAAAAAATTTCCTAATTAAATTTATTTCAAGTTTAAAAATATTTATTCAAAAAATTTGGTTTCATTTTATAATTAAAATCATCCCTTAACAAAATTAAATTTCCAAAACAAGAGTGTAGCAAAGCTACTAAGTGGTTTCTCCACTCTGAAACTCGAAAATGAATGTCGATGATGCTGCAATCATCACCGAAATTATTTTCCAGTGGCAAAAGAGAAGGGTACTGTTTTAAAAATTTTAAAATTCTTTGGAAACGATTTCTATTCGAAAATATTTTTAAATAATATACATTTACTTATATCATGTGGCGATAGTCCTTGGTTTACAAAACAATAAATAAAATCAAATATTATCATTTCTAACAACCAATTTATTTAACAGTTTGATTTTAGAAAATTTATACTTATATATAATATAATCATACAAAATTTATTGTGTCATCCTGGTATTTTGTTCCATTCGCATCCACACATGTCGGATTTGAATTGCTCAAAATATCAGATTGTTAATTTACATTTGGCAAAACTCAGCATATACAGTAAATAAAATAATCATAGAATCATAGACACAGAGTAATATAACAATAAGCAGCAGAAACAGATAAATAGTAATTCATGAAGCTACTATATAAGCAACAGAGTATGAAACAAAATACAACAGAAAACAAGATACATAGAAGTCTCAATACATAGTCGAATAACAAAATCTGAATATATCACTGGAGTCAACTGAACAACTGAAAGCTGAATAGACATAGATGGATCTCCAAGTGAAGTTCCAACTCCCAAGGTGAGTCTCAAATGCTGTGACACTCAGTCTGACCCAACCATAAAGCAGAAAACAAAACACTCGAGTCAAGATTAACATTCTTATATCAATAAATCCAAATCAAGTGAAATATCAACTGAAATACAAGTAACTTAAAGGATGTTTGAGATACCCATCCTCTAAGGATCCGTGGAACTATCTACTGTGTAGTAATATACGCTACTATAATAATGTCTATAGTAAACTATTAAAATAGCGTTACGGAGTTACCCATATCTTCCTTAACACATTTTACATATTCTCATAGTATAAACTGTACCGTAATCTCCCTCCGTAAATTGGAGGCTATCAGAGGGCATACCATAGGTGTGGTACAAAAAAAAACTCGTAGTGGGCTCGATATGGTAGGTGACAAGGCACAACTAGGCTATACCAGGTTAGATATACCAATTACACTTCCGGGCTATTGGTAACGCATAGATGTAGCTACCGCCCAAGTTGTCTAACACTCCCATAAAATCCGAGGGTGCACCCAATCAATCACATAGTAATAGAATGGTATCAAAGAAGTGTGTCCGATCGGAGGAGCTACCTCATTTGGCCCGTCAATTTCTCCTGTTTTAGCCACCTTAAGCTAACTCACGGGAGTCAGGTCCACTTATATACCTCATATAGAATCGTCGCCAACCATCCTACTTCATTTTGGAATCTCCACCATGTACACAGTTGTTAAAGTGGTTTTCGGTATTGGCAGAGAGTATGACAATAACCAATCCCGGTCTCTTTAAAAACCAAACATTATTATAACATCGTGGTCATTTCATTTCAAATAGTTCATAATTCATATCAAAATATCATATCCTTTCAAAACCATATCAATTCAAGATCATTACCCACTTTAAATAATATTCATTTCCAAAATCATAACACTTTCCAAAATTATAACTCTTTCAATCTTATAAACCTTTGTAACCATAACACTTTGGAAATCATAACACTTTGAAATCATAACACTTTGAAATCATAATAATTTGAAAATCATAACACTCCCACTTAACAGTTTAGATATAGAAAATAGTATACATAATATGATAGTTATAAGTTAAAGTAGTTTATATAATAAAATAGTATATTAAAATAGTTAGAAATTTTAAAATAGTTTATATATTAAATTAATTAGTAAATTAAAATAGTTAAATTAAAATAGTTTATATTAAAATAATTTATAAAGTAAAAATATATATATATATATATATATATATTAAAATACTTTACATAAATAAAAATAGTTCCCTCAAAGTTCACAAATCGATTCAGATTAACTCAAATTCTAAAATTCAATATAATTCAATATTAATTCACAAATTTCAATTTTAAGTCAATATCTCAATAAACCATTTTATATCGTTTTCAAATATAGATTTGAACTTCAATCAAACCATTTCAATTTCAATAGGTTTCAAAGCTTTAAATATTCAAACAGTTACAAAACTAAATTTGATAATTTCATCTTTCTCAAATCCAACTTTACTATTATTTAGTTTTGGAAATATTCACTTAATCAATACAATAATATTAAAATAAAGTTTCAAAATACAAATTTAAATAAAACTAAATATCCAATTTAAATTTATTTAAATTTGAAAATATTCATTTATTCATCTTTAATCAAATTCAAGTTATAAAATCATATCCTTAAATCTAAAGTTTAATAAGTTTCAAATCAATCTTATTTAAGTATAATTCTTAAATAAATACAATGTCAAATCAACTTCAAATTTATCTTTCCAACTTCAATTTATTAAAATTGTTATAAAATATATCTATAAAATAAAATTTTAAATAAATACTTAAAACATATTATATACTAATTAACTTAAATTTTATTAAATTAAATCTTATTATTAAATTTATTTTATATTAAAACTATTTATATATAATAAAATAGTAAAATTATAAGTAAAATCTTAAAAAAAAAAAATATTTTCAAACTAACTTATAAATCTAAAATTTCCAAACATATAATTTTAAAAATCTATAATTTAAACCTTTATAAAAATAACATTTAATTATATATAATATTAATAATCAATATTTATTAAACCCTATATATTTCCTTTTTAAACTTTGGAAATCATGTCAAAAATATATATAGACCAACGGTGTTTGTATAAATTTTTTTATCCTATGATCAAGTGATACAGATATTTATTATTTCAATCCGCAATTTAAATATCTACGGGTATATATCATTTCAACCTGCAATCCCGATTTCAAAGTCAATGAAAATCGCTTGGGTTTATCATTTCAAGCCATAATGATTTTCTCCTATTATACAAGATCGTTCAGGTATGTATCATTTCAACCCATAGGGAATTCTAAACTAACAGGGAACTTACAGAGTGGAAACAAATATGATAATAATATAACATATCATCAACATGCAAATATCATCAGTGATAAATAAAATATAAACAACAAGGTATGGTGTCATATCTCATAGGTGAACAGATAATGGCATATCATATATAACAAATTAATGATTAACAGTTCAATTTATCAGCATATTTCAATTGTCCTTTCAAATGAAATCAAATTTAATAAATATAAGAATGTTAATAGTAAGTGATTGCTCAGCTTTCGAGGATAGAGAAATTTGATAAGACGACAAGCTATGATTTGAATCACGATCTAAACCATCGACCAATCCAAAAAACAAATCTTAAAGCGAAGTAAGCTGAACACGGATCTGATGGACAAAGCTGATAAATAGTAATCGATGAGGGCCAATATATTTAAAATTTACAGTCTAATATTAACTCATATTAAAATAAGATAAAATAAATCTTTGTAATAAAAAAAACCAATATTTAACTTACACACGTGTTAAATAAAATAAACCTTTATAGTATATTAGAAAAATCAAACATTAACAAAGTCAAAATCTATGTCACTTACTCTAAATCAATACTTAATGCATAAATAAACCTATATATGTAAGCTATATATAAATTAAATCCGCTTTTCCATAAAACAATATTTATACAACACCAATATAAACATAAAAAATGTTCATAATCAATTACTCAACACGTATACATAAAAGCAAACACATATATAAATATATTCGTAAAAGCCAGAGCATTGCTACAAAGCTCAATAACATAATATATATATATATATATTATATTTAAAAACCAATATTTATTATAAAAAATCAAGATAACATACTTTTATCATAATATAGACATACCCTCAATAGCCTACAATGTAGACACGTACATAATGTAACCTCATGCATATGCATATATATATATATATATATATATGTATGTATGTACAGCGAACACATACTTTCGGCTAGAGTCGAAATCCAAGTAAAACACTGAGCAAATCACTAACCAAAGATTTCAACACATATAAAACTTACATTTTATATTAAACAAATAACTTTCATAATATTGAATATAACTACACATATAAACAACAGCTTGTAAAATAAATTATTATATGCAAATCTTATATATTAAAATTTAAATCAATACTTATATATAAACTAATACATAAAAACTAATGTATATATAACGTTACATATACATAAAAAGCGATACTAAACAATACTAAACAAAACTAATATGAACATGAGTATATAATTCAATAGATCTACTATATAACCCATTATATCTTTAAAAACAATACCTATATATGCTAAATAGTAAAAAAAGCATAACATTATAAGACAATATTTATGTATACATTTATAACTAGTTAAAGCATATGCACATAACTAAGATATATATATATATATATACACACACATATACATACATATACATATACATATATATATATGTGGTTGGAGCTCAACAACCGAAGGAAGGTGGAGGATAGGCTTCGGTTGGTCTTGTTGGAGGATTAGGGTAAGGAGGGGTCAGGTTCGTTGGTAACAGCCTAGATGTGGCATAGTCGTGGCGTGGCAGTGGGCTATGCGTGTGTCGTGATGCGGAGTTGCACGTGGACAGGCAGGCGGCCGACCAGAGGTGATGGAAGAGGATGATGGAGGCACAAGAGGGTGTATGCGATGCGAGCTTGCCTGTCATGTTGTGGAGCGAACATCGGCAAGAGGAGGCAGTTGCCGCTGGTGGGCTTGAGTAGGGGAATGGGTAGGTGGGTTCTGCTACGATCAAGGAGAGGGAAAAGGTATGCGGAACCACATGCAATTTGAAGAAGAACGAGTAGTAGTAAAATATTATCTTTGCAAATATATGCATTTTTTTCCAGTGTGAATAGAAAAGGAGGAGAATGAACCAACATATAAAATTTTGACATAGGGAATAGATAAAGTCATAGCTTGAATTCTGGGAATTGTAAAAGTTAGTGACCATTTGATTACATGGTAGACAAATAAAAGGTCATAGGAAACCAAAGGATAAAATTCTGGGTACCGATATGACAAATCGTATCGCAGTTTCGCCGCGTATCGGAACAAAAACACAAAATAATACGGAGATAGCAAGATGAGACGATCAAAATGGTACACCGATATCGGCGGTATGACCATCCTATCAAAAGTCGATATTCGGTACCGAAAATGCTGCTAAAACGCCGAAAATAAGAAAAAGGGGGGCAATAGCAGTCCAAATTTGACGAAACGAAATATGAAGTCTCACTCAGAAGATGATTTACAGATTTATTATATAAAATATTCCGGTTTGAAAAATATTTTATTATCAGCAAATATTAACTGATTTGAATTTAAATAAAATTACAAACAAAATATACTTCCATATTTTCTGATGGAAATTTACCATTTGCTATGTTTATATAGACGTATTTCAAATATCAAATTTTTATTGCAAAATTCAATTATTTCAAAATTCACAGAATATTAGTTAATTACGTTATTAAAAACTGTTAAAATTTACGGGTCGTTACAATAGGCCCACAAACAATGGATAACTCCTTTTCGGTAGTATCACATACAACTGCTAACCTATTTTTCCTTGTCCTAATCTCATTTCGACCTTGAGTTTGCTCAACAAATCGAAAGAGGTTATTCACTCATACCTACCACATCACGACGGTCTAAGTATAATATATATACCTTGAGTTTGCTCAACAAATACTTTTAGTTATCTTACCTCATCTATTCAATATATTAATAATATTGCACATAACATCCGTAGCTTGAGTTTGCTCAACATTTAAGGAGTATGTGGTAGAGGACAACATTATATTGAAGGTTCATAATCTTCAGTATACTATATTGAGTGATATCGACTTATGGAATAATGTATTTCATATGAAATACCGCCGTGATTCAAGTGTCAGACATATCAAAAATCACTGTATACGTATATTTACATATGTATTTACTCCTTAAGTCTATTTGGGTTTCTTTAGTGTTCCACCTTTAGTTTATACACTCATAGTATATAAGTTTCATTATTATATAACTTTTAAATTTTAACTAACTTATACAATAATTTTATGTATAACATTTTATTAATTATATCTTATCTAATTAATTAACTCTTTAATTAATTTTAAATTAGAATTCCAATACAACTTTTATATTGGACATATCTACTATAACCGTAACAGTAAGACATCACTGCTCACACTATACTGTTATCTAACCCAAGGTTATATGTTTCCTTTTATTATCTTGGATACTCTTAAATAAGTAGACTAGATGATATGTTTGGATTCACAGTTCCTGTATGAAGATGAGCTTGGAGGAGCTATGGCATATTACTCTATATTTCTAGTTTCTTCCGTTTGTTGTTATATACTCTGAGTGATGTAGTGATGAAATGTTGTACTAAGATATTATGACATTGTACCATAAATCATGATGTTCTAGTAGAGATGTTATATTTAATTTGTTATAGATCACTATATTTCTGTTATATATTTTCTATATTATATTTTATCCATGCACTGTGAGATATGCAACTGGTTTTCTACTTTAAAATTCAACATTAATGATCGTCCCATATCTGCCTGGCATGTTTACAGCGCTCTTTTAGGTCATTTGGTGCATGTGGTATAGGGAGATCATCATAGTAGACTTGCAAAACATCACATGAAAGGAAAGAAAATGGAATAGCTAGAAAAATATTGAAAAAGGTCATATCAAGTTAACAACTTGGCCCCTATGGATGGGACCCGAGTTGTGACTTGAGAATAGGATAAAATCTGGGTTGGACTCGAAGCAAATGGCGGAAAACTCGAAGTAGATAACGTAAGACACGAAGCACAACAACCCAAGGAAAAACTCAAAAAAAATGAAGTTGTGACTTGGAGTTTTCTCTAGCCAGGTCAGCACCAACTTGTGCCTCATGGATCACAACCGATCCATGGTGATGAGGTCGGGGTTAGTCAGGCTAATTTCTTGGAATAACATGCATGACATGGTGAACGTGTGGAGCAATTTTTGAAGTATATCTAGGTGGTTTTTACCTATAAATAAAGGTGGAGAGAACTTAGAAAGGGATTTTTGATTTCTCCTTCATTTTGAATTTCTAACAATGATGAGTTGTAAAATCATATCTCCCAAAACCATCAAGGTGGATTCCTACTGAGTTGTGACCATCGAGTTATAAAAACAATTTTATAAAAACAAAGAATAATCAATAGAAATCAACTAAGTGGAGTTGGCTAGAGTAATCGCCGAACCACTCTTAAAATCTTGTGTTCTTTTCTTATACTATATTCTTTTCTTTGATATTTCCCTTTTTAGTAATTTATTAAGTGTTTGTGACAATTTTGTTGCAGACGGTTATATTATACAATATTAAGTAAACATAGAAGGTACACAAAATGAAATACATCGTTACGGATTTAGTTTAACAATTGTTCTTACATCTTAAAGTCATACCCACGTGGGGTCAAAAATATAGTACAATATAGCTATTAGTGTCATGCATGACATATTAAGATGTAAGAACGAAAATTGGATATAGCGGAAATAAACATAAATATAATGCTCAACCCTCCTACTTCATCTTCGGCTTGCATTATTTGACCATTCCAAAAGTAACGTCTCTAAGCCCGTAAACTCAGTCTATGCAAATGAGTACCCATGAGTTGATAGGGAAAACAAGAATAAAAACATGAGTCGAACATAGTCTGGTATGAGTAGCATATTACTCTAGACAAGAAAAATAGACCGCTCCACTAATATGTAGGATAGGTTTTACCGTTAACAATACCAAAGAAATAAATTATCCAATTTACAAATAAACAAAAATCATTTCTCTATTTAATTGAATTTCAAAGAAAAACTGTGAGGCCACAACCGAAAGCAATCTCTCGATTTGTTTCATAGTAATAACACAATATTTCACTAAAACCCGAAATACCCTATTCTTGATTACCCCTAAGGCTTTATGTATTTTGTGGTGGAGATATATCATTTAAATCTTATCCTTCAGCTGCTATTGAGGCTTTATGCTTATGTATTATATACATTTGCACTTAGCTCTCAACTACCACTAAGGCCTTGCATCATTTAAAGAACAAAGGGTTCAAAACTATTCTTCGACTGCCACTTAGGCCTTATGCTTTTCTTCCATACAAAATATCAAATTTAGTTTTTGGCTACCACTAAGGCCTTATGCCTCATCGTTCTTGGTTGCCACTCAGGTCTTACACTAATGCTTTCATATTTCAGTTGCTACCTATGGACTTACACCTACTTCGCTTTTGGTTTCTTGACTACTATCTCAGGCATTGCATCGTCCACTCCCTTGGTTGCCACACTTGGCCTTACACTAATTGCTTTCATAGTACAGATGATTCCCGATTTGTAACGACCCGCTATTTTGGACCATTCAAATCAACACTAAAATCGTACATGTCCGACTTGAATAATTCAAAATACCGAATTGTTGATTTAATTTGGCAAAACTTAAAATATACAGTAAATAAATCAAACACAGATCACAGACACAGAGTAATATAATGCAGCGGAATAGAAAAATAGTAGTTCATGAAGCTACTATATACATCAGAGTTTAAAATAAAATACATCAGAATATCTCGAATATAGTGAAGTCTTCAGTACGAGCCGATGACTTCTCTGAACCAGTCAACTAGAAAAACTGAAAGCTGAATAGATAGTTGGATCTCCAAATGAAGCTCCAATCTCCAAAGGTGAGTCTCAAATGCTGTATTACTCAGTCTGACCCGAGCGTAAAGCAAAACACAAAAACACTCGAGTCAGGATTAACATTCTTATATCAATAAATTCAACTCAAGTGAAATATCAACTGAAATACAATATAACTGAAGGATGTTTGGGGTACCCATCCTCTAAGGGTCTATAGAATTATCTACAATGTAGAAATATATACTATTACACCATGGTCGTTCACTTAATTTATACTTCAACCCAATATCAAATCACTTCAAATAATAGTATTTATATTTTAAATGATGTATACAGCAAAGTACTTCAATTTCCCCAATTTAACAAACCGATCACATCAACCCGACCTTCCCATTCCAATTAAATTCAATCTCATTTTATCAATTTAAATGTTCCAAAAATCCACTTAAATTTATAATTCCCAGATTTGGATATCCAAATTTCCCTTTTTCGTTCAATATGATTCTTGCTTTAAGTATTCAACATTTCAACTAAATTTTTCCCAATCTAGTTTTCTAAATAAACTTTCCAATTTAGTTCAAACTCAAATCTCACCTAATTCAATTCGTTATCTACATAACAAGTTCAACTATCTTAGTTCAAAATACATATCCAAATCTCTAAACCATTTGATTTCAATATAATTCATAGCTTAAATATAACAATTTAAATTTAACAGTTTCATATAGAATCTCGATTCTTTTACATCATTATTATCTAGTCTTGAACAACCCTTATTTGATTCAATATCATTTTGGTGACCTTACGCTACATTATACTCAATATTTCTAATATTTTATTTAACGTGAAATATCCCATTCGATAAATTTCAAGTTGATTTAAATAATCGAATCCTTATCTAAAATGCCATTTAAAATAATCCACCTTTATCCCCCAATCTTAATTGTTCAATATTATTGCAAAATTTATCCGAAATAAAACTTACATAAATATTTATCATAATTTATGCATTTAATCAAATCTTGATTAGACTAGATATAATTAACTCCATATTTATCATTCCCGTTATATATGTATTTAAAAATTTACATTTAATAAGACCATATCTTTCTTATCATATGGGCAAGTGTTACGGATATTTATCATTCAATCCGTACACTAAAAGTATACGGGTAGATAGCATTTCCACCAGTAATCCCAATTAAATTAAATGAAACCGCTTGGGTCTATCATTCAACCCATTCTATTCAAAATCAAACCTAACAAAGGAACTTGCAATGTGATGACAGGAATGGTAAACAAGCAATAACAACAATCAATAACCATTCAATAGATAAATCAAATAATCCCGAAATAATCATATTAATTCGCATTGTTATTTGTATAATTATTTCTAGAATCTATACTATCATTTCATGTAGATTATAGATTATTACATTTCAGTTTCACTTGTCGTCCCATTTCAAAATTTCAGTTTAATACCACAACAATTAAACCAACTAAGTTCAAAGATTTAAAGTATAATTTATCAATTTCTACGACAATTAATGGGTCAAATTTAACTAATCAAATTTACATATGTCGGGGTCAGGTTTTAATAAATCAAGGTCCGTCATATAAAATCCGTTAAATTTATAAACTATACTAACCCAAATTAAGCTAGCAAACTAGTTATCACTCAACAAAATTAATAACATCCAATTTAAACAACAATCAATCAAACAATCAATCATCAACCAATCTGTACTATTATCACATAAATAACTAACCGATAAGAGTGTCAGGTGTCATAGGTGAACAGATACAGATAATAGCAGTCATACAGTAAAACAACTAACAGCAGCATATTTCAATTGACGTTCCAATTGAAATCAAATTTAATAAATAAAAGAACGTTAATCGTGAGTGATTGCTCACCTTTCGAGGCTAGAGATTTGACAAAGAAAAGATTTACCAATCCAGGCACGAATTGACGAACAAAGCTGATCAATAGAAATAGACGAAATCAAATCAGGCTGGATTGACGAAGATAATTTGATGTAGGTGAGCTTGTCAATATATATAACTATATTTAAAAACCATATTCTATATTTAAATGTATTTTAAATTAAAACATACATATTTATGTTCAGGTCAAAAGTTTGACTTTAGTATAAAATAACGCCTATGTATATAAAACCAATTTCCTATGTACTTCACACTGCAACTTTATAACTAACATAAATATGCTTTAATATCTATAGTTATTATAAAAACGATATTTATGTAATACTTCCTCTTCTCTGAACATACGGCCAACTAAACTTTATAACCCATTAAATTATACCATTAACCATTATATCAAAAAAAAAAAAAAATATAACATATAATATAAGCTGTTCAACATATTTATAAATCAATATCACTATAATCAAAAAATTTACTATAAGTCATCTACTCATTATAGCCTAGTATGGACATTATTATATTATAAAATATATGTATAAAATAAAACCTGATATTTTTACTATATATTGTAAACACTTATATATATAATTTCAGCTGATAACACATGCTATACCCTCCTATAGAACCTATCATATATAGTACTGGGGTACTATTTTAAAATATATGGATATAGTTATTAAACTGTAGAAACAATATATATAAATATGCAGACTTATGGTATGATATGTAAACCAATGTGACCAAGATCTCTAACATATATAGCTAAGAACTATGAAAAATCTATAAAAACTCTGTATGAACCCACATATAAGCTAATATGAAACTCGTATATACTAGTATAAAACTAACAAAATAAGTGTATACCCGGCGCATATATATAAACAGACAATAAATAGTATTAACATAACCCTATACAAAATAGATAAACATATGTACTAATATGCAGATACTTTAAAATCAGACCATATATATATATATATGTTTATCCAAACTTTCCAGAATGTTATAATTTATGTAAATTTATACAAATTAACAGTACATTACATCCTAAACCAAAAAAAATGCAAACTCATAACACTACTGTAACAGGGCATGCATAAATAGAATATAAAAAAAATATTTGAACCCCTAATACGAAAGTATATTACAGCAAATCCAAGAACACATGTAGACCAACTAACACTATACCAAATGTAGGCTAAATGCTTAAAAATAGGTGCAGACTCCATTCATAGATAAATATATTTGAATATATATGTATAAACAAACTTAATGGACATATACATGCATACCTTGCTGACATTTTATCAAAACTAGCATATAAATCTTATATTATATATAGATATCACTGCATGTATATAACTTAATAGTGTAAAAAAAAAATTTATAACTTAAAATATACTAACAGATAACTTTATATATGGCCCAGAATAATAGTATACGTATTGAATACGGAATAACATAGGCAAACCTATATATAAAATTTTTAAACTAATATATATTCACACAGTACAGTTCAAATATATATGTATATATGTAAGGTGTATATATAAACTTAAATAGGTAAATAGACATATATATACAAACTTAAATAAACTTACATATATTATTAAGCCTATTATATAAACTGAATGCCTATATATATTACTGTAAATAGATATAACCTATAAAGCCGAAACACTACATATACATTATATAGATCTACAGCAAAATCAACATATAACCAATATATAATATACTATATTATAAACTAATATACAACAAACTTATTATACGAACTTATAAAATTCATATATATAAAGCAAGATATACGAGGCATATACATACCCATATTAACAAGGGAGGCTCGAGCAATCGAAGAAGATGGAGGGGTAAGCGAAAAGTGGTGTTCGGCAGGAGGAGGGGCTCGGCCAGGCTTGCGGAGGGGGTTGGAGCACTTGGTGATGCGGTGTTGCTCGGGTTGGAGGTGGGTGTGGCGACGTGGCGGTTGTCAGGCTGTTCGGCGAGAGGAGGAGGAAGGTGGAAGGAGGGACTTGGATGTGGGCTGCTGCAAGGGTCGTGTGAGGGTGGCTGAAGCTTTGGTGAGTTGTGGTGTAGGCGGCGAAAGGGTTTTGGTAGGGGAGACGAGATGCACGCGCGTGGAGGCAAGTGGCAGATCTGGTCGCGGCTTGATGCCGTGGAAGAGGAGAGAGGGCGGCGGAGAGGGGAAGGCTGATGTGGGCGTCTGGGCTTGCAGCGGCAAGGTGGGCGGAGGGAGGAGGACGAGCGGGTATTGGTTTTTGATGTGAAGAATAAGAACAAAGAAAAACATGGGAGGGGAAAGATAAAGCTACAGGAGAGGAATTGAAGGATAAATTGGAACGTTAATAAAATTCTGCTTGGAGGGCACGCTGTAAATATGAGGTGATGGGAACGGATAAAAAAAAATGTAAAGAAATGCCAACGGTCACAAAAGCTGAAGCCGAGCTAGTTGACAGAAAACTGAGGTTTGCATTCCAAAAGAACGAAGAGAAATGAAAGGAAAGAAATTAAAGTGAACCGTTTTAAAGATAATAATGACAACTTTTTATTTTCGAACGGCTAACAATTAATATAGAGAAACAATTATAGCAAATTTTTTTTTCTTGGCAGTCAAGGTTCAAAGTTTGAAAAGCAAAAGAAAATAAAAGGTCAGGGATCCGGTACCGATATGGTTACCGGTTTCGCGGATTCCACTGCTACCGGAGTTCAAAACACAGAAATAAATATACTATTGGGGACAGCACGACGAGACGATCGCAACGGTATACGGATATTAGTAGTATGATCATCCGAACAAAAGTCGATACCGGTACCCAAAATGCTGCTATTTTGCAGAAATAAGGTAAACGGAGCAGTAGATGTCCGAATTTGGAAAAACGACGAACTGACATCTTGCTCAGAAGATGGTTTAGAATTTTTCTGTGTAAAAAGATTTTGGTTTTGAAACGTTTTATTTTCGTCACTTTTTAACTGATTTAATTGAAGTAAATTTACGCGTGAAATAAACTTTCATATTTTTGGACGAAAATTTACAGTTTGCTATGTTTACTCAGACGCATTCCGAATTTTTAACTTTTTATTTGCCATTTAATTTAATTAAATTTCACCAAATTTCACTTAAATGTGTTAAATAGAACCATTTAAACTAATAGAATTTTATGGGTCGTTACACTCTCCCCCACTCAAAACTTTTCGTCCCCGAAAAGGAAAGAGGTAGGAGAATAAAACAACCAGAAATTTATTAGATTGAAAGATAAGATAAACAACAAGTTTTAAAACTACTCAAATTTATTTGAAATCTTTATTTGGAACTTTATTTGAAATTCAAATTTTCTATAATACTATAATACTTTCCAAACTCCTTTGAAAACAATTACCTGCACTATTACTTATATTCACAAAGTCTATTGAAAAAATTAAATCCAAGATTTATGAAAGTTAAAATCATTTCTTTAACGGTGTTTTATTTAATTAATAACTTCAAAAATATTTACAATATTTAAAATCTTCTATTAAACCAAGTAGTATATAAATAACCAGCATTGTAAAGATTATATTCAAAAGAAAAGAAGAGGAAGATTCAGGAAACAGAATATAGGTAAATAAATAAGCTGAGCAGATAAGGTAGATTCAAGAGACTAGTATCGGGCACGAATAGTTGACATCAAACCCAAAGAGTTTAAATTTCAAATATTAATTCAAAATTTCTTTGTTGGGAAAAATATTTTTATAATAAATATCTTTATAATAATACTTTTAAAATAAGATACTACTATATCAAAGTAAATTTCTTTCGAAAATACTTTTATAACTCGATGTTTCAACAAGTTTATCCTCGTTCTTGCAGACTCTGGCCATGCGTTGATCAGGCGCAAAGCTAGAATTCTTCAAGTACTTAGTAGACTTGTTTCAACAACCAGTGAAAATACTTGGAAAACCTTTTAAAAACAGATATGGAAAGTACAATCCAATCAAATCAACCAAAACAAAACCTTTGTCCGATCATGGTTCGCAGATACACAATGGTTACGCCTGGTTCCCCCAGGAAACAATCCATATCCGTAAGCTTTCTCAGCCCTGCGAGTTACGCCATGATGACTAGTAGGGTGCAGGATACACAATGGTTACGCCTGGTTCCCCCAGGAAACAATCCGTACCCCCAGGCAAGACTCAGCCAGGCACTTGCGCTACTATTCGCGACCTACACAGATTGCAGGATACACAATGGTTACGCCTGGTTCCCCCAGGAAACAATCCGTACCCCCAGGCAAGACTCAGCCAGGCAATTGCGCTGTGCATTCACGAGAGAAAAAGAAACCGTGCGTTACGCCACGGTGGGAACACTCGAGTATTACATCCGGAAAACCAAAAATCAGAGAGAATAATATTGATAGAATGAATCCACGCTGTGGCCACAAAGCGGATATCAAGCAGAAGGCACTTTCCATATCTTTACTTGGAAAAAATTATATATCATATAGTACCTTTTCAAATCCCTTTCAAATATCATACTTATATAAAGTCCATAATATATAGGATTCCTTTCTAAATCGAATACTTTCCAAGTCAATAGTAGATCAACCATACTTATATAGACTTTGATTATGTAAAATTCTCTTTCCAAAATTGAGTACCTTTCAAATCAATAGATTTCAAATCAACTTCATACTTATACAAATTCATTTTATATAAGTTCGACCACTCCCAAATCAAGTGCTTAATAATATAAGGTTCTCAACTTCAAATCATTTTCAAAATCACCATACAAGTACTGGTTTTTTAATTCCAATCAAATTTCAAAACCAAATATTTTTCTCAAAACAATTATACTCAAAAATGGTTTCCAAATTTTAAAACTATCCCTTTAAAACTTTTAAACTCTATGTCTATTTGAAATATCCAATATACCTTTCTGAAAATCATTATTTAAAATAAATTTTTTTTTTCAAACATTTCAAAACTAAATTCCATACTAGTATAATTAAAATAGCCATATTCACTTACTTAATGAAAGGTTTTAACCTCATACCACAAAACTTGCATACTTTATCAAATATTTTATACCTTTCGAAATTTCTTAGTTTTAAACCTTTAAACCTTGATTTGGAAGTGCTCGAACCTTCAAAATAGTCGGTGAAAATCAATTTCAAATCCTAGAGTTGGAAATCAAATTTTATAAATTGAGTTATTCTAAGCCAAATCGAAAACTCGAGGATCGAACACCGGTCTCACTTAAATTTCCAAATATATACATATATCTTTCACAAATATCAAATTATACTTCGGAATTTGAAATCAAAACGGTTTTCCAAAATCACTCGCATAGCGAAGCTATTAAAGTGGCCTCTCCCCCACTTTGAAACTCGAAAATCAATATCGATGATGCGTGCACTCATCACCGAAATTATTTTCCAGCGACATAAGTGAGTTCTGGACTTCTATTATTTTTTTTTTTTTTTTTTTTTTTTTTTTTTTTTGAAAACTTCTTTGAAATTTCTTCAAAATTCTTGGAATTCATTTGAACTCATTTGAAACATTTCTTACTTAGAAAATACTTTTAAATCGTATTATTTTTATATATTTTCCAAAATCTTAAAACCAATTTCAAAATACCGGAATTCAATTCTCGAATTTCAAATTTAACTCTACAGTTATAAATCAATTTTTATATAAATCAATTTCTTATAATTTTTCAAAATTTCAAATCCTTTCAAAACCTTTTTATATAGGTATATAATCCTTATCGAAAACATTTTCACTTTTATATATAGAATAAAATCATAGTTATCAAAATAATAATTTCGGTATAAACAATTTCAAAAATACAACATACCCGATTTTTCAAAGAATGGGTTTCAAACAAAGATAGAGATTTAAATTAGCGGAACTCCAATCAATAGAATCCTGATTCGAAGATAGACTCGATCGAAAATGAGATAATTATATTACAAAATAGAAGATGGATATACTTCTACAAATCGCGGGCGACCTTAACCGAGTCAACCGTGACTTCAGGAATATAATCGATGCGGAATTCCAAAACAAATCGACATTCGATCGCCAGGGATAGAATTCGACATACCAAGATACAACAGCATCGTAAACCGATGATACAAAAAAATCTTCGGTGAATCAATGCCAATTGAAAAGGAGTTTTCACCCCTTTTACGAATCATTCAGTGGAGTTATGGGATACTCTAGAATCGAACGAATATAATTAGGGAGAGACAAGAATGAATTTCGGAACCGAGGGACATTCCAAAATTCAAAGGAAATCGAGTCAGAAAGGAAGAGATTCAACTCGAACGAAAGTGATTCTGTAAATAAATTTACCATATATGATAAGTTTTGCCTAGAACCTGGCTCTGATACCAACTGTAACGACCCGCTATTTTGGACCATTCAAATCAACACTAAAATCGTACATGTCCGACTTGAATAATTCAAAATACCGAATTGTTGATTTAATTTGGCAAAACTTAAAATATACAGTAAATAAATCAAACACAGATCACAGACACAGAGTAATATAATGCAGCGGAATAGAAAAATAGTAGTTCATGAAGCTACTATATACATCAGAGTTTAAAATAAAATACATCAGAATATCTCGAATATAGTGAAGTCTTCAGTACGAGCCGATGACTTCTCTGAACCAGTCAACTAGAAAAACTGAAAGCTGAATAGATAGTTGGATCTCCAAATGAAGCTCCAATCTCCAAAGGTGAGTCTCAAATGCTGTATTACTCAGTCTGACCCGAGCGTAAAGCAAAACACAAAAACACTCGAGTCAGGATTAACATTCTTATATCAATAAATTCAACTCAAGTGAAATATCAACTGAAATACAATATAACTGAAGGATGTTTGGGGTACCCATCCTCTAAGGGTCTATAGAATTATCTACAATGTAGAAATATATACTATTACACCATGGTCGTTCACTTAATTTATACTTCAACCCAATATCAAATCACTTCAAATAATAGTATTTATATTTTAAATGATGTATACAGCAAAGTACTTCAATTTCCCCAATTTAACAAACCGATCACATCAACCCGACCTTCCCATTCCAATTAAATTCAATCTCATTTTATCAATTTAAATGTTCCAAAAATCCACTTAAATTTATAATTCCCAGATTTGGATATCCAAATTTCCCTTTTTCGTTCAATATGATTCTTGCTTTAAGTATTCAACATTTCAACTAAATTTTTCCCAATCTAGTTTTCTAAATAAACTTTCCAATTTAGTTCAAACTCAAATCTCACCTAATTCAATTCGTTATCTACATAACAAGTTCAACTATCTTAGTTCAAAATACATATCCAAATCTCTAAACCATTTGATTTCAATATAATTCATAGCTTAAATATAACAATTTAAATTTAACAGTTTCATATAGAATCTCGATTCTTTTACATCATTATTATCTAGTCTTGAACAACCCTTATTTGATTCAATATCATTTTGGTGACCTTACGCTACATTATACTCAATATTTCTAATATTTTATTTAACGTGAAATATCCCATTCGATAAATTTCAAGTTGATTTAAATAATCGAATCCTTATCTAAAATGCCATTTAAAATAATCCACCTTTATCCCCCAATCTTAATTGTTCAATATTATTGCAAAATTTATCCGAAATAAAACTTACATAAATATTTATCATAATTTATGCATTTAATCAAATCTTGATTAGACTAGATATAATTAACTCCATATTTATCATTCCCGTTATATATGTATTTAAAAATTTACATTTAATAAGACCATATCTTTCTTATCATATGGGCAAGTGTTACGGATATTTATCATTCAATCCGTACACTAAAAGTATACGGGTAGATAGCATTTCCACCAGTAATCCCAATTAAATTAAATGAAACCGCTTGGGTCTATCATTCAACCCATTCTATTCAAAATCAAACCTAACAAAGGAACTTGCAATGTGATGACAGGAATGGTAAACAAGCAATAACAACAATCAATAACCATTCAATAGATAAATCAAATAATCCCGAAATAATCATATTAATTCGCATTGTTATTTGTATAATTATTTCTAGAATCTATACTATCATTTCATGTAGATTATAGATTATTACATTTCAGTTTCACTTGTCGTCCCATTTCAAAATTTCAGTTTAATACCACAACAATTAAACCAACTAAGTTCAAAGATTTAAAGTATAATTTATCAATTTCTACGACAATTAATGGGTCAAATTTAACTAATCAAATTTACATATGTCGGGGTCAGGTTTTAATAAATCAAGGTCCGTCATATAAAATCCGTTAAATTTATAAACTATACTAACCCAAATTAAGCTAGCAAACTAGTTATCACTCAACAAAATTAATAACATCCAATTTAAACAACAATCAATCAAACAATCAATCATCAACCAATCTGTACTATTATCACATAAATAACTAACCGATAAGAGTGTCAGGTGTCATAGGTGAACAGATACAGATAATAGCAGTCATACAGTAAAACAACTAACAGCAGCATATTTCAATTGACGTTCCAATTGAAATCAAATTTAATAAATAAAAGAACGTTAATCGTGAGTGATTGCTCACCTTTCGAGGCTAGAGATTTGACAAAGAAAAGATTTACCAATCCAGGCACGAATTGACGAACAAAGCTGATCAATAGAAATAGACGAAATCAAATCAGGCTGGATTGACGAAGATAATTTGATGTAGGTGAGCTTGTCAATATATATAACTATATTTAAAAACCATATTCTATATTTAAATGTATTTTAAATTAAAACATACATATTTATGTTCAGGTCAAAAGTTTGACTTTAGTATAAAATAACGCCTATGTATATAAAACCAATTTCCTATGTACTTCACACTGCAACTTTATAACTAACATAAATATGCTTTAATATCTATAGTTATTATAAAAACGATATTTATGTAATACTTCCTCTTCTCTGAACATACGGCCAACTAAACTTTATAACCCATTAAATTATACCATTAACCATTATATCAAAAAAAAAAAAAAATATAACATATAATATAAGCTGTTCAACATATTTATAAATCAATATCACTATAATCAAAAAATTTACTATAAGTCATCTACTCATTATAGCCTAGTATGGACATTATTATATTATAAAATATATGTATAAAATAAAACCTGATATTTTTACTATATATTGTAAACACTTATATATATAATTTCAGCTGATAACACATGCTATACCCTCCTATAGAACCTATCATATATAGTACTGGGGTACTATTTTAAAATATATGGATATAGTTATTAAACTGTAGAAACAATATATATAAATATGCAGACTTATGGTATGATATGTAAACCAATGTGACCAAGATCTCTAACATATATAGCTAAGAACTATGAAAAATCTATAAAAACTCTGTATGAACCCACATATAAGCTAATATGAAACTCGTATATACTAGTATAAAACTAACAAAATAAGTGTATACCCGGCGCATATATATAAACAGACAATAAATAGTATTAACATAACCCTATACAAAATAGATAAACATATGTACTAATATGCAGATACTTTAAAATCAGACCATATATATATATATATGTTTATCCAAACTTTCCAGAATGTTATAATTTATGTAAATTTATACAAATTAACAGTACATTACATCCTAAACCAAAAAAAATGCAAACTCATAACACTACTGTAACAGGGCATGCATAAATAGAATATAAAAAAATATTTGAACCCCTAATACGAAAGTATATTACAGCAAATCCAAGAACACATGTAGACCAACTAACACTATACCAAATGTAGGCTAAATGCTTAAAAATAGGTGCAGACTCCATTCATAGATAAATATATTTGAATATATATGTATAAACAAACTTAATGGACATATACATGCATACCTTGCTGACATTTTATCAAAACTAGCATATAAATCTTATATTATATATAGATATCACTGCATGTATATAACTTAATAGTGTAAAAAAAAATTTATAACTTAAAATATACTAACAGATAACTTTATATATGGCCCAGAATAATAGTATACGTATTGAATACGGAATAACATAGGCAAACCTATATATAAAATTTTTAAACTAATATATATTCACACAGTACAGTTCAAATATATATGTATATATGTAAGGTGTATATATAAACTTAAATAGGTAAATAGACATATATATACAAACTTAAATAAACTTACATATATTATTAAGCCTATTATATAAACTGAATGCCTATATATATTACTGTAAATAGATATAACCTATAAAGCCGAAACACTACATATACATTATATAGATCTACAGCAAAATCAACATATAACCAATATATAATATACTATATTATAAACTAATATACAACAAACTTATTATACGAACTTATAAAATTCATATATATAAAGCAAGATATACGAGGCATATACATACCCATATTAACAAGGGAGGCTCGAGCAATCGAAGAAGATGGAGGGGTAAGCGAAAAGTGGTGTTCGGCAGGAGGAGGGGCTCGGCCAGGCTTGCGGAGGGGGTTGGAGCACTTGGTGATGCGGTGTTGCTCGGGTTGGAGGTGGGTGTGGCGACGTGGCGGTTGTCAGGCTGTTCGGCGAGAGGAGGAGGAAGGTGGAAGGAGGGACTTGGATGTGGGCTGCTGCAAGGGTCGTGTGAGGGTGGCTGAAGCTTTGGTGAGTTGTGGTGTAGGCGGCGAAAGGGTTTTGGTAGGGGAGACGAGATGCACGCGCGTGGAGGCAAGTGGCAGATCTGGTCGCGGCTTGATGCCGTGGAAGAGGAGAGAGGGCGGCGGAGAGGGGAAGGCTGATGTGGGCGTCTGGGCTTGCAGCGGCAAGGTGGGCGGAGGGAGGAGGACGAGCGGGTATTGGTTTTTGATGTGAAGAATAAGAACAAAGAAAAACATGGGAGGGGAAAGATAAAGCTACAGGAGAGGAATTGAAGGATAAATTGGAACGTTAATAAAATTCTGCTTGGAGGGCACGCTGTAAATATGAGGTGATGGGAACGGATAAAAAAAAATGTAAAGAAATGCCAACGGTCACAAAAGCTGAAGCCGAGCTAGTTGACAGAAAACTGAGGTTTGCATTCCAAAAGAACGAAGAGAAATGAAAGGAAAGAAATTAAAGTGAACCGTTTTAAAGATAATAATGACAACTTTTTATTTTCGAACGGCTAACAATTAATATAGAGAAACAATTATAGCAAATTTTTTTTTCTTGGCAGTCAAGGTTCAAAGTTTGAAAAGCAAAAGAAAATAAAAGGTCAGGGATCCGGTACCGATATGGTTACCGGTTTCGCGGATTCCACTGCTACCGGAGTTCAAAACACAGAAATAAATATACTATTGGGGACAGCACGACGAGACGATCGCAACGGTATACGGATATTAGTAGTATGATCATCCGAACAAAAGTCGATACCGGTACCCAAAATGCTGCTATTTTGCAGAAATAAGGTAAACGGAGCAGTAGATGTCCGAATTTGGAAAAACGACGAACTGACATCTTGCTCAGAAGATGGTTTAGAATTTTTCTGTGTAAAAAGATTTTGGTTTTGAAACGTTTTATTTTCGTCACTTTTTAACTGATTTAATTGAAGTAAATTTACGCGTGAAATAAACTTTCATATTTTTGGACGAAAATTTACAGTTTGCTATGTTTACTCAGACGCATTCCGAATTTTTAACTTTTTATTTGCCATTTAATTTAATTAAATTTCAACAAATTTCACTTAAATGTGTTAAATAGAACCATTTAAACTAATAGAATTTTATGGGTCGTTACACGATTGCCACACAATTTATACACCTTTGCTTTCGTATTTTGGTTGCCACATAGGCCTCACATTTATGCTTTCATATTTCGGTTGCCACATAGACCTTATACCCTCACCATCGATTCCTCAACTGCTACCCCATGACTTATGTTAACTACCAAATATTCTACCAAACCATTCACTATTAGGATGTTCATGTAACTATTTATTAAGCTAACATTTTGGCTAACCACCTTTTGGTTATTAATATTACTTATTACATTGCCCTTGATGTCTCGAGTTCTGTTTTGGCCATCTTAAGCCTTAGTATACCTCATCGTCTCCGAAAGTTGCTAGTTCCAGATCACACATTCTTTCGAGTTACACTACTTTTGGAAATCAATACCCTCAATATCATTTATGGAAGCTTGTCATAGTTCAATTTTGGTGATTTCTGAGATTAAACTTTAATTGACCTAAAAGCACCTCCTCCATCCATAACACCTCCTTAACCATCCACCACTTTCGATCCTCAGTTAATGCCTTGGTTCACTAACCATAAACTTTAGTTTTCCTAACATTTCTACTTAAGTCTTTATACTTAAGGTTTGGGTATATTTAAATTTCAGTTTGGCTGCTCGTCCTTCGGCATTGCCCTTCGGTACATGTTAGGAACCATCCCCACACATCTTCCACTAACGTTCTATATGTCAACTTCTGATTCATTTGACTTAGTCCTTTTGACCGTTGTTTAGTACTCTGCCAACATGTTCAACAAAAAATGTAACGATCCGCAAATCTGTACCCCTTGAGTCAACAATATTCTACACCAATCAACTCAAGTTGAATAGAAATACGAACCATTTAGGTTAAAGAAGAAGAGGTAGAAGAAGAGAAAACAGAAAACAACAACAGAATCTTACCATCGCAGCGGAATAAAATATAATAGGTAATCATAGGTCTTTACACCAAAAATAAATACTATATCTGTTTATACATGCATCATCGGAGTACATCATCAGAATTCCATATCAATAACATACAACTGGATACACAGCGGAATAATAATCAAATATGGAAATACGTATCACCATCCATCTCGTCTCCTGAGCTCCACAGCACACTTTCCTGTATTATATAAAACTCGGTCTGACCCGAGCATTACAGTTAAATAACACCCGAGTCAGTCTGGAATACCAGCGTGAGAAATCACACTCAAATTGATTATTAACGTTTCAAAAATTCTTTTGAAAAAAAAGCATCTCGTAAGACCACGCCACAAATAAACATGCCGGGTTTTTACCTTACGATAGCTAAAACACTTTTTATTAAAATCCTCTGATATTATAATAGGGTCTACATACAAATACTTATTAAAATAGCCTAAATTGTTACATGATTAAATTCCAGCTACTAGCCACAAAGTGGGTAATACATACAAAACTCGTACAAGGCGCGTAGGGAGAATGGATTTCCAACTAATGACTAGGCACTGGGGTACCACATGTCACGGTACGTGGCCTAGATCACTGTACCGAGGATCACTCCCGACCCCCTGCAACACAAGACCCGGACTATCCCTTACTGGATAATCCCGAGTAAGATCACCCCGCGATTAGGATCAGCAACCGCACCACTAAGCCGAAATAAAAGGGACATCTAGACAGGGATGACCTCACCCGGAAATGGGTGCTGCCCACCAAACCTTGCTGCATAACCCCTGATTTTCAGTCATTCTCGGTTGATGAGGCTTGAGGCTTAGTGTTACCTTTTAGAACATATCCCTTAGAATGCCCATTGTCCATCTGACGATGTTATGAAAGCACTCATCTATACAAGTCCGTCCTGGGTTCGAACGGAACCGAAGGCACTACTCCTACTACATCCATTTTGGAAATATCCTCAGGATTAGTAGCGACTAGCCCTTGCACTTCACTGCTCCATCTTCGACTCCGAACTCGTTTTTCCCACGAAAACGTACAAACCGGATCGAAGTGGTTTTCGAGAAATAAATCCCGATCCCGGTCTCTTCGAAACGATCAGCGCATTTGGCCAATATTGATAGTCGGTTATTTAACTATCAATTAACATTCACAACAACCA
The DNA here is from genome assembly GCA_030765085.1 of Allium cepa. NCBI lineage: Eukaryota > Viridiplantae > Streptophyta > Magnoliopsida > Asparagales > Amaryllidaceae > Allium > Allium cepa. The sequence goes on along the minus strand of CM060932.1, from coordinate 724,568,416 downwards.
TCAAACAATAAATAATTTCCCAAATTATTTATTTATCTCAAAATATCTTCGCAAGATATATTTCCATTTCAACCCTTTTGAAAACAGTTTCAAACTACCTTCCTTTTACAGAATTAATTTCCCAAATATTTCCACTGAAATCACCAAGCACAATACTTTAGATTTTAAAATAATTTAAAAACTCTTTATTGTAAAAATATGCTTTAACGTTTAAATTTAGAGAAAACTACTTTAATACTTTGTTTATATATATATATATATATACACACACACACACACACACACACACACACACTTAGGAATATTTAGAATAAGGTTACCTTATAAAAAATGAAACTAGATTTTTCCCTTTAAAACAAAATACTAAGTTACCTTTAAATAATTACTACGATAATAGATTTGAAAAATACTTACTTTAGAATTTAAACATTCAGCAATAATAAATTTTCTAAAATATGCTTTTTTTTAAAACAATATTAAAATTTTTATCTTATATTTAAAAATTTGCTTTGAAAACGTACTTGGCTATCCAGGGAAATATACTTATCTTCACATTCTTCAAAAATAAATCACTATTTATTTTTAAGCAAATGTTTCCAGTCCTTTAATAAATTCCCATCGTGAATTTATTCTTTCAAATATCTACTAATATATTGCTTTATCTTTATAAACCAAGTTTATAAGTTTTATATACTCAACTTCCTTTAAAATTTCGATTCCAAAACACTTAGAACAATTTCCAAATTGATTCCCGATTTACTTCATTTTGAAATAAATTTCTTCGCTTACTCAGTTTATTCCAAAACCCATTAACTTTAAATTTTTAATTCTTACTTATGATTTAAAACCTTTTTAACTGAAAAATACCAATTTTAGATTTCCAAAATTTCCTTTGTTATCTTTTAAATAAATTTAAACCTTGAATTTTAAAATAATTCTTTATTCCTTTAAATAAGGTCACTTAAGTTTTAAAATTCATTATTTCTCTGTTTATTCAAAACCCCCTTTTTCTACTCGGAATTTATTTACTAGAATGTTAAAATCACTTTATTTCTTTTTCAATTCATTCTTAAATTTATTCAATTTTTCTATAACTATTTTACTTAAAAATGCACTCTTTATTTTCTTTTCAAAAATCCAATTCTATATATTTAGATAACTCGGTGTACCGAAATATTCAAGCAAACTATAGCTTCAATGATATAATATAATTCATCATATAATATCAAATAATCACAACAGAGAATATTAAATAATTTAAATAAATGTTGAGGAATCCAGTTGGATCCCTCCAACCTATTTCCCTGCACCCACAGATATTTTCACAATATAAAATACCAATTCCACTTCGAGTTGGAATATCACGGTATATGGGATTAATATAATATCATCCGCTATTATGCGGCGCATAGGGTCTCATCCGCTATAAAATGCAGGAAATCAATCATTTCAAGATGTATTATATACTACAATATATAATATAGCACATCAAATCAATTCAATCATTCAACCAAATTATTTAAATTCAACCATTTAAACTTAAATAAAACCAGATGAGTGAGATTAACTCACCTTTGTCCTTAAATTTTGCAGACCATTTCCATCTCGCCTTGTTCCACGATTTTTGACCTTGTATAAACATTTTACATTTTATTAATATTTGAACTTATTGAACAATTACTTCCCTTTGTTAATTTTACTTAGCTAATTATTTATTTAAATTACTTTTCCTTTAATAAAAAAATCCTTTGGTAACTAGAACAAATAAATAAGTTTTATGAAACAAATTAACCTCTATTAATTTTAAAATAATATTTAAAATATGTATACGTATATTTAATATGGGTATGTGTATATATTTTTATTTTCTCTGTCCAAACTTTAATTACAGGTAATTAAACTTTTATATATATATAATACAGGAATGTTACCTGTAAATTTAATTACTAAGTAGGAAATAATTACTAATAAATTGTTTTAATTAATTTACCTCCTTACTGTTTTTAAAAGGAATAAAAAACAAAGAGAATATATGTAAATTTAAATTGGAAAAACGAGGTTACCTCACAACAAACAGGAAACCAAATCGACGAGCTTCAGCTCGAAACCCCAAATCGCGTCTCGACGAGCTTCATCCTCTCAAACGTGCCGCGAAACCCATGCCTCGCCACCAAGACTTCCACGTGCCAGACCCTGACGCCATCACCTATATGCGCACGCGAAGGCGCTTTCCACGCCATCGCGAATGACTCACACGGTCGCTGCCTCCCTCGAGAACGCGACGTCGATAGAAGTTGAGATTCGTCCTCAACTTCGAACCACCCAGTCCCACTGCGAGCCTAGCCTTGCCGTCCCCTACGCGAACGCGCACGAGCTACCACCTCGACATGCCGACAGCAAGGGAAATCGAACTCGATTCGATCGAGCGAAAGAGGGGAAAAAAGGGTCCGACCATTAATTTATTTCCTTTTTTTAATAGCTGAGACTTTGGCTTCTTTCTTTTAGTTTCGGCCATTTTATTTTTTTAGTAATCGAACCGATTTGTTCGATGGAGACGTATCTTCAAGGATCGAATTGCTTCCAAAGGAAGACAGGGTAGCGTGCTTTGGAAAGGCTGGAAAAATTCTGATGTGAAATAAGTTTGACTAATCAAGTACAATATTTACTTATTTTTAAATTCAAATTCAAATTGTCTCGAAAATGCAACTTACAATTTCGACTTCCTATCGAGGCGTGCCGCTAGGCATTCCTAATGTTATATCCCTATTTCGAACGCAACGGAAAAGGTTTCGAGTCCTAATTCGATCGTATAGGGAAGATAGCCTTTTGAATTGATTATTATCAATTAAATTTTCCACGCGTTTATATATCGTACGCTCACACAGTAGCTCCAAACGCTATGAAAATTAAAATCCGATAATAATACAATATTACGGATCCAATGGAACTAGTTTCGTCAAATTCCGAGACTGTGCCTTGGAAGGCTATTTTTAAACGTCAATTTAAACGATATATTTTCAAAACTTAACAAAGCACTTCCAAATTCAATTTTAACACCTTTACTATTTTCAGTATTATCAATATAAAATTCACAAGCCTTCAAATTATATTTTAACAAGCTTAAAATCCCAGATTTCATATTTTACCCAATTTCCAATTATTAAATTCAATAAATAAATAGTTATATTCGTAATTCAAGTTAAAATTACTCTATTGAATATTTAATATCAATTAAATATCCCAATCTAAATATCTAAAATTCTGGGTCGTCACATTCCTCCCCCCTAAAAGAATTTCGTCCCCGAAATTACTAGTTAGGAAGAATGGTCCAATACCCGTTCACTTTTTCCCTAAAACCAAACAATTCAACATTTTACCAACTATCTTTTCATGAAAGTCCCATTATCATTCTTACTAACTTCCAAACTCTCCCATAGTTTTCAAAGAATACAATTTGCTCAATCATTCAAATTTCAATTTAAAACCAAATTTGAATTATCAAAATTTTCTCAAAAATTTTCTAACTCCCTAAATTTTTGAAAAATTTCGCCAGTGTCTCCTTTTTGTGGCTAGCTCGGTACAACTACAAGATTCCTCTACGGGCTCCCAAATTCCAAAAGAAAACAAAAGGCCAAGTGGCTAGATCAAAAACCCAATCAAATTTCATACAGAAATTTAAACACATACCTTTTTGTCGAGCAATTCAAATTTATCTTCTGAAACCAAAACCAATTTTCCTTTTCCCTTATAATACCTGTATATCCTATTTAGCAATAATATCCAATCACAACATTCAAAAACATTTTATTGACTTCCTTACAAAATGTCAATATTTATTCATTCAAATATTAACTTATAATATATTTGTAATATCAATTTCCGATTAAGAATTCATCATTCCTTTCTTAAGTTTAGTATAAGCATTTAACATGCTTCTTTATTTATTTTCACTTTACCACTTTAGCTTATATCTACTTCTATTCAAATTGGTTCTCCCATTTCCATATGAATTCAATTTATTTTCAATTCTGAATGTTGAATTTTATCTTCCATTTATGCTGATTCATGTCATTATTTTAAATTAGTTGCATTCCCTAATTTATTTCAATTTCAAATCTGAAATCGTTTTGTCGCTAGCTAAAATTTCCCAAAATTTTCAAAAAATTTCTAACTCCTAAAATTTTCGGAAAATTTTGGCAGAGTCTCCTTTGTACGGAGGAGCTTTTGCAATTTGACAAGATATATATATACACACACACACACACACACACACACACATCGACCCACACGGTCGAAAAAACAAAAACAGTTCATATTTTCATTTTTATTGCGTAGGCGTATTTGTTTGGCATTTTAAGCAAGCGGCTTATTATTTTAGCATTTCGCGCGATCAAATCCAGCCAAACGGTTTCCCGGTACCTGTAATTACTCAATTTAAACATATAAGTACTATATATAGGAAGTTTATAGCATTTCACTTAAATTTAAATAGCTAAAACATGGATCCTGTAACAATGCATGTTATATACTTTCATAAACACATATGTAAGGTTCCGACACTTACTACAATTGCTTATAACCAATTCTCAACCCATTTCATTCAGTTTAAGTGATTTACAACTTGCTCACTTATATTTAATTCATTCTAAGCAAAATAAACCCATATTCATTCCAATTGATTTCAAAATCATCCTATTTCACTCCGAATAACTCATAGAATTTTATCTAATCCCGTTTACATCCAACGACCCATTTTCTTATGCAATTCGACAATATTAATGTGAATAAATAATTATTTAAGTTTTATAACCATATAAATTGATTCCAACTCAATTTACATTTGATTCAATCCCATTTTTAATTTATTCACAATCTTTTCATTACATTTTCTTCATATTCAAAAGTTTGATTCTAAACCATTTTATTAAACTTGACAACCAAAATATTAAATAACCATCTCACAATTTAGTTAAGTTATTTATTTTCTTCAACTATCCCACCCAATAACTTAAATTTATTTTATTCAACCCACTTCCATTCAAATCTTTGATTTGATTTTCCTTTGATCAAATCCCAACCATTTTACTAATTTATTCGGTTAGTTTATTCCTTAATACATTTTTAAATTTTAATTCACATTAACAATTCATTATTGAATTTATTAGTAATAATGCCATTCAATTTATGCTTGAGTTGGATTTGTTTACAACTAACACCAAATCTATTTTAATCCAATTTAATACTTACTTAGTTTACATTTATTTGTTTGAGTATAATTTTATTCCATTCAATATTATCTATAACTCAACTGAATTCGTTTCAAGTCAATTCTATTTAGCTTAACTCCAGTTAAATCTAGCTACATACCATTCCTTTGAATTTTTTTAAACAAGGACTTAATTCCATTTAATATCGTTCCAATATCCAATTTCAGTTCATTTACTTACAATTATAAATTCATTTGTTCATTCACAAATTTATTTTCAATCAGTAAATTCTATTTCCAAACATTAATTATTTTTAGTCCATTTGAACTAACTCTGCACTTTATTTTACATAATTTTAAATCAAACATCATCCAATATTCAATTTCATTTCATTTGCATACCATATAAATCATTCAGTTACTCACTAATTTTAAATCTCAGACTTTGTTTTATTTAGTCCAACTTGACAAATTTTTCCATTCAAACTTAAGTTCAACATTCAGTTTCAATTCCCTTTTGCTTACACGTTTAAACTCATTACTAAAATGTTCAAAATTCAATTTTGAAAACATATATATCTAAACCAAACCGTTCCTTTGCATTTTTCAAAATCAAACCAAATTCCACAAACAAATAGTAATCCCAAAACATCCAGTAGCAATCCCGCTCTTGGGAACTCGAAAATGAACACCGATGATGTCGCGATCATCATCGGAATTATTTTCCAACGATAAAAAGGATTCAATGCTTTTATCTCTTTAAAATCTCTTCAAGTATTTTTAAATTCCAAATCTCTCTAGATTTCAAATCCGATTCAAAAATATTTCTCAAATATATATTATTTTTTCCCAACTTTTGAGAATCGTTTTCAAATTCAAAGGAATTTAAATTTCCAAATCTTCAAATTCCAAATCCTTTAAATTTATATTCAAACATTACTTTGGAATTTTATCTTATTTTAATTATTAATCACACTATAATTCACATTTATGGTTTAAATTTACAAATCTCATTTGTTTATAAATTTGTTTCTTAGGTTTTTTTTTATGATTTCAATATCGTATTCAATTATAAAACACATTTACAAATCCCATTTATTTAATAATTTATTCCTTAATCTTTGGTTATTATCTTCAATTCTCGTACAATGATAATAATTTAATATTATCACTTTCTAACAACCAAGCATCCATATATAACTATAAAAATATACGAGAAATCATTTCTTTTATATACAAATTTTTTTTTTGGGTAAAATTATTCCATTTACCCTATCTAAAACAATACTGTGTCGGTTTATCTTGTTTAAAAGTTTAGAAATCCCTATCGATAACATGGCGTCCCACATATCGGCCAGAACCCATAAACACTCAACCGATAAGTCAACACAAAATAAAACAATTTTATATTAACTAACAAATACACGCTCATATCTATTAATACACTCGAACTCATTCTAGAGTACTACGGACTCTATTCTATGAGTAATTACCACCAGAGCCAAGGTTATCACCAACCTATGCTCTGATACCAAGTGTAACGACCCGCAAATCTATACCCCTTGAGTCAACACTATTCTACACCAATCAACTCAAGTTGAACAGAAATACGAACCATTTGAGTTAAAGAAGAAGAGGTGGAAGAAGAGAAATAGAAAACAACAACAGAATCTTACCATCGTGGCGGAATAAAATATAATGGGTAATCATAGATCTTTACACCAAAAATAAATACTATATCTGTTTATACATACATCATCAGAGTTCCACATCAATAACATACAACTGGATACACAACGGAATAATAATCAAATACGGAAATATGTATCGCCATCCAGCTCGTCTCCTGAGCTCAGCATCCTTTTCTGTATTCTATGATACTCGGTCTGACCCGAGCATTACAATTAAATTACACCCGAGTCAGTCTGGAATACCAGCATGAGAAATCACACTCAAATTGATTATTAAAGTTTCAAAAATCCTTTTGAAAACAAAAGCATCTCGTAAGGCCACGCGACAAATAAACATGTCGAGTTTTTACCTTACAATAGCTAAAACACTTTTTATTAAAATCCTCTGATATTATAATAGGGTCTATATACAAACACTTACTAAAATAGCCGAAATTGTTACATTATTAAATTCCAGCTACTAGCCACAAAGTGGGTAATACAAACAAAAATCGTACAAGGCGCGAAGGGAGAATGAATTTCCAACTAATGACTAGGCACTGGGGTACCACCTGTCACGGTACGTGGCCTAGATCACTGTACCGAGGATCACTCCCCACCCCCTGCAACACAAGACCCAGACTATCCCTTAATGGATAATCCCGAGTACGATCACCCCGCGGTTGGGATCAGCAACCGCATCACTAAGCTGAAATAAAAGGGACATCTAGACAGGGATGACCTCACCCAGAAATGGATGCTGCCCACCAAACTTTTCTGCATAACCCCTGATTTTCAGTCATTCCCGGTTGATGAGGGTTGAGGCTAAGCGTTACCTTTTAGAACATATCCCTTAGAATGCCCATCATCCATCTACCGATGTTCTGAAAACATTCATCCATACAAGTCCGTCCCGGGTTCGAACGGAACCGAAGGCACTACTCCTACTACATTCATTTTGGAAATATCCTCAGGATTAGTAGCGACTAGCCCTTGCACTTCACTGCTCCATCTTTGACTCCGAACTCGTTTTTCCCACGAAAACGTACAAACCGGATCGAAGTGGTTTTCAAGAAATAAATCCCGATCCCGGTCTCTTCGAAACAATCAGCACATTTGGCCAATATTGATAATCAGTTATTTAAGCATCAATTAACATTCACAACAACCATCAAACAATAAATAATTTCCCAAATTATTTATTTATCTCAAAATATCTTCGCAAGATATATTTCCATTTCAACCCTTTTGAAAACAGTTTCAAACTACCTTCCTTTTACAGAATAAATTTCCCAAATATTTCCACTGAAATCACCAAGCACAAAACTTTAGATTTTTAAAATAATTTAAAAACACTTTATTGTAAAAATATGATTTAATGTTTAAATTTACAGAAAACTACTTTAATACTTTATATACACACACAGATATACTTTAGGAATATTTAAAATAAGGTTACCTTATAAAATATAAATCTAGATTTTTCCCTTTAAAACAAAGTACTAAGTCACCTTTAAATAATTACTACGATAATAGATTTGAAAAATACTTACTTTAGAATTTAAACATTTAGCAATAATAAATTTTCTAAAATATGCTTTTTTTAAAACAACATTAATTTTTTTATCTTATATTTAAAAAATTTCTTTGAAAACGTACTTGGCTATCCAGGGAAATATACTTATCTTCACATTCTTTAAAAATAAATCACTATTTATTTTTAAGCAAATGTTTCCATTCCTTTAATAAATTCCCATCATGAATTTATTCTTCCAAATATCTACTGATATGTTGCTTTATCTTTTTAAACCAAGTTTATAAGCTTTATATACTCAACTTCCTTTAAAATTTCGATTCCAAAACACTTAGATCAATTTCCAAATTGATTCTCGATTTACTTCATTTTGAAATAAATTTCTTCGCTTACTCAATTTATTCCAAAACCCATTAACTTCAAATTTTTATTTCTTACTTATGATTTAAAACCTTTTTAACTGAAAAATACCAATTTTAGATTTCCAAAATTTCCTTTGTTATCTTTTAAATAAATTTAAACCTTGAATTTTAAAATAATTCTTTATTTCTTTAAGTATGGTCACTTAAGTTTTAAAATTCATTATTTCTCTGTTTATTCAAAACCCCCTTTTCCTACTCGGAATTTATTTACTAGAATTTTAAAAACACTTTATTTCTTTTTCAATTCATTCTTAAATTTATTCAAATTTTCTATAAGTATTTTACTTAAAAATGCACTCTTTATTTTGTTTTCAAAAATCCAATTCTATAAATTTAGATAACTCAGTGTACCGAAATATTCAAGCAAACTATAACATTCAATATTCCAATATAATTCATCATATAATATCAAATAATCACAACAGAGAATATTAAATAATTTAAATAAATGTTGAGGAATCAGTTGGATCCCTCCAACCTGTTTCCCTGCATCCACAGACGTTAGCACAATATAAAATACCAATTCCACTTCGAGGTGGAATATCGCGGTATATGGGATTAATATAATATCATCCGCTATTATGCGGCGCATAGGGTCTCATCCACTATAAAATGCGGAAAATCAATCATTCCAAGATGTATTATATACTACTATATATAATATAGCACATCAAACCAATTCAATCATCCAACCAATTATTTAAATTCAACCACTTAAATTTAAATAATACCAGATGAGTGAGATTAACTCACCTTTGTCCTTAAATTTTGCAGACCATTTCCATCTCGCCTTGTTCCACGATTTTTGACCTTGTATAAACATTTTACATTTTATTAATATTTGAACTTATTGAACAATTACTTCCCTTTGATAATTTTACTTAGCTAATTATTTATTTAAATTACTTTTCCTTTAATAAAAAAAATCCTTTGGTAACTAAAACAAATTAATAAATTTTATTAAACAAATTAACCTTTATTAATTTTAAAATAATATTTAGAATATGTATACGTATATTTAATATGGGTATGTGTATATATTTTTATTTTCTCTGTCCAAACTTTAATTACAGGTCATTAAACTTATATATATATAATACAGGAATATTACCTATAAATTTAATTACTAAGTAGGAAATAGTTACTAATAAATTGTTTTAATTAATTTACCTCCTTACTATTTTTTAAAAGGAATAAAAACTGTAACCAAGAGAATATATGTAAATTTAAATTGGAAAAACGAGGCTACCTCACAATGAACAGGAAACCAAATCGACAAGCTTCAGCTCGAAACCCCAAATCGCATCTCGACGAGCTTCATCCTCTCGAACGTGCCGCGAAATCCACGCCTCGCCACCAAGACTTCCACATGCCAGCCCTGACGCCATCATCTACGTGCGCACGCGAAGGCGCTTGCCACGCCATCACGAATGACTCACACGGTCGCTGCCTCCCTCGAGAACGCGACATCGATAGAAGTTGAGGTTCGTCCTCAACTTCGAACCACCTAGTCCCACTGTGAGCCTAGCCTTGCCGTCCCCTACGCGGGCACGCGTGAGCTACCACCTCGACATGCCGACAGCAAAGGAAATCTAACTCGATTCGATCGAGCGAAAGAGGGGAAAAAAGGGTCCGGCCATTAACTTATTTCCTTTTTTTAATAGGTGAGACTTCGACTTCTTCCTTTTAGTTTCGGCCATTTTATTTTTTTAGAGATCGAACTGATTTGTTCGATGGAGACGTATCTTAAAGGATCGAAATGCTTCCAAAGGAAGACAGGGTAGCGTGCTTTGGAAAGGCTGGAGAATTTTTGATGTGAAATAAGTTTGACTAATCAAGTACAACATTTACTTATTTTTAAATTCAAATTCAAATTGTCTCGAAAATGCAACTTACAATTTTGACTTCCTATCGAGGCATGCCGCTAGGCGTTCCTAATGTTATATCCCAATTCCGAACGCAACGGAAAAGGTTTCGGGTCCTAATTCGATCGTATAGGGAAGATAACTTTTTGAATCGATTATTATCAATTAAATTTTCAACGTGTTTATATATCGTACGCTCACACAACAACTCCAAACGCTACGAAAATTAAAATCTGATAATAATACAATATTACGGATCCAATGGAACTAGTTTCGTCAAATTCTGAGACTGTGCCTTGGAAGGCTATTTTTTAAACGTCAACTTAAACAATATATTTTCAGAACTTAACAAAGCACTTTCAAATTCCATTTTAACACCTTTACTATTTTCAGTATTATCAATATAAAATTTACAAGCCTTCAAATTATATTTTGACAGGCTTAAAATCCCAGATTTCATATTTTACCCAATTTCCAATTATTAAATTCAATAAATAAATAGTGATATTCGTAATTCAAGTTAAAATTACTCTATTGAATATTTAAAATCAATTAAATATACCAATCTCAAATATCTAAAATTCTGGGTCGTCACAAAAAGGTGGATCTGGTCTATTAGCCAACATAAAATACTTCTTTCCTTCAACTATCTTCCAGCAACAGTTATTTGCCTTCTAGCCCCTTATCATAGACCTTTGGCTGTGCTTATTTTCTTTTAGAATATGCCTAATTTATTCTAGAATTTCTAAAGTAAAATTAGCTATGTTTGGTTTTCCTTATAACTAGCCAATTTTCCCAACATACGGATCTTAATTAGTTCAAAAGCATTTATCTACTTAAAGATAAATTCTATTAATCAAAATCGATTTCTATCATGATATTCTTATCTCATATTTCATCCCCATATTAATCAAACAAGCAAAATCAAAGGAATGACCGAATTATCATACGGTCGTAAGAAATACATGGAAAGGAAAAGAGTTATAGAAATATATTACTCGCTTATACTCTTAAATTGATGAAGTTCCTAGTTCTGTTAGCTTTAATCTTTTCCTTTTCTTCTTCTTATTGTTTAGGCTGCAATCACTATTAAAGAGATATAGCTTTTGTCCTAAGGTTTGAATGTGGAATGAAATGATAAGAGGAAAGTGGTTATCCTTATTCCAAATGAATAATTGGCTACCAACCCACTATTTCTTTTCTTTATAAATTAGTAATCTCTAACGGTTGCATTCAATTCACTTTTGTCTTAGGTTTTCAACTACGATTTTCCTGGTATCACTTGACTCACCAAAGCATAATGAATAGATGGATGTCCCATGAACATTTACTCCTTTTTTATTACTTAATTTTTCTTTATTCTCATAATTAATTGCTTAATTATTTATTAATTAATTTACGGGTGGTTACAAGTTTTCCCCTTATAGGAATTTCGTCCTCGAAACTAAAACAATGTACAATAACAAGTATTATGCTTTCTTATGGCTATTTTCACATTCACATACATGAGTTCTTTATCCATGTGTCTCGATCAAAATGTATTAGTGCTTCTACCAATACATCACAAGATTAACTATAACATTTCATATATATGAGGCTTACAACCAAACATACAAGCTAAGCAAAGCAAACACATCTAAATAAGCTTTCTTGATTTTATCTTCCGTTTCCCTAGTACAACCGTCCAGGTCCTCTTTATATAAGACCCGAAAAAGCTGTGCTTCTTTATATGAAGCTTTTCTCATCTTGGCATACAATCCGAATAAGCTTACTGACATAAGTCATGTCTAGTTTAACAAACAAGTCTTCCGTAGCTCTCGAAATCACAACATCCTTAGGGTCTCAGACACACTTTCGTAGATGTGATACATGAAACACAATAAGTGTAACACCGCGTATCTGGGGGCCAAAAGCTAAGGCTACAAATGCTGCAGCATCTGTGGTATTAACTTCTGGTGATAAAACACGGTTGTAACAAGCCATATTTTTTATAATTAAAAATATTAAATTTAATAAGATTTTGGAATTTAATATTGTGAGAACTTAAAATTTATGATTTATAAATGTAAAAAAAACTATTAGAATATAATTTAGTAATGTTGATTGAATGAAATTTGACAACCGTTAATGTAATTTCAATTAATGGTAATAATGAAAGTTAATAATGAATAAAATTGAACATTGTATTAAAAAGAGAAATCAATGTTAGTTGATTTAGTTGGTTCTAACATGCAATAGGAAACTATATACTTTATACATAGATTTTGTTAATAAACAATAAAGCTAACAAATTTTTTTGAAGTACTTAAATGTAAAAAATGTTTATTTATCATCTTATTATTAAATCCATTTGAAATTAATTTGGATATAAAATTTTGAAATTTAATCTGATTTGAAATATTGCAATTGATATGTTAAAAGATGTAAAATGTAGAGTGAAGAAAATAATAATATGGAAATTTACGTTAAATAAATTCATATGGAACTGTTGATTTAATATAAGAACCTGTAAATCAGAATAAAAGAAATTATTAGAATTTAAATAAAATAGGGTTTTATTGCAGCTGTAATTTAACGCTAAAGTAAATTTATAATTAAATCTCAGATTTAGCATGGAATATTCAATTTTAAAAGATTATTAATTTTTGTGTAATCAGAAATGATGAAAATTTTTAACTTTTAATTTAGAGTTTAAAAGTGATTAAATATATTTAATAATAATTTATTTAATTAACGTACAAAATTAGCCTTTTGGGCACTGTCTCGAATTTCGACGAAACCAGTTTCATCGGATCCATAATAGTGAATTATCATAGGATTTCAAGTTTCGTGGCGATCGGACTTACCTTTTGACCGTGTGAGCTTGAAAAGCTTAGAAATCAATTAAAAAAATTTAAATGAATTCGATTTTAAAAGCTAACTTCAAAATATAATGGAATTAGAGTTGGGAACTAGTTCCATTGAATTTAAAAATATTGAAAACCTATATTTCGATATATTGGATGACCTATCTTCATTTCGGGAACGAAACGGGATTTTAGGGTCGTTGTTATCTGTTCGATCCAATTCGATCTATTCCATCCATTCTTATCCATCTCTTTCTATTTATAGACTGTTATAAACCCCGGTAGCTTCCTATTTTCATTTTTTGCACGTACAATTTCTATCCATCTGCTCAATGATTTGTTCCTTCTTAATGGTAAACATTCCAAAACCCTAATTCCCAATTCCAAATCAAATCGAAAATTCAAACTCCTCAAAACCTATCATATAATATATCTTTGTGAAGCTCTCGAAGAACGTAATCTGCATCTGTAGTTCATTTTTGCAATTGAGTCTCGGATTGGCCTGAAATTTGTGAAATAGTTTCGGCCATCCATATTAAGGTTTTGTTTTCACTGGAGGATCTTCAACGTTAGGACGATCGGGGGTTGCTGATGTGAAGAGGGTGTCAAGGGGAGCGCATCCATCGGCTTGGGTCGTTGCAAGGTCATGCAAGTTTGCCTGAATCGACCGTGATAGGCAGTGACGGCGGACATCACAAAGTGGCGGCGGAGGCTGCTGCATAGGAGCTGGAGGGTCGGCTTGGCAAGGGGAGCACGACGATGTTGCTCGATCGAGGTGCAAACGAACGTAGGTGGTATGTTCATCGATGAAAGGTGGTGGTTGGAGGTCGAGAACGAGGTTGTGATCGAGCTGTGTTAGGTTAGGGTTAGCAAGGTAATTACAATATTGCCCTTCTTTTTTTAAAATTTAATTTTGAATTTTAAACCTTCTAATAATAATAACTTTTGCATACGAACTCAGATTCACGTGCAGTTTCTTCCATTTGGTTCGTATCAAAATTTCAGAAAAAATGGAACTAATTTGGTTGAATTTGGAGACCATTCAAATTTTGGGCTATTATTGGATTTTTAGTCGACTATAAATCTAAGGTGAGTGATTTAACCCACTCATGCAATACTAAACCTTCTTATGTTAGTTGAATTAAATTTATGATATGATAATAATTTTATTGGTTGCGGTTTGGTAGTTTAATTTGACATTTTAATTGAAATTGAATTTTATTCAATTAAATTGTCATTTAAATTAATACTGAAATTGAATTGACAGTTAAGCACCTGATATTGATAACTAATTAGTTGTTGATTTATTAGCTGATTTGGATGTTGATTATGATGGATGTCTATTTGTTTTGCATTATGGATGATTGGATGTTTATTTATTTTATATATCCCTATTACCACCCTGTATATTAAGTGACAACATATAAACTGTTTATTGAATTATTTCGAATAAGTTAAGAAATATGTTGAAATGATATATGCCTATGACACTTTTATTTGGATCGAAATGATATATATCCATCCCTATAATTAAAATTGAAATAAATGATCACTTAGCCATAGGGTAGAAAGTTATATACGGACACCGGATTGGTTAAATTAAATGGTTTTAAAATCATGACTTTTTGATTTTGATTAAATTACATTGTTTTAAAGGAAAAATTTATGGATTTATATGAATTAAATTATTTTCTAATTCAAGCTGTGAAATGTCGAAATTGAAATTTGGTTAAAAGAACTTGTTTAAAAGAATTGAATTGGAAATATAAAATTATAATCGATATATGATTTGAATTCGAGAAATTAAATTATTTTAAAGATTTGGATCTTAAAGTTGGATGATGGAGTTTAAATTGATTTAAATGTTTTAAATCAATAAAGTGAAATTGGACCCGTAATTGATATGAATTGAAATGTTTAAAATAAGAATTGGATTGGAATTTAAATTATTAAATTGAATTATTGAATCTAATTTGAAGTTAAAAATGAACGTTTCGAAAATTGAGGCTAATTCAAAGTGAAATTGAAATCAAGTTGATTTAATACTAAATAGAAATTTAGTCAATTGAATTGAAAGATTGGAAATTGAATTTGTTGATTTGAAATGGGATATGGGTCCAGATTGTTGAAGTGGAAAGAAATAGTTTGACTTGATATTGTTTTCAAAGTAAATTATTTTAATATAAACTGTTTCAAAATCTATCTTTTTATTATTCAAATTATTTAAATTTTCTAAACTATTTTACTATAAAAACTATTTTCAATACTCAAACCATTTTTATATCAATCTATTTAAACTATTTAAACTATTTTAAACTATTTAAACTATTTTCTAAAATTTCAAACCATGCAAGATTGAGATGTTTATATTTAAATTATTGATTTAATCGCGAATGTGGTTAAATGATGTTATAACCTAAATTGGAATTTGAAATGATATTTTCAAGTGAAATGACATATTTTGGGTAAATATGATGATTTTGATATTTTGAATTGAATATGATATTTTAATATCAAATGTGAACCGTTTTCGAAATGTAAAAGAATCAACCAGTGTGAAAATGACGTTTGGTTGTTAAAGAGATCGGGACCTCTTATTGGAATACTCTCTATCAATATTGGAACCACTTTAACAACTGTGTACATGGTGTAGGGGTGAGCATTGTTTGGTTCAAACCAAATTAACCGACCAAACCAAATTGGTTTGGTCGGTTTGGTTCGGTTGTCTTTGCTGTTTGGTTGGTTTTGGTTTTTATTTTTAATTTAATTCGGTTTATTGGTTGGTTTTGGAATTTAACAAGAAAGCTTCGGTTCAACCGATATAACCGAAGAAAATCAAGAGGCATTTCATTTTTCACATTTCTTTCCCATTAATACACCGACCCAGCTTTTTATGTTTTCCAATTTTCAAAACTACTGAAGAATACGTAGCAATCTCCATGGATTCAAAAGAAACAACGTTTCCTGTTCTCTCATTTATCTTATATTTACTCATCTTCTGCCCAACTTCAACAATCCAAATCCAATTTTTTGATCTCCCAATTTCGATTTACTCTGTGTATCCAACTTCCAAGCCTGTGACAGGCGACAGCAGCTGCGGCTGTGACTTGCCGAGTGGGGTTGCGTTACTCTTCACATCAGATCTCCTAATTTTTTTGGTTCGAACAACGTTAATTTAGGGCTGCTATCAACATAGGTAAGAAATTTTGATTTATTGTTGTATGATTTGATTTGGAATCAATAAGTTATCAATTCGCTTTTTCGAATTTTTTATGCAACAGAACGCTTAATTTGGAAAATGTGAATAATCAGTCTTTGCAAAATTAGTCTTTGCTGCAAATAAAGATTTCCTTGCAAACGTGAATAACCAGTCTTTGGCAAACGTGAATAATAAGTTATGAAATCTTGTTATTATATGTGCAATCAGTCTTTGCTGTTTTGATCTTTGATGTGAATAGCAATCAGTCTTTGCAAGCTATGACTTTGCTGCAAATAAAAGATTTTCCTGCAAACTGAGGTCCAAATAGCAATCAGTCTTTGCTGTTTTTAATATTTGGTTAACCGACTGCTTGAAGGTGTCCTTAATATTAAACAGATGTACAAGCTACATTACTGAGTACTTCATCTTTAATAGTTTATGAAATAGTGATTGTATGTGAAATACTTATTACTTTTCTTGTATTTTCAGAGAGGAAATATATTATCATGTCAACACAAGAAATGTCATCTCCAGCATCTGATCAAACTGCAAGTGTTCATGCAGCTTCAACTCCAAATCCAAAAAATGTACAAGTAAGTCTCTGTTAGCACTTAATTCAGTAAGCTAGTATAGATTTAAAGCACAAAAGCTGCCGCTCATTTTGTTCATACTTCCCTTTATTACATTTGTACTAATATTGCATATGTCATTTTAATAGGTCAACATTGAAGTTACTCCAGTAAACAATTTAGGTACTGGTTCTCAAAATAAACCTAGAACAAGGAGAAAACCTCTTAGGAAAAGATCAAAAGTATGGGATCACTTCACTTCATTCATGGACAATGATGGTAAATCTAAAGCTCATTGCAATTATTGCAAAAAAGAGTACTATTCTGATACAAATAAAAATGGTACGTTAGCTTTAAATGCTCATATGTCTGTTTGTAATGATTTTGCTTGTAACAAAGATGCAACACAAGCACAAATAAATTCCACCGTGGGAGAAAATGGTAGTGGTGGATCTTTAAAACCATGGAAATTTGATGTGAATGAGATTAGAAAAGCTATATCATATTATTTTGTTCTAGACGAGCTTCTATTTAAATTGATTGAAGGTATTGGTTTCAAAAATCTTTTACTGTTGCATTTGGACCTTAGTTTCATCGACCATCTAGATTTACCATTCAAAGAGATTGTTATGAGATATTTCTTAAAGGAATAGAAAAATTAAAATCAATATTACATGACTCATGTAAATCTATATGTTTTACTAATGATACATGGAGTTCAATACAAAGAGTCGATTATATATGCCTAACTGCTCACTGGATTAACGACAATTGGAAACTAAAAAAAGATTTTTAAATTTTTTGCCCTATCTAGTCATAGAGGTAAAGATTTGGGTAAAGCTATGGAAAGTTGTTTAACAGATTGGGGTATTGATAAGATATTTACTATTACTGTTGATAATGCTAGCTCAAACAATGTCACGATTGGTTACTTGAAACGTAGATTCAATAATTTGAAAGGAACCATTTTAGAAAGATAATATTTACACATGCGTTGTATTGCTCACATTATAAATTTAATTGTGAATGATGGGCTTAAAGAGGATGGAGAATCTATCTCGTGTATAAGAGCAGCAATTAGATATGTTAGACAATCTCCATCTGGGTTTGAGAAATTCAAACATTGTGTTTTGCTTGAAAAACTAGAATATAAAAGTGGTCTATGTTTAGATGTACCAAGTAGATGGAATTCCACATAGTTAATGCTTAATGCAGCACAACAATATAAACAAGCTTTTGAAAGGTTTGATATTGAGGATCGATTTTATAGGAGTGAGCTAGAAAAAGGAGGAGGGGTGCCTACGGAGTTTGATCGGGAAAATGCTCGAAACTTATGTGGATTTCTTTGCAGGCTTTATGAAATCACATTACGTGTATCTGACTCTTCAAATATTACCAGTAATCTTCATTTGCATGAAAATAGTAAAGTACTTAAAGGTTTGAATAAGATGCAATTGAGTGATGATATTCAATTACAAAACATGGCAACAAGGATGCAAGAGAAATATGATAAGTATTGGGGTTGTTGGGAGAAAATGAATATATTAACCTATATATTTGTTGTACTTGATCCTCGCTGGAAATTTGGTTTTATAGAGTTTTGTTTAGAAACATTTTATCCTACAACTTACCATGAAAAATACAAGTTATTAAAGATGCTACTTTTCAAGTATCCAGTGAGTGTAAATTAAAATATGGATGTCTCAATCAAACCACTGAGATAGAAAATATTGAGAATGATGATGATGTTCTAGATTTGAGAGCATGTTTTAAAAGGTTAAAAGCATTAGATAACTTTGGAGTAAACAGGCCAGAATTGGAGAAATATTTCAATGAAGATAATGAAAATGATTCTAAGGAGTTCGATATATTAGAATACTAGAAGGTTAATTAAGATTCCCTATCCTTTCAAGAATGGCTCGTGACCTTTTAGCTGTTCCAATATCAATAGTGGCCTCTGAGTCTGTATTCAGCACTGGTGGACGTGTTCTTGATCCGTTTAGAAGTTCACTTACACCTAAAACAGTTCAGTCGCTTATCTGTATAGAAGATTGGTTGCGTAATTCTTTTTATGCGAGTAAAATTGATCTAGAAGAAGATTTAAGTAATATGGAGCAGTTAGAGGCAGGTAAATAATTATAATATTTTTCTATAATTTTATTTACTCATGCATGTCTTCTATTTATAACTATCATGTTTACTTTGTATGAAGATGTAAGCAAGCTAGCCTTGGATCCCATTAATAACATGTGAAAAGGTTGATATGCTGAATGCTGGTCTGTCGGAAAATAGTGGTAAGTTCACTATATGTTCATCTCCGTTTAACTGTTTTTCTTTTGCTATATGTACAATGTTCTACTGCTTGAAAAACTAGAATATAAAATTTCAGCATATCTTAATTTCACTGAGTGTTTCTGTTGCTTGAAAAACTAGGATATAAAAGTTTTATTTGAGCCATGCCATATGAGGAGCAAGGCGCGTTTTCTATACAATTGTAATGATTTATTATTCTGATATTGCATGTGATAAGCAAAAATATGACTTTCTCCTGTTTTGTTCTAGCAGGTCCGATACCACTTATTGATGCTACTGCATGCTGACAAGGATTTGAAGGCCTCCGGCATATGATTTTTAGTAGTGTAGTTTCATTTATATGATGTATCATTTTGGTAATTGCTTACTAAGCAAAATGAATGTGTTTTGGGATAGTTTCACTGTGACAGTGCTTTGGGTTATTTTGGTTTGCAAAACTTTTATTGTTGTTTATAATTGTGTTTGCGTTTAGTGTTGTTTGTAAAATGTAACTTGGTCTAACCAGCTGAATGTTGCATTAAATTAGTATTTTCAGTTAATACTGAGCATTGATCAATATTCTATTGCATATACCATCATTGCGTTCAGCTATATATTTCATATGCAAGATGATTTATATTTAACATAGTTAAACCAGAATAACTGAACTAACTGGACGGACCGAACCAATTTAATTTGGTTTTGGTTTGAGTTTTGTTTTAATTCAAATTGGTTTGGTTTGGTTTAAGTATTATTTGGTTTTGAATTGGTTTCGGTATTTGTACATAAAACCAAACCGAGCCGACCATTTGCTCACCCCTAACGTGGTGGATGATGTAGAATGAAGTGGTTGGATTGGGTGAACGTTTGCTGGATTTAAAGAAAGAGAACGATGGTAGATGACCTCGGCACTTGTGCCAATTTGAAATGACTAAAACAGGATGTCCTATCAGGGGCAAGTGGGCAAGCTACCCCTAGCAGACACACCTCTTTATATTACTATTAATGTTGGCTTGATCGGTGCACCTTGATTTGATTTGATTTGATTTTGCAGGTATTGGATGCGGTGGGCGGTCGTGGCTATGATGTGTAACCACCAACCCTACAACCCGAACTAGTAGTATCCTACCTTGGGCATTGCCTCGTGTGCCTTGTCATACTTTTATCCTTATACACGACCACTACAATTTTGTTTTAGTATGGTAACTATAGGGAACTCACTGGCTACTGACGTTACTGGTTGTGTTACAAGACCTGCATAAACACCTGCTTAAAAATGTGTTAAGGGGGATCAATGTAAAGCCTTAATTCTAGTTTAATACTTTACTTAACTGATGGACACTACATATGTATCTTACTACATATAGATAGTTTGACGGATCCTTAGGAGATGGAAAATTCCGTAACATCTCTTAAGTTATTGCATGCACGTTATACACTAGATAGGAGTTGTAAAATCCCGCAAACATATCTGAAGCTATTACACTTATATTTATTTGTTGTTGATTTAACTTAAATAAGAATTCTTAGTTCCGACTCAAGTGTTTTGTCTTATCATTACGCTCAGGTCAGCCTAAGCTTTTCAGTGTTAGAAGACATTATTTCTGAAGGATAAAGACGAAGTTTGGTATATTATATTATTAGTTTTGTTCCACTACATCTTTATTAGTATGTTGTTAGTTATACTCAGATTGTTGTAAAGGTAGTGTAATCAAATGTATATTGTAAAGTAGCTTCATGAACTGTTTATTTGATTATTATATTTTGTCCTTCCACTGTGAAATTCTGTATTTTTGATTTCCTTTTTTCTCTTATTTTCTTATGTACCCCACTAATAATCCAACTTTTTGAATGGTTTGAGTTAGACATGTGTGGTTTATTGTCGATTTAAACCGTACAAAAAGGTGGGTCGTCGCAACAGTAATGATAATGGTATTCATAATATCAGAAGCATTTGAATATGAAAAAAATCAAAGTTTTTCAAAAATAACATTTTACGGATTACATTTCAAAAAAAATTCATATCCAAGTTACATAATCCCATATTATTTACTAGTAAAGATTAACTATAATTATTACAAAATATGCGAAGAGCGACATATGACGATGCCTTCTTGGTTGATCAAAGCAATATAATCATACCTGACTTAATACACACAGAGGAATCAAAACAAAACTGCAACGCCTAATTAGCCATCCGTCAACCACCTGCTCATCTTTGGAAGCTTTATTCACCAAAATTTATAAACCTTAACCCTCGGCCTACTCAAATCAGTTTTGAGCATCCGAGAGTTTAAGGGGTACAAAAACTTTGAGCCAGACATATAGCCTGGTGTGAATAATTCTGTTACATCTCAGTATACTAATATTAAGTGAAACCACGTCGCTTAGCAGAACGGGTTTCCCCTCACTAATATCCACTAGAAAACATATATTTTTCAAATCTTTTCTTGCAACCAAACTGGTTAATCAAACTGATTATATCAAAATAGCTATATCCTTTATGCTAATAAATGGACTATCTTTCCATAAAATAGGTAATAAGTAGACTATCTGTCCACAACATAATAACAACGTCCATTATGTTAACAAACGAACTATCTATCCATAAAACTGGGTTGACTGTTCGCAAACTGGACCAACTGTCCGGATCAAAATGGACTAACTATCCGAGTCATTTTTTAGGGTAAATTACCCTTTATCTTTTTTCCATGAAAATCTTTTCAAAATGAATTAACCTTTTAAATCATACTTATACAAGGAAATTATATTCTTAGCTTTACTCTAAGCTATTTTTCCATGATATATATACTTTACTAAAGATATTATTGATGAATTTTAATGTGAATTAGCTATCCTTCTAAAACAAGTTAAAAACCTTTTTAACTTGAAAATACTTAGGCTATGTTGTCATTTTATTACATTCGAAACCTCTGTTTTATACCTTTAAACAACCTTTTCGAAACCCTTGAAGGTAACCCCTTCGAAACCATTTAAGGTAACCCTTTTGAAACCAATAAAAGCCTTTTGAAAACACTGGAAAACCTTTCCTTTCTTTTCTCCGAAAGCTTCAAAACATCACTTTAAAACCTTTATATATTGCCTTTTGAAAACATAGGAAAAACCTTTCCCTTCAACCCTTTTGAAACCTTATAGCGGCACCCCTTACGAAACCATTCAATAAAACATTTCGAAATAGTTAAAATTCAATCCTTTTGAAAGCACTTTCGGTTCAATTTAAAACATATGGAAACCTTTCGAAATCATTCAAAAATTTACCTCTTCAAAACCTTTAAAAACTGTCTCGATCGAAACCATTTGGATTATGCCTTCAAGTAATGCAAAAGGATTAGAAACCTATTAAAGTTGAAAGCATCTGTTTTGAAACATTTAAAACAATCTCTCTCAAAACGATTTGGGTTTTATTTCAAATACTGGAAAGGGTCTTCGAAACATTTGAGTCAAAAGCATCTGTTTCGAAACCATTTTCTAAGTAAAGAAGTAACGGTGTTGAAACCATCCCTTTGAAAGCATTGGAGAAGTAGCCACATTTAAAAAAAGCTACCCTTTCGAAACCATCTGGGTCGAAAGGTAAAAAGGCGCCAACAAAAGGTTTTGACATAGTCGAAAGCAGTTGTTTTTAAAAATAGAGGCACACCCAATCAAAACCATTTCCATTAAATAATTTGACCTAGTTGTAACAACCTGCATTTTTAGATAATTAAATAATCAAATAATTATAAACAATGAGCATTTTTTGAAAATTTTAATATGGCCTTGAAACTTATACCATTATGTTCGTAGTGATTTTCTGATTAATTTACATATATAATATGCCTCGAATGGACTTCGTATGAAAAGCTGTTGACGTTCGAAATTCCATATCGAAAAATAATTATACGTGTAAACGTGCGTAAATATATTTGTTTATAAATATATGCATGTATAAATTTCAGAAATAACGCGCGTTTGAATTTCAAAATAGACGCGTGTCATAAAGGAAATTAATTGACATCAGCAAATAGAGGTAATTAATTAACATTAATTAGCAACATTTGAATTTCAAAATAAACATGTCTAATAAAGGGAATTAAATTTGCAATCGATGAAAATTAATTAGAATGAATAGGCAATAGTTAAAAGTTAACGTTCAAGAATTTATAATCTTTAAAAATAGAGGAAATAAATTAAAATGTATAAAACAAAAAGGCTAGGCACATCAAAATGAACGTGTTATGCTTGCTTTTAATGGCTAGATTTTAATCCCTTTAAACAAACGATGCTGCTTTGGCTCTCTATAAATAAATGTGCAGGGCTAGGCTTCAAATCCATATTTTTCCGAATGGACGCAGAAGCCCTGCCACTTTTATTTCTCCTCCAATTCTTCAAAAGTCAAATATATTAGATTTAGGTTTTCTGATTTGCATATCAGAGGTAGAAACTTTAGATCTAGCGAAGAGATGTCCAAATTATGCCGTCCGTATGAGGTGAGTTTTCAGATCTGGTTTTCTAGTTTATCTTTTAATTTTCTTCAAATAGATCTAGATTTATAAATCCATACAAATTCTGGTTTATGGATCCAAATAGGGTTGCAAAGGGGAAGGATATGGATAATAAAACTAGACTAAAAATCAGATCTAGAATTTGGAGTGTTTTCTTTATAGGTGAATGGATTTAAATTATATATCTTTTATGTTGATGATATATAATATCGTTAGGTTCCTATTAGATATTTTAATTCAGCATTTGAACTAACTTTAGTAATTATTTCTACTAGTTAGTTATGTTGAAACTGTAAATTTTATAAGAGAAGTGTACTTATATTTAAATGTTATTTATATGGAAAAAGAAAGGAATCTAATTAAATATAAGTAATATTAGGCTTAAAAATTATAGCGAAAGGCATAAGCCTAAAAGTGAGAAATTTACAGTAAATTATGTTATAACTCGAGGAATGAAATAAAAAAGAGAAATCTAATAACTTGATTTGGAAGTTAGTGATAGATTAGTTGGCTAGTTTAGAAAAGGAAATACATTTCCATAGTTTAATATTGCAAGAAAGGCAGTAAACGTAATTGCAAGAATAAAAGAAGGTAAAATGTAATTAGTGCGAAATAGAGACATCATGTATTTTACATTATCCAACAATTAAAGAAACAATAAAAGAAATATCTTGTAGTTACGAGTTATTGTTTATGACATTATTTAGTATTAAAACATGGAAATGGATTTTAGTACAGTTTTTGTAACCAACCAAATAGAATAGAACTACTTCCTAGAATAAAATAGAATAACGTGAAACATTAAAGAAATAAAGAAGAGGAAACAATCAAGTTAAATATTCGACAAGATTAGAAATAAAAAGCAGAAAATGTGATTAGATATGTATTTACTGTGTAGATAGTAGAATAAAAAGCAAAGGAGTTATTATGATAAGTAATTTGTGACAGTTTGGACGTAGTCCCAAGCTAAGACTGTCATATAATATAAGAGAACTAAAGAAAATTTAGTATTATCATAAAAGAAGACATACTAGAATAGAAAAAAGATACTTGCAATTGCATTTATAACATGTAGGTTTTAAAAGAAAGAAAAAAATATAAAAGTGAAAATTTCAAGTATAATTGTAACTCGTACGTTATAATTAAGAAGAAAGAAATAGAAGAGGCTTATTTTATCAAACTTAGATCTTGGATTTAATAAGCAAAAAAATAATAGCAGTGGCCCGTACTAACAGCATTCCCTTTCAGGTCTATGATTGACGGTCTCACATGTGGGTGGGGCTGGGCATGCTGATTAGAGTAAATAAGTAGCCAAAAGAATAAGAAAAGTAAACTAAATGCATAATAATAGATTAGACGTAGAGTCTAATAAAATGGTAAGGTGCATTTGGAGTAGCTCAAAGAGAATCTGGATAAAGAGCCTAACAAAGTAGTTCATCGTAGATTTTTAGTATAGAAAGAGCATGCCCAACTTAGTTATTTTAGGCTAGAAGGAAGCACGAGATTTCAATTGGACGTGAGGATACTCTAGGATGGCCCCCTAGGGCAGGCCTAACGAAGTTGCACCATAGAGGCAGGTCTATAGGTGTTCCATCAAGAGAGTATGCCTTGATTGCTTTTGCATTGTAGACCTAACGAAGCTGGCCTTTGTAGCAATGTGCAGGACCTATAAGGATAGTCGCATGCGGATATCAACCATCATCGGTCAGAGCGAGTTTGGGAAAGACTAGAGTTATACCGACAGGCCAATGATTCTTTCACTATCGAGACATTAGATGAGGGGCATAACCAATTGGATGTATAGATTGTTTGTAGTAGGGCACAACCACTTAGCTCTTGAAAGGTCATTCGATTAGTTAAGGAAGGGCTGCGTGCGACCATAGCCACGATGAGAAAAGAGACAGACTAAGTGGAAAATCTATATTGTAGCCCTAACAAAGCGGACCTTTATAGATGTAGAAAATCCCCGACCGAGTTTCTTACAAGGTAGACCTTGTCGACGAAATTCAGGGAGTAGAAAGAACGATTATGTGTCGTCCTCAAGGTACGCACTGGGTGGTACATTGTGGATGTCCGAACACTAGTATAAGCTAGTGCAGATGCAGTTTCACGTTTTCATAGTAGACGATGGAACATCTATATTATAGTCTTCATGAAGTTGTCCTTTACAGATGTAGTTACAGAATGGTCTAGTAGCGAGACGATGGAGTCCTTTTCAAGGAGGATACAAAAGGTACTATGGGTAGTACCTAGGACCGTTGCGGTGTTTGGGCATGTAGCTATATATATATATATATATATATATATATATATTGATTATTAGGTCTTAATCTACTAGGGAGAAGATGGGTACGATTAACACATATAGGCGAGAGTATTATAAACCTAATAAACTTAATATAACAGAAAGTAAAAATAGAACAATATATGTAGATTTATGCTTAAAAGTGTATAATTTGTCCATCCACCAGAACTTTAGTTCTGACCCCCTTCTCATATCCTTCCATAGGTTAGATAGATGGCAGAGATTTTTCAGCTTTGAGACACTTGTTTAGAAAGTGTTATTACCTTAATGAGTATTTACTTTTTACTATATTCTACTCAGTTTCGCTGTGAGATACTTATTTGAGCTCGGATATATTTACCTTTGCCTATTTGCAGGATACCAGACACCTAAATCGGGCTTCAATGGATTTGGATTTTAGTATTTTTGGGAAAAATCCAAACCCGTTGGAACTTGGGTTATACATTTGGTATCAGAGCTTAGGTTAGTAAATCCTAAATAAATTAGGAAATACAAGTGAATGTATTTGTATTTTTGAATAAAATATAAATATATTATGTACTAAAATGCAAATAGTTGCCAATTATATATTTTAACGTATGGAAAGCTTTTAGAAGTATATATGTGCATAGTTTGCTAGTTGGGTTTGGGATGGCCCAAGGATGTTGAGCCCTATGTTGCTGTCGATTTATAGTGCACAATAGGCTATGTCTTTTGAGAAGATCGGTATCCATATGTTATAGGAAGTGGAAAAGTTCCCTAGGGATAGTAGGGAGAGTATTTTTATTTTGGAAGGAATAAGAGATTTTAGTAAGAAAATGAGATTTCCAAGGTTTAAGAAGGGCATTCCTAGGGTAGTAAGAAGAAAATCCACTTTATGTCTAGCTCAATAAAATGGAACATTTGGAATTGAAAAGTTGAAAATATAACTGTTAATATGTTTGAGGAAGTAAATATTAGGTTTTTGAAGAAAAAAAGTGGTATGGAATTTAAATTGATTTTTATACGATGTAAATTTGGTTAAAAGTGAAATTATTTTCGAAGAATTATAGAGCATGTATGGCTCGCTTGTTTCTTTATAGGTAAACAACGATTTTAAATATAAAAACCTAGAGTGTGTTAAGTATCGAAAAAGTAAGTTACAACATTTATTGTTGTAATAGAGTTCCCATGAAAAATAAAGGAAGCATAGACTATGACACTATTATTATAGTAGGTGGCTCCCGAAGGAAATATTTTTACATAGCATATGGGATTTATTGATATTTATTTTAATTGAATCCATATACTAGTATTTTTGGGTTATAGCAACGGTGCTTTATCCAACATCTATTTTGACCCAAATAAAAATGTGTTTTGAAGATAATTTCTAAGTATAGAAATAAAGTGGTTTGTAAGTACACTTATTATTTAAATAAGTATATTAAATGTTTTCTAGTTATGAAAATATTTAAATAATTAGAAAACATTTAAACAATTTTGAAAATGAGTTCTTTTGAAAAAAAAAGAAGGTGTAAGTTAAATATTAAGAAATCAATAAATTTCGTAGGAAATGTTTATTGTAAGTGAATATAGATTAAACATGCTTTAATCTATTGGAATGAAATGAATAATGATATAATTTTCTATGAAACCAAATTACAAATAAAGATGTTTTGTGCAAATTATAAGGAATACGTGAAAGAGATGTACAAGGTATGGAAAGCACCATATTTTTATAGCCTATTTCGACAAAATATGAAATAAGTTCCTTGTAATTTCACATAATCATGAAATCCTCTTTTAAAGGATTCATAGAAGTTTTAGCGTTAATGGTTTCTTATAAGAGAAAGTAGTTACAATACATTAAGGTACAAAACCATTAGGTGTAATAAGAAGTGTAAGTGTAATAATTAGAGACAGTATTATTTAGGAGGGATATTATAGAGAGCCTTAATAGGAAAGCTAAGCAATGGAAAATTTATATTTTTCCATTGATTATGTGCATTGGTTGCTTGTCTTTGTAGAAAGTCCCCATTTGTAGTAAGTTAGAAACATATCCAAGGTTAGGTAATTGGAAGAGTAAGAAATTTAAGCGGTTTTTGATAAAATAATTGTTCTTATCTACTTCAGCTTTTGTAAATTTGAAAATCCGTGAAAAGAAAATGTTTTGAAAACATGTGAGGACATTGTTGGAAGTCAAGAAAAAAATGTTTTAAGGACAAGCAAGGCATGTTTTAAAGAAAAATGGTTCGGTGAAAAAGTAAATAAGTTTTTGAAAGAGAAAAACTTAGTAACAGTTAAATTTAAAAATCCAATTTTTTTAATGAAAAGCTGTAAAGGTCTTTAAAAGAAAATGTGGAATAAGTTTTGAACTTAGAATTTGTAAATTTTTTCCCTCTAGGTTTGGGGAATAATTTAAATTCAAAGAGCTGTAAAGAGGCAAGTCTAGAAAGATAAAATGTTAAGTAACCAAGTATCTTTGAATTTAATAGAAACTTCAAAGTAACATTTTTAAAGGCAAGAATTTTGGGATTTGATGTTTCAAAAATTTAGAAGCTTTAATTTTTGAAATGAAATGATAAATACTGAACCAAACTTTTAAATATGGAGTAGATAAGTGTGATATTCCGGAATTTCACACCAAATTAAAATGTCATAATCTTTTTAATAAATTAATTAAAATTTGATAAACTTGTTATTTTAAACAATAATAATAATTGTGTTGTAAATATATTGATTTTAAATGGAATTAATATATACAAATGGAAAATGGATTTGTTAAAATTGTATACATATCAAATTTGATTTTTAAACTGAGTTTGAAATTTAATTTGAAATTGGGTATTTAATTTGAAATTCAAAATATAGTTATTTATATCTTAAATCATACTTTGATTTTAAAGTGTATTTTTGTGATTTTATTTAGAATAAAAATTTATTTTATATTTATTTATTTTTAGAGAGAATTGAGTTATATAAATTAAAAATGTATTTAAAATTAGAAAATTGATTATAAAAAACATTTAAAATATATTTTTGCATGAGTACATATGTTAATTTATGAATCCCTCTTATAACATGTGTTAAGAAAATAACCATGTTTAGTGACAAGTGTCACATTTATATATTATTTTCTTTAATTTTAATAAAACAAAATTTAATCTATAAAAGTTTGTTTCATCTTCTAGATTTAAATTTTCCCATCTCATTTTCTAAAAGCAAGAAATAAATCACTCCTTCATTTACAAATCTGAATTTCATCAATCTCCACTCTTTCAACCAAAAATTAAAACAAGAATTCAAATTTCATTTCAAAGTTTCTAAATCTACAAACAAAAATACAAAAAAATCTGTAAAAAACAACTTCCAGCAAAATGCTTTAATCAAGGGATTTAAGCTTCATCAAATCTACAGCAAGTCTTCACAAAACTAGGCTAAAAATCATCAAGGAGCGTTCTTAGATTTAAAAAGCAAATAGCAATTTCAGCCAAGCATTTCTAGGACCTGCAGAATTTTTTTTCCAGATTTCAAAATTTTGGAAGTTTTGCTTTTAAAAGAAAAAAAACCAGAACCAGGTGAGTAAACACATAAATTAAAGAAATTTAGGAAGTTAAATATCTTGCATGTGACCTCTCTGATAAATTTTTGCTTGCATGTGTATGTTTAAAGCTTCTATGAATATGCATGTTGATTATGTGTATATTGTAATGAATATTCACCTTTGTTTTGACATTACATAGTCCAGAAAAAATATATTCAAATCTTCCAATCCAGTTACTACTGGACTTAGAGTTTCAAAGCAAACATGATTATAGGATCATAATCTAAATTTTAAAATTTTGTTTAAGAATTTTAAATATGAAAATTTTCTGGGATAAAGGAAAACGGTAAAAATCTTTTAAATGTGATAAAATCAAGTATTCTATATTCTAGATTCGAGTATGTAACTTGAATCAACATTGAAAAACTTCATTTTTAATAACAAAATCAAGAATTTTAGATTTGGATTTTTGGAGCATTTCTGGGATGACCAGAAATGACTTATTTGATCAAAATCTGGTGATGTGGTGGTTTCGAGTGGTCGCGGCTTGGGTTAGAGCTTGTTTGGTGATCGGCTAATCTGTGAAAAATCATGGAGGAGGATATCAATCATCGTGGAGTTGGAATTTAGGTGGACTAGGGTTTAACATTCTGTTTGGGTCGCGACTGGAAATGTCGTGACTGGGAAATATGGGGTGAATCGAGTGGTGCATGATCTTGGGAGTAGTTGCGTGGAAGGCTTGCGGTGTCGTGGCCAAAATTTCATGACGAACGGTGGTCGACGTCGTGGGATTGATGGGTTTTCAGGCGAAGTGTTGTTCCAGGTGACTGTGTGAACTTCCTCGTTTTCGATTGAGGTTGCGCAATGGCTGGTCAGGGGTCGGAATCGTATGTGAGGTCGATCGGCGACTTGCGCGTGGTGGCGCTGGAGGTGGCGGCGGCGTTGGTGCTTCGTGCACGTGCACGGTGTCAAAGGATTGTATCGGAGTGGGATGTATTGTTGTGACTCGAAGTGTTGATCGAGTAGGGGAGGTTTTTGCTCGCGTTAAGGTTCGGGATGATGTTTTTTGTTCGTGCCCGAGTTCGTGTGTGTGTTTGCTTTCTTACCAGTTTCATGAAGTTTAAATTTTAACTTAAGCTAAAGAAGATAAAGAAAGGAAGAAGAGGAAGGGAACTCGAGCTGTTTTGAGTTTGGGTCGGGTCGAACCCAAAGCAAAGTGATGTTTAAAAAGTTTTTTTCAAACTAGATTTTAAATTTTAAATTTTGAATTGATTTAAACTACTTTATGTTAAATGATAAACCATTTGATTTAAAGAAATTATATACTTTGATAACTTAAATTTGAGATGATTATGTATTCTTTTAAATTTAACTTTTAAAAAGTAATTAAGTTTAAACAAAGTGGAAATGTTTTAAACATGTAATAATTTTAAGTAATTATTGAAATTGATTTGTTTTGAAAGTTAATTAAGTTTTTATGGTTAAAGATTACTTTAATTAATAAAGTAATTAAAGTTAAATTAATTAATAAATTTTGGATTAATTAATTTATAAAGATTAATTAATTAATTATGGATTAATTAATTGATAATTAAGAATTTATTTAATTAAATAAGTAAGGATTTATTTAATTATAACTAATAGATAATTAACTAAATAATTAAAAAATTAATTAATCAATGATTAGAAATTAACTAATGAAGTAATTAAGAAATAAATTAAAATTAATAATTAATTAATAAAGTAATTAGGGTCGATTAATTAAGTAATTAAACATTAATTAATTTATAATTAATAGTTAATTATTTAATGATTAAGAATTAATTAATTAAATGATTAAGGTTAATTAATTAAGTAATTATGATAAATTAATTTACAATTTGTAATCAATTAAGCAATTGATTAAGATTAATTAATTATAAGTTAAGGATTAATTAGTAATTAATTAAAGAATGATTAAATTTTTAATCAAGTTTTAAAATGAACAATTAGATATTATTAATTAATAATTAAAGGATAATTAATTAATTAACTAAAGATTAAATAATTGATAATGAGGATAATTAAGAAGTGATTAATTAATTAAATGATTGTGATTGGTTAATTAGTGATTGGTTAAGCAAGGTAATATGATTAATTCTTAAGTAATTAATTTAATTTGAATTAATTAAATTAATTATAATATGAATTAGAGATATGCTTGCTTATGGATGATTGTTTTGAATTGAATGTCTGGATTTGGTTGATATGTGTTGGATGATAATATGAGATATTCTATGATGAGATATTGTATATATATATCTGTGATAGATGTTTGTTATTATCTATGGATAATGCTGTGTGAATTCAATGTTTAAAATTGAATTGAATTGTTTAAATCTTTAAACAACTTGACTTTTAAGATGGCTTTTGAATTTCGATGAGACCGGGATTGGGAATCAAGTTTGATTATCCGAAAACCACATCGATCCAAGTTAAACGTTAGGTCGTGACATCTCAAAGTGAAGATTGAGATGGAGTTTCAAAGTGCAAGGGTTATTGTCGTTAAATTTGAGGGTGATTCAAAAATGAGTGTAACGAAATAATGCCTTCAGTTTCTTTCGAACCCGGAACGATCTTGTATGGATTGAATGCTTTCAGCACATCATCAGGTGGACGATGAGCATTCTAAGAGATGTGTTCTACAAAGGTAATCGTAGCTTCAAGCCTCATCAACCGGGAATGGCTAAAACATGGGAGGTACAGCAAGGTTAAGTGGGTCATGTCCAAGTAGGACGAGATTTACCCCTGTCTAGAAGTCCCTTATTATTTCGGCTGTGTGGGCAGTTGTTGGCCACAACTGCGGGGTTGTCTTGTTCGGGACTGTCCGGTAAGGGATGGTTCCGGCCTTGTGTTGTAGGGGATTTTGGGTGGATCCTCGGTACGGTGATCTAGGCCCCGTACTGTGACGGGCGGTACCCCAGTAGCCTTGCCATTGATGGAAACCCATTTTTCCTACGAGACCCTACGTTTTTTATTTGTATTACCCACTTTTGTGGCTAGTAGCTGGAATTTAATCATGTAACAATTTTGGCTATTTTCTATTTACTTGAAAACCCTAGACCCTATTATAATATCACTGGATTTCGTATCAAATGTTTTGGTTAGCGTAAGGTAAAAACTTACCCATGTTTATGTGTGGGAAGTCTTACGTGATACCTTCTGTTTTCAAATGATTTTAAAG
Source organism: Allium cepa (assembly GCA_030765085.1). NCBI lineage: Eukaryota > Viridiplantae > Streptophyta > Magnoliopsida > Asparagales > Amaryllidaceae > Allium > Allium cepa. The sequence goes on along the minus strand of CM060932.1, from coordinate 724,535,281 downwards.
TTAAACAACTTTAACCTGTTTAGTCACACCAGACCCATGTCTGACCCGGAGTTTATTTTGTTTTTCATAAACTCTTGGGTACTCAAATTTTTATGAGTAGCCAAGCGATCAGGTTGGGATTGATAAATGTTTGGAAGCTGGAGCTGGAGTCCAGACGTACCTATTTATCTCTATCCGCGGTAGTGACATTTTGATGTTGTATTTTAGGTTGTATGGTTTGGCATACTCTTATAAATGTCTAATGTAATGAAGTCGTATTATTTTGTGTACTCTGATATGTGAACCTATGTAATGGATATGTGTAATATTATATTTTGTTCCGTTTCCGCTGTGAGATTCTGTTGTTGTTGTTCTCTTCTTTCTATCTTTTCTATTTCTATCTCTTTCTTTTCTTTTTGATGATACGTTTTTCTGTGGATTGAAAGACGGATCGTCACAGTTGGTATCAGAGCGAGGTTGAGAAACACCTAGGCTCTGGAGTAGTATCTATCTTGAGAGTGTGTATTTGTAATTTTCTTATATAACTATATCTTTATCTAAATTGGTTGGGTTACCTGTCCAGGTAGCCAGAATGAGTTCAAGAGGCAGAAGGGGAAGGGTTGTAGGAAGCACATCGACCAATGATAGGAGAGGTCAGACTGATAATGAGGCTGCTAATCCAGTACCGCTTCCAGTCAGTTTACTGCTTTATGCAAGGACTTCATCAACCTTAGGGGGGGCCATTTAAAAGGTTAGAAACTATAATTGAGGTCCAAGCATGGCTACGCTCTTATGAGAGAATCTTTAAGAGTATGAAATTATCGGATGAACAGAAGAGGGTAATGGCTTCATGGCAATTACAAGGAGGTGTTGCAGCCTGGTGGGATGCAGTGACAACAAATGTCTCTGAGGACGATATGTCTTGGGAAGATTTAAGGAGTTGTTTAAGGAGCATGCCTACAGCAGGGAAAACTCATCTTTATTAGGATTTTCTGAATTTAAAGCAAGGAAGCATGACTATAGCTGAGTACGAGACCAAATTCAATGAGTTATCTTGCTATGGTTCAGGGCTTATAGATACTCCTCTCAAAAGAACGAGATGTTTGTGCAAGGATTGAGGCCAGAATATCATGAAAGGATGACAGCGCACTTGAAAGGATCTTTTGTGGAGTTAATTGATATGGCATTAAGATATGAGGATTTGATGAATAAGAGATCAACGGCACGAGTTGCTTCATCGGAAGGGAATTCTTCTAACCCAAATAAGAGGAAATTCACTCCCAATTGGAAGAAGCAAAACAAGAGGAAGTCTGGAAGCAACAATGGACCTCGCAAGTGCTATAATTGTCAGCAAGTCGAGCATTTGGCAAATTAGTGTCCTCAAGAAAGAAAGTAGCAGCAGCCGCGTCATAGTGGACTAGGTTCGGCTTTGGTTTAGAAATCTCTTTGATTCAACTGCCACCAACCAGGTCATATGATTAAGGATTGCCTGCTCCATCATAAAGTCCAGCAGAATAAGTTATTTGCTTTGGAAGGTACGCCATCAACTCCATCTAAGGGCAAGGGATTATTGGAAGGTACATTACTTTCAGATGGCAAGTATGTTAAAGTTTTGTTTGATTCTGGTGCTTCTTTGAGTTTTATTTCTCTAGAATATGTAGAGAAGTTCTTTCTTACCCCTAGTATTGTAGATAATCTCATCTGTGTATCTAATCCTATGGGGGGTAACCAAATTAGATAGGATCTGTAAGGATTTGAGAATCTCTTATCTATCCCATAGTTTTTCTTGTGACCCTTATGTGTTGGATTTTAAGGGGTTTAAAACCTTATATTGGGGATGGATTGGCTTGATAAGTATAAGGCTGTCCTAAATTGTATAAGAGAACAGTTTCGTTGGAAACTGATCTGGGTAGAATTTCTAGAGTAATGTGTGACAACTCTAGAATTCACTTGAGTAGTCTTTTACATGGAGTTGAGACTTCTCAAGAGGAGGTTGAAGATATCGAAGTGGTCCAGGATTTCTCTGATGTATTCGAGGAAGTTAAGTGTTTACCTCCGCACCGAGAGATAGAGTTTCACATAGATTTGGTTCCAGGAGCAGTACCAGTGATTCAGCCTAGTAGGATGATGGCTCCTAGGGAGAGGGAGGAACTAGTGAAGCAAACTCAAGATCTATTGGAGAAAGGATTGATTAGGCCCAGTTTTTCTTGTTGGGGCTCTGCTGCGGTATTTGTCACCAAGTCGGATGGGTCGCTAAGGTTCTGTGTAGACTATCGAGAGTTGAATAAAGTGACCATTCGAAATAAGTATCCTCTTTCTCATATTGATGATCTCTTCGACCAACTACATGGAGCTTCAGTCTTTTCTCGATTGGATTTAGCATCAGGTTTCCATCAGTTAAGGGTAGCTGAGGACAGTATTCCCTTAACTGCACTTAGGGGACCTAATTGTTTCTATGAGTGGTTGGTTATGCCTTTCGAGTTAACCGACGCTCCTGCCTACTTTGTCGACCTGATGAACCGAGTCTTTCATGATGTATTGAATAAGTTCGTTTTGGTGTTCATCGATGATATCTTGGTCTACTCTAAGTCATAAGAAGAGCACAGGCAGCACTTGAGAATAGTATTGGAAACTCTGAGAAGGCATGTTTTAAAGGCGAAGTTCTCAAAATGCCATTTTTGGAAATCAGAAGTAAATTTTTTAGGGCACATTGTTTCTGGAGACGGCATCTCTGTAGATCCAGCGAAGGTTGAGACTATTTTAGAGTGGAAGCAGCCTCGGACACTGACTGAAGTTCGCAGTTTTCTGAGATTGGCTGGCTAGTACAGGAAGTTTATTAAGGATTATTCCAAGATCTCTTCGCACTTAACTAAGCTAACAAGGAAGGGAGCTAAATTCAAGTGGATACCGCAATGTGAGGAGGCTTTTTAGAATTTGAAGGCAAAGTTGACAAGTGCTCCTGTGTTGGCTATTCCGGATGAGAAGAGTAAGTTTGAGGTTTATACTGATGCCCGTATTGGTTGGTTGGGAGCAGTTCTAATGCAAAATGGTAGGGTAATTGCGTATGCAAGTCGGCAATTGAAGCCTCATGAAAGGAACTACGCTACGCACGATCTAGAGTTGTTGGCCATTGTTTTTGCTTTAAATATATGGAGGCACTATCTTTTGGGAGAGAAGTTCGAGTTATTTATGGATCACAAACCGTTGAAATATCTTTTCTCTCAAAAAGATCTTAATCTAAGATAGCAGCGATTGGTCGAGTTTTTGGCATCGTATGATTTGGATATTTTGTATACCCTGGGAAAGGCGAACGTTGTGGCAGATGCTCTTAGCAGGAATGCAGTTCTATCTCTTTTGGAAGTGGTTCAATCTCTTCTGGAAAGGATTTCGAGCAAGCAAGAATCTGATAGTAGATTAAGAGGAATCATCAGGAGAGTTAAGAAGGGTCAGTGTTCCAGCTTTAAGATTGATGACCAAGGGACACCGAGGATCAACGGAAGGATCTGTGTTCCGAATTTCAAGGAATTGAAGCAGGAGGTCTTATCTGAAAGTCATCGCTCCAGATTAAATATTCATCCAGGAATCTCAAAGATGTATAAGGATATGAGAAGGATTTTCTGGTGGCCGGGCATGAAGAAAGATGTAGCTGCTTTCGTTAATAGTTGTGTTATCTGCCAGCAAGTTAAAGGAGATTAGCAGAAGTCACCCGGTTTATTGCAACCTTTGGAAATCCCGATGCGGAAGTGGGAGATGATTTCGATGGATTTCATCGACGGTTTGCCTAGAACCAAGAAGGGAAATGAAGGAATATGGGTGATTGTGGATCGCCTAACTAAAAGCGCCCATTTTATACCCATTAAGGCAACCCGTACTGCAGCTTCTCTGGCAGAGATTTTCTTGAGAGAGATAGTCAGATTGCATGGTGTTCCGGTTACTATAGTAAGTGATCAACATCCTATCTTCACCAGCAAGTTCTGGAAGGCTTTGCAATCGGCTATGGGAACAAGTTTGAGATTGAGTAAAACATATCATCCCCAGACAGATGGGCAGACGGAGAGGCTTAGTCGAATTCTAGAAGACATGCTGAAGGCCCGTGTATTGGACTTTGGTGGATCGTGGGAAGACCATATACATCTAGTGGAATTCTTTTATAATAACAGTTACCAAGAAAGTCTTAAGATGGATCCTTATGAAGCTCTGTATGGAAGACCGTGTAGATCCCCAGCCTGTTGGATAGAGTCGAAAGATCGTCTTATGATTGGACCAGATCTGATCCGTGAAGCATCTGCTAAAGTTGAGCTTATCAAGAAAAGGATGAGAGCTGCTCAGGATCGTCAAAAGAAATATGCAGATAAAAGACGAAGATAATTGGAGTTTGAGATTGGTGATTTAGTCTTTGTCAAAGTTCCCCTTATTAAAGGAGCAGTAAGATTTGGGAAGATGGGAAAACTCACCCCGAGATATATTGGTCCATTCCGAGTGCTCGAGAGGATTGGTGCCGTAGCATACAGGATTGAATTGCCAGTCCGGATGGCTGGAATTCACAATGTTTTTCACGTATATCATCTAAGGAAATACATGCAGGATCCATCTCTTATTGTGGAGCCATCTGTGCAGGAAGACTTAGAGGTTGAGCCGGACTTATCAGTTGTCAGGCATCATGTTCAGATTGTTGATCAAGACGAGAGGCAACTCAGAAGCAAGACAGTGAAGCTTGTTAAAGTCCAGTGGAGTGAGGATCACAGAGATTGTACCTGGGAGACTCTGGATAATTTTAGAAAGGCTTATCCGGATATGTGTCCGGATAGCTAGTGATGTTTGTATTGGATGAATTGTTATTTAGATGTTTTGTTTATTGGTTGCTAGTGTATGAATGATATGTATGCTTGGATTGTTGAAATAAAATGTAAATTTTGGATTATCTTTTGTTTAAATTTCGGGGACGAAATTCTTTTAAGGGAGGAGGAATGCGATATTCCGCAATTTCAGACCAAATTTAAATGTGATAATCTTTTTAATAAATTAATTAAAATTTGATAAACTTGTTATTTTAAACAATAATAATAATTGTGTTGTAAATATATTGATTTTAAATGGAATTAATATATACAAATGGAAAATGGATTAGTTATAAATTGTATACATATCAAATTTGATTTTTAAATTGAGTTTGAAATTTAATTTGAAATTGGGTATTTAATTTGAAATTCAAAATATAGTTATTTATATCTTAAATCATACTTTGATTTTAAAGTGTATTTTTATGATTTTATTTAGAAAAAAAATTTATTTTATATTTATTTATTTTTAGAGAGAATTGATTTATATAAATTTAAAATGTGTTTAAAAATTAGAAAATTAATTATAAAAAACATTTAAAATATATTTTTGCATGGGAATTACATATGTTAATTTATGAATCCCTCTTATAACATGTGTTAAGAAAATAACCATGTTTAGTGACAAGTGTCACATTTATATATTATTTTCTTTAATTTTAATAAAATAAAATTTAATCTATAAAAGTTTGTTTCATCTTCTTCATTTAAATTTTCCCATCTCATTTTCTAAAAGCAAGAAATAAATCACTCCTTCATTTACAAATCTGAATTTCATCAATCTCTACTCTTTCAACCAAGAATTAAAACAAGAATTCAAATTTCATTTCAAAGTTTCTAAACCTACAAACAGAAATACAAAAAAATCTGTAAAAAACAACTTCCAGCAAAAAGCTTTAATCAAAGGATTCAAGCTTCATCAAATCTGCAGCAAGTCTTCACAAAACTAGGCTAAAAATCATCAAGCAGCCTTCTTAGATTTAAAAAGCAAATAGCAAATTCAGCAAAGCATTTCTAGGATCTGCAGAATTTTTTTTCCAGATTTCAAAATTTTGGAAGCTTTGCTTTTAAAAGAAAAAAAAACAAGAACCAGGTGAGTAAACACATAAATTAAAGAAATTTAGGAAGTTAAATATATTGCATGTGACCTCTCTGATAAATTTTTGCTTGCATGTGTATGTTTAAAGCTTCTATGAATATGCATGTTGATTCTGTGTATATTGTAATGAATATCCACCTTTGTTTTGACATTACATAGTCCAGAAAAAAATATATTCAAATCTTCCAATCCAGTTACTACTGGACTTAGAGTTTCAAAGCAAACATGATTATAGGATCATAATCTAAATTTTAAAATTTTGTTTAAGAATTTTAAATATGAAAATTTTCTGGGATAAAGGAAAACGGTAAAAATCTTTTAAATGTGATAAAATCAAGTATTCTGTATTCTAGATTCGAGTATGTAACTTGAATCGACATTGAAAAACTTGATTTTTAATAACAAAATCAAGAATTTTAGATTTGGATTTTTGGAGCATTTCTGGGATGACCAGAAATGACTTATTTGATCAAAATCTGGTGATGTGGTGGTTTCGAGTGGTCGCGGCTTGGGTTAGAGCTTGTTTGATGATCGGCTAATCTGTGAAAAATCGTGGAGGAGGATATCAATCATCGTGGAGTTGGAATTTAGGTGGGCTAGGGTTTAACATTGTGTTTGGTCGCGACTGGAAGTGTTGTGGCTGGGAAATATGGGGTGAATCGAGTGGCGCATGATCTTAGGAGTAGTTGCGCGGAAGGCTTGCGGTGTTGTGGCCGAAATTTCATGACGAACGGTGGTCGACGTCGTGGGATTGATGGGTTTTCAGGCAAAGTGTTGTTCCAGGTGATTGTGTGAACTTCCTCGTTTTCGATTGAGGTTGCGCGATGGCTGGTCAGGGGTCGGAATCGTATGTGAGGTCGATCGGCGACTTGCGCGCGGTGGCGCTGGAGGTGACGACAACATTGGTGCTTCATGCACGTGCACGGTGTCAAGGGGTTGTGTCGGAGTGGGATGTATTGTTGTGACTCGAAGTGTTGATCGAGTAGGGAAGGTTTTTTCTCGCGTTAAGGTTCGGGATGATGTTTTTTGTTCGTGCCCGAGTTCGTGTGTGTGTTTGCTTTCTTTCCAGTTTCATGAAGTTTAAATTTTAACTTAAGCTAAAGAAGATAAAGAATGGAAGAAGTGGAAGGGAACTCGAGTTGTTTCGGGTTTGGGTCGGGTCGAACCCAAAGCAAAGTGATGTTTAAAAGTTTTTTTCAAACTAGATTTAAAATTTTAAAATTTGAATTGATTTAAACTACTTTATGTTAAATGATAAACCATTTGATTTAAAGAAATTATATACTTTGATAACTGAAATTTGAGATGATTATGTATTCTTTTAAATTTAACTTTTAAAAAGTAATTAAGTTTAAACAAAGTGGAAATGTTTTAAACATGTAATAATTTTAAGTAATTGTTGAAATTGATTTGTTTTGAAAGTTAATTAAGTTTTTATGGTTAAAGATTACTTTAATTAAGAAAGTAATTAAAGTTAAATTAATTAATAAATTTTGGATTAATTAATTATAAAGATTAATTAATTAATTATGGATTAGTTAATTGATAATTAAGAATTTATTTAATTAAATAATTAAGGATTTATTTAATTATAATTAATAGATAATTAACTAAATAATTAAAAAATTAATTAATCAATGATTATAAATTAACTAATGAAGTAATTAAGAAATAAATTAATAATTAATAATTAATTAATTGAGTAATTAGGGTCGATTAATTAAGTAATTAAACATTAATTAATTTATAATTAATAGTTAATTATTTAATGATTACGAATTAATTAATTAAATGATTAAGGTTAATTAATTTATAATTAATTAAGTAATTAAGATAAATTAATTTACAATTTGTAATCAATTAAGCAATTAATTAAGATTAATTAATTATAAATTAAGGATTAATTAGTAATTAATTAAAGAATGATTAAATTTTTAATCAAGTTTTAATAATGAATAATTAGAGATTATTAATTAATAATTAAAGGATAATTAATTAATTAAAGATTAAATAATTGATATTGAGGATAATTAAGAAGTGATTAATTAATTAAATGATTGTGATTAATTAATTAATGATTGGTTAAGCAAGGTAAAGTGATAAATTCTTAAGTAATTAATTTAATTTGAATTAATTAAATTAATTATAATATGAATTAGAGATAAGCTTGCTTATGGATGATTGTTTTGAATTGAATGTCTAGATTTGGTTGATATTTGTTGGATGATAATCTGATATATTCCGTGATGAGATATTGTATATATATCTGTGATAGATATTTGTTATTATCTGTGGATAATGCTGTGTGAATTCAATGTTTTATTGAATTGAATTGTTTAAATCTTTAAACAACTTGACTTTTAAGATTGCGTTTGGATTTCGATGAGACCAGGATCGGGAATCAAGTTTGATTATCCGAAAACCACATCGATCCAAGTTAAACGTTAGGTCGTGACATCTCAAAGTGAAGATCGAGATGGAGTTTCAAAGTGCAAGGGTTATTGTCGTTAACTCTTTGGGTGATTTCAAAATGAGTGTAACAAAATAATGCCTTCGGTTTCATTCGAACCCGGAACGAACTTGTATGGATTGAATGCTTTTAGCACATCATCTGGTGTACGATGAGCATTCTAAGAGATGTGTTCTATAAAGGTAATCGTAGCCTCAAGCCTCATCAATCGGGAATGGCTAAAACAGGGGAGGTACAGCAAGGTTAGGTGGGTCATGCCCAAGTAGAATGAGATTTACCCTGTCTAGAAGTCCCTTATTTTTCGGCTGTGTGGGCAGTTGTTGGCTACAACTGCGGGGTTGTCTTGTTCGGGACTATCCAGTAAGGGATGGTTCCGGCCTTGTGTTGCAGGGCATTTAGGTTGTATCCTCGGTACGGTGATCTAGGCCTCGTACTATGACGGGCGGTACCCCAGTAGCCCTGTCATTGATGGAAACCCATTTTTCCTACGAGACCCTATGGTTTTGGTTTGTATTACCCACTTTTGTGGCTAGTAGCTGGAATTTAATCATGTAACAATTTCAGCTATTTTCTATTTACTTGAAAACCCTAGACCCTATTATAATATCACTGGATTTCCTATCAAATGTTTTGGTTAGCGTAAGGTAAAAACTTACCCATGTTTATGTGTGGGAAGTCTTACGTGATACCTTTTGTTTTCAAATGATTTTAAAGTTAAACAACTTTAACCTGTTTACTCACACCAGACCCATGTCTGACTCGGATTTTATTTTGTTTTTCATAAACTCTTGGGTACTCAAATTTTTATGAGTAGCCAAGTGATCAGGTTGGGATTGACAAATGTTTGGAAGCTGGAGCTGGAGTCCAGACGTACCTATTTATCTCTATCCGCTGTAGTGACATTTTGATGTTGTATTTTGGGTTGTATGGTTTGGCAGACTCTTATAAATGTCTGATATAATGAAGTCGTATTATTTTGTGTACTCTGATATGTGAAACTATGTAATGGATATGTGTAATATTATATTTTGTTCCGTTTCCGCTGTGAGATTCTGATGTTGTTGTTCTTTTCTTTCTATCTTTTCTATTTCTATCTCTTTCTTTTCTTTTTGATGATACGTCTTTCTGTGGATTGAAAGACGGGTAGTCACAATAGGAATCATTTCCTAGGTGTGACGGGAAAAGTGTAAGGCTATGTAGGAGATAACAATGATTACTTTTAGTAGTAATAATAAAAGTTCCCGTAATGTGTATAGGACACCAGTGAGAACCTAGGAATGTTGCTTCGTGCGTGTAGACTATAGAAGAATAATGAAGTTATATTATAAGATAGTAAGACACACGTGGTTGGGATAGGAGACCTTAGTTGGGGAAAAATGAAAGGTAAAGGTAAAGAGAAAATTTTCCTAAGCTTAGTTGCTTTTTTAGATAAAGTGCATAGATTGAAATCCTTATTTGTTGCTGTAAATGAGGCTTGGTTATTCCATTTTGAGTATGGAATGGAAGAGATGAATTGATTTTATTCATTGTAAGTAATACAGCGTAAGTTAGTAATGAGTAATAGGCGATATGGGGAGCACATGACTTACTTGGATTCCTAGAGTAGGACCTTTCTATGTTAAGGTGGACATGATCCTAGGCCTCCTAGCCTTACATGATAGCTGCATTTAGCTGCTATATTTACCTATCTAATATAGATTTGTAGTAGGATTTGTTTTCCCTTTTAGATATGAGACTGTACTCCTGTGTAAGCATTTAGTTCCTATTGTAGTAAACCAGTGATGATTAATATGATGTTTTTTCTCTGTGCTTTTATGATGTTCACAAGAAGAGAATAAGAACATAAGAAGTAAATAATAAAAGAAAAGCAGATAAAAATAACTAAAAGAAATACAATAAAATTTAAAGAAAGCGCCAGAAACATCAACAGGAAAATTTTCTTATGTAAGCTGTGCTTGGGAAAGAAAATAGAGATTTTTATAAAATAGTGATACAAATTCCAAGTATGGAGAAAGATGTGCGCAAAAGTAAAACGGAGAAAAGTGAGGTTTTTCATTTTCTACCTTCTTTCTGACATAGGAAATCATTTTCGAAAAATTAGATTTTTCTGATATTCGAATACTAAAAGTTGTATGGTAGGATTTGGATAAAAAAATTGTTGAACTACGCCCCTATTCAGTAGGAGTGTGGGAAAAACTGGATGAAAAATGATTTAAGTTTTCAAAGATTGCATTTAAATAAAAATTGCAAGCATATTTAAGATGTGTGCATCATATTTTGAAAAGGAGTTTTGAAAGAAGAAAAGCATTCATATAGGAAGTACTGCTTACTTCATGTACATGCATATATTTTATGTTTAATGACACTTTGCACAAGGACACGGATGGTCATAAAATTGGATGTACACAAGATGGATGTGTTTGATGCGAGGAATTACATAGTTTTACTCTTATCGAATTTCGGGGATGAAATATCCTAAAGGGTGGGAGAACGTAACACCCGACATTTTAGATAATTAAATAATCAAATAATTACAAAAAGTGAAAATGAGCATTTTTGGAATTGTCAGAATATGACCTCGATACTTATACCATTGTGCTCATGGCATTTTTCTGATTAGTTTATATATATAATATGCCTCAAACGGACTTCGTAAAGTTATTGACGTTTGAAGTTCCATAGTGAAAAATAATTATACATATAAATGTGCGTAAATTTATTTTTTTATAAATAAATGTGTGTATAAATTCTAGTAATAACGCGTGTTTGAATTTCAAAATAGACACGCCTCATAAAAGAAATTAATCGACATCAGCAATTAGAGGTAATTAATTAACATTAATTAGCAACGTTTGAATTTCAAAATAAACATGTATTATAAAGGGAATTAAATTTGCAATTGATGGAAACTAATAAGAATGAATAGACAACGGCTAAAAGTTAACGTTCAATAATTTTTAACGTTTAAAAATAGAGAAAATAAATTAATACGTATAAAACAAAAAGGCTAGATACGTCAAAACTGACGCCTTTGTTGTTTTTAACCGCTAGATTTCAATCGCTTTAAACGAACGGACGACGTTGCTTTGGCTCTCTATAAATAAACGTGCTGGGCTAGCCTTCAAACCTATATTTTTCTGAATGAGCATGGAAGCACTGTCACTTTTTTCTCATCCTATTCTTCAGAAATAAAATATATTAGAGTTACGTTTTCTAATTTGCAATTTGGAGGTAGAAATTGTAGATGTAGAGAAGAGATTTTCAAATTAAGCCTTCCATACGAGGTGAGTTTTGAGATCTGATTTTCTAGTTTATCTGTTTTATATATCTTCACTTAGATCCAGATTTATAAATCCATACAAATTCCAGTTTGTGGATCCAAATAGGGTTGCAAAGGGGAAAGCTATGGATAGCTGAACTAGACTAAAAATCAGATCTGGAATTCGGAGTGTTTTCTTTTCATGTGAGTGGATTTAAATTATATTTTTTTATGTTGATGATATATAATATCGTTAGACTCCTGTTAAATATTTTAATTCAGTATTTGAAGTAATTTCAGTAATTTGTTCTACTAGTTAGTTATGTTGAAACTGTAAATTTTACAAGATAAGTGTACTTATATTAAGATGTTATTTATATGGAAAACGAAAGGAATCCAATAAAATATAAGTAATATTAGGCTTAAAAATTATAGAGAAAGGCATAAGCCTAATAGTGTGAAATTTAAAGTAAATTATGATAAAACTCAAGGAATGAAATAGAAAGGAGAAATCTAATGACTTGATTTGGAAGTTAGTGATAGAATAGTTGGATAGTTTACAAAAGGAAATACATTTCCATAATTTAATATTGTAAGAAAAACGGTAAACGTAATTGCAACAACAAAAGCAAGAAAAATGAAATTAGTGCAAAATAGAGACATTACTGCATTTTGCATTATCCAGCAAATAAAGAAAGAAATATCTTGTAGTCATGAGTTATTGTTTATGGCATTATTTAGTATTAAAACATGGAAATGTATTTTAGTACAGTTTTTGTAACCAACAAAATAGAATAGAACTATTTCCTAGAATAAAAGAGAATAATGTGAAGCATTAAAGAAATTAAAGAAGAGGAAATAATCAAATTAAATATTTGAAAGACTAGAAATAAAAAATAGAAAATGTGACTAGATCTGCATTTAATACGCAGATTGTAGAATAAAAAGTGAAGCAGTTATTATGATAAGTAACTGTGACGGTTGGATGTATTCCCAAGCTAAGACTGTCATATAATATAAGAGAACTAAAGAGAAATTAATATTGTAACAAAAGAAGACAAACTAGAATAGAAAAGAGACATTTGCAATTACATTTACAGCATGTATATTATAAAAAAAAGAATATAAAGAGACAACTGCAAATATAATTGTAACACGTAGGTTATAATTAAAAATAAAGAAATAGAAGAGGATTATTTTATCAAACATAGATCCTGGATTATGTTGATAAGCAAAAAAATAATAGCAGTGGCATGTACCGGCAGCATCCCTTTCAGGTCTAGGACTGAAGATCCCATATGTGGGTGGGGTTGGGCATGCTGATTAGGGTAAATAAGTAGCCAATAGAATAAGTAAAGTAAATTAAACGCATAATAACAGATTAGATGTGGGATCTAATAAAATTGTAAGGTGTGTTTGGAGTGGCCCAAAGAGAATCTGGATAAAGAGACTAATGAAGCGGTTCACATAGGTTTTTATATAGAAAGAGCATATCCAACTTAGTTATTTTGGGCTAGAAGAAAGTATGAGACTTCATTGGTATGTGAGGATGATAAGATTTGCAATTTCAAAACTAATCTCTTTGAATTATTTGCAAAAAGCCCCTTCTCTTTTAATAAATATATAAAACATTAAAGTTCCATACCTTAAATACATTTATATACCCATTAAAACACTTAGGGAAATTCTACAAAAATTCTAGACAATCTCTTTTAATATGTTTTCTAACATATAAAAATTTCAGACCCAAATCTTTTATTATTTAACCGTAAATAATATTAACCCAAATTAACATTTTCTTTGCTAGAAAATTCATATAAATTTCACATATTTTCAGAAAATTCTAAAAATTGAAATCCAGCTCTAAAATATTATTTATGATCTTCATAAAAATTCGCAAGGCATTTGGATGTCATTTTATAGGGTTTTCACCTTAAAACATATCATAAATTCAATATGAACAACCATAATTCGTCAACAAGTATATATAATTATTCCATCATTCAAAAACATGGAAAATCATTGCAAAATATTCGAAATTCATCTTAAAACCGAAAATAATAAAAATTTGAGATGTAAAACTTATTCACCTTAGCATTATAGATTAAAGAGACTGAGATGTGAATGGATTTGATTTGAATTTGTTTCTTTCATAGCTTTTCTCTATCTTCTTTCTCTTTCTCTTATTAATGGTGGTCAGCCTTAGTGTTAAATTTTTTGATAAAATAAAATGGACGTGTAGGTGGTACACGACCAAGGGTTTAGGGATATAGGAATGGCTACTTTTCCATTTTACCCCGCCTCTAATTCAATTTAAAACCTTTCTTTAATTCATTGTTTAAATGGCACGGCTGCCCCTTAGTTAAATCAAATCTTGATCCCCTAATCAATACATTATCTTATTTAATTTAGCTAACTAAATATTCTAAATAATATTACCAAAAATACAGGGTGTTACAAACTCCCCTCCTTAAAGAATTTCGTCCTCGATATCACAGTAAGGGATATAATAAATCAATCAAAGAAGTAAAACATACCATCAAATAAGTCAGGATAAGTATTTCTAATCCTACTCTAAATCTCCGAAGTACAGTCACTGTCATCATCGCTCCACTGGACTTTGACTAATTTGACAATCTTGGTTCTCAGTCTCTTCTCATCTCTCGCGACAATACAAATAGGCTTCCTCACTATAGTCAAATCCGGTTCCACCATTATATCATCTAGCATAGTAGGTGCAATAGTAGTCTCCGGGTCTCTAACACACTTTCTAAGATGAGAAACATGAAAAACATCGTGGACTCTTGCCAAACTGCTCGGTAACCCAACTCTATATGCGAGTTTCCAGATCCTCTCAACAACAGGAAAAGGTCCAACGAATCTCAGTGCTAACTTTTTTATTTTCCCAAATCTAATCACACCCTTCATCGATGACACTTTGATGAAAACCTGATCTTCAAATGAGAATTCTATATCTTTCCATCTTCTATCAGCATAACTCTTCTGTCTAGACTAAGCCTCCTTCATTCTAGCTCGAATGACCTCAATCTTTTCTACAGCTTCTCTGACCAAATTTCGACCGAGAACCAACCTATCCCCGGTCTCTAACCAACATATGTGAGATTTGCATGGCTTTCGTACAAAGCTTCAAACGATGTCATCCCAATGCTAGTATGATAACTATTGTTATACAAAAACTCGACTAAATGGAGATGGTCTTCCCATGATCCCTCGAAATCTTAAACACAAGCTCTTAACAAATCTTCCAAGACTTTGTTAACTCTTCTCATGAGCTTGGTTCCCAAAACCTCCTGCAGACTCTTCCAGAACTCGCTAGTGAATAAGGAATCTCTATCACTAACTATACTAATAGGAATTTCATGCAGTCTAACCACATTTTTCATAAACAACTTTGCTAATATAGGTGCCGTTCTGGCTGACCTAACTGGAATGAAATGAGCACTTTTGGTCAATCTGTCCACTATAACCCATATGCTATCATTTCCCCTGTTCGACCTTGGCAACTCCTCAATAAAATCCATATAAACAGTATCTCATTTCCATACCGGTATATCCAACGGCTGAAGCAACCCATTTTGCTTCTAGTGTTCGGCCTTTGCCTACTAGCAAATCAAGCACTGCTTTACATACAAACCAATATCTCGCTTTATACCTTCCTAGAAGAAACTCCTCTTCATATCCTGATATATCTTAGCACCTCCTCGATGAATAGAGAACTTCGAATGATGACATTTCTTTAAGACTTCTTTCCTTATGTTTCCAACACTCGGAACACATAATCTTTTTTTTTCTCAACCTTCCATTCTAGTCAAGACTGAAATCTTTCAAGTCATTGCTCTTGGTTCCTTCTCTTAACTTCCTAATCCGCTAAGCTAACACCGGTTCTTCTTCCTGTTTAGAAGCAATCTTTCAATCATCACGGGTCAAACTTTCAAACAAGATAACACTATGGTTTCTCCGCAAGACCCAACCTCAGATCTCCACCGCACTCTGCAATCGTCTAATGCTTCCAAATCTTTCCACTAGCAATCACCGCTAATACCGCATTCTAATGTTTCCTGCTAAGTGCATCTGCAACCTTATTGCCTTTTCCCGGTGTGTACTCAATCCCAAAATCATAAGCAGTGATAAAATCTAACCATCTCTGCTGCATCATGTTCAACTCTTTCCGAGAGAACAAATGCTTCAACGAGTTATGATCTGTATATAACTCAAACCTCTCACCCTAAAGGTAATGTCTCCATACCTTTAATCCAAAAATCACCATAGCCGATTCCAAATCATGCGTCGGATACCTGACCTCATGCGGTATGAGCTGTCTAAAGGCATAGACAATCAATTTACCTCTCTACATCAACACAGCTCCTAATCTTGTTCCACACGCATCCGTATAGACCACCAAATCATAATTCCCTTCCGGAACAACCAACATAGGTGCATGGGTCAATAAGTGTTTCAAACTCTAGAATGCTTCTTCACACTTATCAGTCCATATAAACTTTACATCCTTTCTCGTTAACTTGGTCATCGATGCCGCTATCAGCGAAAAATCCTTAATTAACCTCGGATAATAATCAACCAACCCAAGGAAACTCTTTATCTCCATCACTGTCTCAGGTCTCTTCAAACTATTCACCACTTCAATCTTAGTCGGATCTACTAGCGACCCTTTCTCTGAGACTACATGACCAAGAAACTTCACTTCCTTCATTCAGAAATGACACTTCAAAAACTTCGCCTTCAGCTGATGCTACCTCAGCTTCTCAAGCCCACTCTAAAATAAACTTCATGCTCTTTTTCATCCTTAGAGTATGTCAAGATATCATCTATGAAAACCAAATGAATCTCTCCAAGTGCTCTCGGAAAATTCGGTTCATCAAATCCACAAAGAAAGCTAGCGCATTAGTCAGTTCGAACGACATAACTAACCATTCATATGACCCATATCTGGTTCTAGACGCCGTCAAAGGTATACTATCCACTGCTACCCCGAACTGATGGAAACCTGTCGCCAAATCCAACTGCGAGAATACCTTGGCTCCACTCAACTGGTCGAACAAATCGTCAATCCTCGGCAATGGATATAGATTCTTTATTGTCGTCTCATTCAACTTACGATAATCGATACGTAGCCTCAATGATCCATCCGGCTTCTTAGCAAACACTACTGTTGCTCCCTAAGGAGAACTACTCGGCCTGATAAAGCTCTTGCCTTCTAAATCAACCAATTGCACTTTCAACTCCCTTATTTCTATAGGGTCTATCCTGCTTGGCGTCCTACTCACTGGTTTTTCTCCCAAAACCAAATCTATTCGAAACTTAATGGCTTATTTCGATGGCAATCCAACTATAGGCTCAAAAACATCCACGAATTCTCTAACCATAAAAACTCAACTCATCATCCAATGCCATAACACGCAACAAAGCATTCACCTCGCCGTTAGAACCTTCTACGACATAAATTATCCGATCACTACAATCATGGTGTCTAAGCGCTATTTTCCTATCCTGGCAAAATATCCTAGCATCATACTCACTTAACCAAGATTAATCTCGAACCCCACAAAATGAAACAAATGCAAACTGCAAACAAAAGTATGACCTAACAGGTCAAACTCTAACTGGTCACATCTTAAACCTAGAGTTACATATCCTCCTATTGGATTCACAACCCGTAAGGAAGTAACTAAATATGTGGGTACTAGGTTAAGCTTATCTAACAAACATCTAGATATAAAAGAATGCAATGCACCAATATCAAATAGAATGCTAACAGACATACCATGAATCTGAAGCGTACCTCCCAAAAACTTCCTTTCCCTTTTCCTGAGCGGTTGGCTTTGAAGTAGCAGGCTCCAAGGCATACACTTTGCCCTTTCCATCCTTAGCAGGATCCTTGCACTGGCTCCTATAATAGCCAATCTGGTAATAATTAAAGCAACTGACATTCTTCTTTCCAGCCACTTCTTAGCCTTCCCAGCACGACACTCATTAGCAAAGTGCCCATTCTTGTCGTATTTGAAACAAACAATCTCAGATTTCCCTTTCTTAGCTGCTTCACCCTTCTGAGCACCTTTCTTAGGAAAGAACTTCTTCTTCTGATTTTTCCCAGCTTGGACTTCTTTAGCCTTACTCTTCTCTATAGAATCGAGAATCTCCTCATGCTTTGCGGCCATCACTACTACAAAGTCAGAAGGATCTCTAATATGATGTTATTTGGCCCTAGCTAACTTAAGCTTCAACCCCTTGATAAACTTTTCATTCCTCTTCATTACTGTATCCACTGAAGCATATCCATATCTGGAAAACTCCTCGAACTTTCTAACATTGCTCTAACTCAGCCAATTTTCCGATCAGAGCAGACTATGCCATTACAGGCATAAACCTCTCCTGAAACCTCCCCTTGAAATCTTCCCATGACAAAGTTTCCTCGTCCATACCAGCTGTTACACTGTTCCACCAGAACGAAGCCGTTATTTGAAGATGTTGGGAAGCAAGCCTCCTCTTTTGCTCAACATTAAGCCCCAAGTCTGCAAAGATTCTCTCACTGTGTAGTAACCAATTTTTCACTTCTATATCATCCTCTATCCCCAGAAAAGGCTTCTCTCCAAGCTTAGCATAATCTCCGCTCAGCTTAGCATAATGATTCACTATCAAAACTTCTGATATTCCTTCCCGTGCAGCATCTACTCCCAACACTACAACTCCAACTCCCACTTGCATCATATTTCTAAAAAACTGATACATAACTTCCATTCCAACTTGCGGGACTCCAGCACCAAAATTCTCCGCTTGTGCCTGACCTTGGGTCCTCCTTCTGTTAGGTCAGGCATTCCCATCGGTGCCCTCCCCTCCTCGGTTAACTCTTCCTCTTCTACCATCCATCGGTAGTCAAACCTTATGAGATATAGAAAAATAACCTAACAAGGATAGGAGACTAGAGATAAAGCGTATACTTATATATAGAAAATACAAGTACATTACTGTAGAGTTATCCCATACCCCAGTCAAACTCTAATTCCTTCGGACTATGTTTTTTAAAATCATTTTTAGTTTAAAGTTTTTCATAAACCACGCTCTGATATCAAGTTGTAGCATCCTGTATTTGGAGGCCAAAAGCTAAGCGCTATAGATGCTGTAATCATCCGTAGTAGTAACTTCTAGTGATAAAATATGGTAATGATAATGGTATCCATAATATCAGAAGCACTTGAATATGAAGAAAATTATAGATTTCCAAAAACAACATTTTGCTAATTACATTTCAAAACAAATTTATATCCAAGTTATATAATCCCATATCATTTCCTAGGTAAAGACTAACTATAATCATACAAAATACGCCAAGAGCGACATATGACGGTACCCCCTTGGTTGAGCAACGTAATATAGCCATATCTAATTTAATATACACCATGGAATCAAAAGAAACTGTAACTCCCAATTAGCTATCCATCAGCCACCTGCTCGTCTCTGGAAGCTTTATTCATCCAAATTTATAAACCTGAAAACCTTAACCCTCAACTTGTTCAAATCAATTTTGAGCACCCAAGAATTTAAGGAGAAACAAAAACTTCATGTTAGACATAAAACTTGGTGTGAATAATTCTGTTACATCTCGGTTTATTGATATTAAGTGAGACCATGCCGCTTAGCGGAACGGGTTTCCCATCACTAAATCCTATTTAAAACATGTATTTTGCAAATCCTTTCCTGCAATCAAAATAGTTAATCAAACTGATTATATCAAAATAGCAATATCCTTTATGCTAATAAATGGACTATCTGTCCACAAAATAGGTAATAAGTAAACTATCTATCCACAACATAATAGCAAGGTTCGTTATGCTAGCAAATGAATTATTTGTCCATAAAACTGGGCCGACAGCCCGCAAACTAGACTAACCGTTCAGACCAAAACGGACTAACTGTCTGAATCATTTTCTTAGGGCTAACTATCCTTTATCTTTTTTCCTTGAAAACCTTTTCAAAATGATCTAACCTTTTAAATCATAATTATACAAGGAATATATAATCTTAGTTTTATTCTAAGCTATTTTGCCATGATATGTATACTTTACACGAGATATTATTGATGAATTTTAATGTGGATTAGCTATCCTTCTAAAACAAGTTAAAAATCTTTTTTAACTTGAA
Organism: Allium cepa; assembly: GCA_030765085.1. Classification (NCBI taxonomy): domain Eukaryota; kingdom Viridiplantae; phylum Streptophyta; class Magnoliopsida; order Asparagales; family Amaryllidaceae; genus Allium; species Allium cepa. Next base: position 724,515,458 of record CM060932.1, on the reverse strand, counting down.
AATACTTAGGCCATATTGCCATTTTATTGCATTAAAAACCATTGTTTGAAACCTTTAAACAACCCTTTCGAAACCCTTGAAGGTAACCCTTTTGAAACCATTGATGGTGACCCTTTCGAAACCAATAAAAGCCTTTCAAAAACATTGGAAAACTTTTCCTTTATTTTCTTCAAAAGCTTCAAAACATTAGACATCCTCCTTTAAAACCTTTAAATATCGCCTTTGGAAAACATAGGACGAACCTTTCCCTTCAATCCTTTCGAAACCCTGGTGTACCACCCCTTTCAAAACCATTCAATAAACCTTTCGAAACAGTCAAAATTCAATCCTTTCGAAAGCATTTTGGGTTCAATTTAAAACATTTGGAAACCTTTCGAAACCAGTCAAAAATTTACCCCTTTGAGACTATTGGAAACTGTCTCAGTCGAAACCATTTGGATTATTCCTTCAAATGGAGAAAAAGGATTAGAAACCCATTAAAGTCGAAAGCATCTGTTTCGAAACCATTTAAAACTATCCCTCTCAAAACCATTTGGTTTTTGCTTCAATTATACAAAAAGGGTCTTTAAAACATTTGAGTCAAAAACATCTGTTTCGGAACAATTTCCCAAGCAAAGAAGTGACGGTTTCGAAACCATCCATTCGAAAGCATTGGACAAGTGGCCATATTTTAAAAATAAAAGCAACCATTTCGAAACCATCTGGGTCGAAAGCTAAAAAGGCGGTAGCAAAAAGTTTATCGAAAGCAGTTGTTTTTAAAAACAGAGGCGGAACTCAATCGAAACCATTTCCTTTAAATCATTTGACCTAATCGAAAGCTAACTAAGTCGAAAGCTACTTAGTCGAAAGCCATTTAGTGGAAAGAAAGCAGGTGCATTTTTAATTTAAAACAAAGTAGTGCCTCAATCCCTTCTGAACCTTTGGTTTCGACTACATACCTTTTGCCATCTATCCAATTTGCTGCATACCAATACTTTGATACCATGTGCATTAGTTTCGATGGTGTTCAAGGTGGAGGGACTTAGTCGAAAGCCAACCAAGGCGAAAGCAAGTGCCGAAAGCATCGAAACAGTGAAAAACATGTAGCAAATAGTTCTTTTCACCTAATGTGCTTTACTTGTCTAATTTTGATTGGTTGCTACATTCTTTACCAATAAAAAGTACTGCAATTGCAGAACTAATCCTTTTTGATTATTTGCCAAAAGCCCCTTTTATTTTACAAATATATAAAACATTTAAGTCTCATACCTTAAATAATTTTATATACCCATCAAAACACTTACAAAAATTCTACAACAATTCTAGAAAATCTCTTTTAATATGTTTTCCAACATATAAATATTTCAGACCTAAATCTTTTATTATTTAACCGTAAATAATATTAACCCAAGTTAATATTTTATTTACTAGAAAATTCATATATATTTCACAAATTTTTGAAAAATTCTAAAAATTGAAATCCATCTCTAAAATGTTATTCATGGTCTTCATAAAAATTCGCAAGGCATTTAGATGTCATTTTATAGGGTTTTCACATTAAACATATCATAAATTCAATATGAACAACCATAGTTCATCAACAAGTATATATAATTATTGCATGATTCAAAAACATGGAAAATCGATACAAAATATTCGAAATTCATCTTAAAACCGAAAATAATAAAAATTTGAGATGTAAACATTATTATCTTAGCTTTATAGATTAAAGAGATTGAGATGTGAATGGATTTGATTTGAATTAGCTTCTGCCTTAGCTTTTCTCTATCTTCTTCCTCTTTCTCTTGTTAATGGTGGCCAGCCTTAGTTTTTTTTTTATATAAAATGAAATAGCTGTGTAGGGAGGTACATGGCCAAGGTTTAGGGATATAGGAATGGCCTCTTTCCTGTTTTATCCCTCCTCTATTTCAATTTAAACCCTTCCTTCAATTCATTGTTTAATTAGCATGACTACCCCTTAGTTGAATCAAATCTCAATCCCCTAATCAACATATTATTTTATTTTATTTATCTAATTAAATATCCTAAATATTGTTACCAAAAACATGGGGTGATACATTAAACACCCTAGCAAATCAAATTTATAAGCTACATTGGCAATCTTCTCTAGTGTCCGAAATAAGCCGATATATTTTGGTGCCTACTTTCTGACTTTTCCAAACCTTATAGTGCCTCTCATTAGTGACACTTGCACAAACATATGATCTTCTAGATCAAACTCTAGGTCTCTTCACCTTCTATTAACATAGCAATTTGCGTAGATGAGGCATCCTTCATTCTTTGCCTAATTAATTCGAATTTATCCAAAGCTTCTCTTACAGATCTGGACCTAGCAGAAGTTTATCTCTCATTTTGCACCAACTCACTACCGACTTACAGGACTTTCTATGCAATGCCTCAAAAGATGCCATCCTAATACTGGATTGGTAACAATTATTGTATGAAATTTCCATTAAGTGAAGGTGATCTTCCAAAGACCCACTGAAATTTAACCCACAAGCTCAGAGCAGGTCTTCCAGCACTTGGTTGACCCTTTTGTCCGGCTACATGTCTATGAAAAGTATGTGTACGAGTGCACGTGCTAATATAGTACACACGGATCGTGTAATATGGAATATAATATAAATGCGGAAATAGATGATAATAGCAAAGTAAATAAAAATTGAAAAATCACACCAGAGATTTTTATACTAGTTCGGAGCACCGTCCTACGTCCACTCCCAGACTTCTATCTGGATTTTCACTATAAACTACCTCGCTTCACCCGGAGGAACAGGTTTACAACACCCGAGCAAACGAATGGGATTTCACGCCTCTAATACACCGAGGACTTCAACACTTGCCTCTTACAACACCGAGGACTTCAACACTTGCCACTTACAACACCGAGGACTTCAACACGTCCCTCTTACAACACCGAGGACTTCAACAAAGATGAATATAATTGTTTGTTGACGGTATGTGTTCTTGCTAACACGGTTTTGTCACTTGTAGTACAAACTTCCTATAATCTTATCCTCAAAATATGTGAATGATGTTTTGTGAAGATTAAGGGAAGTATATTACTTATTGAATCAAAAGATATGAAATAATTTCAATGATTCAATAAGCAATTAAAATAATTGAGAGCTTTTAGAATGCAGGAGTATTTAGAAAGTAAGATCAGAAACTAGAGTATAAAACATATGTATTCCTCTCTTGAATCAATGATTTAGATGAGTTTATATAGAGAAAAATGGTTGTAACTCTTTGTGAACAGTAGCCATTAATAGATATGATCATTGATGAAAGGTAAGAGATGCAACCATTGGAGAAAGAAGTGTCTTTTGGAAAAGGTTGCTCTTTATTTAAAAACGGTCGACAGGTCAAAAAATGGCCAGTAGACAGGATTTCAAATATATAGTCGTTATGTGCATATGTGCACGTTCATTGTGCATTTTACACAGAAACGGCCGACCGCTTGATTTAATACCGATCGACCGGTCCTTGTCAAATTGCTCAATGAATGTGCAATGCTATTCAAACGTATATATATCGATTATATTGAGGTGCATGATTATTTGAGGATAGATTTTAACAAGTTTATCACTATTACAATATCAAATAATCAACCTATAATCTAGAGTACCATATGTAGCTCTTTTGTGCCTCTTTATAGCCATGATGTCTTTGTTTTGTCGATCACCTTTATTTCTTTGTCAGAAATCAAAAACTTCATAGAATCTATGACTCAACATTCTCCCCCTTTTTTGATTGATGACAACATATATCTGAAGTTCTGAATCTCCCCCTGAATATGTGATCTCCCCCTGAGATTTTTTTTGTATTCTTTATATATATATATATATATATATATATATTCCTGCAAATAATTGTTAGCACTTTCTCCCCCTTTGTCATCGACAAAAAGGAATAATAGATAATGGAATAATATAGGAGTATATCAACCAGAATATCCATGCATAGCAAAAAATATAACATATCCAAACATACCAGAGTATCATACACACCATAATATCATACGAATAAAAGTAATGACACTGTTTAGTACAAGTGTCGAATGATGTTTAAAGTACTAAACCAAAATATAGAGATAGAAAACAGAATCTAGGATGAGTCAGATGCTGTCTCCTCTTGATCATCTTCTTCCTCATCATCATCATCATCATCCTCATCATCGTCCTCTCTAGATGATTCTCCATGACCATGTCCACTAGTACCAGCAGACTCCTCAGATGATGACCAGTTGAAAACAGGAGGAGCAGGACGTTTGCCTGGGTCCTGATCTTGAGTAGAGATGGATGTGCTACATGATATAGCATCCCATAAAATACCAAAGAATGACTTGACTTTGTTGAAGCGTTTATCAATTTTTGTGTCCATGCGCTTGAGTCTTGATTCAAGCAAGAATTGATTACGCGCAATAGTTTCAAGTGATTCTTTTGCGGAGGATTTTGATTTCAACAGTTTAACTTCTTCGGAACGAGGTCGAGAGGAAGTAGCTTTTTGTTTTCTTGGACCTCTTTGTTGCCATTCTTCAAACGACATAATCTGAAGGTAAGGAGGAGGGAGCTTCATGCGTTTGATGGTTACGGAATCAATACATTTTGGTTTCGAGGTGGCAGAGTCAGGAGGCCTTACGCCACAAGCTAGCAAAATACGCATGATATATTCATTGAAGAAAAAGTAAGGTCGCGTAGAGTTGTTCACCTTGAGAATCTCGTCAAATAGCATATGAACCCAATTGATTTGGATACCCCCATAAATAGCATAAAGGGCCTTGAAGTTTTCTTTGTATACAGCGTCGTAGTTTCCTAGTCTAGGAAACAAAGAAAACATCAAGACGCGATGTAGTAGTCTTGCGGTGGGTCGAAGTCCAATTGATTTTGTGCCATCACTGTTGTCCTTCATGAATTGATGGCTGATGCTATTGCGAGTGAAGACTTCACAGAAATGTGATAAAAAATCATCGCCTTTATTTGGAATACCCAGTATAGAAGCTATCCGATCATGAGTGATAAAAATTTGTTTGCCACATACGACAGACCAAATGACTCTGTTCGGATCATCAGGTTTATACTCGTCCAGGTTCATGTTGGCATAGAACAATTTTATCATCAAGTGATTTATTTCCACATTGTTTTCTGAAAAATCGATCAATGGAGAAAGATTGGAGTTATTTGCTAACCTACGGATTCCATAAGATGCGAAATCATCAAACATGATGTAAGAACCCGGATGAAATTTGTAGTTAGTCATTTGATTCCATCTTGTGATAGCTACCGGATTTTCGAGCCATTTCTTAGCGGAGATATTGAGTGATGAAGTTCCGGAGGATGACGCTCTCTTGGGTTTCTTTTGCGGAGGAGCCATTTTTAGAAAATTTGGAGAATTGGAATTTGAAATTGAGAGAATAGGGTTTTTGGGATTTGGGGATAAATGACCGGTTGAAACAAATGAGGAAGATGAAGGGAAAAAAATGACGCAATGTATATATAAAAATAGAATTTACGTATACCGGTCGACCGCTATAATATGCCCGGTCGACCGTTTTCATCCAGAGGCTAAACGGTCGACCGTTTGTATTATAAGTGGTCGACCGGATTTGTTGCCTAATGAAAAACAGTCTATTTTGCAATTTTTGAGAATATATCGAGCTATATAATTCATATTTCACTCTTATTATAAAATACAAACGTTATTACATGAGTGATAGAGAGAAAACGATACAACATGAATATATAAATCTAATGAGGAGTGGCAGATTCGTCATTAGAATTTTCTTTATTATCTTCAATACGTTGTGTCCATGGACTCCAGTTTTTCTGAGCACCTTCATTCCTGTTATAATTCCGATCCCAAGAGTTAGGACTCCTAGATGTTGACCGCCTAGACGGCATTGGTTCATGCACATCATGCTTGTTTGAACCATAAAAGAATGATGCTACTTTTTCTAAAACAGATAAACGTGCCGATGTCCATTGTTGCTCATGATAAAGCTGGCTTTGCCCATAATGGAGCTGTCTTTGAAGATCTATTTGATGTTTCTGATAGTGGTGAATCTCGTCGATCTGTGCTTTGGTACGAGGAGAACAAAACAGCGCCTTCTTTACTCGTTTTGAGGTTGGTGTACTGCCAGGAGTACGAATGCATTGGTGATGATACTTTGGTTTCTGTTTTGGTGTTTCAGGAGAATAATACTCCTCTGGCTCAGAACTTGTAACGGAAATGTGTGATTTTTGAGCACACTCATCACAAATGTGGGCCATAGAAAATTATGTATAGAGCCTTATGCTCAGATAAGGAAAGATGAATAAAAAGAAAAATTTTGACAAGCTTATAAGAAATTCCTTATATATAAGCCTGTGGATGAGAGGGAATAAAGAAATTTGACCGTGAAAGCAAGTAGAGGCTCTTTTTAAAAAAGAAAATAGTTTTTTTTTAAAAAAAAATGCTATAGTTAAAATATAACCAAAGGAAAAGACAATCATTAGTAATTACTAGTCAAGATCTTTTCTTGAAATTAAACCAAGCTCTCTTCGTAATCTAATAAAACTAGATTCGAGCAGAGACTTAGTAAAAATGTCCGCTAATTGATTATCAGTTTGGACATATTCAAGACATATATATCCTTTTTCAATATTATCTCTAAGGAAATGATGACGGATATCAATGTGTTTGGTTCTAGAATGATTCACTGGATTCTTAGAGAGATTTATAGCACTTGTGTTATCACAGTATATAATAGAATTTGATAAATGAATATCAAAATCTTGAAGTGTTTGTTGCATATATAGTACTTGAGTACAAGCGAGAGCCCTTGATATATATTCAGCTTCACATGTTGATAATGAAACACAATTCTGTTTCTTACTAAACCAAGAGACAAGTGATTTTCCAATAAAATGGCATGTACCACTTGTACTTTTTCTATCCGTTCGTGAGCCGCCAAAATCAGCATCACTATATGATACTAATTCAAATGGATATTCTTTTGGATAAAAAAGACCGAAATCTTTGGTATTATTAAGATAACGAATTATACGTTTCACTGCTCGTAGATGTGATTCCTTTGGATCTGCTTGAAAGCGTGCACATAGACAAACACTCATCATTATATCTGGACGACTTGCTGTAAGATAAAGAAGAGAACCAATCATGCTTCGATAAAGTTTCTGATCAACATTCTTACCTTTTTCATCTTTTTCAAGATGTGTAGTTGTACTCATAGGAGTAGGTTTACCAGATGTGTTATTTAACCCGAAGCGATTGATAAGATTTCCGCAGTATTTTTCTTGATTAATAAAGATCCCATTTGGAAGTAGTTTGATTTGAAGTCCAAGAAAATATGATAGTTCTCCCATATGAGACATTTCGAACTCTTTGGCCATAATACTTGCAAATTCCTTGCAGAGTTTATCGTTTGTTGAACCAAAGATGATATCTTCTACATATATCTTGATAACTAGAATATCCTTTTGAGAATGTTTGATAAACAAAGTTTGATCGACTTTGCCTACTTCAAATCCTGAGTTATTGAGATAGCTACGTAGTCGTTCATACCAAGCACGAGGTGCTTGTTTTAAACCATACAGAGCTTTCTTAAGTTTGAACACATGGTCAGGATATTTTTCATATACGAACAAAGGAGGTTGTTCGACATAGACATTCTCTTTGATAAATCCATTGAGAAAAGCACTTTTGACATCCATCTGATAAGGTTTGAAATTATGGTGACAAGCAAAAGATAATAGGATTCTAATAGCTTCTAGTCGAGCAACTGGTGCAAAAGTTTCTTCATAATCGATACCTTCTTCCTGATTATACCCTTGTGCTACTAATCTTGCTTTATTTTTGGTGATATTTCCTTGTTCGTCAGCCTTATTTTTATAGACCCATTTAGTACCAATAACTGACTGATCAGATGGTCTTGGAACAAGTTCCCAAACATCATTGCGCTCGAACTGATTTAGTTCTTCCTGCATGGCAATGATCCAGTAATCGTCTGTAGCAGCTTCTTTTGGATTCTTAGGTTCGATATTTGAGAGAAAAGCGACATGACCCATTTAGTTGAGTTGACTCCTTGTTCTGACATGTGAGGTTACTTCACCGATTATATTTTGGGCCGGATGGTCTCTTAATATTCTTGGTGGTGATTGTAACTCACATATTTGAGGAATATTCTCAATAATTATTTCTGAGTCAGAATCAATATTCGTGATGATTGGATTGTCAGTGACTATTGATTCGTCATCATCTGATATAGTGTGAGGATGCTGATAGAATTCATCAAAAGAGACATGAAGTGATTCTTCAATAGTTTTGGTTCGTTTATTAAATATGCGATAGGCCTTACTTCGTTCCGAATAACCGACAAATATTCCTTCATCGGCTTTTGGATCAAATTTGCCAAGCTGGTTTTTCGTATTTAAAATAAAACACTTGGAACCAAAAACTTTGAAGTATGAGATTTTAGGCTTTCTTTTGTTAAATAATTCATAAGGAGTATTCTTGGTAAGAGGTCTTATGGACACACGATTTAAAACATAACAGGCAGTTGCGACGGCTTCTGCCCAGAAATGTTTTGGTAAGGTGGTTCCATTCAATAATGTTCTTGCACATCCTTGTAAAGTTCGGTTCTTCCTTTCTACAACTCCGTTCTGTTGTGGAGTTCTGGGAAACGAAAAATTATGACATATACCTTTCTTTGTACAAAAATGTTCAAATTCATTATTTTCAAACTCTCCGCCATGATCACTTCTTATATTTTTAACTTTAATTCCTTTTGATTTTTGAATTCTTTTGATGAAATATTTGAAATGATTGAGAGTGTCACTTTTATTTTTTAAGAAATTTGTCCATGTGTAACGAGAGAAATCATCAACAATTACAAGCACATATTGACTGTGATTTATTGACTGAACCCTAGTAGGTCCAAATAAATCCATGTGTAGTAACTCAAGTGGTTGTAATGTTGATATGACTTTCTTGGATTTAAAAAATGATTTGGTCAATTTTCCTAACTGACATGCATCACAAATGTTGTTAACCTTAAAACTCATTTTGGGTAGTCCTCTAACTAGATTGTTTTTGGCTAGCTTGTCAATAGTTCTGAAGTTTATACGACAGAAGCGTTTGTGCCATAGCCATGGATCATTATCATTAGCCACAAGACACATATCTGAATTATGATTAATATTCATATTCATAATATATATATTTCTGTCTCTATAACCTTCGAAAACTAAATTATGGTCTTTATCTAAAATACTACACTTATTATTTGAAAAGGAAATTGTAAAACCCTTGTCACATAACTGACTAATACTAAGTAAATTGTGTTTTAAATTTCTAACTAGCATGACATTAGTAATAAGAGGTATGTTAGATGTACCGCAATTGCTCACATCGCCTTTGCCGATGATATAGCCTTTTGAATTATCTCCAAAAGTGACGGAGCCACCATTTGAGTATGTAATATTTGTTAATAAGCTCTTGTCTCCAGTCATGTGCTTCGAGCAACCACTGTCCAATATCCACTTTCCTCTTTTCTTAAGTGGGACTTGCAAAAAATAAAATTAAGTCCATGGTACCCACTTTTTATGGGGTCCTAAGAGTTAGGTCTTAGGAGTCCAAACCCATACGGGTCTGGTATCCCCTTTATATACATAATTAATATTAAGATGTATAGTATTCATGAAATTATGAATATATTTGTTCCTAATCAAATTGTTATTTGTTTTAGGAACCCATATATTGATAGTCTTGACATTTTTCTTTTGAAATTTCACAACTGGTTTTGGTTTGGAATATAATAAATTAAGATTTTTCTTAGCTTCAGTTTTTTGTACTTTCTTCTTCCTTTTATTTCCAAGATGTTTCTTGGTTTCTTGTTTCTTATATCCCAAACCTTGTTTATCCGACATAGATTGTGAACTTTCAATGATTTTTGTCAAATTTTCTCGACCTTTGTTAAAGTTAGAAACATTTTGAGTAATGTTATCTAACTTAGTTTGTAAACTAGCCTTTTCTAGGTTCAGAATTTTGACTTTTGCCTCAAGCTCATGATTTTTAGTAGTGAGAGCATCATTTTTCTCTTTTTGAGTTTCAATTTCTTGACTCAAAAGAACTAGTTGAGAGTCAATATTAGATGATGATTCTTGAAATTTTTCAAGTTCTTCTTCTAATATTTTCTTCTCGTCTTTTAACATATCTCGTTCAAATTCTGCTCTACTCAAATCTGCTTTGGTTTCTTTTAGCTGTCATTTTATGTCTTTATATTTGACTATCAATTCAGCATTAATATCAAGCATTTCATCGAATGTAGGAATTTGTACCTCATCTTCTGTTGCCATGAAACATACATTTGCTTGTTCATCTTCCGTATCACTATCACTTTCTGATGAGTCCGTATCATCCCATGTTACCGAGAATGCTCGTTTCTTTGATTTGTCCTTCTTATATCTTAATTTGTCATTTTCTGACTTCTTCTTTTGCTCCGGACAATCCTTGTGCATGTGCCCCTTTTTGTGACAGTTGAAGCATTCTATAGAGGATGATGTTGGTTTATTTGATCCAGATTTCTTTCTGTTATAACGACTGGCTTTTCGCTGTTTTAGAAATTTTTTGAAACCTTTTGCTATGAATGCCATATCTTCGTCTTCAGACTCTGATTCATTTTCATCTTTTTCAGCATGGAATGCCATGTTTTTCTTTTCTTCTTTTTGTTCCTTTCTAGTCTGCAAGTTAGCTTCGTAGGACATTAGATTTCCTATCAATTCATCTGGCTTCATGACAGAAAGGTCATTAGCTTCTTCAATTGCTAATACTTTTCCTTCCCATTCACTAGTCAGAGAATGTAGCACTGTTGAAACAACATCAAAATCTGAATATTTTTGCCCTAATCCGATAAGTGAATGATGAATAGTTTGAAACCTTGAATACATATCATTTATCGTCTCATTCGGTTTCATTTTGAAATTTTGAAACTGACTTTTTAGCATGGCTATTTAGGCTTGTTTAACCTTGTTAGTACCTTCATGAGTGGTTTTCAGCGTTTGTCAAATTTGATATGCAGTAGTGCAGATACTAACACAATTATATTCATTATGGTCTAATGCACAAAACAACATATTTATTGCCTTTCATTTACGGCTGCTGCCATTTTCTTAGCCGCCGTCCATTCTGAATATTCAGTTGTTGGATTCACTATTTCTTTTTGAGTTGCATTCCAAGCCTCATAACTATTTGATTGCATAAAGAATGACATACGTGTTGTCCAATAACTATAGTTAAGACCATTGAAAAATGGAGGTCTTTGTGTTGACTGACCTTCCGTATAAGTGTTAGTGCTAGTGCTTGCGTTATTTGCCATATTACAAGAATATATCAAATAACGGTGTTACAATTATATGATGGCCGTGCTCTGATACCAAATGAAAATGCAGTGTACAAGTGCAAGTGCTAATATAGTACACACGAATCGTGTAATATGGAATATAATATAAATGCGGAAATAGATGATAATAGCAAAGTAAATAAAAATAGAAAAATCACACCAGGGATTTTTATACTGGTTCGGAGCACCGTCCTACGTCCAGTCCCAGACTTCTATCTGGATTTTCACTATAAACTACCTCGCTTCACCCGGAGGAACAGGTTTACAACACCCGAGCAAACGAACGGGATATCACGCCTCTAATACACTGAGGACTTCAACACTTGCCTCTTACAACACCGAGGACTTCAACACTTGCCTCTTACAACACCGAGGACTTCAACAAAGATGAATATAATTGTTTGTTGACGGTATGTGTTCTTGCTAACACAGTTTTGTCAGTCGTAGTACAAACTTCCTATAATCTTATCCTCAAAATATGTGAATGATGTTTTGTGAAGATTAAGGGAAGTATATTACTTATTGAATCAAAAGATATGAAATAATTTCAATGATTCAATAAGCAATTAAAATAATTGAGAGCTTTTAGAATGCAGGAGTATTTAGAAAGTAAGATCAGAAATTAGAGTAAAAAACATATGTATTCCTCTCTTGAATCAATGATTTAGATAAGTTTATATAGAGAAAAATAGTTGTAACTCTTTGTGAACAGTAGCCATTAATAGATATGATCATTGATGAAAGGTAAGAGATGCAACCATTGGAGAAAGAAGTCTCTTTTGGAAAAGGTGCTCTCTGTTTAAAAACGGTCGACAGGTCAAAAAATGGCCAGTAGACAGGATTTCAAATATATAGTCGTTATGTGCATATGTGCACGTTCATTGTGCATTTTACACAGAAACGGCCAACCGCCTGATTTAATACCGGTCGACCGGTCCCTGTCAAATTGCTCAATGAATGTGCAATGCTATTCAAACGTATATATATCGATTATATTGAGGTGCATGATTATTTGAGAATAGATTTTAACAAGTTTATCACTATTACAATATCAAATAATCAACCTATAATCTAGAGTACCATATGTAGCTCTTTTGTGCCTCTTTATAGCCATGATGTCTTTGTTTTGTCGATCGCCTTTATTTCTTTGTCAGAAATCAAAAACTTCATAGAATCTGTGACTCAACAGTCTATAGATGGTATGTGATACTAATACATAGCTCCGAACCCAGAGCACTGTATAGGGTTAGCCAGAACGCACTGGCTAAATAAAGGGTCTCGATTACTCACTATAGTATTTGGAATTCCATGAAGTCTCACTATTGTCATTATATATATTTCGACCGACATGCCTGCTGTTCTTGTGGACTTTACTAGAATGAAATGGGCGCTCTTAGTTAGCAATCAACTGTAACTTATATAATTTTGTTCCTGGCTCTCATCCTTGGCAAACCGTCAATAGAGTCCATCGAAACTGAATCCCGTTTCCATAGCAGAAATTCCAAAGGTTGTTAAAGACCACCTAATTTCTGATGTTCTACCTTGACTTACTGGCATGCGAGGCATCTCCCTATGTATTCTCTAACATCTCTCTTCATTCCTTCCTAATAGATGCACTATTTCATGTCTTAGTAATCTAAGTACCTCCAGGGTGAATAACAAACTTGGAATGATGGCACTTGTCTAAAATAAGCTTTTGAATGTCTCCATGATTCGAGACATACAGTCTTCCCTTCTTTCTAACCCCATATTTCTTATCAATGCTGAAGCCATCAGTTCTTCACTTTCGTCGTTACTATTCAAGTTATAGATCCTTTCGGCACATAGTGTATCTTCAGTTTTCCCTTCGACAATCCTCTCCATGAGCATTGGATGAATTTCTAAGCATGACAGTCTCTCCGTTCAACTCAGACTGGCTTTAGACCAAAACTGCACATCGTAGGAAGCTAGAGTCTCTAAGGCATTTCACTCTTTGAACATAGCAAAACACAATATTACTTCTTTCAGCTTAAGGCATCAGCAACTTTATTTTCCTTCCTTGTGGTATATTTTATTTTAAAATCATATGATGCTATGGATTCTAACCACCTTTGTTGACTCATGTTTAACTCCTTTTGAGAGAACGAATATCTCATGGACTTATGATCAATATATAAGTCAAACCTTTCTCCTAAAAGGTAATGCCTCCAAATCTTTAAAGCAAAGATAACTACCGATAACTCTAAATCATGGGTTGGATATTGAACCTCATGGGGTCTCAACTACATAAATCCATATTCTATAACCTTATCCTTATGCATCAACATTACTTCTAAAATTGAACCTGAAACATCTGTATACACAACCATATCTCCATTTCTTTCTGGCATAACCAACGTCCGAGCCTCTGTCAGCCAAAGCTTTAGCTCTTGGAATGTTGTTTCACAACTCTCGTCCAAATATACCTTTCATTCTTTCGGGAAGGTCTGGTCAATGGCACCTTATCCTAGAGAAGTCCTCAATAAATCTATGATAGCATCCTGTCAAGCCTAAGAAACTTCCTATCTCGGTAATTATCTCTGACCTTTTCAATCATTCGCAGGTTCGACTTTCGAAGGATCTACTATAAATCCCTCATTCGAAACCATATGGCCTAGGAACTTTACCTTCGATTTTCGAAAATGACATTTGGAAAACTTTGCTTTCAACTTATGTTGTCTTAAGGTCTAATACCAATCCAGATCAACTTCATTGTCCCGCTCATCCTTATAATACACCAAAATATCATCCATGAAGATCAACACAAATCAATCCAGTTAATCACAAAAGACTCGATTCATTAAGTCTATAAAGAAAGCTGGAGCATTGGTTAGCCAAAGGGAATAATCAACCACTCATACGAACCATACCTTATCCTAAACATAGTTAGAGGAATACTCTCCTCAATATCTCTTAGTTGATGGAATCTAATAGCTAAATCTAACTGTGAGAATACCTTAGCTCCACTCAGTTAATCAAATAGATCCTCTATCATTGGAAATGGATAACGATTCTTCACCTCTGGCTCATTTAACTTCATGTATTCGAAACACATCCAAAGTGCTCCATCATTTTTATTCCTATATACATCCAAAATCCTTATGGTGAACTAGACTGTCTAATAAAACTATGATGCTCAAGTTCCCTAACTTCTTCTTCAATTCCTCCATCTCCTTTGGTAGCATTCTACTATGTGGTCTACTAACAAGCTGCGCACTGGGCACCAAATCAATACGAAACTTAATTTCTCTTTTCAGAAGTAAACCCATCATTGGCTCAAAAACATCAGAAAATTTCTGAACCACTAAAAGTTTGTCCAATTCCTTTTCTATGTATTCTAAGGCACATAACGAAACCCAAACCTTATCTTTATCTCAAAGGTACCATAACCCTGTCTACTCCTTTGGGTTTCCAGGGTAATAATTCTCTCATAGAAATAGATCATGGCATCATTCTACACTAAGTAATCCATACCTAAAGTCACTCTGTACCCCTCAAAGTCAAACATAAATGGTTCACGCAAAAATAAATGATCATAGAGAACAAACTCTTGATCAGTGCACCTTAATCCGAGGGTGGAATACCCACCAACCGGATTAAGTGGATGCAATGAAGTTACTTAGTTAGAAACATCTATTCCTACTTTATTAACCACATCCTTAGAAATGAAAGAATGTATAGCTCTGATATAAAAAGGAACTCTAACTGAAAAATGGAAATTGAAATCATACCTCTAAGGAATGCTCATTTTCCTTTCTCCTGAGCTATGGGACCTAAGGATGCCCCCCCCGAAAGAAAACAACCTTGTTTGCTTCATTTTCGGACAATCCATCTTCTTATGGCCTAGCCTTTCATAATTATAGCACTTGACCTTGACCTTCCCTTCCCGTCAAGAATACTTTGGAGCATAATGTCCTTTTTGGCCGCAATTGTAGCAAGTAATCTTCAAAATATCCTTTCGTCCACCTTCTTTTGAAACCTTCCCTTTCGGTTGCCATCCTTTCTTCGCAATCTAGTAGGGAGAAAACCTCTTCTTATGTTTTCCTTTTAGCTTTGCCTAAGCCTTCCTCTCTTCTCTTTATATACTATCATACCTATGGGCCATATCCACTATGAACTCATATGGAGATGCTAAATACACCATCACCTTATGCAGTGCCGGCCCTATCACAAGTGATGCCCTAGGCAGAGTTGTAGAAAAAATGAAGATTAAGAAGAGGAAGGGGAAAAAATTTATACAAGCCAACATTCGAACCCTGGTTGTAAGGGTAATAGGCATACGTTAAACCATTGCACCACTTGTGATTTCTAAAAAGTTGCCCCACAATTTTATCCGATCAATATTTTTTAAAGTGCATCGGACATTTTGTTGCCCCTTCGGCCATCTTCACCGGTGTTGCCCTAGGCGAAGGTCTTGCTTGCCTTGCCTCTGGGCCGGCCCTGACCTTATGATTCAACCATTGATTTAGCCCCTAAATAAACTTTTAGTTCTTCTTCATTGGCGTATTGATCAATTCCTACCTATACTTCGTTAATGCATTAAATTTACGGATGTAATCTTTAATAGAAAGATCCATTGCCTGGGAATAATCAACTCTCTCAATAGCTCACTTTTCTAAGACTCGAAGATGAACCAAGTATCGTATCTTTCTTAGAATCACTCTCAAGTGATCTCTTCTTCAGGAGTTTCTGCAATCACTATTTCCCACCAATCTAAAGCATCTTCATGCCGCTGTTTAGAAGTCAACTACCTCTTTTGTGCACCATTCGACCGTAAGTCCCTAAAGGACTGTTCACTACTTTCAGCCAATCGAACATTTCCAGAGCTTGTTCCTTCCCTGGAAATGTCTTTCCCCACTGGCTCCTGTAATCCTGACTTAACTTAGAGGAATCCACTGTAACCAGTAGCCTTGATTTTCCTGCTTCCGGCATAGCCTCTCTCATCGTCTACATCATAAACAGCCAGAATAAGACGTTCACATTCGTCCCTACAATAGATGGGACTGCTTAATTAACCATTGCTGGAGGAAATTCCCCACCATTGCCTTTGAAGGTCTAAGTATTATCATTCTACCTTGGTATTGGCACATCTAACCCTGACTTTTTAGCTCCTTAAATCCATTTTCTACTAAGAAAGTCTTTATCGAAAATGGAAGAAAGAGGGTGATTTAGCAATAAAAAATCTCTACTACATTCATCTATGTCTCCGTATAGCAAAATACAAGTATGTCATATAGTAGCAGATACCCTCCACAAGGTGTTTGTCATTTATTTCCTAAGGTTACATAATTTTGTTTAACTTAAGTATCCCTTGACATAAGATCTGGTACCAACTATAACATCCCTCATTTCGAAACCCAATGGCCGGAACCCCAACATGCTGCATTCACTTTGAATCATCTTTCGATGATAGAGATGAGATCGGTTATGTTATACAGAATTTAGTAAACAAAGCATGCATGAAAAATGAAGCACATTATTAGGATTTAGTTTAACAATTGTTTTTACATCCCAAAGTCATGCCCATGCAGGTTCAAAAATATACTACAACATAGCTATTAGTGTCATGCACTACATATGAAGATGCGAGCACAAACACTAGATACAGTGGAAATAAATATAAATATAACACTCAAGCTTCTTACTTTGCTTTCGGCTTGCATTATTCGACCACCAAAAGCAACCTGTCTAAGCCTATAAAACTAAGCCTATTGGAATATGCCTATGAGTTTAAAGAAAAAATAAGAATAAAAACATAAGTCAGACATAAGTTGGGTATATGTAACATATTTTACTAGACAATAGAAATAGATCGCTCCGCTAATATATGGGATGGGTTTTCCCTTTACTGTATCAAAGCAATAAATGATCCAATTTTCAAATAAACCAAAATTGTTTCTTTATTTAATTAAATGTCAAAGAAAAACAATGAGGATATAACCGAAAACAATCTCTTAGTTTGTTTCACTGAAGTAACATAATATTTCATTATAACTAAAATACCCTTTTCTTGACTACCCGTATGGCTTTATATACTTTAGCGGTATATATATATAATTAAACTCTTATTCTTTGGCTGCCACTGAGGCTTTATGCCTATCTACAGTTACACTTAGCTCTCAACTTCCACTAAGGCCTTAAGCCTTTTAAAGAACAAAGTGCTCAAAACTGGCCTTCGACTACCACTTTCGCCTTATGCCTTTCTTCTACACAAGATTTCAAATAAAGCTTTCAGTTGCCATTAAGGCCTTATGCCAGTCATTCTTGGTTGCCACATAAGCGTTATACCAACGCTTTTGTATTTTGATTGCCAACCAAGGCCTTACATCTACTTCACTTTCGATTTCTAGACCGTCGCCTTAGGCCTTACGTCGTCTATTGTTCCATTGGTTGCCACTCTAGGCCTTACTCCAATTGCTTTTGTAGTCCTGTTGGTTTCCTTATCAAGCCTTACACTAATTATTTCGGTTTCAGTTGCCACACAAGCCTTACTCCTATGCTTTCGTGTTTTGGCTGCCACACAGGCCTTACACCTAAGCTTTCGTATTTTGTTACTACGTAGGCCTTACATCCTCGTCATCGATTACTAAACTGCCATCATAGGTCTTATGTTGACTATCAAATATTCTACCTAACCATTTAATATTAGGATTTTCACTTAGCCATTTAAATAGTTAACATTTCAACTAACCGCCTTTCGATTATTAATATTACTTACTACACCATCGTCAATGTATCAAGTTCTATTTTGGCCATCTTAAGCCTTAGTACACCTTATTGTCTCCGGAAGTTACTAGTTCCAATTCACATATTCTTCCGAGAGTTATACTAATCTCGAAAATCAACACCCTTGGCCACGTTTAGGGAAGCCAGATATAATTTAGTTTCAATGGTTTATGAGATTAACCTTTAAGTCTTCATATTTAAAGTCCGAGTTTATTTAAATTTTGATTCTTCCCTATCTCCTTCGGCATTGCCTTTTGGTACATATTGGGAACCTTTCGGTCCGTTCCTATACATATGAAACTAACTTTCCAGTGTTAACTTCTGATTCTTTTAAATTAGTTTTTATGACCGTTGCTTAGTACTTTGCTGATGCATTCAGCATAAAAAGCGGATCTGGTCTATTATCCTACATAACATACTTATTTTCATTAACATACCTTCCAGCAATAGTTATTTTCCTTTCAACCCCTTATTATAGCCCTTTGATCATGTATATTTTCTTTCGAAATCCACTAAATTTGTTCAAAAATTTTCGTAGTAAAACTAATCAAGTTTGGTTTTCTTCATAATTAGCCAATTTTCCCATTATATGGATTTTAATTAATTCATACCAATTTATCTACTCAAGGATAAATTTTATTAATCAAAATCGTTCTCTAAAATGATGTTCTTATTTCCATATCAATTAAATAAGAAAAATCAAAGGAATGACAAAATATCACATGACCGTTACATGGAAAGAAAAAGGATTAGAGAAATATATTACTCACTTATACTCATTAATTGATGAAGTCTCTAGTTTCTTTAGGTTTAATGTTTTCATTTTCTTCTTCTTGTTTTTTGGGCCTCAACCACAATTAAAGAGTTTTAGCTTTTGATTTAAGTTTTGAATATAAAATGAAATGAAAAGAGAGAAGTGTTATCCTAGTTCGAATGAATAATTTATCCATTAGCCCACATTTCTTTATTTATAAATTAGTTAGCTTTAACGGTTGCATTCAATTCTCTTTTATCCTAGGTTTTTAACTATGATTTTCAAGTATGACTTTATTCACTTAAGCATAATGGGTAAATAAACGTCCCATGAATTTTCACTCCTTTTTCATTATTTCAATTTTCTATATTCATAAAATTAAACACTTAATTATTTATTTATTAATTCATGGGGAGTTGCATCGGGTCTCTCAGTAAGGTCAAGACTCGCTAAGTATGGTCACTAATGTAATATCGATACCATGACACTTCCTCACATCGTCCAACACCTACAACGGCATCGAACCTGTATCAATATACTTGTGCGTAACTGCTACCATTTATTTGAAATAGGATCTAGGTTAAGTAACCTGATCCAAATCACCTTTTGCTACAAAGTAGCCGGAGTTCAATTGCCTTTGCTACCAAGATAGAACATCTTCTATCTCTGAATCGATGCCGCCTAACATGCACAACCAAGACGATCACACATCACTCTATGAATGGTCTGTAAATATCAGATCCTAAAGTCGCATATGAAGGATACAAATTTACACCATATATGTAATACTGTATGGAATCATATACCGCAAATACCCTAGTCGGCATGTCTCAAAACTGCCATACGACTCTATAAACTATATGAATTGAATCATGTCTTTGGCTATTGTCATAGTCTCTATCTCGTCCAATATCGACTGCACATTTATCGAGAACCATTCTCAAACTCATTATATTGTTCCATAGTTACTCCAAACCTTACGAGTGCCAAGCGAGTCCCTGGAACGAACCGTAACTCTGAAAATAATAATTTTAAAAACACAAAACTCAATTATCCAATAAAAAACATTTCAGGGGTCAGAATTTAGGGTTCAAATGTTGGTCCCCGATTTCGGACATTTGATCTCAATATCCCAATGTTTGAAAATCTATAAATAACTCGCAATCAATGTGGCACAAAATCCTTAAGATTCAGATGTCTAAATTCCTAATTCGTACGTTTGAATGCTTTTCGTGATTGAACCTGCACCTAGTGGAAGAATTTCCCTCCTTTTTCTTGTTTGTCTTTCTTTCTCCCATCTTTTATGTTCAACTTCGTGTCACTAGACACTTCTCACTAAGGTCTCTTGATATGAACTCATACCATGTTATAAATAATTTGACACTCGAACGAGTATATCTTAATACATGACGAATAACTTGGAGGTAGTGAATCATTTCAATTGCTTTTCAAGTTTAACTACTTAACCATAACTACAAAACAATGTCATTACCAATATCATGAATCATCCCTTAATCGTTCTATCAACTCCAAGCCAATAACTGTTCGACAATCCAAACCAAACACAACAACATTCAATATTTTGCTTTTTAACACATTCATTCTATAATTAAAATCTTTTAAACATTCATTGAAATAGGATTCTCATCTCTAAAATCCTAGTTCAAATTCATTCAACATGCCCTAATAAAATTGGGTATTCTAGCATATTACTCGTCATATATCATAAAGAACCGATCCTACTGACCAAGTAACGAGAAATCAAAAATTCAATTGAACCCACGTTGAAGATCTCTAAAATTCATCAAAATGAAAACTTAGAGAGAGAGAGATTTACAGAGGATATCTCAACTTGAATTGCATGTTTGATTCAATTTTTTAATGAAGATGAAAGAGTTATGTTGGTTTATAAAATTTGAAAACCTTGTTTACTTTCTTTGAGGAGATAAAAAAGTTAAGGAATGACATAAATGAAGGAAGAAGGCTTCGTCTTAGAAATACTGTTAGAAATGCGGATTACGGATCTTAAGGCAAGAATAACACTAGAGGGGGTGAATAGTGTTTTGTGGATTTACTCAATCTTTTTGAAACTTAAGTAATTCAATCACCAACAAATGCAATACACAGACACAGATATAATCATAGAATCAGACATAGATGAAAATAATAAATAAAAGCAGTAAAGGAAAGAACACACTAGGATTTTATACTGGTTCGGAGTTACCCTGCATCCATCCCGCACAATTGTACAGATTTCTTTTTAAAATAATATCCTAGATTACACTCTCGATTTCGAGGCCACAAGATATACCCTCCTATATTCGAGTCCGGGGAAAATTCTCTTGATTTACCAGGCCACAAGATCACCTAATTGATTTCTGGGGCAACAATCACACCCAATTGATTTCAAGGTTCAACCACACCTTTTACTCAACAGTTTTATTTACAAATAATCCTATAACTCTAAATAGCACTGAGATCTTATGGAGAGAGTGGCAGAGAATCAAAAAAAAGATAATCAAGTTCGATTCACTTGGTATTTCAACAGAGTGGGTTTGGGATTCTTTAGAAAAAATGTGGAAGATTAAGAGGAGAGAAAATGAATGAAAATCTAGTGAAAATTCATTTAGAACTTACTGGTATTTATAGAGATCAACAGCCATATCTATTCGTGAAAGGATAAGACGAATAGACACTTCTTTTAAAAATTTAAAATTTGAAAATTAACGGGCACCATGTCAACATTAGGGGTAGGAGTATGTCGACATGCTCTAGGCAAAAATGGTGATTTTTATTTTCTTATTAAAATTGGTTTCTATAATTTTTTCAAAACAATTTCTAAATTTTTATAAACATACTTGAATATAGTTTAAACATATAAAAGAGTTTAGAAAGTACTTTTTTGATATATAATCTTATTCTACAAAGTGATTTAAGGTCCGAGTATATAAATATTTAAAAGCTAAATATTAAAACAAGAGATAGTTTAAAATCAAGGACAATTTTGAAATCAAAAATGATAAAGATAATTTTGAGGCTAAAATATTTTGAAACCAAGAGAGATGTTCTTTTTGAAAAGGAAGTTTTGAAAACATTTTAAAAAAAAAGAGATATATTTTTGAAACTCATTTTTATAAAATTAGTGGACATCAAAATAGGACCACTACACATTCCACTAGATATTTTCGTGGGTTCCATCCCACTAGGGTTCCATCCCTTTAACAGGCTCGAAATGGATTCCATTCTACGAATAAATTTCGAATAAAGATGTAAGTGCTTTCAAGAAGTTTTAACATAATTCTAGACTCAATAATTATCTTGTACTTTGAAATCTTGAACTATTGCTATCTTGATACTCATGAGTCTTCATTCTTGATATCTTCGATCTTTAAATTCATCAGTCTTGTATCTCTATACTGTACAGTCTTCAGTCTTGGTACCTGCATGTTTATATCCTTCATATACATATATATCTAAACTATAATGTTAGTACTTATATTTTATAACAAGTCCTAAGGTTGTTGTCATCTAAACCATCTTTCTCAAGGACTATCAACCTCCCTCTTTTTGATGATGACAGCCCATGTTTATAAAATATATTTCGCCCTCATTATAACTCCTCCTAAAACTAATAACTCCCCTTTAATCTAATAACTCCCCATTAATCTAAGCCTAACTACTTTAACTACTCTATTTTATAATTCTCCCCCTTTTCCATTAAAAAAACTAATCCTATACTGATATAACTCCCTCGTTATCTAATACTGGAGTTCCTACGACAAATTAAGATGGAATATATATATATATATATATATATATATACACATATAATAGCATGATTTACTTAATCAAAACATAACAAGTATGATAGTTTAAATCCAATAACCATATATATTATGTTTTATATAATTTTATACATTCCATTCAACCAAATTAGTTCTAATCAAAACAAATCGAACCAAACGATTCAAATCAAATCAAAGAATTCAAACCAGTTCAAAAACAAGCAATTCAAACCATAAGGAGATCAAATAATTAGGAACTTCAACCCATCCTTCTTCTCCAAAAATAGGGTCCTTATTAATATCTTCCCAATATTCATTATCTTGAATCAAAGTTCCTTCAGGATTTGCATTGAGATGATCTTTGTTTAGGGCAGAAATCATCTAATAGAGGGCATCAAAATGATTCTCTTGTTCTTTTATCATCTGCATTTGACTTAGTTTTAAGTGCCTTTGATTGCGGAGAATAAAAGTAAGTATATTTCTTGAATGACTTGAGAGTTTCTTCAAGATTTTCACTTAGAGTTTGAGAAGAGGATGCCATTTTTGATAAATAGTTAAAAGATGCAAATAGAGATGAGTAGAAATAAACTCTTTAAAATTTCTGGAAGAAACAGGTGTTTGAATAGGCAGGAATTCATTTAAAATGAATAGACCCAAGTTAGTTATGTCGACATGGGTGTGTTGATTTGTGTGTCTTTTTTGTTTTTATGCATAAGTATGTATATACATAAACTTACATATTATACTATCATTCATTCCCGAGTTACGATAAGATAGAAAGACGTAAGGTAGATAAAATTCCATAGATAGATGAGCTAATACATGAGATACTTCATAATATGATAAAAGAGCAATATAAATTCATACAAAATAAACTAGTACATCACATCCTAGTTTTAAGAATGTGCTAGTGGATGAGGAGGATAATGATAGGCCAAGTTTTCGACCAACTTTAGCAAAGAATTTGTTCATATCAGTGGTCATTTTATCCAATTTCTTACAAACGAATCTTTTGAGAATCCGTTGATTTTCCACTATAATCTTTTGATTTTTGAGGAGAGTTTTGTTGGAAGGATTGTTAGGATATTCAACACTTTCCAAGGAGGTGTCTTCATTTTCTTCTTCAATTTCCATTTCCGCCCCTTCTTTTTCTTCCTCATTTTATTCTTCCATCTCTTCATATGCCAACTTTTCATCCTTTTCGGAAAGAGATTCGTATTGTTGGAATATGAAAGGAATTTTATAAGAGAAATATTGGCATGTTTAAACACTTTTCTTGAAACAAATTCTTCCCGTTTATAATCAACGCCAAAATAATTAAAAATCCGAGTGAGATAGATTCCATGATACAAAGTATTCTCACCCATTTCCAAATTCTTAGGAAGAAGTTCATCCATAATTACTTGCTCCCAATTAATATCATAATGACCAAAAATAGCAAAAGGAGCTTTACAAACTTTCAAAATCAGGTTATTGAAATTTCCCGATCTAGGAGTGATAGTATGTCTCAAAAGAAGAATAACAATACGTGCTTTCGGATGAAAGTTACGATTTTTAAATTCAAAGTTGTCATCTCCTTCAAAAATGTGATGAAATGTCTCACGATCATGTTCATCAAAATTAAAAGTAGAAAGATCCACTCCCGAATTCTTGCAATTGAGAATGTTGCCCAAAATTTCACAATTTGAAACAATTTTAGCGCCTTTAACACTATTTCAATTTTCATTTTCATTTCCTTCATGTAAACTCCGATTCCAATTTGCATAAAACATTTTATCAAGATTTGGATAGCAAACAAAATCATTTTCAAAAAGACTAAGAATATGGTTCTCTTCAAGAAAAGTATTGATTTCGTATGTAGAGAAATCGCTAAAGATAGCGAACTTTCCCATATGAACTTTTCCATAATTAGCATAGCTTATATAAGCCTTGATTGCTTCCGGATCATTACAGAGATACTCTTCAATGGTTTTTGACAATCTCATTATGGATGGAGCGCTTGAAGAAGCCATGCCATTTTTGAAGAGAGTAGAGAGTTTGAAAGATTAAAAGAGAGTTTGAGTATTGAAACGAAAGTGAAAAGATATGATAGGATAAAGGAGATAAGTAGATATTCAATAGGCATGTTCTTTGGTCAAGAGGTACCTTTTCAGGACATTGGAGTTGGTGAAAAGGTGGAGAGAAGTTCAAATATTTGAATTCAAATTTGAATTTTAACTCTTTGATAGGCATGTCAACATCATGGGTAGGACCATGTCGACATGGGTCAGAGAATTCATGTGACCTATCTATTCTTAAATACTTTAATATATATATATATATATATATATATTATTTTTAACATCTATGTATTTTTATGAAGTGATTGTTAAATATAATAATGCTCTTCTTAAACATAATATAAAAAATATTATAATATTTAAAATTAAAAAAATGCAAACAACACATAATTTCAAGAGCAATCAAACAATCAATCAATTTTAAACAAGTAATTTCAACGAAAATATTGTAAACGTGTATCATTTTCTCGATTTGTATCCCTGAGATCATCAGAATCATGAATAGCCGTAAAACACATATTTTGAATTTTCTATCTTCTAATCATCATCGCTTGAGGATGAATCTGATTTTGAATTGTCTAGAGTAGTGGTATATGCTTTATTCCTTTTCTTTATATAATCATTGCTTACTGGAAACTGTTGCTTATCTGGATGCGGAGAGTCTCTTCTGAGATGATCTGGTTCGTCGCAGTTGAAACATTTGATGTGATTTGGTACTACATTATGATTTCTAGAATTCCTATGATCATTCCTTTTGAGGTTGTTCATCTTTCTATATTTTAGAATCTTTTGAAAATTCCTTGTCATGAAGGCTATTTCTTCATCACCATCACTACCCGGTTCCGATTCATCTGTTAATGCATTCAACGCAATAGACTTCTTTTCGAATGCCTTGCTATCTCTTCTCTCTTGCATTTGAACTTTAAATGATATTAAATTTCCAATCAATTCTTGAATCTTTAAAGTACTGATATCATTTTCTTCTTCGATTGCAAGAGTTTTCTCATCCTATTATGGAGTAAAATTA
Source organism: Allium cepa (assembly GCA_030765085.1). Lineage (NCBI taxonomy): Eukaryota > Viridiplantae > Streptophyta > Magnoliopsida > Asparagales > Amaryllidaceae > Allium > Allium cepa. The sequence continues at coordinate 724,489,690 of CM060932.1, read as the reverse complement.
TTTAGAATTTTTTTGACTTGATCTTCTTCGGAGAAACTTTTCCCCAATGATATTAGAGAATGCACAGTATCCTGAAATCTACTATACATATCTAAGATGGACTCATTTGAATTCATTTTGAATAATTGAAACTGATTCGTGATTATGGATATTTTGGTCTGTTTGACTTTACTTATTCCTTCATGAGTAACTTGCAAATTTTTCGAGATATCATATGCAGACTTACAAATAGATACTCTATTGAATTCATTCCTATCGTGAACAAAATAAAATATTCATGGCTTTGGAATTATTTTGTGCAATAGTCTTTTTCTCAGCAGTCCACTGTGCAAAATTAGTTATGGGTTCAGAATATTCAGTTTGTGTGATATTTCAAGTGTCTAATCCTATTGACTGTAAATATATTTTCATTCTATATGCCTAATAAGCATAGTTACTACCATTAAAAACTAGTGGTCTGGCAGTAGACTGACCCTCTATAAATGAACTAGTGATAGTGTTAACATAACTAGTGATGGTAGCCATTTTAAAAACTTTTCAAAATTCAGATTATGAAAACTTTGAAAACCTTGCTCTGATACCAAATGTTAGAAATGCGGATTACGATCTTAAGGCTAGAATAACACTAGAGGGGGTGAATAGTGTTTTGTGGATTTACTCAATCTTTTTGAAACTTAAGTAATTTAATCACCAACAAATACAATACACAGACACAGATATAATCATAGAATCAGAAACAGATGCAAATAATAAATAAAAGCAGTAAAGGAAAGAACACACTAGGATTTTATAATGGTTCGGAGTTACCCTACATCCATTCCTGCACAATTGTACAGATTTCTTTTCAAAATAATGTCCCAGATTACACCCTCGATTTCAAGGCCACGAGGTACACCCTCATGTATTCGAGTCTAGGACAAACTCTCTTGATTTACTAGGCTATAAGATCACCTAATTGATTTCCGAGGCAACAATCACACCCAATTGATTTCAAGGCTCAATCGCACCTTTTACTCAACAGTTTAATTTACAAATAATCCTATAACTCCGAATAGCAGTGAGATCTTATAGAGAGAGTGGCAAAGAATCAAACAAGAGACAATCAAGTTCGATTCACTTGGTATTTCGACAGAATATGGTTTGGGATTCTTTAGAATAAATGTGGAAGATTAAGAGGAGAGTAAATGAATGAAAATCTAGTAAAAATTCGTTTAGAACTTACTGGTATTTATAGAGATCAACAGCCATATCTATTCGTGAAAGGATACGACGAATAGATACTTCTTTGAAAATTTGAAATTTGAAAATTAACGGTCACCATGTCGACGTGAGGGGTGGGAGTATGTCGACATGCTCTAAGCAAATTGGTGATTTTGATTTTCTTACTAAAATTGGTTTCTATAAATTTTTTTAAAAACAATTTCTAAACTTTTATAAACATACTTGAATATAGTTTAAACATATAAAAGAGTTTAGAAAGTACATTTTTAATATATAATATTATTCTATAAAGTGATTTAAGATCTGAGTATATAAATATTTAAAAGCTAAATATTAAAACAAGAAATAATTTAAAATCAAGGACAATTTTAAAATCAAAAATGGTAAAAATAATTTTGAGGCTAAAATGTTTTAAAACCAAGAGAGATGTTCTTTTTGAAAAGAAAGTTGAAAACATTTTTAAAAACAAGAGATATATTTTTGAAACTCATTTTTATAAAATTAGTGGATATAAAAATAGGACCACTATAAGTTCCACTAGATATTGTCGTGGGTTCCATCCCACATGGGTTCCATCCCTTTAACAGGCTCGAAGTGGATTCCATTCCACGAATAAATTTTGAATAAAGATTTAAGTACTTTCAAGAAGTTTTAACATAATTTTTGACTCAATACTTATCTTTTACTTTGAAATCTTGAACTCTTGATATCTTGATACTCATGAGTCTTCATTCTTGATATCTTTGGTCTTTAAATTCATCGGTCTTGTATTTATATACCATACAGTCTTCATTCTTGGTACGTGCATGTTTATATCCTGCATATACATATATATCTAAACTATGATTTTAGTACTTATATTTTATAATAAGTCCTAAGGTTGTTGTCATCAAAACCATCCTTCTCAAGGACTAACAAATACAAGGCAATTCCGACCAAATTACCCTTTTGCCCCTAACTTTCATTTTCCTCTCAATTTATCAATATTATCTGATTTTAACAAACTTTTAATATTTTTCATGTGTAAACAACATTACTAATGCAGTGGAAAAGATCTCAGATCCTAATTCATCCATCTTTAAAAATCCATTTTTTAAGTCATTAGTTCGTCTTAGTCGTTTAACTCAATTAAAACAGTTTATTTCGTTAATTACTAAGAGTTAAAATATAGGTTGTTACATTCCTCCTTTAAAAGGGTTGAGCTCTTGCAATCATCGAGAATGAGACAATGTATCACATCAACCCCCACGTACACAACGTCACTAACACTTTGTATCAAAATACCGAAACTAGCAACCAATCATGTCAACACACAATAATTTCTATACTAGCATGCAATTCTTATCAACCATATGGAAAAAATTTACGTACATTATATAGAATCATACTGGTAAAAAGTTCTGGATTAAAAGCATGCATCTTTTCTTTCAGCTCCTAAGTGATATTTCTCGAATTTGCTTCCCATCAGACTCCAACAAGCTTAACAATCTTTTTTTAAAGTCTCCCGACTTTATACTCAATAATACCAATAGGTCTTATAGGCACAGAAACCTCTAGTTTAACATCCACTTCTTTTAATTGGCTTGGCTCAATCACTACATTTATGTCATGTACACACTTGTGTAAGTGATAAACATGAAATGCATTGTGTACTCTTGACATTTTTCTGGAATATCAACTTTATATGCAAGCTTTCTGATCCTTCCTCCAAAGGAAATGGCCCAAAGAATCTATGTGCAAGTTTCCTTGAATCTCCAAATCTAATTACTCACTTCAATGGTGATGTTCTGCCAACATCAAATTGTTAATTTTGAATTCAAGATCAATATGCTCTTATTGGTCTATGGCTTTTTCCTCGCTCGAGACACGTTCATACTTTTCGATATCAACTCGAATTTCTCTGAAGTCTCATGGATCATATCAGGTCTAAGATTACCTTAGCTGCTGTTCCCCACCAACATGTAGGCGACTTATGAGGCCTTTCATACAATGATATAAATAGTGTAATGCTAATACTACCTTAATAACTATTGTTGTATGCTAACTCAACAAAAGGCAAGTAATCCTTTCATGATCCTCCAAAATCAAGTATACAAGCACTCAACAAGTCCTTATGCACACGGTTCACTCTCATGGTTCGGACATCCTTTGGGGATAATAGGCTATAATTAAGTTTGATTTTGTGATTAATGCATGTTACAAGCTCTTTCAAATATCCCTTGTGAAGAGTGAATCTAATCACTCAAAATACTAGAATGCGCACAATGAAACATTGTTATTTCCCACATATAAACATCGCTAAATATGGAGTGGTCCTAGAAACCTTTGCTAGAAGGAAAAGAGAGCTTTTCATCATCAATCCCCAATAAAACAAATTCTCTCATTTTCTTTCTGAATTCATGGAATATTATCCATTAAATCCATAGAGATATGTTCCCACTTCTTATGCAAACCTCCAAAGGTAATAATAAATCACCAGGCTTCTTTTGTTCAGCTTTGACTACTTGACAAACTTTGCATTTCTCTATGAACTTCGAAATATATCATTTCATACGATTCCAATAATAGGCGTATCTCATATCATTGTCTTCTTATTACCACTGGGATGAATAGTCATCCTAGAACAATAGCTCTCTCTAAATACTTCATCAATGAAATTATCTGCTTCAAGAACATTCAACTTCCCATCTCTATTAATCCAACCTTTCACATTAATAAAATATCGATCCATACGACTAAACTTTTCTCCCTTTCCGATTCAATCTAAGTTCTCTACTAAGATTGCATCAAGCCTTTCGCTCATCCAATCCAACCGATAAGTGCAGGTCTAACCTCTAATATCGCTAACAAACTAGGAAACACATCATAAGAAGGTTGGAAATCGAACTCTACAATATACGCCAAATCATTCCACTCTACAAACATAGAACCCAACACTACATGCCTCCTACTCAAGGCATCTACTACAACATTTCCCTTCTTAAGAGTATAGGTAATACCAAAGTTTTACGACGCTAAAAGATCCATCTTTTTTGCTTAAGATTGAGATTTTTTTAGGAGAAAAGATATTTCAAAGACTGTGTTTGGTGAATAACTCAAACCTATCACCCAATAAATAATGCATCCATATCTTCAAAGAAAACATAATGGCCGACAACTTCAAATCATGAGTTGGATGATTCTTTTCATGGGTCTTGAGTTGCCTATTGTCATACCAACCATTTTTCCTTTTTGTGTAAGAACTACACCGAGTCTCATACCATAAGCATTGGTGTATAATATAAACGGTTTTTCTCCTTGCGGTATAATAAGAAATGAAGCATTAGTCAATAATTTATTCATCTTAATGAAAGAGTATTCGCTATGTGCATCTTAAGAGATAACTTGATTCTTCTTAGTTGGTCGTTTCATAAGTGTAACAACCTTGATGAAGTCCTTAATGTGTTAATACCATGAGTATTGGTTTTGATGATAACAACCATATAAATATTGTTGTTGATGATTTTTAAAGTTGTGTGGATAATTATGCAGCAATTATAAGTACATTATTCAGATATATTGTAAGGATATATAATTACAGATGGATAATACATCAAAATGGACTAGTAAAAACGACTCAAAGCAAAAGAAGAGACGATGAAGAATCAATGCAATATGAACAAAAGAAGAGACTGGAAGGTCACAAGAGATTCAAAGACAAGACTAGAAGAACAAAAGGAGACAAGAGATTCATAGACAAGATTAAGAGGATATAAGAATTTCAAGGACAAGACCATACAATTGGTCAAAACAATATTTGTCGGGTCTTAAATTTTTTTAATTAAAACCCCGGTAGAAAATATCTTTGAACTTTCTCTCTTTATAAGCACTTTTTTCATCTTTAGTGTCTTTTATATTCATACAATATTGGTTTTTATTATAACAAGAGTGATACTTAATTAAGCAGAACACTCATTATGGAGTCTCTAGAGACCCAACCCAAGACCTATATAACCACAATTTATAGAATATTAGTTTCAAAATAGTGAAAATCAAAAATAGTTTTATAAAGTGTTTTTCAAAAATAAACAATGGTATGCCGACATACCGTCTTAGCATATGTCGATATAATGACTGTTACGAAGTTTAATAAAAATCAGCATGTATACGTTGACATATCCATTACCATATATCAATATAACGACCATTGGGGAAATTTTCAAATTTAAATGGATGGACACTTCTTTTCAACCTTTCACCCAAAGTAATATATATTCATGATCCAGACAAAGGATTTAGAAAATAAACTTCAACAACATTCTCTCATTCTACTCTTACATTTTCTACCATTACTCTGCTATAATGATCTATTGATACTTTTTTGTTTATTTTGAAAATCCACACTCTGTCATTCTAGTTCTCCACGGATCTGCAAAGCTCATAAAATCAGAGAGTTCATGCCTAAATTCTCGATTATTTTCTATCCGGTCTCATCCAATTCCTCACAAATTTTCAAAGACAAACTCCTACCAGATGTCTATAGGATATTTGTATTGAAGAATATTTGTATTGAAGATTTAAAGAATATGTATTATAAAATACGATTTTTTATCATATTAATCTACTATTTGAATTGATAAGGTGCATTATGCTACTTGTCAAAAGTAAGGATTGTATAGGTGAACTTGACCACCTGTGGTAAGTTAAGAAGTTAAGTGTCCTACTATGTAACACCCTGTAATTTGGCATTAGTTATTTAATTAGTTAGTTAGTTAACTAATTAGGCTCCAAAATTGGAATTTGTGCAAATAATGGAATTTGATCATGAAACTTGTACCATTGCATTTATGACGAAATTCTGAGCAACTTCGATATCTACACTTTTGCGATCAAAGTCCAAACGAAGAAGTTATGGATGAAAAACGAATTTGGAACGAAAATAAATAAATAAGAAAAATTAACATTTTATTTAATTATTTGGGGCCCAAGGTCGACCTGCATACTGGAGCAGTCGTCTAAGGGAGGTCGACCCCTAGTAAGGGGGTTGTCGACTGCATTATGTGTGGCATCTCTAGTAAACCTAGGCCATGTATGGTTTGGATTTAATATATTTCAATCATACAGTTCTGGTTGATTCTAGCGCCTATTAATTTAGGCTTGACCCTCCTTCTCTTCTAATATTTAAATGGAGGCAATAGCGAAGCTCTTCCATTTCTTCTTCTTCACTTTCTTTCTAAGTTATAAAAATAAGATATTTATATCTATATCCATAAAAATCGAAGAAGAATAGAAATCTAATAAAAGGGAGAAGAGAAGAGAATCAAATATACACATATTTGAGGTAATTTATATATTTGTATATATTTTATCTCCTAATCCCAAATTCTTCTCGGTCTGTAATTTTAATGTATGTATATATCTTAATATATAAATATATATATTATATATATATATTATATTATATATTATATATATATATTATATATTATATATTATATATATATTGGATTAAAAAAGATTTGGAGATGAATCAAAAGTTCTACTTCAGATTTGGAGATTTGGATCGCTTTTAAAAGGTGAGTGAGAAATTTTATAGATTGTTATAATATGAAAATTATCCCGTTAGTGTTTATTTGATTTTTATGCCTAATTGGATAATTGTATATGAATTATACGCAACAAATTGAATATAATAAATATCACATACATATTCTTATTTACAGAATTATTTAGAATTATTTACAACCTAATCTAAAAATCTATTCCAAAAGTATGAATTTAGAATGTTTATTTGAATGAAAATTCTTCTAGATCTAAACTAGGTTTTATAATATATTATTAATTTGGATTATTACCCTAACCTTGTTGGAATGTAAACTTCTCTATGTTTGGAATTGTTGGAATTTAGATCCATTTAATATGTGTAAACTAGTTTGATTTCTTTCCTTCTTAGGAAAAATATAGCGTTTGATTTAGCAAGGAGTAGATGCAAATAAAAAGAGAAAGAGATGTGTAAAGTATGAATTCATTGTAGTTTACACCGTCTATTTCTGTAATAAAAAAATAAATGACTATTTATTGTAATTTCAAACGATGTAATCTTTTGTATTTTAAAATTTAATCTTTTGTTTTGGACAATTAAACAATTGAACATGGAAAAGAATATTCTAGTGAAGATATATAATTATAATATATTCGATAAAAGTGGAATTTGTATGTAATTTACTACACTTGTAATAATTAAGTAAATAGCTAATAACGACGCTTACACGTAATATTAGCGTCTTAGATAATTAATTATTGATAAAGAAACTTAAAAGGTTGAAACTCTAATAAATAGGAAATAAATGGTAATAAGTATGAGAGTTGCAATAATTTGATAGGGTAAATGGATTAATGGGACCGATAAAAATGGAATAGATATAAAATGTTACTAATTTGAAATTAGTAATCATACGTAAATGTCTTAGGAAATATCCATTAGGATTTTATGGCCAAATTGACATTTCATTAAAAGGGGATTTTCGGGTAGATATGCATTTAAGGTAAATCTTATTGCTTTAGATGAAAAGGGAATTAGTAAGCTAGGTCCAATATCTACCTAAGATAATCTACGTAAAGACCTAGGATGGTTAATTGGACCTAGTAGGTTAGTGATGCGAGGTCAGTAGAGCCACTCGACGGAAGACTGCCCTTCACTTTGAGGTTACCAGCAGTCGGGTGCACTTACTATCGATGTGAGATATTACTAATTCTAGGACCCATGATGACATGAGAGATTAGGCCTGCTTTCTTAATTGGAAAGTATTAAATGGTCCAAATTTGGAATTAGGAGCGGTGCGGGATATTTCCATAGCGGTCCGCTTCTGGTTTGAGGTATTAAGTGGTTGTAGGGTTCGCCTCTCTCCTAAAGGAAGTATCAAGTAACCTAGTGAGATCCCAAATAAATAAGGATGTCTTTAATAGGGTTTACTTCAGTGTTGAGATATTAAGTGATTGTAGGGCTCGCTTCCCTACCAAAAGAAATAACCTAATGGATTCCATATTTACAACTAAGAGTGATAGTGGATATCTTAGGAAGGGTTCGCTTCAGATTTGCGGTATTAAGTGACTGTGAGGTCCGCCTCTTTCCTATAAAAGAAGTATTAAGTAGCCCAATGAGATTTCCAAGCAATGTCAGCTGGATAGTGCCAGTAAGGAGTCCTCCTTGGGGTTAGATATTAAATTACAAAGTCCTACATATAAATAGGTGTTAAATGGTTAGGGGTCTGCCTAGTCCTTATTAATGATGTATTAAGTGGCTTAAATACAGTTTGTCACATTATTAAGGTTGTAATGACGATAGTACCAATGAGGAGTCCGCCTCGGGATAGGTATTAGGTGATGAGTACCTACCTAGGATATAGGCATTAAATGGTTAGAAGTCCACTAGTCCTTTTTAAAGACATTAAGTGGCTTGGGTACTGTCTATTACATGGCTACGATTTTATCGATGATAGATGCGGTAATAGTTGGAAATTAAATGTCGAAAGCCTTAAATAGTGGTTATAAATCTTTGTAGCTAGGACCCACTTACCATTGACAACATTTTTAGGAAACCACCTTGGAAATAGGTCTCAAAATGACGGGGTCTACCTTGATTTAGGCTTAAATGATGGGGTCTACCTTGATTTAGGTATTAAGTGGTAGAGTCTGCCTATTACTCTTTTAAAAGTATTATAGAAGCCAACCTAATATTTAGAAGTATTAAGTGGCAAAGGGGTTTGAAAGTATTAGGTGGTTGATACGGCTTCATCGGTATTTTGTAACTTGGGAATGGGTAAGTTAGTAATCGTGTATGCAATGCAAAGTTAGATTAGAGTTGCTAACCTTAATAGACATAATAATAAAATGGAAACCAGTCGGCATAAATTTATGCTATGGACAGTGTATAGGTTTTTCAGTCACTAGAACGTCTTTATAACTACCTCCTTATTACAAACCAAAGGATAGATTTAGAGGAGTACGTCACTAGAGCTAGATGTGCTTTATTGTTGGAGAATTCTTCTTTTCTCTCATGCTCGATGCTGATGTGACAGTCTGCTATTAAAGGAATACCATTAATTCCAAGGTAATAGCATAGTCAGTATTCTTATCCTATTATTGTTTCGGCCGTGAGTTTAGATTTCTATCAATCTCTGATTCTCTGATAATGCTCATGCTTATTTGCAGGTACTAAATGCAACGATCTATGCTATGATGGACTCGGGTTTCGATTTTTGTCAAAATTTAGGCCCATTGAGGTATGGGTTGTTGCATGCCACCGGTGGGAAGTCTGGGTAGTTGTTCTTGCAACTTGGTTTAAAGTCAAGGGGTTAGGTGTATCTTACCACTTGTGGAAATTAAGATTGTAAAGGTATACTTGCCACCCATGGAAAGTAAGTTGTTATTGTGAAAAATCTATATGGAGTACATGACTGAATATAGGATTGTGAATCCGGAGTAGAATAAAAATTCCTAGTGTCATTTACTTTATTGCTTTCATTTTTGTTCTACGTTTATTTATTATCTACTTATATTTGTGATTCTAAGTTTATTATTTTGAGATATACAAGTTAAGTGTTAATAATTTGATACACACTGTTCACTTATCTCTAGTGTAACAATAGCCTTAAGATCCATTCCGCATAGTTATTAGGGTAACTCACATATCCCATTTAATGAACTTTCGATAGTATTCCACCAAGCCAAGAAAACTATGGACTTAGTCACATTACTCGATACTTTCAAAACTTGCATCATGGTAACGTTGCTTGAATCAGCGGAAATTTCATCTCGGATGCAATATAGCCTAAGAAGCACACTTCTCTTCACCAATAGTGACATTAGAGAAATTCACCTTCAAGCAATTTTGCCTCAACACTTCTAATACTTATTTAAATGCAACTTGTGTTCTTCTTCACTTTTAAAAAAGATCAATATATCATTTACGAATACTACCATGAATTTATTAAGTTGGTCTCAAAAGATAAGACCAAAAACGTTAACAAAATACACCGGTGTACAAAGACCATAGACATTACCAACAATTCATAAAATGCATTGGGAGTTCCAATAGTGGTTTTCAGAATACTGTCTCTAGCCACCCTTAGTTAATGAAAACTGGTAGCATGATCGAGTTATGAGAAAATATTCATTCCTCTAAGTTCATCGAAGTAATCATCAATAAGAGGTATATGATATTTCATCCTTGTAAACTTATTCCATTCTTTGTGGTTTACACATAATATCAAGGATTCATCCTTTTTAGTGATGAATACAACGTGTGCACCCTACTCGAATGTGCTTCTTCGAATGAGACCCTTCTTAAAAAGCTTATAATTTTTAGTTTCTAATTCTCTTCTTTCTCTCGAGCCATACACCTAATAGATAAGACAACTAACTTTTCATCTCTCTCTAAATCAATATGAAATTAAATTTTTCGATGAGAAGGTAAACCCAAAACCTAATAGAATACATTTGCAAAATTCCCTATAGTGGAAACTTGCACCAGTTCATCATGTAAGAGATCCAAGATGTATAAATAAATCAACATCATGGAACTCTTTGCATTATAATAAATACTAAGCCCATTACCACTATTACCTTCATAATAGATCAACATCATGCACCAATTCATCTCTCTTTGCATCTCTCTCTAAACCAATATGAAATTAAATTTTTCGATGAGAAGGTAAACCCAAAACCTCTTAGAATACATCTGCGAAATTCCCCACAGTGGAAACTTGCACCCGTTCATCATGTGAGAGATCCAAGATGTATAAATAGATCAACATCATGACACTCTTTGGATTATAATAAATACTAAGCCTATTACCACTATTACCTTCATATGAACTAATAACCCATTGCTTCCTCATCCGATCCATCCATTCCATGACAGTGTTCTTCCATTTATCGAGCTTAGGAGGAGCAATCCCTTCTGAAATGTCAAAGTTGACTATGATTAAAACACTTATTGGCTTGAAGGTTGGTTCTACAATCTTTAGTAATGTTCCCCTTTAAATGACACCTATGGTAAGTCACTTCTCCCTTCTTAGCTCGACCTTGATCACTTTTGGCCCATTTTCTTTTCCTCCTTGGTTGAAACTTGGGTTTGCCTTCAAACTTAGCTTCTTCCTTTTGGGATCTCCTTAAAAATAGTGTTCAATAAAGCCACTTTAAAAATAACTCGAAGGTAGGGCCCATTAGAACATGGCTAAAGCAAGATCTCTAAGAGCTTGATTGAGTCCTATAGAAAACATGTTGGCCTTCTTAATGATAGTGTTGGTCATATCTATTCTAAAACGAGCCAAAAGTATGAACTCGTTGCTGTACTCCCTCATGGTCTTATCACCTTATTAGGTTATATGAACTTCTCTGCTCGTAATCTCGTCTCAATCAGAATTCAAATCACAACATCCCACAAATACAAAGCTTCCTCTTGAAGTTGTCCAGAAGCAAGTCATTTATTTATCAAACTCTCAAGTGCTATGTAATCAAAGATACACTCACTAGTGTCGATCCATGCTTTTGTCTCAATAAACAATTCCATTCCTAAATAATGCTTACCTTCCATATGAATGTAATCTCTGTAAAGCCTGGGAAGTCCAGAACAGGCGTGGGGTGATGGAAGAATAGGTATCACTCCCACTAGTGTCGCTATAGGTGGGAACCCGTTAGAGGAGGGGTGCCTCCTTTGTAGCCTACAAGTACCTCTATAACTATGCTAGAATTTGAATTTTCAGAGTATCAACATTGCCTCGAGCAGTCGTTTCTCGGGTGGCATGACTCATGATAACTATATGTAAATGAGAATTATAAGCTACTTTTCATGAGATGGTATAAAGTACTAGAAACAAAAGCGTGAGTGCCTATATGCATAAGTATAACAAGAATATAAGTAAACTCTCTCAACTTATCCTAATTTATGGTAATTAGGTAACCTATGCTCCGATACCAAATGTTACGACCAACCATTCGTAGTACCCATAATTCCATGCATATAAGCACTAGAATTCCATAAGTATCACAAATGATGTTCAGTTAAAGGTATTATTGAAAAAAAATCTCGAGCATATTTATCACACACACATTTATATTTTTAAAGTGGATAAATTTCATCGATGATTTGGCATAAACTAAAGCAAGGTACAACTGCTTACTCATTTCACATGAGTAATACAAAACAAAGTTTAGCTAAATAAAGAATTACACGTTACTTTCTAAATAGTCATTGTTATTCTCAAAATGCTAAACCAGTTTTAAGATAATAATGAAACACGTTACTTACTATCTTTTACTATAGTTCTCCTTTTCAGGTTTCCTCCTTCTGAGCTCACCTAGCGTTCATGGCAGCTAAAATAATGCAAATTCCATTCCTCCAGCACCTGAGTTTCCTCCTCAACATCACTGTTAAATTTTTACTTTTTGATTCTCCTTCAGGTGAGTCTATTATCTATTTCAATGCTTCTAAAGATCTGATCTGTTTCATTTTTCCATGAAAAATTCATCTATTACGCTCTTTCCAAATATGATGAACCACAGTTGTAATTGCTATCTATTTTATCTTATTTAACAAATCTGAGCTTCTCTAGCAGCTACTCAGGTATGCTAACTCTTATTCGAGCCTCTGAACTTGTTGTATGTCATTGTTTCTATGTTTTATCTTAATTATGATTCTAGCAGAAAATTTGCATTCAAATAATAGGTGATTGTGTGATTCATTATTAGAGTTGCAAAGATTGCACTTCAGATCCACATTTAGGCCCCATTTAGCTAGTCTATCTATAGTAGGTAGGTGATAATTGACTTCTTTATATATTGTGAAGGCCATTTTGGGGTTGTTAGAACTATACCAGACATCAGAAGATCAAGTTCCGATGTCATATTTCAATCTGATAGCTTCCTAGGCTGATTACGTAGAAAAGGTTCCATCTTTTTTTAATTTCTATATCCAAACATCATTATTATCAAAAGTATATATAGGAAAGTACATAACTTCATATGATATGGCTTGTAGACCTTTCAGTTCTGGTATCCACTCACCATTACTGATAATATGGTCTACTCTGTTCTCGTATCCTCCCATGCTAGATTTTGTGTCCCAGCTAAGCTTGTCAATAAGTAATTTACCACTAAATCATGGATCTTTCCATAGAGATGTCTATCTCCCATTAGAAAATTTACGAGTAATAAACTATTTAAGATCATCTCTACTTCTAAGAATATTTTTCCACACTCCTGAGGCATTGTTATCAATTTTCATTATGCGGAAATTTTCATCTGAGTATCTTTCTCTCATCCATTTGGCCCATAGACTGTTGGTGTATGATTTTCCAGCCCAGTTTTAGGTTGTAGGTCTTTCTAAGGTCTTTTATATTAACTAGCCCAACATCTCCCTCGGCCTTTGGTTTGCAAAGAACACCAAAACCGACTTTATGAATCCCTCTCCACATGAAGTTTGCATACACAGAACTTATTTTTTCTACCGAGCTGTTTGGAATGTGGAATGTTTGAATCCATAACCTTACCTTCATTTTTATAACAGTGTGGACCAATTCCTCTCTACCAGCAAAAGAAAGGAGTTTAAAACTCTAGCCATTATGCTTCTCTCTGATTTTTCCCACTAACTCTCTACACTCTCTATCAGTGATGATGTCAGAGGATAGTGGAATACCTAGGTATTTGACAGGTAGGATACCTTCTTGAGTATTAAGGATTTCTATAACAGGGAGTTTATCTTTTCAAAACTTGTTAAAGCAACTTATAGATTTCAAAGCATTTAACTGTAATCCAGCATGAACTTCAAGTTATATAAATATATCTTTTATGCTCATTGCTTTCGGGGAGGTTTTGACGGTGATGATAAGATCATCAGCATACAATAAGTGGTGTAAAATAGGTTGATGTTTGAATATAGGTTAAAACAAACCATTATGACAAGCCAACTCCATTTGGAGAGAGAAATATTCCATAGATGCTGCAAGTAGATATGTAGATAGGGGGTCTCCCTATCAGAGTCCCCTATTGCTTGTAATGTAACCCCTAGATGATCCATTGATCATTGTAGAGTATGTAGGGGAAGATATGCATTCTTCAATAAGAGATGTAATAGAATTAGGGAATCCCATGTAAGACAGCATATGTATAATGAATTTCCTATTGATTTTGTCATATGCTTTATAAAGTCCCATTTTAATACATACCTCATCGTCTCCTTTCTTGTTGAACTTTCGGACTAACTCATGTGCTAAGAGAGAGTTTTTTGATATGTGCCTTCCCTTGATAAATGCTGACTGGCATTCTGAAATAAGATCTGGGATGATTTTTATAATAAAATTACACGGAACCTTACTGATGATTTTATATAACATGTTATAGCACACAATTGATCTATAGTCTTCTATCCCATTTGGTTTGTTAATTTTAAGGATGAGGGTTGAAAGTATGGTTAATTTCATGAAGAATTTTCCCAGTGGTAAATGATTCTTGTATAGCTTCTAATGTCATCCCTTTCAGGTTGGTCTAATGAATCTGGAAGAATATGGCATTCCAACCGTTCGGCCATGGACTGGTGTCTATTCTGGTAGACAAAACATTAGCTTTGATTTCTCATTTAGTGATGGCAGTCTTCAACATTTCCAGCCCTTTTTCAGAGACCAAGGGCCTACAGTTTATATGAGGTAAAGTGCCTTCATAGCTACCATTATATAAACTATTAAAGTAACTGATGGCTCGCTGTTCAAACTGGACAAATTCAGTGATCATTCTTCCTTGTTCATGCAAAATGTTGAGTACATTTTAGCATAAAATTTTATAGTGCATTCATCTCCTTGAATTAGCCACTTTTCTTTTACTATTGCTTAGCCTGGATTGCTTATTGCTTAAGTGCATCTTTGAGTTGTCTTTGGGTTGCATAGTAGTTGGCATTAAGCAAGTCATTTAGTGGGTCTGCATCTAGCCATTGAAGTAAGGATTCACATTAATTTTGTAAGTGTTCGATATGCTCTTGTTGTTTAGCCCTTTTTTTACTCCATTCCTTCAACCTATCCCTTACTTATTTAAGCTTCATAACTAGAGAGAACCAGCCATTGCCATTAACTTGTTTTAAGGAATTGAAATTAATGGCTTTGTCATAGTCTTCCATTAGACACCGGTGATTAACATATCTAAAAGGTCTACCTTTTGTGTGCATGTCTATTTTATTAAACTGAATATATAAAAGGGAGTGATCGCTTGTTGAGCTAGTGAGAATTG
This sequence comes from Allium cepa, assembly GCA_030765085.1. Classification (NCBI taxonomy): domain Eukaryota; kingdom Viridiplantae; phylum Streptophyta; class Magnoliopsida; order Asparagales; family Amaryllidaceae; genus Allium; species Allium cepa. The sequence goes on along the minus strand of CM060932.1, from coordinate 724,474,213 downwards.
TAACAGTTAAGTTGGGAATGCTATTGATGAGATCATCATTAACTAACACTCTGTCTAACCTGCATGTGATTTTCTTCACCTCTCCACTACGCCATGTAAATTTCAATTCTCCATGATTTGCTTTAATGAGGCCAGCTGAAACTACACATTTCTTGAATTCTTCTGTCTAGGAAAGCTTGATGGTAAGTCCACCTTTTTTCTCATTTGTAATTAATACAACATTAAAATGTCCAAGAACCATCCACTTACTACTCATCCGCTTTGATATTTGAATAATTCTTTACCATAGACTACTTCTGATAGATGCCCAATTATGTGCATATACAAAAGTGAAAACTAGAGATAAACCACCTTCATTTCTAGCCTCGACCGTAACTTGTTGTTCATCTTTATCTATAGGCATCATATTCCACATGCTTTTATACCAAGTGATAAGAATTCTCCCTTTAGTACAAGGCGAGTTGTTATTTACCCAGCCCTAATCGTTGCAAAAATAATTTTCAAAAAACATCTATTGATTGATCCTCCATTTTATTTTAAAGAAAAGCCATAAGAGTAGGATTGTATATATTTCTAAAGTTAAAGAGGTCCAACCTTCTAGCGTCATTGTTAAGACCTCTTACATTTCAATATAGAACATACATTAATTACTAATAGCTTTGCTCCTCCTCATAGAAGCTGCAGCTGATTTTTTAGTTTTTATTTTATCCTTCCCTTTCTTGAGTTAAGCAGTATACTTTGGATATTCTTTGTGAAGTCTTTTTGTAGGGATTCCATATCCTCATCAGATGTTTCACCGTCGTCACCAATTTCTATGCCTAACTTGTTTATTTCCTCCATATTTTTAAGGATATCCTTTAGTGTTTCTGGATCCTACTTATCGTCTCTGTACTCAGATCAGTTTTAGTTTGTCTATGCTGGTCCCTCTTATGATGAAACTGCTATTCCACCTTCTCCAATGATTGAGCTTGCTTTTGGGTATATCGGGCCCCCGAACTACCTTTAGTTGCTAGGCTATCATCCATACTAGTATTCTCAGTAATATTTATATCTTTTGGCCTTTTTGTGACCATACTTTGTGGTTGGTTCTCTAGGCCATCAGGGTTTTTATTATCTCCCCGATTGTATATAGGCTCCGTTGGGTTGGTGGAAGTATTAATGGTTGCTATTTTGGGTCTCCATTCTTGAGTTTGGGCAAGTTGTATGTTTGGGCATTGAATCCCACTGTGCTTAAAGTAGTTACAATCCCTACAAATTGGTGGAATAAATTCATATTACACCTCTTGTATATTTGTTCTTTCCTTGGAAACTGTAGCTCGAATAGTTTTAAGAAATTTATTATCAGCATTTACCTCAATGAGGACCCTAGTAAATTTCAATCCTTTTACTTGCCTGGTGGTTTCATCAATGTCTATTTGTTTCCCAATAATGCTTGCAAGTGAACTTATCCAATTTGCATTCCACGATGCAACACTCAAATAGGATAAGATTCTAATATGTCTCTCTCAAACAGGAAATTGGCATCCCATCTTTTCATGAAAATAAGCTTCCTGTCCATGAACCATAGACCCCGTTTAACACTTTGTCTAGGTTTTCTTGTAGTTCAAACTTCACCAGATAAAAGCCATTGTCCCTTGAGAACACTTCATATTTACCTTTAGCTTTCAATTCCCTTTTCACATATGCATTAAAATGAACGTAGTAAGGATGCTTACCCGCCATGTAGATAAACATGGAATTGCTCCACATAGCATTTGAGTGTTGATAGTCTATCATCAATTTCTGCATAAACTCCCGATTTATCAATTATAATGTTATGAAAAGCCATAACTTCCTTAATTTCAATACTTTTACCAAGCAGATCAGCCTAAGTTTTAGACCCTTGTTCCTTATTCACCTTAAAAAGGTTCATCCAGATCTAGGGTTTGACCAAGCTTTTGGTTTCTATGCTACCTCCCCTACTTCTTACACCTTCTTTTTCCTTCCACGTCTGTTTTCTTGCCACCATTCCTTGTCGTCTAAATCATTTTTGGCTGAAACCCTAGCTGTAGCAGTTTGGTGAGAAGAGGACGCCATTTTAAGATATATGTATATATAATCACACAAAGGAATGAATAAATATAATATAAACATAAACTTGTATTAGACTTAGTGCATATTATATCAAGAGTCATAAGATTCAATACTATTATACATCATGCAAATGGTACATTAAATCTCATATATAACATATCTCATAATGAATATTTAGTCTAAAAATAATGAATGGACACAATCGTAATGGTAAATAGTTGGGGCTCTATAACTCGCTTGCAGCCAGTAGAATCCCCATAATCAACATACTCAAAGAACAAATAATAGAAGAGAAAATAAAGAGAGGGCCAAACATAAAGTTTGGTGAAAAGGAAATATCGCAAATTTGCATGGTTACTAATGTGCAAATATATGATGTACAATACCAAATGGTAATATATAAGGTAATGAAATTTTAACAACCTGGTTTTTGAAGTGAAGAGATTTGGGAATAAAATGCTTTTAATGAAAGAGTCTGAAATTTACTAAAAATATATCCAAAATAAAATGATGATTTTTGGGAAAAAATATAACATATAAATGATTTAATTTTTGATGACATGGAATGATTTTGATGATAAGAAATAATTCTAAGAAAGATTTTATGTAAATAATTTTGAGAAGAGGAAAATCTTTGTGAAATTAACATAGTTGAATCTAGTGAATTAATTGTAAATTTATTTGCGATACATACGCACTTATATATATTTAATAGACTAATATAAAAGGATGATTAATAAACATTTTTAAATTTATAGAATGGATTTGTTTATGGATTGGAAAGGAGTAAACAATAATTATAAAGGTAGAAATGTTGAAAATATTAATTTTTTGGCATGAGAAGTGATATATTAATAATAAGTGAAAATTTGAGATTTATGGATTCAAATTTATAATTTATAATTAAGCAGTATTACAAATGGGTTATAAAGTGAAACTATTTATCTCTTGGGAAATAATCAAATATTCTTAAAGTTATTATATTAGCAATAATTTATGATTTAATAATTTGTGGATTATTGTACTCATTTTCTAAATATGTGTCAATTTATAAATGTGATATATAAAAGTTTTTTCATTTTTCCAGTAAAAAATATTTAGTTAAGGTTATTTCTTTATATAAAATAAAGCGGAGGGTTGGAAAATATTAATTCATTATGGAAAATAGAAATGTTTATGTTGAAAATTTTTAAAATTTTAAAGTGGAATATTTTTAATTGATGGAAATATTATTTTTGAAAATTTAGAAAATTTGGATAAATAATAATTGAGTGCTTTTTTAAAGTGCATTTAAATAAGGGTTATTTTTCGATAATGAAGAAAAATTCAAATATTTATAAAATATTAGTTTAAATATGAAAAGAATATATTTTGATACATGAGAATATTTTGTGAAAATTTTTTTTGGTTTAAATTTGAATCTCATATGGTTTAAAATGGTTTTCATATGATAACTAAATTTTTTTAAAAAGAAAATGAGTGATCCTCACAAGGAGGAGAGCACTCTTATAATTTTATTCTACATTTAAGAAAAAGTTGCCAACAAGCTTGGTAGGTGTAAAAACCCCTCATACAAATAAGATAAAATAAAAACCCCTTCCCAAAAAACTATGTAAGTAAGAGCCATAATAAAAATATACATTAAAACAAAATGTGATAATGCTCGAATCCTCCATATCGGCTGAATCCACCCAATCCACCAAAGCCCGAACATCTCCATGAAATGTGCAATCTTCTATATCATCTCTCACCATATAAACCTGTTTCTAACCCTTTGTACCGTCGCTCATATCTGCTAGTACATAAATCACTATGCTTCACTGTCCTTATAAATTGCCCATGCTTTTCTATATTTAAACTATTTAACACATTAATCAATTTGAATAAGCAACATCACAACAGCCTCAGCCTTCATCAATGCCAAACAACCTCTCACCATACAATAAGTAAGAAACCCATAGCTCTATCAAAATATCATCAACTCCAGTACATAAACCAGTTCACTAACACACAACCAATCTCCGTTGCAATAACTAACTACGATAACCTAAACTGCTTATCCCAAAGTTTCATTTCAAACCTCTTTTGGAAAAACTGTCAGGAATACTTTCACTTATTGCAACGAAAACTTCGATACCCTAATGCAAAGATGTTTCCAAAGAAAACCAAAGCATATTCACCATGTTGTAATCCTTGTTACACTTGGCATGTACATTAAGGTATCGAGTTAACTTCTTGCTTTAAACCTGAGCATAATTGTAACCACCATTGAAGGATGATAGCATTGCCGCAGATTCAGGAACTAAACTTCTTGAATTTTTTGTAATTTTTGGCAATAAATACGAATTCTTCTTCGTCTAAGTCGGAGTCTTCATTTGCTGCTGGAAATGCTATGTTTTTCTTCTCCGAGTCCTGTTCTTTTCTTGCCTGTAGATTAGCTTCAAAGGACATTAAATTTCCTATCAATTCTTTAACTAAGAGTGTTGAGAGGTCATTAGCTTCTTCGATAGCTAATACTTTTCTTTCCCACTCTGGAGTTAAAGAATTGAGTATTCTAGATACTAAGCCAAAATTTGTGAATTTAACTCCAAGCGCCATTAAATCGTGTTGAATAGTTTGGAATCTAGAGTACATGTCACAATAGATTCATTTTGTTTCAGTTAAAATGATGAAAATTGATTTAGTAAAATTGAAATTTTAGTTTGTTTAACTTTGTTTGTGCCATTTTTTGTAACTTGTAAGGTACGCCAAATATCATATGCAGTGTTACATAACATGACACGTGAAAATTCATTCTTATCTAATGAACAAAATAAAACATTCAAAGCTTTGGCATTATTAGAAGCTACGGCTTTTTGTGCTTCATTCCATGTGTTCATAGCGGTGTCAAGTGCTTCATATTTATTTTGAGTGGCTGACCAAATTTATAATCCATTAACTTCCATAAAAATTCTCATATGTGCTGACCAATATGCATAATTAGAACCATTAAAAAGTGGGGAATGTGCTGTGGATTGTCCTTCTTGAAAAATACTTTCCATATTAAAGTGATTCAAACACGTGTGACTGTACATTTGATCAAACCTTGATCTAATACCAATTGAAAGTCTACAGGGTGGATCGTGTAGTGTATATGCAAGCATATGTGACAAATACATGATGCAACAAAAATAATATCAATTTAAGTAAATATAGAATAAGCATACTAGAATTTTATACTGGTTTGGCCCTCCCATCCTACATCCAGTCCCGAAGCTCCTCTTTGAAATTTACTATCAAAAACCCTCGCTTCGCCCGGAGGAATAGGCTTGGTTACAATAAGTTGTTCTTGTTAAATGTGTGTTCTACTGTAACACAGATGTTGACTAAATAGTACAATTTCTTCCAAGAACTGAGTATATGGAAGAGTGAATACAAGTAAGGATTGCTAGAGTGTAGAGATCAAGAATATAGGATGGAGTATGGAATTAGAAAGCATAAGTAAGGTAAGTTCTATTATTTGATTCTTGATGTTATATATAGTTGTAGATAGGTATCTTGAGTAGTTGCATCCATTAACGAACACTCTAAAGTTTCTTCTGTTGATGGTGAAGAGTTATGGTAAAGAGAAGCGGAGATGTCCATTCGCATGTGGCAGTTGAAGTTCTTTTCTGAAGTTCGAGTTTGAATTCAAACGTCTGGTATTTGCTTCAGACGTTTGATACTATATTTTTTTTAAATATAGTAGATTTTCAGACATCTAAGTGCTATTACCATACGTCTGGTTTAGTCTGTATGTTGTTTCAAAGGACTTTTCCATATGTCTAGCTTGTGCACCCAGACGTCTGATACTGGAGCATGTCTGTTTTTGTGCATCTTTTCTTTTGCTTCTTTGTACCTATCGACTTGTACACTCTTGTAGTATTCTTTGAGCCTTGTTCTTGTCTTTCTAATGATGTTGTTCTAGCAAGTACCTGTATATATAAATATATATGTATATTTGATTTCCATTGTATAGTTGTTGTCATCGAAATCGTAGATTGGATTTCCTAACTTTTGTTTGAAGTTGTGTGATATTTTGGTTATGTTCTGTTTTCCATTGCTCATAAGCAGACTATTTGAAGATTTGAAAAATTAGTGCAATTTCATTCTTATAAATACCATTGTCATTTTCCTCCTATACCCATTTAGTTACAACTGAGCTAAAGGTACTTAAAATAAGATGGTGTTAATTTCAACAAATTCAGAAAGGCTTCCTGTAGAACAAGTTGTAAAAATGACCAGATTTCAGAAAGGAGGAAAACCAAGCTCAACAAATCAAACGTAAATCAAATGCTATGAATGTGATCAATTTGGACATATGAAGAAAGATTGTCCCAAGCTCAACAATGATAAAAAAAGAACAAATTTGAAAAATTCAAAAAGAAGAAAGCTTTCAAAATAACATGGGATGACTCGGATTCTTCATCATCATCAGATAGTGATAGCGATAATGATGGAGAACAAGCTAATGTATGTTTTATGACACAAACTGATGAGGTATATCCCGAAATTAGCTATGATGAATTATTAGAGCTTAACTGGAATTAGATGATAAATTTAGACAAATTAAAAAATTGAATAAAGAACACATAGCCAAAATAAATAGATTAGAACTTGAAATAGGAATGTTAAAAGATGAAAAATTTGACTTTGAGGAGGAACTAGAATTATATCAAGAAAAAATTAAAAGCAGTTTAGTTGAAAATGAGACTATATCTATTGATTTTGGAAAAGTTAAACTAGAAAAGGATAATTTGTTAAAAGAAAATATCAACTTGAAAAATAATATAGAAACATTGAAAATGGAAAATTTTGAATTAAAAGAAAAATTAGATAAAATTACAAATAATATTTCAAAATTTAATAAAGGAAAACAAGATTTGGAAAATTTTATCAACTTCAAAACCATCAGGTAATAGAAATGGAATTGGATTTAAAAATATTCCTAAACAAAAAGGGAACAATATTAAGTAATATAGTTTTATTCATCAAAAGAATAAAAGATCACCTAAATCTAATACGAATATCAAAAATATAAAAATTTGGATTCCTAAGATAAATAATAATTTGATTAGACAAAAACATATTAATAATTTTTTTCTAGATAACGTAGTCTATAATAAAAATTATGCTCATAAAGGTACCAAACCTTCTTGGGTGTGGCTACCTGCTCCTTCTAACATCTAGGACCCTAACAAAGTATATGGGTACCAATTAAATCATTTTTTATTTTGCAGGTACCCAAAATAAAAAATAAGGGGAAATGGATACTTGATAGTGGCTGCTCCAAGCATATGATTGAAAACTCAAAAATGTTATCGGGTATAACATACATCGATGGTGGAGCGTAAACTTTTGGAGATAACTCAAAAGGATACGTCGTTGGCATCGGAGAAGTCATCAACTCTGATATTCTAGCTCTCCTATTATTACAAATGTTTTATTAGCCGAAAATTTAAAACACAACCTACTTAGCATTAGTCAATTATGCGACAAAGGTTTTCAAGTTAATTTCGAAAAAGATAGATGTAATATTTTCGACAGTAACAAACAACTTATCTTTGAGGGTTTTAGAAACAAAAATACTTATGTCTTAAATATGAACATAAATCAAAATTCAAACTTATGCTTAACTGCCAATCCATGGTTGTGGCATAAACGATTCTTTCAAATTAATTTTAAATATATTAATAAATTAGCAAAATATGAGCTAGTTAGAGGTTTACCTAAAATAAATTATAGTAGAAAATTTATATGACGATTGTCAAATCGGAAAACTAAAGAAATGCTCTTTTAAATCTAAAAATAATATTTCTACAAAACAACTATTAGAATTATTACATTTAGATTTATTTGGTCCAACTCAAGTACGATCTATAAATCACAACAAATATGTTTTCGTAATAGTTTATGATTTTCAAGATATACATAGACCATATTTTTAAAACATAAAAGTGACACTTTTGGTATGTTTAAAATTTTCACTAAAAGAATCAAAAACTCAAATGGATTTAAATTAAGAATACTCAAAGTGATCATGGTGGAGAATTCAAAAATGATCCTTTTACTAATTTCTGTAATGAAAAGGGCATAAGTCATAATTTCTCTTTTCCCCATACACCTTATCAAAATGGTGTAGTAGAAAGAAAAAATCGTACGTTACAAGAATGTGTACGAACACTATTAAATAGTAGTGATTTACCAAAATATTTTTGGGCTAAAGCTATTTTTACGGCTTGTTATGTTTTGAATCGAATAACTAGACGACCTATGACTAAACATATTTGTTTTGAAATATTTTTTGGAAGAAAACCTAATGTATCATACTTTAAAACTTTCGGATCAAAATGTTTTATATTAAATACAAAAGATAATTTAGGAAAATTCGACCCGAAGGCCGATGAAGGAATCTTTGTTGGATATTCGGATCGTAGCAAGGCATATAGAATTTTTAATAAATGTACTGACACAATTGAAGAAAGTTCACATGCTTCATTTGATGAAAATTTTCTTAACCATCATACTAATGACGATGAAGAAATTATTCCAATAACAAATACAACAAACTCATCTAATAATGAGACAAATGTACAAAATAATACTTTAGTATCACCCCCTAGAATTCTAAAAGATCATCCAAAAGATAATATCATTGGGGATCTTACTTCCTCAGTAATTTGAAATCAACTTAACCAAATAAGTCATATTGCATTTGTGTAAAATTTTGAACCAAAAATTATAAAAAAGCCTCAAATGATGATTTTTGGATAATAGCCATGTAAGAAGGATTAAATGAATTTGAACATAATAACGTTTGGGAGTTAGTGCCAAGACCAGAAAATCAATCAGCTATTGGAACAAAATGGGTATTTAAAAATAAAGTAGATGAAAACGGAAATATATTTGGGAATAAAGCACGTTTAGTCGCATAGGGTTATAATCAAGAGGAAGGTATCGAATATGACGAAACTTTTGCTCCAGTAGCAAGACTCGAGGCCATACATACATTACTTGCTTTTGCAAGTCATCACAATTTTAAATTATTTCAAATGGATGTCAAAAGTGCTTTTTAATGGTTTTATTAAAGAAAACGTATATGTTGAACAACCTCTATTATTTGTTCACAAGAAATATCCCGATCATGTTTTTAAATTGCACAAAGCCCTATGTGGTTTAAAGCAAACCCCTCGTGCCTGGTACGAACGTCTTAAGGATAATTCAATTGCATCTGGTTTCAAAATGGGAAAAATAGATACGACATTATGTATTTAACGAGAAAATAATGACATCTTAGTTGTACAAATTTACGTAGATGATATTATTTTTGGTTCAACTAACGAAAATCTTTGTACTCAATTTTCTAATACTATGAAAAACGAATTTGAAATATCTCACATGGGTGAATTATATTTATTTCTAGGTTTACAAATAAAACAACTTGAAAATGGTATTTTTATTCATCAAGAAAAATACTGTAACGATTTATTACATCGTTTTGGAATGGATAAAACTTCAAGCAAACCAACACCAATGAGTACTAGTGTTCACTTGGAAAATGATGATAACGAAAAAGATTTTGATGAAAAAGTATAGTGTGATTGGCTCCTTACTATATTTTACGGCTAGTCGATCCAAAATTATGATGAGCGTATGTCTTTGTGCTTGATTTCAAGCAAAACCAAAAGAGCATCACCAAAGAGCTGTTAAGCGTATCTTACGATATTTATCTAGTACTAGAGATTATGGTTTTTTTTATCCTAAGGGATCATCATTTGAACTTGTTTCATATAATGGCGCAAATTCCGATGGATGTAAAACAGATCGTAAGAGTACTAGTGGAACGTGTCATTTTATCGGACAATCGTTGATTTCATGGTTTAGTAAAAAAGAAAAACTGTATCTCTTTATCCACTTATGAAGCTGAATATATTTCAGCGGCCTTAGCATGTGCACAAGTGATATACATGCAACAGACGCTTAGGAATTTCAAAAATTTATCGATGAATCACCAATATATTGTGATGATACGAGTGCAATAAATCTATCAAAAAACCCTGTAAATCACTCAAGTACTAAACATATTGATACACGACATCATTTTTTACACGTCAATGTAGAAAAAAGAATTATTACATTAGAATATGTAAATACTAAGAATCAAATAGCATATATTTTCACAAAACCACTTAATGAACAAACGCTTGTTAAACTACGACGTGATTTAGGAACATGTTCTCTTAATGATCTTCTCAGCTAATTCTAAATTTCATTCATTCTATATTTTTGGTTTAAAGGTATTTATCCACACAAAAAAAATAAAACTAACCAACAATTTTTTAGAAATTTGTTTCTTGAAATTATCTATGCTTAACCCTTTAAAACATGCATAAATAGCCTCTCATTTTATCAAACATAGATTTCATATTCCTTTTAAAAACAAAAGAAAACAAAAACATGTCTTTCGACAACTCTCATCTCTCCTTTTCAACACCAACCTTGGATAGTTCAGCAGATGCCTCTCATCGACTTCCTACCCTGACATCAGGTCAAGAGTCGACCTATAAGTGGTCCTCCTACCTCACTTTCGATAAAAAACAGTCTAAAAGAGCTCTATTTGTCTCTCCTAACACCATGGAGAAAATCGATGAGATACATCACTACCAAAAGCAACAAATGGATTTACAACGAAAATTATACTTTGAACAAAAAGTCATTGCGCGACGACTAAGTTTCCAAGAGCAAGTAGCAATCAAATTTTACAATTCACTAAAAAAAAGACGTACATGAACCACTTTCGATTCCTTGCAATCCTCTGGATCTTTCTGCATCTTATCATGCACCTTGGGATCCTCCACCTAGGCAATTTTATGGTTCCCCAAGAACCAACAAACATGAAAATATTTTGTCTCCACTCAAGCATGGAAGGATAGCACCTCTGAAGATCGCAATGCTCCATCTTCATCTCAATAAAATTGTTTATTGTATTTTCAGCTACTTATATTCGTTTTTGTTTTCAAAAATGATAATATTATGTTTTAATAAAATTGATACCTCAAAAATCATGCATAACCTTTCAAAATAATTCTATTTTAGAGAAACAATACATTTTAGAGGGCTGAACAATGCCCTCCGATGTCTGACATCTTTGTGACACACCATTTTTTACTACCATGCATGTATCCGACATCTGATATAAACATCCAGACGTCTGACAATTATCCATGCCTCATAAAAAATACAAAACAATCTATTTCAGACGTCTGAAATAGTGACCAGACGTCTGAACAAAGTTTTTGCCTCCTTAAGATACAAATTCAATCTATTTCCAGACGTCTAATATTATATCCAAACGTCTGAGAAAAGAATCTGTCTTCAAGAAAATCAAATGTCTATCTATTCCAAACGTCTGCCAACAACTTCTAGACGTCTGAACATATTTACTATCTTCATTCTAGGTTAAAATCAAACGTCTGATTCACTTCCCAGACGTCTGAAATTCAATCGACAGCCTTCAGTAACCTTATAACGACTATTTTCCCTAAATTTTTAACTCATATTTCATTTCATTTCTCTTTCATATCCAAAACCCTAATACTCCAGATCGCTATCTTCATAAATTCGCTCGATCTTATGGCGCCTAAAACTAAAAACCTTAAAATTTCTAAGAGAAAGCAAGAGCAAGAAACATCCTCCAACCCGCAAGTGTGCTCTGATGATCAAATTGAGAGACGGATGAATCGAGTACCTCATTCAATCAATAGAATGATGACATTTAGAAGAAAAGGCTACATACCTGTCCTTTCTATAATCTACTTAAATTTCCTGTATATAATTTGGATGAAATGTGTGAAAATGCTAGGTTAGAAAATTGATTTCCTTCAATATCAGCAATGTCCAAATCGATCAGCTCGTCATATTCCTCTTCTATGCTATTCTAGATAGTAATTCCATATGGAATATGGAGAATGATGAAATTTGGCTTTGGTCTAGTGTTTATGGCAACACTATTCGTCTAACTCCAGGAATTATAGGTCGTACTCTAGGTTGTTCCGACTTTGGAGAAGATTTGTATAACATCCCAAATGTGGGCCCAAAACCAAGAGATAATGTTACCCATCAAATTTAGAAGGATGAAATGCCAAGATTTGCTTCAAAACACTTACGACCTAAACCAAGACTCCTCACCAGGATGATTATAAACACAATCATTCCTCGCCTTGGCAACAATAAGCAAATAACAGAATTTGAGCACAAAGCTCTATATGCCGACTTTAGTGGGACGAAGGTAAATTGGACGAAATTCATATTTGACGACCTTAAAATTTATTGGATTCGATCACGTCCATTCATCATCTACCCTACCTGCATCATGCATCTTCTGAAAGCTCACAACATTCCAACGTATTTGTCGACTTTTGAAGAGATTTCTCCCAAGTACGCATCCACAAAGTTCTTCTCTCTTATGCACTTACTAGAAAATCCTCCAGATTTTATATCATTTGACGAGTGGATGCAACATCGTCAACAAGACTGACAAGCTAGGCCTCAACCCCATCAACAACCACCATAACCATCACAAGAAGAGGAACATCATCACGAACAAACTCCTCCTCCTCCTGCACCTTTTGATTATCCAAGCAAAGATGACATTTGGAGACTCGAACTGAGACTAATGCAAATGAAAGTATTCAAGACTTAACTCTCCAAAATCAACTTATCCTATCAAGAAATAAAAAATTATTGGCTAAGCGTATTGATAGCTTTGAAACAACGTTTGCTTCTCTCCTAGCCACAGTTAAAACATCGCTTTCAATAACGTTATCCGTTCTAAAAGAGATTCTTCAACGAGTCCATGGCCCTACACCACCTTCAGATGATTGGCTGACTCCATTACCTTCTCCTTCTCCTTCAAAACATACTAAACTTTTTAAAGAGGAAAAAGAACCTCTTGAACATACTTCAAAATCTCTAAAACAACAAGCTAGTTCTTCAAAGAACGAAGATGAAGGAGATGATTAAGCTAAAGCTTTCCCAAAAGATCCTTAGATATTTTTTTAATAGGTTCCATCTTTTGTGTTGTAATCAAAAAATCTATGCATGTATGTAACGGCACTGAATTTTCGACCCAATTTAAAATTTTAAATCCATTATTTAATATTAAATTTTAAAATTTATATAAGTTCTCAGTTGACATCCAAACTTCGTTATAAGATGCGTCTAGTTAGTTATGGATACAGGAAAAGTTTTGTCGTAAAATATTGCAGTAAATTTCGTTCGCGTTGTATTGTATATCAGTTCATTTTAAAGTGCGTAAATCTTATCTTTCGAATCTAAATATTTTTACACAGTAATGTTGTAAAAATTTATCTGATCAAGACGTCACATTTTGTTTCGTCTAATTCCATCATCGCCTGCTTCATTTAAATTGTTTGGTCAAACGAACAATTTAATTGGCGTAAATTTTAAGTTTTGATAAAACTATCGTATCGCAAATATCTGTGTACTGTTGGAAGTGCCTCGTCGCGCCAATCAAAATGGTATATTCATTTGTACAAATCGGAGTTCGACGTAAAACGTCGCGCTAATTTAACCGTTCCAAGAGGACCAGTTAACTAATATTCAGCCCAAGAAAAGTCCGTATACTTTCAAATTTTGAAAATAAAATATTAACTGGAGAGAATTCATGAGGGTGGTTGGCAGCAGGGTGATAGTATAGGAAACATGCAATATATCTCGTAATGTCCATAAATTTATTCTCTGTCCAATAGTTACTTCTATCCCTTCGTATCCTCATCTATATATATTTCAAAATCTCTGTAACTATTCACGTTTGCAAAAGTGAAGTTCCTATCAGGTAAAAAGCTATTCTCTGACACTCCTCTTCTTCTATTTACATTTTTTTTTGATATTGCCTCCAATGTCATATTTGCAGAAGAAGAAAATCAACCTCCTCATCACCCCACTTCGGAACCGCCCTTCCACGCGCGCAACCAACCCCAGCCGACTGCGTCGCTCCTCCCTGAACCACGACCCAGCCCACTGCCCCTCCTCCGCACGCGCATGCCACCTCTCCTCTCTAGCCGTGAGCCCTTCCCCACACCCAGAACGAAATCGACCATCGCCCTACAGCCACCACACGTGCGCCACCTCATAACCAACCAGTCGCAACTGACTGAGCCGCGCCACCCTACCTCGCTAACATCCTTCCACCACACACAGATGCGCGCGCACCGTCCCGCAAGCCTCCACCCACCACCCCAAACCGTCGTACCCCCTCTTGCATCCCACCCTGGTCAGCGCCGTCGCCCATCCCCTGTGCCACTCTCGCGCATGCTGTGTGTATGCAGATGCAAGCTTGTATGCATTTAAAAAAAGGGGAAACAGTTTTGTTTTATAAAAAAAGAAAAAAAATGAGTTCTCTGGTTTAGCAAAAAAAGAAAATGAAATGCCTGCTAGTACAAATAGCAAGCTTGCGTTGCTTTCATGGAGTGTTTACTGTGTAGTAACAGTTGTTCTTCTCTGTTTGATACAGCAGCATCCACTTGAAGTTTCCACTTTGCAGCAACACCCAAATTCTCAGCTTTCTTTCTTTTCTTCATTGTTTGGTAAGTACGTATATATGATTTTTATAAAAATATATATGAACGTTCATATTGAAGTTAATACCATTTTTCTCTTGACGATGGTTGCAATTTGTTCAAATTGTCAGTTTTTGTGCTGCGTTGAACCAACTCCATTTATGCCTCTTCGTGCTTCGTCGTTCATTTTCTCTTACCACGAAAGGTGAATAAAATTTTACGACTTTTATTCTCATACAATGATAATCAAGTTTGGTGATAATATGTTGATTGTTGACGTTGATATTGGACGTTAAAATTTGTTAATGCATGAAGTGATTAATAATATAGACTTGAATTTGACGTATGGTAGTTGACACTTTGAAACTGATATATGTGCTTTAATTTGATTAAATAAAAATCTTTATAATATGTCCTTTGAAATGTATAATTAGTCGACATGTAAAAATGTAGTTAGCGACACCTTAAACATTGTAGACAAACATTCATGTCATGTAAATTGGATAAAATATGGAATTGGATTAGTAGATATCAATATATTCTTATTCAGGATAATATGGTTCAGATTTTGAAATAATAATAACTCAAAGATGAATGGAATAAACATCTTTCAGGATCCGTTAAACTATCTATATATAGTAGTGTACGCTAAATAGATAATGCCTAACAGTAAAATAAAGTATCAAAATAGTGTTAAGGTGTTACCATTGTTCCCCTTAACACATTTATATAGCATCATAGTCTATACAGCACTGTAAACTCCACCGTAAACTAGTGGGATATCAGGGAGTACTCCATAAGTATAATACAAAACAAAACGTAGTCGTCGCGTATAGGGATATAAGTATGACAAGGCACATGAGTCAACACCCAAGGTAGTAAAACTACCGTTTGCCTGATCCGGACTGGTGAGAACACATCGCCGCAACAATCACGACACCGTAAAAAAACACTTCAAATTCAAGGGTGTGCACCAATCAAAAACAAGTAATGAGTAGTTTACGAAGAAGTGTGTTCGTTCGAGGTAGCTAATCTCATTGGCCCGGCACGGCTCCTATTTTAGTCATTTCCAGTTTGACACAAGTGTCAAGGTCATCCATTATCGTTCTCTTTCTTTAATCATCAACGTACATCATTCCAACCACTTCATTCTAGATCACACTCCACGTATAGTTATTAAAGGGGTACTCGGTTTAGACAGTGAGTATGTCCCTAACCGATCACGGTCTCTTTAATAAGTTCGTAATTAATACACTGATTGGTCTTTTAATAAATTTCAAAACCCAATCAATTTCAATTTCTCTTAGAATTTTAAAGCCAATATTTCATTTGTCTTTCTATATCAATGTCCATAAATTTCGTTTCAAAACTTCCAAATTTTCAATTTCAAAACTCTATAATTCAACTTCAAATTTTGATTTAAAACAATTCAAATATTGATTTAAATTCATATATAGGTTTCATTCAATGATTATTTAAATTAAGTTAACTTAACATAATATTGATTTCAATTCATAGATGGATTTTATTCAATAATTATTTAAATTAAGTTAATTTAACTTTCAAAATAATTTCAATTAAATTTCCAATTCATTAAATCATTCACTTAAGCTTCCTACATTATAACCAAACTTATAATTTAATTTAATATAATTTAATTCGTCAAATTAAATTCTTTGAATTATAAGTCTTATATTAATTTCAATGAATAAACCACATTTTATTTCTTATTAAAGAAATTCAATTTCACATATTTGCTTATCTAATTAAATAATCACAAGTTACATTTCCTTAGTAACTAAGTTCAAATTTTCTTTAATTATTAAATAAATTTCAAAACTTAATTTAATAATTTACTAAAATTTAAACAACCTTCTTTCATCAATATTTTGTTAATATTTGTTTCAAAATTTTAAATATTAACATTTTTAAATTTCACTTGATTTTAAATT
Source organism: Allium cepa (assembly GCA_030765085.1). Classification (NCBI taxonomy): domain Eukaryota; kingdom Viridiplantae; phylum Streptophyta; class Magnoliopsida; order Asparagales; family Amaryllidaceae; genus Allium; species Allium cepa. The sequence continues at coordinate 724,457,589 of CM060932.1, read as the reverse complement.
CCAAATTTCATTTAATACCCTTTATTATTTCATTTAAATAAAATTATTTAACCAATTGGGTTTTTATTTAATTCTTTATCCTAGGTCAATTGTTTATTTGGGTATTTATCATTTCAACCTGATTCCATTCAATTCAAAATCAGAAACATAGTAAGGGGAACTTGCAGTGTGATAACAGGGATGGTGTCAAAGTAAATAAGCAAGCAATAACAACAATTAATAACAATCTAATAATTAATTCAAATAATCCCGAAATAATCGTATTAATTTACATTATAATTTAATGTAAATTAATATAATTATTTCTTGAATCTACACTATCATTTCATGTAGATTAAAGATTATTAGCTATTATTTTATGCGGTTCTACACTCCTGACTCGAGTGTTTGTTTATGCTTATGCTCGGGTCAGTCTGAGGATTTCTATTGCTATGCTGCTTGGAAGCTGAAGACTCTGAAGACTATCATTTATCTTTATCAGTATTGCTCCATTCTATTTTGATATTGTATCGGACATCTATGTATTTCTATTTCACTATTTGCTTGAGACATTATTCTATTTACTTAGTAGCTTCATGAACTACTATTATGACATTGTTGTAATTCCCCTGCATTCTTGTTATATTGTATCTTCTGTGATTCTGTGATGATTCTCATTTATATACATATACTCCATTAACGATTCGTGTTTTGTACTATTTAAGTTGACATGTGTGGATTATTGTCAATTTAAATGGTCCAAATATACGGGTTGTTACAGTTGGTATTAGAGCTTTGGTTCCCGAAATCCTTAGCCTGTGGAGTTGTAAAGCTCTTTAGAAATAGGGTAACCATACCCTAGAATGAGGAGAATCATTTCAGAATCCATATCCTTTTTGACTCCACCCTCCTTATTGAATCCATTTGATTAGAATTTCCTTAAGTTCTATAAATTTCTGTCTTTGATTCTAAATCGCTTTTGGTATTCCAGGATGAGTACCAGAAGGAACGCTAGAGGTGGGGGTAAAGGAAATGCTCCCGCATCACATGCCCCAGCTCCCGCAGTCAAGATCTCTACTCTTAGCAAAGAATATACTCGGCTTGGCAGCATCAAATTCTCCGGTTCCGAGAGCATCATTGGAGCGCAACAGTGGCTGAAGAGCCTGGAAAGGATCTTCATTGGTCTTGAGATTACTAACACGCAGAAGCGTCAATTGGCCGCTTGGCAGCTTCAGGATGCGGCACAGGATTGGTGAGAGTCAATCACCTCCCATACTGACGAGGAAACAATCACCTGGGCTCAGTTTAGGTAGAAATCTGACTGAAATTTCAGAAATTTCATCCAAATAAATTTCTTCTTTCTCGTCAAATTTTGACTCATCTTTATATCGCTTGTAAATAGGGATTCCTTTACGGCTCACTGAATGCCAGCAGCCGAAAAGGCTCAGCTTTATCAATCATTTATGGACCTCAAGCAGGGTAACATGACTTCCTCCGAGTATGAAAGAAAGTTTAACGAACTCTCCAAGTTCGGACCTGGCTTGATTGACACACCACTGCTGAAGAATGAGAAATTCATCCATGGAGCACGTCCAGAGTATTACGATTCCTCATAGCTCATGTCCATGGCACTTTCACCGAGCTGATGGATTATGCTCTTAGGTATGAGGGAAAGACGAAGGGAACATCATTCACCAAGGCTCCAATTACTCAGCCATCCTCTAGTCAGACTGGGAAGAGAAAGCCAAATTTTGAGCAACAAAGGAAGAACTGGCAGAAGACAATCGGGCATGGCTATTCTCAGAAGAAGCCCATTGACATATCCTCTATCACCTGCTTCAACTGCAATCAGAAAGATCATTATGCCAGTAGTTTCCCATCCCCAAAGGGAGCATCTATTCTGCCACCGGCTTAGATGGCCAAGAGAGATGTATGTCACGTTTGCTTATAGCCAGGACATTTTAAGAAAGATTTCCCAACTCAAAAGAAGGGTACCCCATCTGGAGTTTTCGCTATTACCACCCCTACCCCTGAACTTCAGGATGACCAAGGTACATTACATAGTACTTTTTTGTTGCATACTTTACCTGTTAAAGTTCTATTTGACACCGGAGCTACACATAGTTTCATATTTATTGATTTGTGCAATAAACTTGGATTGAAACCCATCCTTTTATCTACCTTCTTATGTGTATCAAATCCCATTAGAGGACCCGCTAACCTCAAAAGGGTATGCAAATATGTCACGCTTATGTATGGCATGCACAGTTTCACTTGCGATTTATATGTCCTTGGATTCGAGGCACTCGATATCCTATTAGGTGTTGATTGACTATGAAAGTTCGAAGTCGTTATCTCTTGCAAAGCTCGAACCGTCTCTCTAATTGACGACAAGAGCGAACCTTTAGTTATTTAAGGTAAATCACCTCAAGAATGTGCTGCGATTTTTATATTCTCTCTTGACTCTCATCCAAACGATCTAAGCTCTACCCCGGCTGTTCAACTCTTTCCTGATATGTTTGGAGAAGTCGATTCTCTACCACCTCCGTGGGAAATCGAATTCTGCATCGATCTTATCCTTGGTGCTCGACCAGTAGTTATCCCTCCCAGGAGAATGGCTCCTAAAGAGAAGGCATAATTAAATGTTCAGATTAAAGATTTATTTGCTAAAGGCTTGATACGACGAAGTTATTCAGAATAGGGAGCTGTAGTTGTTTACGTCACAAAGTCAGATGGTTCGCTCAGAATGTGTGTGGACTATAGAGAGCTAAACAGGCTCACACACAAGAACAGATATCCAATGCCCCGCATTAATGATTTATTCAACCAGCTCCATGGAGCTAAAGTTTTCCCTCAACTCGATCTGGCTACCGGCTTTCATCAACTCAGAATTGTTGAGGAGAGTATTCCTAAAATAGTATTCCACACTAAAAATGGTTTCTTTGAATGGCTGGTTATGCCGTTCGGTCTAACTAATGCTCCAGCTTATTTTGTTTACTTGATGAATAGAGTTTTCCGTGATGTTCTTAAGAAGTTTGTTCTTGTTTTCATCGATGTATTCTCGTCTTCTCTAAAGATGAGAAAGAGCATAGGTCACATTTAGCTTTTGTTCTTGAAACTCTTCGTAATCATCAGCTTAAAGCCAAGTTTTCGAAATGCCACTTTTAGAGAGATGAAGTTCGATTTCTTGGCCATATTGTCTCGGAGAATGGGATTCCGGTCGATCCAGCTAAGATCGCCGTAATTAATGTAAATTCTATCCTTACTTGTATTTCTATCCGAACATCTTATCTCTATCTAAATTCGAATTCTTTGAATTTGCAGGATTGGGAGATTCCCAAAACTCCTATAGATATTCGTAGTTTCTTGGGCTTGGCCGGCTATTATCACATATTTATAGAAAATTTTCTCGTATTGCCACACCGCTCACAGCACTGACCAGAAACAATGTCAAATTTAATTGGAGTGAAAAGTGCGAATCAGCTTTCAATGAGATGAATCAAAGGTTGACCTCTGCCCCAGTTCTTATAGTTATTGGCGGAAGCGAAGGTTTGACCTTCTATACCGATGCTTGCCGCGATGGACTAGGAGCAGTTTTAATGCAGAAAGGAAAGGTCATTGCCTATGAGGGTTGTCAGTTAAAGACCCATGAAGCAAATTACGCAACTCACGATTTAAAGCTTCTTGCAGTTGTATTTGCTCTAAAGCTATGGAGGCACTATCTATTGGGGACCAAATTCGAATTATTCACAGACCATAAGTCATTGGGATATATTTTCTCACAAAAAGATTTGAATCAGAGACAAGTCCGATGGCTCATATTTTTAGCTGCATATGATCTGGATATTAACTACATCCCAAGGAAAGCAAACGCCTTACCAGATGCTTTGAGCAGAAACCAAGCAATGGCATGTTGTAATCTTATGGAAGGGATGTTATTTCATCTCATCGTCTCCCCAACTCTTATGGATCGCATTATCGTTAAGCAATATGAAGACACTTTGCTCTATCGTATCAAAGAAATAGTTCTCGGTACAGTCGGAAATGTCGACAATAAAATGGGTGCACAAGTAGATAGTAATGGAGTCTTGAGGATCGACAATCGAATTTGTGTTCCCAATGTTGATGGTTTAAGACAGGAAGTGTTGAGAGAAAACCATCAATCCTTGCTTTCATTTCATCCAGGAGTCATAAAGATGTATCAAAATATAAAAAAGTTATACTGGTGGAGTGGGGTGAAGCGAGATATTTCTACCTACGTTAGTAGATGCACAACTTGTCAACAAGTTAAGGCTGATCACAGAAAGACAACAGGATTACTTCAACCTCTAGAGATTCCAAGTTGGAAGTGGGAGATGATTTCTATGGACTTTATTGATGAGCTACCTAGGACCAGAAGAGGTTACAAGAGCATTCAGGTGATTGTCGATAGGCTGACAAAATCTACTCATTTTATTCTAGTCAAGACCACTCGTACTGCTTCGAGTTTGACCAAGATATATATGAGGGAAGTTGTTAAACTTCATGGTGTACCATCTAGTATCGTATGCGATAGAGATCCTATTTTCACTACTAAATTCTAGAAGGCATTTCAGGATACTTTGGGCACTAAACTGAATCTGAGCATAGCTTATCATTCTCAGACAGATGGCCAAACTGAGAGGGTAAATCAGATTTTGGAAGACCTTCTCCGAGCTTGTATTATAGACTTTGGTGGATCCTGGGAAGACCATCTCCATTTGGTTGAATTTACCTATAATATCAGGTAAAGAAATCGAATTTCAAATTTGAATAAGTATATTTGAAATGGAATTAATTATCTTTAATAAATCAGGCAAGCATTGGTATGGCACCGTTCAAAGCTTTATATGGACGGCCGTGCAAATCGCCAGCATGTTGGATTAAGTCTGCAGACCGACTAGTGCTTGGTCCAGAAATAATTATGGAAGCTTCCGAGAAAGTTGAAGAAATCAGGAGATTGATAAAGCCGGCACAAGACAGACAGAAGTGCTACGCTGACAGAAGAAGGAGAGATCTCGAATTCAGTGTAGAAGACGAAGTATTTATCAAAGTGTCACCTTTGAAGAACATTATTCGATTTGGAAGAAAATGGAAGCTTGCTCCCAGATTTGTTGGTCCGTTTGAGATTACGGAGAGAGTAGGAACTTTGGCCTGTAGAATCGCATTACCAGAAAAGTTTGTCGGTGTGCACAATGTGTTCCACATCTCACATCTCCACAAGTTGTGCGCGATCCATCTATAACCATTTCCACTGCTCAGTTGGTATCGAGCCTGACTTGACCATTGAGCGAAAGCCACTTCATATAGTCGACCGTTAGACGAAACAACTTAGAAGGAAGTCGGTCAATCTCGTCAAAGTTCAGTGGAGTGCGGATGACCGAGATTGCACATGGGAAACTGAGGATAATATTCGGGATTCAAACCCCGAATTACTAATTTCAGGTAAAATTCATTTTTCCCAAATCTATCTTGATTTTTCTGCTTGTTTCTTCTTACTTCTTCCATCTCGTTTCTTTTCGAGGATGAAAAGTTTTGAGTGGGGGAGATTGTAACGACCCTGAATTTCCGACCCAATTTAAAATTTTAAATCCATTATTTAATATAAAAATTTGAAATTTATATAAGTTCTCAGTTAACGTTCAAAGTTCTTTTATAAGAAGCGTCTAGTTAGTTATGGATATAGGAAAAGTTTCGTCGTAAAATATTGCAATAAATTTCGTTCGTGTTTTTATTGTATATCAATTCATTTTAAAGTGCGTAAATCTTATCTTTTGAATCTAAATATTTTTACATAGTAATGATGTAAAAATTTATCTGATCAAGACGTCGCATTTCTTTTCGTCTAACTCCATCGTCGCCTGCTTCATTTAAATTGTTTGATCAAATAAACAATTTAATCGGCGTAAATTTTGAGTTTTGATAAAACTGTCGTATCACAAATATCTGTGTACCGTTGGAAGCGCCTCGTCGCGCCAATCAAAACGGTATATTCATTTTACAAATCAAAGTTCGACGTAAAACGTCGCGCTAATTTAACCGTTCCAAGCGGACCGGTTAAGTAATATTCAGTCCAAGAAAAGCGCGTATACATTCAAATTTTGAAAATAAAATATTAACTGGGGAGAATTCATGAGGGTGGTTGGCAGCTGGGTGATAGTATGGGAAACATGCAGTATATATCGTAATGCCCACAAATTTATTCTCTATCCAATAGTCACTTCTATCCCTTCGTATCCCCATCTCTACATATTTCAAAATCTCTGTAACTATTCACGTTTGCAAAAGAGAAGTTCCTATCAGGTAAAAAGCTATTCTCTGACACTCCTCTTCTTCTCTTTACATTTTTTTTGCAGTTGCCTCCAATGTCATATTTGCAAAAGAAGAAAATCAACCTCCTCATCACCCCACTTCGGGACCGCCCTTCCACTGCGCGCAACCATCCCCGGCCGACTGCACCACTCCTCCCTGGACCACGACACAGCCCACCGCCCCTCCTCCGCGCGCGCACGCCACCTCCCCTCTCTAACCGTGAGCCCTTCACCACACCCAGACCGAAATCGACCATCTCCCCTCGGCCACCACACATGCGCCACCTCATCACCACCAGTCGCAACTGACTGAGCCACGCCACCCTACCTTGCCAACATCTTTCACCACACGCAGACGCGCGCGCACCGTCCCGCAAGCCTCCAGCCACCACCCCAGACCGCTGCCCCCCTCCAACGTCCCACCCTGGTCATCACCGTCGCCCCTCCCCTGTGCCACTCTCGTGCATGCCGTGTGCATGTTGTGTGTATGCAGATCAAAGCTTGCATTCAATTTTTTTAAAAAAAAGGAACAGTTTTGTTTTATAAAAAAAGAAAAAAATGAATTCTCTGGTTTAGAAAGAAAAATGAAAATGAAATGTTTGCTGAGTACAAACAGCAAGCTTGCGTTGCTTTCATGGAATGTTTACTGTATAGTAACAGTTGTTCTTCTATGTTTGATACAGCAGCATCCACTTGAACTTTCCACTTTGCAGCAGCACCCAAATTCTCAGCTTTCTTTCTTTTCTTCATTGTTTGTTAAGTGCGTATATATGATTTTTATAAAAAAAAATATGAACGCTCATATTGAAGTTAATACCATTTTTCTTTTGACGATGGTTGCAAGTTGTTCAAATTGTCTGTGTTTGTGCTGCGTTGAACCAAGTCCATTTATGCCTCTTCGTGCTTCGTCGTTCATTTTCTCTAACCACGAAAGGTGGACAAAATTTCATGACTTATATTCTTATACGATGATAATCAAATTGGTTGATAATATGTTGATTGTTGATGTTGATATTGGACGTTAAAATTTGTTAATGCATGAAGTGATAAATAATATGCACTTGAATTTGACGTATGGTAGTTACACTTTGAAACTGATATATGTGCTTGAATTTGATTAAATAAAAATCTGTATAGTATGACCTTTGAAATGTATAATTAGTCGACACGTAAAAATGTAGTTAGCGACACCTTAAACATTGTAGATAAACATTCATGTCATGTAAATTGAATAAAATATGGAATTGGATTAGTAGATATCAAGTGTAGAACAGCATAAAATAATAGCATAATAATCTCTAATCTACATGAAATGATAGTGTAGATTCTAGAAATAATTATATTAATTTACATAAAATTATAATGTAAATTAATATGATTATTTCGAGATTATTTGAATTAATTATTGAATTGTTATTGATTGTTGTTATTGCTTGTTTATTTACTTTGACACCATCCCTGTTATTACACTGCAAGTTCCCTTTACTATGTTTCTGATTTTGAATTGAATGGAATTGGGTTGAAATGATAAATACCCAAATAAACAATTGACCTAGGATAGAGAATTAAATAAGAGCCCGATTGGTTAAATAATTCGATTTAAATAAATAAAGTAAAGATTTTATTTAAATAAAATAATAAAGGGTGTTAAATGAAATTTGGAATTTAAATTCAAGTGAAATTTAAAAATGTTAATATTTAAAATTTTGAAACAAATATTAACAAAATGTTGATGAAAGAATGTTGTTTAAATTTTAGTAAATTATTGAATTAATTTTTGAAATTTATTTAATAATTAAACAAAATTTGAACTTGGTTACCAAGGAAATGTAACATGTGATTATTTAATTAGATAAGCAAATAAGTGAAATTGAATTTCTTTAATAAGAAATAAAATGTGATTTATTCATCGAAATTAATATAAGACTTACAATTCAAAGAATTGAATTTGACGAATTGAATTTAACTAATTAAATTCAATTTAATTAAATTATAAGTTTGGTTATAATGTAGGAAGCTTAAGTGAATGATTTAATGAATTGGAAATTTAATTGAAATTGTTTTGAAAGTTAAATTAACTTAATTTAAATAATTATTGAATAAAATCCATCTATGAATTGAAATCAATATCATGTTAAGTTAAATTAATTTAAATAATCATTGAATGAAACCTATATATGAATTTAAATCAATATTTGAATTGTTTTAAATCAAAATTTGAGGTTGAATTATAGAGTTTTGAAATTGGAAATTTGGAAGTTTCGAAACGAAATTTATGGACATTAATATAGAAAGACAAATGAAATATTGGCTTTAAAATTCTAAGAGAAATTGAAATTGATTTGGTTTTGAAATTTATTAAAGGACCAACTGGTGTACTAATTACGAAGTTATTAAAGAGACCGGGATCGGTTAGGGACATACTCACTGTCTAAACAGAGTACCACTTTAATAACTATACACGGAGTGTGATCTAGAATGAAGTGGTTGGAATGGTGTACATTGATGATTGAAGAAAGAGAACGATAATGGATGACCTTGACACTTGTGTCAAATTGAAAATGACTAACACGGGAGCCTTGTCGGGCCAATGAGGTTGGCTACCTCAAGCGAACACACTTCTTTGTAAACTACTCATTTCTTAGTTTTGATTGGTGCGCACCCTTGAATTTGGAGTGTTGTTTCATGGTGTTGTGATCGTTGCGGCGATGCGTTCTCACCAGTCCGGATCAGGCAAACGGTAGTTTCACTACCTTGGGTATTGCCTCCTGTGCCTTGTCATACCTGTATCCCTATACGCGACCATTACGTTTTGTTTTGTATTATATCTATGGAGTACTCCCTGATATCCCACTAGTTTACGGTGGAGTTCACAGTGCTGTATAGACTATGATGCTATATAAATGTGTTAAGGGGAATAATGATAACGCCTTAACACTATTTTGATACTTTATTTTACTGTTAGGCATTATCTATTTTGGCGTACACTACTATATATAGATAGTTTAACGGATCCTGAAAGATGTTTATTCCTTTCATCTTTGAGTTATTGTTATTTCAAAATCTGAACCATATTATCCTGAATAAGAATATTGTCTTGACTCGAGTGTTTGTTTATACTTATGCTCGAGTCAGTCTAAGGATTTCTGTTGTTGTGCTTCTTATTATTCTGCTATATTGTATCTTCTGTGATTCTGTGATGATTCTCATTTATATACATATATTCCATTAATGATTCGTGTTTTGTACTATTTAAGTTGACATGTGGATTACTGTCAATTTAAATGGTCCAAATATACGAGTTGTTACAATGTAATTACTGTGTTTGATGACTATAAAAATTGTTTTTACTTCTATGTAATTATAATAAATTGATATAACCTTCCAGAAATTAATAAAAATTCCATATTAATAGTGTGTACATGCTATCTAAATTATAGATATTAATACATTTTGATAATGCCAAAGGGGAAGAAATTATGGTAAGCACATACTCAGGGGGAGATTTATAAAATTATATCTAAGTACATTGTATAGTTGTCATCATCAAAAAGGGGGAGAATGTTAGGAAATTCGATCTATAATTTTGATGACAACAACTATACAATGGAAAATCAAATATACATATACATATATATTTATATATACAGGTACTTGCTAGAACAACATCACTAGAAAGAGAAGAATAAGGCTCAAAGAATGCTACAAGAGACTATAAGTCGATAGATACAAAGAAGCAAAAGAAAAGATGCACAAAACAGACATGCAACAGTATTAGACATTTGGGTGCACAAGCCAGACATTTGAAAAAGTTCTTTGGAACAACATACAGACTAAACCAGACGTCTGGTAATGGTAGTCAGACGTCTAAAATCTACTATATTCAAAAAGTACATAGTATCAGACGTCTAGAGCAAATACCAGACGTCTGAATTCAAACTCGAACTTCAAAAAAGAACTTCAACTGCCACATGCGAATGGACATCTCCGCTTCTCTTCGCCACAACTCTTCACCATCAACAGAAGCATCTTTAGAGCGTCCGCTAATGGATGCAACTACTCAAGATACCTATCTACAACTATATATAGCATCAAAAATCAAAAGAACAGTACTTACCTTACTTATTTATGCTTTCTAATTCCATACTTCATCCTATATTATTGATCTCTGTACTCTAGCTATCTTTACTTGTATTCACTCTTTCATATACTCAGTTCTACATAGACAATATTCTTTAGATATATATTGGAAGCAATTGCACTATTTAGTCAACATCTATGTTACACTAGAACACACATTTGACAAGAAGAACTTATTGTATCAAAGCCTATTCCTCCGGATGAAGCAAGAGTTTTTTATAGTCGAATTCCGAAGGGGAGCTTCGGGACTGGACGTAGGATGAGAGGTCTGAATCAGTATAAAATTCTGGTATGTTATTCTATATTTACTTAGATTAATATTATTTTAGTTGCATTGTATAGTTTGTCACATATACTTGCGTATACACTACACGATCTACCTGTAGACTTTCAACAAATACCACCACTTTACTAATAGATAACATTTCCTTCATGCTGAATAGGAGCCTTATTTTTCTGAAGTCTGGGGCTTTTACGAATATTAACTGAATTTCAAAAACTAGAATTACGCTTGCACTTGCTAATCTTTCATCTACCAAAAGAGTTACAAGCCCGTAAACCTCTTTGTAATGCCTAACAACAATAAAATATAGATTTTATAAGCTCAACGTAATAATAAATTACTTTGCACTTAGACTTTCCATCACTCTATCACAATATCCAATAGTCCAACCAGTTATATCCATGTGCACATCCTCCATAATAAAACCAAAATAATGACCGTCAGTATGCACATCCACGCCCTCTAAGACCTTCACAACAGACTTCATATAATCCACCTTCCCATCACTATTCGAATCCAGTTAACAGCAACTAATCTTACCATAATTAATAAAGAAACGGTATCAAGAAATACAAACTGTGGTAACCCATAAGTGATAAGATTCCTTCTGCCAACACCAGCGATATAGTAATCAACCAACCATTCCATATCAGGAGCAATCAAAACAGTAAACTCGATCATGACACACAACAATATATCAAATTTTATGTTGTCCCTATGCATATTGATAACTAATATGTACGCAAAAGAATTACAGCACGTATTATTACCAAAGTCCACATGAAACACTACAATCTCATCATCATCATCACCTATCAACTCTTCATCCCAACAATATGCCTTGATGACATTACCACCCATAGCAATCACTTCATTGTGCACATTCATTTCTAAATTCTTTTGCGCATTAACATTATCACACTTTAAGGCTTCACCATCTCTAACTGGAATACCACCCATACTACAACCCATATCATCATTCACATCATCAATCAAACTAACATCCAAATCACTGTAGTCTATCACAACTTCCTGAAACTGATCAGAACATAAATCTGCAACTTCCAAATATCTAAGCCCATCAAAATGATTAGAAGTAGCACTTTCATAACTTGCCATTTTATAAGATTTGGCCACATATTTTCTATTCTTCAAATGAATGAAACAGTGATCATTCTCCTGTAAATGATTTACATCGATAGATTCAACCCCCAAGTTCAACACTTCCTGAGGATGAGGAGTCGAAGTGCATAACATAATGTCTGGATCTTGTAATAAGGGATCCAAAAATTGAAAATCATTATAGTTATCTCTCCACAACTCTAAATTAGATTCAGTTCGGTCACACAATTCACCATTACAGCCATCAGATTCCAGCATATCATCAACAACCGAATTATCTACATAAAAAAAGAAACATAATTCCCAAAAAATTCTTCAGGATCACCAAATTTCTCTCTATAATGTCTACCGATATTAATCGTATCAAAATGTTTGAAAAAGTCTTCCAAGAATCCAATTCCTTCATTCCTATGAATCTAGAGATGATCTCATAAGATTCTCTTGATCATCTACATTTTAAAACAAAAAGAAAGCCATAATCATTGATGGAGAGGTTCCTATGACTGCTTGAATTAGGGCTAAATTTCATCGAACGTTTATTTATTTTATGACCAAAGAAACCACAATCGAAACATCTAACCGGGTCTCTATAGTCCTTAGCCAAATGAGAAGAGTCGCCAAAATGAAAACAAATTCTTTTCCCTTTTCTAGAATCAATCCATCTCTTGAAGTTAGACTTTCGATTGTAAAATTGAGAAGTATATTTTGATTCTTTGACTACTTCGGCATAAGAACATTTGGAAGAGGAATTGAAATTGGAAGAAGGATTTGAATTGGATAGATTAGAGAAACCAGAGGCCGAGAACGAGAAAGATGAGAAATTATTATTTGACCCTTTTCAACTAACATCAAGTTTGGAGCAGTGAACCATTTCAACTAACGCTCGAGTTTACTACTCGACCAGCACTCCAACCTCTACATTCTTTCAACAATGTCATGAATCATCCTCTAGTCATCCAAAATAATAACAATTCCATAATCAAAACAAAATACAACAGTCAAATCAAGCTTTTTAGCACATTCATTCTATAATTAAACTCTTTTAAACATTCGTTAAAACAAGTTTCTCATCTCTAAAATCCCAATTCAAGTTTATTCATCAATCCCAAACCAACATTGAGTATTTAACATGATGTCTAGCATATTTAGTAATCATATATCATAGAGTATAAATCCCACTCACTAAATACCAAGAAAACCAAACTTCAATTGAACCCACTTTGAAGTTCTCTCTGGATTACTAAAATCTAGCTTCAAACTTCTCCAAAATGCAAATTTGAAGAGATAGAGTTGTAAAAAATCTCATAACTTGAATTGAGATGTTTAGTTTGGAATTTTTATGAAGAAATGAAAGAGTTATGTTGATTTTAATTTTGAAAACCTAGTTTTCTCTCTTTAAGGAGATGATGAAGAAATGAATGAATAAATGGAGGAGGGCTTCATTTAAGAAATATGAGACAATTTTGGCCAAATTATCCCTTTGTCTTTAGCTTCTCTTTTCTTTTCATTTTATCAACCTTTTCCAATTTAACAAACTATATGTGTATTTCATATGTAAGCGACGTTACCAACACAATGGAATATGCCTCGAGTCCTAACTCATATATATTTAAAAATCCATCTTTTGAGTCATTGGTTCATCTTTGTTGTTAGTTCAATTAAAATGATTTATTTTGTTGATTACAAAACATTAAAGTATGGGTTGTTACATTACCCCTCTTAAAAGGATTCCACCCTTAGAAATCATTAAAAGCGGGATAATGTATTCCATCTACCCAAACGTGCACAACATCACTAACACTTAGCATCAAAATACCAAAACTAACAACCAATCATACAATACACAGTAATCTCTATACCAACAAGAAAATTTAATCAACCATAAAGAATTTTTTACTTAGTATACGGAATCATACAGGTAGAAATTTCAAATTGGAAGCATACATGTTCTCTTCGACCTTCAAGTGGTATTACAAAATCCATACTGCCATTGAACTCAAGCAGGCTTAACAGCCAAGTTCCATATTCCTTTGACTCTTCTCTCAACAACTGGAATAGATCCTCTTGGCATAGAAAACTTTGGTTCATAACTACTACTTGAACTTTCTTGCCTTAAATTGGTTTAGGCTTTTATCTTATAGGGTATCTTGAGACATGACATAGGGTATCTTGTGGTCTTTCCCTCGAAGCTTTCTTGGAGGCACTTAGGGCATCGCCTTAGGCTTGCCTCGAGGTAAATTGAGATCTTTAACCAAAGCTTGCTTCGAGGTATTGCATAGTGCTTGGACTCGGAGCTTGCTTTAATTATAGCCTTGTCCCAAAGCATTCTTTGGGGAAATTATGCTCTCGTTTCACTTTTAGTACTTTGACTCTCAAGTCGTAGCATCATGAATTTGCCCGGCTACTCTATTTCTGCTCAATCGTTCCTTTACCAATTTCCAATGCTTAACCTAATTTTCCTATTTTTAATTTCTATGGTGTTTTTATCAAAAAACTTAGGCATTCTTTGTTGTCACATATGACAACTTAAACTTTAAAACACCCACAAAAGGCATTATTCATCCAAAACATATACTTAAATATATGCAATTCATTTTCATGAACAAACAATAATGATACAATAAGGATCAAACATGTCAGGCAATCATTCAACATATAAAGAAATCAACATGGTAGAACATACAAAGAAAATTACAATTATTTAAAGCAAAGTGTTACTCGATTTTTTTGAAAAGTAAAAAAGATAAATCGATCATGGCTTCTTATCCTAGCCAAGGTTTGCTCGGATCTGGGCCAATCCACCACAAAATAGACAAGGCTAAAGACAAGCCGGCTAGACTTCCTCCGCTATCGGCCCAAACCCAAGCTGCGCCTAAGCTATCCCCTCTACTAAGTAGCATATTAGGCAAACAACCTTCCATCTCATCGTGAAGTAGCTTTAATAGCCCGTTCATCAAGCAGGCCAGACCTAGTATGACCCAACCTAGTTCACAATGGCCCGTCTCATTTACGGCTAGCTGTCTCATGTCTGTCCACACTCAACACAGCTCCATATCAACCCATCTATTCAAGCGTCCTTTTGAGTTTCGTGCCAACTAGCATAGCTCAAAACTAGTTCCATGTGGCTTATGCCAGTCATCTCACATCTGATTTGGCATCTCCATGTCAGACTTGTCCTCAACACTCAAGCCCTACGACTGGACGGCTCAACTAATTGTGGGCATAACAGCCAGCCCATCTTTGGCCAACTTCTCCATATCCCCCTTCGACTGATTTCAAGTCGTTTGCCTCATCATCTCATGCCCAGTTCGACACGTTCTCCATGGATAGTCCTCAGCAACTCCCTGTTTTCTTCACGTTTTCAACTATCCACAAGACAGTTCATCAATCCTTGCCCCATCAACATGCAAAAGTAAAACGATAAGCATAACTAGGCATGCTTAATTTTGAAGCCTATCGTATCATCTAACATATCATCATAGTACATTGGCATTAAATGCATGGTAAAGAAAGGACATGCACCTTGTATGGTTTCCCTATTGGCGCTCATCCCGAAAGCATATTCTTTTCATTTTTCTAAACATCTCCCATAATCCCGTTTGATCAAATCAATAGCCGAACACGCTTTCCGCCTGATTCGTAACACAATCTCATCTATCTTAGCTACTATAAATACCTATCCATTACCCTTTCAAAAGGGTTGAACAACATTATCATTCAAGTATCTTAGTTTTACTATTTTTTTAATCTAGGCTATTAGAATAGCAGTGAAAAATAACACGAAATTTCTCACAGTGAACGTAGATCATCTTTGCTCGAACCACTACAAACTCTTATCTCGTTACTTTTTTATATTAATATTCTTCATTTTTCATCTTTTATAGGGGTATCGTTTACCAATCTTTTGGTAATATCACCCCTTAAACACAATTTCTAGGCTGGCTAAAATTCTACTCGATATTTTGGTGCTAGAAGTAGGGCCTCCCCTAAAGCTCTCAACTTTCTTAACCTTTTCTCCTTTACAAACTCTTTCATGTCTTCTACATTATGTCTAATAATGGTTTTCATGCCATTGACTAATGTTGCGCTACCTCCTCTAATTGATGAACAAAATGCCTTTGAGTATTTGGACATAATTCCAATTTAGCTTCACATCATGCGCAACTACGATGAAGGCCTATTCACTGCTTCATACAACACCAATTGCTCGGCAAATTCAGTAGCCTCCCAACCTTCACTAAGAGATGATGATCATATTGGTGTAATTAGCTTCCTTTCTTGCACTAAGGAAGAGGAGCCTATTTATGTCTACCTAGGAATGTTCCACTATAGAAACAGCCGAGCTGGCCAGCGCTCGCAGCAAAGCCGAGGGTAAGGCTGTTGAATATGCAATTATATGATTTTTTGTTTGATGATAATAAACATACATATATTCGTTTAAATGTATTTGTCAATGTACTATTTTATTTTTCACAGATTAAATAATATTTGCTGAATAAAATAAATAACAAAGAATCTGAATTCAAACAGAAATTTTATTCAAACAAATATTTATTACAATTCTTGTATAGTACAAATTCCAAGCTCTCACTATATATATACAACTTCAATTACAATACAATTTTGATCACATCACAATTTCACATTTACATTGCACCTCACTACATATCACTCATTCACTCAACTCGTACATAACTTCGACTTCATTCCAATGTGAATCCAACATCAGAGTAATCCACAAAAATATACATTGACGCAGTAAAATTGAAAATAAAATATTTTTGCAGTATAAAATAAAATGTAGATTTTGAAAATAATATTTTCCTCGGTTATTTAGGTTGTTCGTCATCATTTAATTTTGAATTCATCATACACGAACAGCTTGTGACATACACAGTATATCACTGTATATGCCACAAGGCCGTGCATACCGATATATACACTTGATATAATTACAGGGACGGGTGAGCACAGGTCAAACCCAAAACGTCGGGTTCAACTCAAGTGCAATAAAAATAATGTCACAATATCAGCACAAGGTCAAACCCGAGATCCAAGCTAGATTCAACCAGGTGCAGTTCGAATATACAAGTTTAATAAAATGGTCAGGAGCAAGCTAGTCAAAGTATGCAAACATGTACCAGCTCATACATATATGCAGCCTCGACCAAAATCAAACTGAAACAAATGAAACTCAGATGCAAGCACACTCAAGGCACAGTGCACATTAAACTAGAAGTGTGCTCAAAGAAAATCCAAACCAAGTTTAAAAACAACTCAGTGCAACACCAATAATCAGATACAATTTTCACTGGCTCAAAGGAACAAGCCAATATGGCAACAATACTACGAAAAATTCAAATGAACTTCACCATGAAACAGTACAGCAGTACATATGTGAAAGTACAAATGCAGATCACTTGAAGTGTGTCGACCAAACAACTCAGTGCCATCACAATAAACACAAATACTCAATGCAACTACAGCCTTACAGGAACCAAGACTAAATGAAAATACAGAAGTATGGTGAAGCAACAAAACCACAACATCAAGTGATACTGAGTACACATGAAACAAATATGAAAGACCAGGCAACTATACTTGAAGCCAGAAACAATGCAATTAGATCAAATGAAGTGGACAATGCAACAATACTAAAGTGAAGCCACCAATAGAACCAGACACAAGTCAAATGAAGAACTTGAACAAGACTCGAGTGCAACCAGAACAGCAAGTGGAACTGACCACACAAGAAAAGCTTGACCAAGGGGTAAATAAACTGCACATGAAAATGAACTCAGGAAACATATACATACATACATACATACATATATATATATATATTAAATGCAACAGTGAAACTGGACAATGCAATTATCAGACTCGAGCTTGAGACAGTACAAATAAATTTCAAATAAAACTGACATTCAAGTGCAAGCCTCAAGTAAACATGAAATGGTGATACAGCAAGTTCATGTGGATATGTAAGTAAGTGCAACTCGATAACAAAGTAAACAGTATATGCAGTGAATAGTATGGCACAAGTTCGAACAAAGCTCAACAGCACAACATCAAGCAACATCAAGTTGAACAAGTTGATGACGAAGTTAAGTGATGTCAAAGTCAAGAGATGTTGAAAAGCAAGTTGAAGCAGAAAACAAAAGATTAAAATAAGTCAAGTATGCTACAGCAATGAATTCAATCAGTGTCGAAGTCAACATCGAACCAAGTCATTTAAAACACCGTCGATCAAAGAATATGTTGAACAAGCAGTGAACAACTGACCAGAATCAAAATGAACAAAGACAGAGATGCCAGAAATTCACAACCGTAACGACCAAAGATCGAACAAGTCAGAATCGAAGTCGTGGCAATCAAGGAATCAAGCGAAGTCAAATTCAAAACCGTGTTTATCAAGTAAACCAAATTACTCAATATGAACAAGTCAGAAATCATCATCAGCATCAAAACAAAATCGAATGGCCGAGATGAATAAATTGACAAATTCAAATAAATGTATACGAACGAAAAACAAGGGTTGCGAACACAATGTAAAAACCCAATCATCATCGGCTTTTAATCAATCAAGTTCAAGCAAGCATAACAGTAAAGAAAAAGGAATAAATCACATACCAAATCACCGAACTCGATCGAGAAGGAGCAGTCATGTGCAAAAGTGAAAAATACAATCGATCATCAAGCAATCATGAGAACAACCCACCTAATTGAACTAATTAAAGTCGGCTTCTTCGATTGTATACGAAGCCCTAATTCGCAAGTAAAGGAATAAGGAACGGCCGACATTATTTTATAGAGCAAATAGAAAAAGAAGAAATTGGGCCGGCATAAATTAAAGAGATAGAAATCTTTGGGCCGGTTTAGCTAATAAAGGATTTTTGTTTTATAAAATTAGGGTTTTGATTTTTAAGTGTTTTTAAATTATCGTCTTTCGTATTTTCTCTTGAAAATTGTGTAATTACTAGTCGTGTGACTAGGAGATAAACTACGTGGCGTAGTTTGAGAATTCGCAACTCAGTGGCTGAGTTGTGGCAGGGTTTAGAGCGTAGAGTTAGGTTAGTCAGTAGCGGGTGTCGCGAGTTTACGTGTGTAAGCGTGTGACTACTTAATTTCTAGTAGAAACCTTGGGGGCAGCACGTAGGTAGGGTTTTGCCGAAGCCGGGTAAATTCTGTGTCGTTCTATTTCTGCATTTATTATTTTGTTATTATTTGTGCTGTTATAATTTTGATTTATCTGCGTTGAAATAATTTTATAAGCTTCCGCAATTAATTTTTATAATTATCAGTATCACCCTATTCACCCCCCTCTAGGGTGAAATCGATCCTACAAGTGGTATCAGAGCTAGGAATAGAAGTCAACTTTTGTTTTTAAAAATTTGTTTTTCAAAAATCAATCTTAGTTTAAAAATTTGAATTTTTAAAATGGCTTCTTTCAATAATGCTTTTGCTGAGGGTCAATCCATAGTTAGACCACCAATGTTCAATGGTGAATACGCCTACTGGAAAAATAGAATGAAAATTTTTCTGAAAACCATTGACGATTGGAATATGTTGAGACAGGTTATAGAGCACCAACTATAATTGTAGATAATCAGGAAATAGAGAAATCAAAGGATCAATGAACAGAACTAGAAAATAAATTACAAAATGCTAATGCTAAAGCTATGAATTCTATTATCTCTTCATTGGATCAATTTGAATTTAATCGTGTCTCACATTGTCTAACTGCGCAGGAAATATGGCACACACTAGAAGTGACTCACGAAGGAATATCTCAAGTCAAAGAATCTCGCCTTGCCATGCTAAGCAGCGAATACGAAAACTTCACAATGGCGAAGGAAGAAAATGCCAAAGAGATGTGTGGACGACTTTTCAATATCGTATACAAATCAAAAGCTCTCGGAAAATCATACACAGAGTTGGAGATAGTTCGAAAAATCCTCAGAGTCCTTCCACGAAGTTTTGAAGCCAAAGTGACTGCCATTCAAGAATCAAAAGATTTAAAACAGATGAAAGTTGAAGAACTCATCGGAAATCTCACCACTTATAAGCTAGAAATGAAATTCAAGGAAGAGCGTGAAGGAGGTGACACTCGAAAGAAATCAATGGCTCTTAAAGGAATAACAGAAAGTGATAGTGATGATGATGATGATGGAGCAGCAGAATTGGAGCTGATAATAAAGAAATTCAAAAGGTGGAATTACAAATACAGAAATCCAACTCGAAATCAAAAATTGAAAAGCAGAATAGCCAAAGCACTAGACTACTCAGAAGAACAGAAGATCATCTGTCATAAGTGCAACCAACCCGGACAAATCAAGCCCAATTGTCCTCAAAGTCGACGCGACTTTGAAAAGAAATCAAAAAGAAGAAGTTTTGCAGCCACGTGGGATACAAGTGATGATGATAATCAAAGTACTGGCAGTGAGAGTGAGAAAACAGATATGTGCCTTCAAGGTAATATAACTGATAGCGACGATGACGAGCCAAGTGAGGTATCAAAACTCACTCACTCACATCTACTTATATATTTCCATGAAGTAAATGGTTGTTTTGAACGACTTAGGGAGAAGTATGCCAAACTTGAATCACAAAAAGATTATTTGATAGATTTAAATGAACAACTTGACCAATTAGTTAAAACCTATCAAAGTAGGATCCCTAAGTGTGATAAGTGTCCAACATTTGAAGAAGAAATTAAAAAATCAGAAATTAATATAAAATCACTTGAAAATGAAATTATGATTTTGAAAGAGAGTGAAAATACTAGGAGAGAAAATTCTACTAAAAAGTGCACACAATTGTTTGTTAAACGAAAATGAATCTCTCAAAACACAAGTCCAACAATTGTCAACGACTTTAGATAAATTTTCAAAAAGTGAAAAATCTTGAATACGCTATTAGGAAAACAAACTGTTAATACAGTTAGACAAGGACTTGGGTATAATCAATCTAAAAATGTTAGAAATGAGATTAATCAAGAAAATTCAATGTGCACAATTTCTAGAAAATTTGGACACAATCAAAATAGTTGTTGGTATAGACCCAAACACTTAAAAAGCATTCCAATTTGGGTTCCCGAAGGCACAAATACAAAATCTCTCAAAGTTAAACAAATCTGGGTGCCAAAAGGAACATATATAAATAGTTATGGGTCTTCACAAAATTATTTTTCAAAATATTCTGCCACTAACAATCGTGGACCTATAAAAACAAATAGGTCACAAAAATCTTTCATCGTGTAGGTGTGGTGGCAGGCTAAGGAACAACAATAGTGTTACTTGGATTCTGGCTGTTCCAAGGACACAATGAGCGACAAAGCAAAGTTCCTTAGCCTAGTACAAAGGTGACAGAATCACAATGGACAACAACGAAATATACCGTAAAGGTAAAACAAGTAATGGTATATTATTGGAACGATATATTAAATGTGATAATCTGCACACTAATCTGAGTTAAATCAGCCAACAATGTAATGATGAAATAATGATATTTTTGATTCTGACTTATTCAAAATTGTTGGTCAATTATATTCTTATGCCAAGAACACTATAAAAATCTCTAGAGTCTTTGAATTACTTCATATATATTAGTTTGGATTAATAATAGTATTTTATTGGATGATAATACATTTGGTTATTTTACGGCTAACTCTATATTCATGGTTTTTTATTATCTACAAAGCTTCAATTCAAATTCAAGAGGAAGTCATTAATTTTGAGAATTTTTTGTTGCACACTTCATGGTCTGGTCTATCAAATTCAATTAATGAAAATTTTTGAGTGAAGGAGAAATTCAGATGCAGATTACACTGGTAATCTAGTGATAGAAAAATTACTAGTTGAACTTAATTTTTGTTGAGAATTTAGTAACTGCATCATTTTTAAAAGAAAATATCTGCATATTTTTCATTTCAAATAATTTTCAAATAGCAGAAATATTTCTCATATAACCCCTTCGAGAAAATCATTTTTGACCATGTTTTTAGATCGGTCATTTTGAAAATTTGTTTTTATAATTATTTTTGAATTTGATTTTAAATGACTATTTTGACTAATCGGACTCCCTAATAATTATCGAAAAGATAAATAGTGATTGAAAAGTGACGAGTGTTGATATTTATCATATATTATGACTCGAGACAGTATAATTTGTAAATTTCTTTAGAAATTTAAACAAGAGTTATAAAACTTTTTGTTGGTAAAAATTCCATGACCATCTCTATTTCTATCGTATTTCTAACGACCATTACTCATCAATATTCTATATAGTCTATCAATATGTGGTACTTTAAACAGGAATCATTCGTTTTTCATTTTACATTTGTTTATCTAATAAAATAAAAAAATATTATAATAATAATAATAATAATAATATCCAAAGCACTCACTCTCATTTAAAAGTCCTCACGGTTATGCATGGGTGAATTACTTGGAATTTGTTATGTGCTTCCATACTCATTTAAAAGTCGTCACAGTTATGCATGTATGGAATGCATATCAAAATTGATTTTTAAAATAACCAAGTTGATTCTAATCCCATTTAAAAGTCCTCACGGTTATGCGTGGTTAGAAGATACTTGAATTCATTTTTTAAATAAAATTGGAGTACTACTAATCTCATTTAAAAGTCCTAACGGTTATGCATGGTTGGTAGATATTCAAATTCCTGATATAAATATACCACAAATAGACACAAATGTATGGTTTTATATGATGACATCATTCCCATCATTCTAAAAGTGGAATATGCGCATAACAAAGTATTTATGATTTTTGTTTGATTTTTTATTGAAATTTAATATTTATATTCAATTGAGTTTTACTGTTGGATTAATATCGATCAATTTATCTCTATTTTCTCTAACACCATTACTCTTTTGTTGATAACAAAATGGGAAGAGAAAACTTAAGATTTTGTCAAATAAAATCAAGTAAAGGTCAAATATTTTCTAGTTGCATCTAGGCTCATTTGCATATTTTTAATTGTATGCATATATGAAGGGGGAGCTTTGTGTAGAGAGGAAGCATTTAAATAGGGGGAGCAATTAGAGTATATCAATGATCAAATATATTTAACATATTCAAAATCTTAAATATATGTTTGTTATCATCAAAAGGGGGAGATTGTTGAATATGCGATTATATGATTTTTGTTTGATGATAATAAACGTAAAAGTATTCGTTTAAATATATTTGTTAATGTACTATTTTATTTTTCATAGATTAAATAAATATTTGCTGAATAAAATAAATAACCCTGAATTTGAATTCAAACAGAAATTTTATTCAAACAAATATTTATTACAATTTTTGTATAGTACAAATTTCAAGCTCTCACTATATATACACAACTTCAATTACAATACAATTTTGATTACATCACAATTTAAATTTACATTGCACCTCACCACATATCACTCATTCACTCAACTCGTACTGATCTTCAACTTCATTCCAATGTGAATCCAGCATCTGAGCAATCTGCAAAAATATACATTGCGCAGTAAAATAGAAAATAAAATATTTTTGCAGTATAAAATAAAATGTAGATTTTGAAAATAATATTTGCCTCAGTTATTTGGGTTGTTCGTCATCATTTAATTTTGAATTCATCATACACTAACAACTTGTGACATACACAGTGTATCATGTATATGCCACAAGGCCGTGCATACCGATATGTACACTTGATATAATTACAGGGATAGGTGAGCACAAGTCAAACCCAAAACGCCGAGCTCAACTCAAGTGCAATAAAAATAATGTCACAATATCAGCACAAGGTCAAACCCGAAATCCAAGCTAGATTCGACACATGTGCAGTTCGAATATACAAGTTTAATAAAATGGTCAGGAGCAAGACAGTCAAAGTATACAAACATGTACTAGCTCATACATATATGCAGCCTCGACCAAAATCAAATTTAAACAAATGAAACTCAGATGCAAGCACACTCAAGGCACAGTGCACATAAAACCAGAAGTGTGCTCAAAGAAAATCCAAACCAAGTTTAAAAACAACTCAGTGCAGCACCAATAATCATATACAAGTTTCACTGGCTCGAAGGAACAAGCCAATATGGCAACAATACTACGACAAATTTAAATGACCTTTACCATGAAACAGTGCAGCAGTACATATGTGAAAGTACAAATACAGACCACTTGAAGTGTGTCGACCAAACAACTCAATGCCATCACAATAAACACAAATACTCAATGCAACTACAGCCTTACAGGAACCAAGACTAAATGAAAATATAGAAGTATGGCGAAGCAACAAAACCACAACATCAAGTGATACTGAGTACACATGAAACAAATATGAAAGACCAGGCAACTATCCTTGAAGCCAAAAACAACGCAATTAGATCAAACGAAGTGGACAATGCAACAATACTAAAGTGAATCCACCAATAGAACCAGACACAAGTCAAATGAAGAACTTGAACAAGACTCGAGTGCAACTAGAACAGCAAGTGGAACTGACCACACAAGAAAAGCTTGACCAAGTGGTAAATAAACTGCACATGAAAATGAACTCAGGAAACATATATATATATATATATATATATATATATATATATATATATATATATATATGAAATGCAACAGTGAAACTGGACAATGCAATTATCAGACTCGAGCTTGAGACAGTACAACTAAAGTTCAAATAAAACTGACATTCAAGTGCAAGCCTCAAGTAAACATGAAATGGTGATACAGCAAGTTCATGTGGATATGCAAGTAAGTGCAACTCGATAACAAAGTAAACAGTATATGCAGTGAATAGTATAGCACAAGTTCGAACAATGCTCAACAACACAACATCAAGCAACATCAAGTTGAACAAGTTGATGACGAAGTTAAGCGATGTCAAAGTCAAGAGATTTTGAAAAACAAGTTGAAGCAGAAAACAAAAGATTAAAACAAGTCAAGTATGCTACAGCAATGAATTCAATCAGTGCCGAAGTCAACATCGAACCAAGTCATTTGAAACACTATCGATCAAAGAATATGTTGAACAAGCCGTGAACAATTGACCGAAGTCAAAATGAACAAAGACAGAGATGCCAGAAATTCACAACCGTAACGACCAAAGATCGAACAAGTCAGAATCGAAGCCGTGGTAATCAAGGAATCGAGCGAAGTCAAATTCAAAGCCGTGTCTATCAAGTAAACCAAATTACTCAATATGAACAAGTCAGAAATCATCATCAGCATCAAAACAAAATCGAATGGCCGAGATGAATAAATTGACAAACTCAAATAAATGTATACGAACGAAAATAAAGGGTTGCGAACCCTATATAAAAACCCATTCATCATCGGATTTCAATCAATCGAGTTCAAGCAAGCATAACAGTAAAGCAAAAGGAATAAATCACATACCAAATCACCGAACTCGATCGAGAAGGAGCAGCCGTGTGCAAAAGTGAAAAATACAATCGATCATCAAGCAATCACGAGAACAACCCACCTAATCAAACTAATTAAAGTCGGCTTCTTCGATTCTATATGAAGACCTAATTTGCAAGCAAAGGAAAAGGGAACAACCGACATTATCTTACAGAGCAAATAGAAAAAGAAGAAAGTGGGCCGGCATAAATTAAAGGGGAAGAAATCTTTGGGCCGGTTTAGCTAATAAAGGATTTTTTTAAAAAAATTAGGGTTTTGATTTTTAAGTGTTTTTAAATCATCGTCTTTTGTATTTTCTCTTGAAAATTGTGTAATTACTAGTCATGTGACTGGAGACAAACTACGTGGCGTAGTTTGAGAATTCGCAACTCGGTGGCTAAGTTGTGGCAGGTTTTGAGCGTAGAGTTAGGTTAGTCAGTAGCGGGTGTCGCGAGTTTACGTGTGTAAGCGTGTGACTACTTAATTTCTAATAGAAATCTTGGGGGCAGCACGTAGGCAGAGTTTGCCGAAGTTGGGTAAATTTTGTGTCGTTCTATTTTTGCATTTATTATTCTTCTATTATTTGTGCTGCTATAATTTTGATTTATCTGTGTTGAAATAATTTTATAAGCTTCCGCAATTAATTTTTATAATTATCGGTATCACTCTATTCACCCCCCCTCTAGGGTGAAATTGATCCTACAAAGGCAACTTGCTTGATGATCATTGCTACCTGTCCTGCATCTTCTTGGAAAAACTTAGAGCCAGTGAGAATTTCAGTTTGTACTAGGACCAACCCTCCTCCACATAGTTACTTGATGGTAAGGCCAGGGTAATTTGTCCTATAGAGTTGAGGCCCACTAATGGGCGTCTTACTCAATCAGCAGGTCACAAAATAGCTCCCTCATTTGTCTTTATCCCCATCCTTCGCCCTTGCCCATAGGTTCCTCTAATTTCCTTCAACCATGTCCACGAACAACTAGATGTCTGTTTGCATATTCGAAGATGGCTAGATTTAACAACTAGTGCTCTTCTCAAAGCTCTCTTACAAGCCCAGCACATCACTATTGATAAGTTCATTTCTGATAACAAATTCTCCTAAGTTCTTATGAATAGGAGGCACATGCCGCTCATCTCATCATCATATAACGTTTTTAGAGTGATCGAGCCAGTCATGTGTTATGGTTTATGAATGGACCTTCAGTCATCGCACGACTAGTGATGCATCGTCGAGGAGAATCACCAATTTTATCCTACTTTTTAACCAAGCTATATTTAGAAAAGTCAAGGCCATTTACTGGTTAGGAAGTGAACTAGAAATCTTGATCCTAACTTTGGACCTTGAATCCAATCGATGTCCAATGAGTTGATTAAAGCCTTACTTGCAACTTGAAAATAGCAAATGAACCATGTGGAGAAGGTAAAACTCACAAAATGCAGGTCAAAAGTGTCAACTCGGTACCGAGTTGTAACCCTCAACTCAGTACCAAGTCATAAAGCCAACCCAACCATCTTAATTTAAAAATTAAAAAATAAAAGCAAGCGAACAGAAGACCATAAGTTGTTACGATTTGTGGAGGTCAACTCAATGCTAATTTGACTTTCCATATGTTGAGTTGGCTATGATCCCTTCATGGATCCTCTTGTTGGACCTAGAGAACATAGGGAGAAATTTTCAAAACTTATCCCATTGATCTTCTTCTATGAATAGGGGAAGAGGGGCATTAAAACGAGATCTTTTTCTTGACTTTTTGAGTTTGATAATTTTACTTCGACGCTCTATTGGATTCTTATCCACTTGTAAGCGATTGAGTTGTAAAATCATAATTGTAAAGAATATTAGAAATCATTAAAAAAAATTAACTGGACGTGGAACGGATTATTTTCTAAACCACTATAAATTCTTGTATGTTATTTACCTCCATTTCCATTTATTTCTTACTAAATCTAAACTTATAATTTGATTGGGTGTTTGCCTAACTTTTGATGCAAACATTTTGGTGCTTTCATTGAGAGTCATTTGAAAGTCTTTCTCACTCTTTGGATTTATCTTGAACCTTTGGATATCATTATCCATGAGTTAGATCTAAAAATTTGTTGTTGGAGGATTCTTGACTACTTAGATTTCCATAAGTCTATCATTGGATCCAAGAAGGCAATGGCACCAGAAACGCCAAAGAAAAATAAATTACTTTTAGACCTACCAAAGAAGCTAAAAATAAAGGCTCTTAACACAGAGAAGAGGCAAATCAATCTTTTGTTGTTGAAATCCCAAGTGCACCAGAAATGGTAACCAAGATTCATTTGGATAGGTTGATGATGGAAATGAAAAATAAGCCAATGGAGAGCTAGAATGTTATGTTGAAGAAAATGAAGGAGAGCATGGATTTGATGATCAACTATCTTGGAGATGAAGGAAGAGTTGTAAGGAGTTATCATATTTTAATTGGAAGAAGAGAGTTCTTCTTCATCAAACAAAAGCCATATGGATGGTAAACAAAAGATGAGGAGAAGCAAAGCTGGGACTTCAAAAACGTAAACTGGAAAAATTCTAGTGAACAACTCACAATTCGGCACTGAATTGGCCCCACAAGTCGGCACCGAGTTGAGACCCGGAGGGGTAATCAATGAGTTAGATGGTGAGTTACAGGAAGAAGTTGGTGTTAATGTTGAGCAGGTAGCTAGTGCTCGGGGTGATGGTGTTCCGACTAACGCTATCAAACCATTATAGAGAGATCGGTTACAAAGAAAGATTTGATGAATGGTTCTCCCATAGATAGGGGAACCTATACACCAAGGAACTAATCTAGAGAATTTGTAGAGCCTAACTCTTGGGGGAAGCCTTGATAATCGTCGTTCAGTCGATACAACTTATCTGGAGTATATTATTGTTTGCGCCAAAATTGGTCACAAACACTCAATTACAAATGAAAGCACCAAATCACAGTCACAGATCATGGGTATATTATATGTAGTAGAATTAAATATGAAGAACACTCAAAAAATTAAAAGAAAAGCAGTAGAAAGACAAGATTTATAGTGGTTCGGCGTTGTAGACAATGTCCACTTTGAAGAGTCGTTGTTTTATTGATTATAACTTACTGGTTATAAAGGTTTACAATAGTACAACCGTGTTACAACAATGATTTCGGCAGAGTATCGGCGTAGAAGAGCCAAAGATCCCTTTTCCGAAGCTCTTGGACTGCTATTTATAGGTGTAGGCTGCAAATATCTTGCTCAGATATCGAAAGACTCCTTCTCTCATGTGAATGGGCCCACGTAATCGATCCCCTTCCATTTTGACTCGATCCATGATCGATACGTTCAAACTCTTATCGATCCAAAATTGCTCTATTTGGGTTGGGATCGATCATGGACATTCTAGAGGTTGTACGCAAGCTCGATAAAAATTTGGTGGAATTTGGACTTGTAGATTGTGAGATATGATCGATGCAAGTTTGCATTTTCAAAGTACTACCGAGCTCGTATCGATACGATTCGCATCGCTTATTTCGTACCGATGCTGGCACATGCCGATCAGATGTTGTGGTGCTATACTCTGGGATCGATCCATTTTCTATGCCAAATGACCGAGTCTTCCTCTCTTATAGGCCTTGTTTGTATCCACCAGTGCAAACTCGTTCGTATCCATATGTTGCCTCCTACCTTCCCCTCGATTCCACGAGGGAACCATGGAATCTACCCTACTGGATTAGTATCCATTCCTCTATAAACGCCATGTTGAACAGCTCCGCCTGGTATCCTTCCTGAGGATGGATCAGCATGCTCCTGGGGAGTTCCCCCTAGCTCTTGGGCTGCTCCTGATAGTCCTGCTCCATTCTGAATCCTAATTGTTCCATGCTCCTGATTCCTATCTCCAGCACCCCTTGAAGTGGCGTTCTCTTGATTCTGCACTCTAGCATGTCCAATTTGCTGGACTAGGTTCTGCATCATCTCTTCTTTCCTTTTCAGAATTCCGTCCTGCATAGCTTCCATCATCATCTCCATCTCATCTCGGATGATGAAGCCTGAGGCCTGATTTGCTCATGGGGAAGCTTCCTGACTTCCTTCATGCTGACTTCTATCCTCTCTTTGTTTCCTTGTTGATTGCCTTGTCATAGCTTTCTAGATCCAAGTTTTTAGCTTTCGGATCCAAAATATAAGTTATAGGATCCCTGAATGCTAGCCTTCTAGTGAAAGCACCAAAATGTTGACGCAAAAATTGGTCACGAACACCCAATTACAAAAGAAAGCACCAAATCACAGTCACAGATCACAAGTATATTGTATGTAGTAGAATTAAATATGAAGAACTCAAAAATTTAAAAGGAAAGCAGTAGAAAGATAAGATTTATAGTGGTTTGGCATTGTCGCCTACGTCCACTTTAAAGAGTCGCTATTTTATTGATTATAACTCACTGGTTATAGAGGTTAACAATAGTACAACCGAGTTACAACAATGATTCAGGTAGAGTATCGGCGTAGAAGAGCCAAAGATCCCATTTCTAAAGCTCTTGGACCGCTTTTTATAGGTATAGGCTGCAAATATCTTGCTCGGATCTTGGAAGACTCCTTCTCTCATGTGGATAGGCCTACGTGATTAATCCCCTGCCATTTCGACTCGATCCACCATCGATACACAAATTCATATCGATCCAAAATTGCATTGTTTGGGTTGCAATCATGGACATTCTTGAGGTTGTATGCAAGCTCTTGTGAAAATTCGGTGGCATTTGGACTTGTAGATTGTGAGATACGATCGGTGCAAATTTGCATTTTCAAAGTACTCTAGAGCTCGTATCGATACGATTCGTATCGCTTGTTTCGTATCGATGCTGGCATATGTCGATCATATGACATGGCGCTATACTCTGGGACCGATCCACTTTCTATGTCGAGTGACTAAGTCTTCCTTTCTTATAGGCCTTGTTCATATCCACCGATGCAAACTAATTCGTATCCACGTGTTGTACTCTATTACGTATCAGTCTGAGATGAAGTGTTTTGTATTATTTACCCGCCTTTTGGCAATGTCGTAGACAGGCGGATTTAACTAAATCGGTTGCTCGATTTTCAAGACTGGAATACGATGGGTTTTAGTCAATTGGATGGATAGACAATCAATCACGAATGGTAATTATGATTGTGAAGCCAGGATTCAGCATATTCGATGGACAAAAGTTTGCTTCAAGTTGTATTTGGACTTGCTTTGGGTTTTCTTGTTGGTTTCTCTGAGTCATCCAAGGTAATGCTCCATGTCGGGATGTTGAAATCTGGAGTGGGTTGGCAAGATGGAGCCTCGAGTTGGTCGGCATGTTGAAATCTGGAGTGGGTTGGCAAGATGGAGCCTCGAGTTGGTCGGCATGTTGGAGTATGGAGTGGGTCGACATGTTGGAGTCTGGAGTGGGTCGACATATTGGAGTCTGGAGTGGGTGGGCATGTTGGAGTCTGGAGTGGGTCGACATGTTGGAGTCTGGAGTGGGTGGGCATGCTGGTGTCTGGAGTGGGTCGGCATGTTGGAGTCTAGAGTGGGTCGGCATGTTGGAGTCTGGGGTGGGTCGGCATGTTGGAGTCTGGAGTGGGTCGGCATGTTGGAGTCTGGAGTGGCACTGCATGTTGGAGTCCCAAGTGGGTCGGCATGTTGGAGTCCCAAGTGGATCGACATGTTGGAGTCTGGAGTGGGTCGGCATGTTGGAGTCTGGAGTGGGTCGGCATGTTGGAGTCTAGAGTGGGTCGGCATGTTGGATTTTGGAGTGGGTCGGCATGTTGGATTCTGGAGTGGGTCGGCATGTTGGATTCTGGAGTGGATTGGCATTTTACATACTCCAGGAAAGCAGTGGTCGATTATATGGATTCGACTATGGCCCTAATGGGCCCGTATGACTCAGGAAGCCCAATACCTCGGATTTTGCCTATAAATACAACAAGCGGGGATTCAAAAATGGGATATTCATTATGTTTCCCTTCTTCTTCCTCGTTAAGGCTACTCTGCCTTAATTGTTTTGAAAACTCCAAACTGTAACTGTAACTGATTCTCATATCAATAAAATTTTGGATCGGACATAGGCCAAAGTCAGCCGAACCACTATAAATCCACTGTTTTTTCTGCTTTCTTTTTAATTTTTAATGCTCTTTATATTTTTACTCTCTACATATACTCTATCTGTTATCTGTGACTGTTTGTTGGTGCTTTCATTTATGTTTGGGTGTTAGTGACCAATTTTGGCGCTAACATTTTGGTGTTTTCATTGAGAACGCTAGAACTCAGGATTCTAGATCTTGGACTTTAGATTTAAGGTTTAGGAACTCAGATTCTTGGGAAGCTATGGCAAATCAATCAACAAGTATACAAAGAGCGGAAAGAAGTCAGCACGAAGGAAGTTAGGAGGCTTCCTCGGGAGCTAATCAGACCTCAATTTTCATTATCAGAGATGAGATGGAAATGACGATGGATGCTATGTAGGAAGGGATACTGAAAAGGCAGGAGGAAATGATACATAACCTACTCCAACAGGTTAGACAAGTTAGAGTGCAAAAGCAAAGGAATGGAGTAGTAGGTGATGCTGGAAATGAGGATCACGAAGCTAGAGCGATGGGAACGGAGGCAACCCAAAATTAGGAACAAGGGCATGAAGCGAACGGAGTATGGGATAGAGTTGGACCATCGGAAACGGCCCCTAAACTTAGGGGCATGCCCTCGACTTGTGTAGGCTCCATTCCAGTCAGTATACCAGGCGATGCCGGGAAATTTGGCTTTAATAGGAAAGTGGATGCTCAACCAGAAGGGCAGGTTCCAGGATTCCCTCGTGGACTCGGGGGGTAGGTTGGAGACAATGGACAGAGGTCGCTACTTGATGACAATGACAGGTTAGCGGACGTAATCAGACGGGCTATGAGGGGAGGATTGGTGAATAGATATTTGGAGGATGTGAACAAGAGCCCCTTCACTCCTATGATCAGGCAGGTAAGGAATCCACCGGATTTCAAACTACCATCGCTGGAAATGTACAATGGGAAAACAGGTGCCACAATTCACCTAACAATGTATATGAGGCACATGGAAGTACTAGGGGCATCGAAGGAAGTCATGGCATGGTGCATCCCTTTGTATTTGACGGATATAGCGACATTGCGCTTCAGACAATTGGAAAGTGGCTCTATCGGCACATGGACAGTGCCGATTGATAAGTTTATGAGGCAATTTTGGGTCTACATCGTGCGACCTAGGAGCGTGATGGCTTTGATATCGATGAAGCAATGGAAGGGAGAATCACTTAAGGATTAATCAGATTCAATGCGGCAGTGGCTTCGATGGATCGACCTAATCCATCGATGGTTTTGATGGTGGATGTCTCTAGGATTGTGGATAATTCGGATTTTAAGATATCGTTGTAGCAGGATCCACCAATGGATCTCGGGGAGTTTTACCCTAAAGTGGAAAGTTTCTAAGATAGGAAGATGCGAAGGCTGAAAGAGAAGGGAGAGAGGTAGAAGTTAATGCGGTAAAAGGTGGAAGTCCACCTAGGGAGGATTCAAACAAGGACAACGGAGGCAAATGGAAAATAGATAGCGAAACACGTTAAAAAAGCAATGGAGGGAACCAAAATTTTATTATTATACAGATTTAAATGAGACTATAGAAAGAATTTGTTTAGATACACAAGGACGCCTCTAGTATCAAAGGATAGCTAAGAGGGAACACCCCGAACATGAATAGGCATCGGGAAAGCATTGCCTATTCCATGAGCTGGATGGGCATAACACAAATGACTGCAGGCATTTGAAGGATACCATTGAGGAACATATAAGGAATGATCATTTACAATAGTACATAAGGAATCGAGCTATGGTAGTGGAACTGGAGCAGCCACTACCCACATTAGACGAAGTTGGCATTGGATCTAGGCATCGTCGCCTTATTATCAGCTGAATGTATTTATGGCTTTGAATAAGTAGTGAACCCCAAAGTAAGGGGGCTAAGTCACTTACACATGTATGGGATCGAGGACGGTCTCTAGGCATGCTCTGAGATGATGATATACCATGATGCTTGGGTTTATGAATTTTTTTTTTTCTAATTTCTATGAACTCTAGTTTCTTTCTTGGTACTACGGACATTTGATTTTCTTTATTGTATGGACTTTTATTTTATCAATGGAACTCAATGTTGATTGGATTTGGAATATTAATGTAATAAATAGTACAGATCACATGGTTACGGTCCCAATCGGAGTGATGGGGCAGAAATTGCATGTCACGAGTCCCTTCATCGGAGAGCGATGAAATGGACTCTAGCATGGAATGGACTGAAGAATATAAAAGTCCTTGACCGGAGAGTCGAGGCCGGAGAATATAAAAGTCCTCGACCGAAGAGTCGAGGCCGGAGAATACAAAAGTCCTCGACCGAAGAGTTGAGGTCGGAGTAGGATAAAATAACCCGGATTTGAGTTACAGGACCCAGAGAGATCCTAAATCTGGGTACGGACCCGGTGAGGTCCTGGATATGGATTATAGGACCCAGCGAGGTTTCGACTTTGGATATGGACCCAATAATTCCCCGGATATGGATTATAGGACCCAACGAGGTCCTAGTTACCGGTGAGGTCCCGGGTATGGATTATAGGACCCAGCGAGGTACCGATTTTGGATATGGACCCAATAATTCCCCGGATATGGATTATAGGACCCAACGAGGTCCCGGTTATGGATCATAGGACTCGAAGAGGTCCTGGGCTTGGATAAAATGACCTGGAGAGATTTTGACGTTTAATGGATACAGAATGAATTAGGAATTAGATATTGAACCAGAACAGTTGTGGATTTTTTTAATGATCCGAAGAGATCATGAATTCAATTAATGGATCTAAGGCTATTCAATACACACCTTCCAAAGCAAGGCATGTTTTGGGGGAAAATTTTAACCTGCCGTTTGGCAAGGCCATAGACATGTGGATTTAACTAAACTGGTTGCTTGGTTGTCTGTTAGGAACTGGAGATGTGGTTTTGATGACAACAACCTTTGTAACTTATTTTATTATTACTTATATATTAACATCGTTGTCTAGATATATATGAATGTTATTCTGCAGGATATATAAGGCAGGTACAGATTATTAAATACTGTACAGTATAAACATCAAGAATGAAGAAATCAAGTTTGAAAACTCATGAGTATCAAGATCAAGATTTCAAGATAAGTGTCTAGTTTTGTTAAAACTTCATAATAGCATGGAAATCTTTATTCCAAATTTCATTTGGGAAGGAACCCATTTCTACCTTCTTAGTGGCTCACAAACCCACGACAAGTAGCTTACAAACCTACGACAAGTGGCTTACAAACCCACGAACATCCTGGTTTTGTACAAGTACTCGAGTCCTGATGTGATGAGATATTCTGTAGGAAGAAGCTTGCAAAACTAATTCATAATGGTTTTTTAAAAAGATTATCAAAACTTCTTTTCAAAATGTTTTAGCTTTAAAAATTATCTTTTCAAATGATTTTCAAAAAGATGTACTAGACTTAAAATATTCTTTGTTTTTATTTTTAAATAAACTCTTGTTTTAAACTTTGTTTGTTTACAAATCTATCTTTTGATTTTTAAATATATTTTATAATACACACACACACGTCAGATTTAAAATCATATTTATATATACAGCCTAAAAATATATTTTTCTACTCTTCTTTGTTTTAAAACATAGGAAAATTAGTTTATTTTACTCCAGAATCATTTCATCTTGTTTTCCTTTCAATACCATTTTCAAAACAAATTTTACATTATTTTTTACTAAGGGATTAGACATCACAGGATATCCCATGTCAACATGGTGGCCGTTAAATTCAAAAGTTTCAATTTTGAAAAGAAGTGTCTATTTATTCAAATCTCTTCACGAATGGTTATGACCGTTACTGGTCTATAAGCCTTCACAAACAATTTTTTAACTAACTATTTTCTTATTTTTCTTCACTTCTCCTCCACAAATCCATATTCTAAAATTTTCATATTTTAAGAACATGCCAAAATTCTGCCGAATTCTCAAGTGAATCAAATTAGAATCTCATTCTTGTTTGATTCTTTGCCCTCTCTCGAAGATCAAAGTGCTATTTATAGTTTTATGATCAATTTGTAATCAAAAGTTTATCAAGTCTCTCTGTAAGGTGTGGTTGTGTCTGGAAATCAATTGGGTAATCTTGTGTTCCATAAATCAAGAGAGTTTGCCCCGGACTCAAAGACAGGAAGGCACCTCAAGGCCTTTCGAAATTAAGGATTGTAATCTCGACATTGGTATAATAAAAATATGTATGAGATGTTTTCCTTGGTGCAGGACTGGATGTAGGGTAACTTCGAACCAGTATAAAATCCGGTGTGTTCTTTCCTTTTACTACCTTTTATTTACTTTCTGCATCTGTGTTTGATTTTGTGATTGTTCTGTGGTTAAGTTCTGCATTAGTTTGTGTCATAATTTTAATTTAGACCATATAAGTCTTATAATCCATTAAACACTATTCACCCCCTTCTAGTGTTAAATTAGCCTTAAGATCCTTAATCCACACTCCCTTTCAATTGGTATCAAAGCATAGGTTTTCATAGTTTTCACAATCTAAAAATTGAAAAGTTAAAAATGGTATTTTTAGGAAATTTTGTTAATACTAGTTTGAATTTATGCATTTCATCAATGTATCATAAGTCCACATACAGTTTTTATGAAAAATCAAGTTATCTACCGAATTGGTTTGTTATGCAAGAACAGACATGTTACATGGCTTTTGAAGAATCAACAACCAATGGACAAACTGTGCAAATCGAGAAAGATAAATGGATACTTGATAGTGGTTGTTCAAGGCATATGACTTAAATCCCGAGAAACTCAACGACATTATATATCAAGATGGTGGATTGGTCAACTTTGGAGATAACTTAAAATGATATGTGATTAGCATCGACAATGTCAGTAATTCTAAAACTCCTCTTATTTCTGATATTTTGTTAGTTAGGAATTAAAACATAATTTGCTTAGTATAATTCAACTATGTGATAAAGGATATAAAATTAAATTTGGAAAAATAAGTGTCACATCGAAGGTAATAAGTCAAATATTATCTTTGAAGGAATTAGGAAGAAATACATTTACATCCTTAGTATGAAAGTTTCAAATGATAACTTATGTCTTTTGGCTAATACAAGTGACTCTTGGATTTGGCATAAAAGGTTTGGTCATTTAAATTTCAAACTGTTATCTAGGTTATCAAAACTTGACTTAGATATAGGTCTTTCCAAGTTAAAATTTAAAGTAGATAGTATATGTGATGCTTGTCAATTGGGAAAATTTAAGAAAAGTTCATTTAAATTAAAAGATATGATTTCTACTTCTAAACCTCTAGAATTACTTCATTTAGATTTATTTCGTCCATCTCTAGTTTAATCAATTAATCACAATAAATATGTTTTTGTAATTGTAGATGATTATTCTAGATATACTTTGACAAACTTAAAAGTGATGCTTTTGAATTATTTAAGAATTTCGCTAAAAGAACTCAAAATCAACTTTCTTTAAAAATAAAAACTATTCGTAGTAATCACGGTGGAGAATTTGAAAATGAAAATTTTCAGACTTTCTATAATCAAAAAGGAATTACTCATAATTTCTCCTTTCCAAGAACTCCACAACAAAACGGAGTGGTAGAACGTAAGAATAGAACGATTCAAGAGAGTAACTTACCTAAAAACTTTGGGCTAAAGCAGTCGCTACAGCTTGTTATATATTAAATAGGATTCTAATTAGACCATTAACTAATAAAACACCATATGAATTACTCTACATTAAGAAACCCATAGTGGCTTATTTTAAAGTTTTTGGTAGTAAGTGTTTTATTCTTAATATAAAAGATAATTTAGATAAATTTGAA
The DNA here is from genome assembly GCA_030765085.1 of Allium cepa. Taxonomy (NCBI): domain Eukaryota; kingdom Viridiplantae; phylum Streptophyta; class Magnoliopsida; order Asparagales; family Amaryllidaceae; genus Allium; species Allium cepa. The sequence goes on along the minus strand of CM060932.1, from coordinate 724,420,410 downwards.
CCTAAATCCGATAAAGGTATCTTCATCAGATATTCTAATAGAAGTAAAGCATTTAGAGTTTATAATTTAAGAACTAACACTATTGAAGAAACAATGCATGTATCTTTTGATGAAAATTTTAAAGATACTGTACAAATAGAAGATGAAGAAGATTTTGTAACTTTAAATAATGAACATAATGAAACGAATTATGAAATCATTCAACCTAATAAAAGAATTAGGCTATTAAAAGATCATCCTGTAGAAAATATACTAGGAAATATTGAATTTATAGTTAAAACAAGAAATCAACTAAATAGTATGAGTAATGTAGCTTTTATATCAACTATTGAACCTAAAAATCCCAAAGGAAGCATCATCTGATGATTCATGGATTCTTGCTATGCAAGAAGAATTGAATCAGTTCACCAAAAATGATGCTTAGGAACTTATTTCTAGACCTGAGGATAAAAGTATAATTGGAACAAAATGTGTTTACAAAAATAAAATGAATGAACTTGGTGAGGTCGTGAGAAATAAAGCTCGTTTTGTCGTGCAAGGTTATTGTCAAGAAGAAGGAATTGATTATGACGAAACCTTTGCACCCATAGAAAGACTAGAAGCTATTAGGATTCTACTTGCTTTCACAAACTACAATAATTTCAAGTTATATCAAATGGATGTTAAAAGTGCTTTTCTAAATGGTTTTGTAAAAGAAGATTTTTATGTTGAACAACCTCCACTTTTTGAAGATAATAAATTTCCAAATTATGTATATAAATTAAAGAAAGCTTTATATGGTCTGAAACAAGCTCCTAGAGCCTGGTATGAAAGACTAAGATCTTATTTACTACAATCTGGTTTTGAAATTGGTAAAACAGATACAAATCTTTTTATTAAAAGAAACAAAAATGATATTCAATTAGTACAAATATATGTAGATGATATAATATTTGGGTCAACTAATAACATAATGAATAAAGAATTCTCAGATATAACGACTAAAGAATTTGAAATGAGTCATATGAGAGAACCAAGTTTCTTCTTAGGACTTCAAATCAAACAATTAGATAACGGAATTTGCATTAGTCAAGAAAAATACGCTAAGTATTTAATTAATAAATTTGGGTTGACCACTTCTAGTGGGAAACCAACTCAAATGACAATTAATGTAGCTTTAAGTAAAGAAGATAAATCAAAAGATGTTGATCAAAAATTATATAGGGGAATGATTGGTTTACTGCTTTATATAACAGCAAATCATCCTGACATCATGCGTAGTGTCTGTCTCTGTGCAAAATACCAGTCTCAACCTAAAGAGATTCACTTATAAGCTGTTAAAAGAATTTTAAGATATATAAAACATACTTCAGATTATGGTTTATTTTACCCTAAAAATGATGTATTTGATTTAATTTTATATTGTGATGCCGATTACGCTGGTTGTAAATCAGACCGAAAAAGTACAAGTGGAACTTATCACTTTCTAGGACATTCTCTGGTTTCCTGGTTTAGTAAGCAGCAAAACACTGTATCCTTGTCAACAACTAAAGCAGAATATATATCTGCTGCTTTGGCTTATTCTCAAGTTATATATACGCAACACACCTTAAAAGATTTCGGATTAATTATAACTAAATCACCAATTTATGATGATAATACTAGTGCAATAAACCTATCTAAGAATCCAACTCATCATGCTAGAACAAAACATATTGATATTAGACATCATTTTCTTAGAAATAATATAAGTAAAGAAGTCACAACTCTTGAATATATTAATAAAAAATAAATTTTGATATATTAACCAAACCATTAAATGAACAAAACTTTACTATATTTTGGAATAGAATTAAATATATGTTGATTGATTAAAATATAAATTACAAAAAATACGAGTATAATTAATAATTAATATAAATAAAAATTTCTCAAAAATTGAACTAGGCATGTCGACATGATCCATCCCCCTATGCCGACATACAGGCCGAGATTTTCAAATTTAAATTTCCCTCTAAAAGAAGTTATTTGGTCGTATATTTATATATTTTGAATTTTACTCCTTTTCTCTGTTCTATTCTCTGTAATAAACTTCTAAAACAGTAAATTAATGGCTTCCTCTTCTAATAATGAACCTTCTTTACCTATTTCTCCTACTTTGGTCCTTTTCAACGTTCCACACACGTACGAGTCATCAAATTACAAGAGAAGATGACAGATTTGCATCAAATGACGATGGAAATTCAAGCGAGTCAACTGCGAATGGCTAGAGAACAAGATAGGTAAGACAGAATCCTTAGGAATTTGTGAAACTTCCCTATGGATAACCATGCCAATCCCATTATCACCGAAGAATCATTACAAGCCATGGATTCTGAAGAAGAAGAGCCTTTAGAAGAACCATAAGATAATCAAGAAGAAGAACATCCTCTGCCGAATCCGAATGTTCATATGGACGAAGACGATGGCATGATTTGCGTTGGAGAGGTCCTTTTTGACGCTAATGGGAACTTGATCAAACAACTACAAACTTTTATCTCCACTATCCAAATTGTTCGATCCATAAATCACCAATAGTTAAGGGTCATCGTTAAGCCTTTTTCATTTTTCTTTATCTTGATTATATATCGGTTTGTTAATTTGTATATAAGTGTTATCTTAATGTTCTTCTAAAAACAATCTTTGGTGTATAAAACTTGAATTCCATTTAACTTACGATGCTATATTTCACTCATACATAGTTATTATTCTTATGCATATGTTTGTTCATCTCATTTTCTATTAAGTTGAAGGTTTATAGGTTATTTTGTTGATGATAAAGGGGGAGAAGTTATATAAAATAGTAGGCTTGGAGTAAAAGGGAGTTGGTGTAAGGGGGAGTTGTGGTATGATCGAAGTGGTAAGTATATTTTATAAGATTGTCATCATCAAAAAATGGGAGATTATTAGAAACTGGAGATAGTGGTTTTGATGACAACAACCTTCGTAACTTATTTTATTATAACTTATATACTAACACTATTGTAAAGATATATGAATGTTATTATGAAGGATATATATAAGACAGGTACTGATTATTGATGACCGTACAGTATAAAGATCAAGAATGAAGAAATCAAATTTGAAGACTCATGAGTATCAAGATCAAGATTTCAAGATAAGTGTCTAGTTTTGTTAAAACTTCATAATAGCATGGAAATTTTCATTCCCAATTTCATTTGGAATGCAACCTATTTCTACCTTCTTAGTGGCTTACAAACCTACGACAAGTAGCTTACAAACCTACGACAAGTGGCTTACAAACACACATACATCCTGGTTTTGCACAAGTTCTCGAGTCCTGATGTGATGAGATATTCTGCAGGAAGAAGCTTGCAAAACTACTTCAAAATGGTTTTTCAAAATGATTTTCAAAACTGCTTTTCAAAATGTTTTAGCTTCTTTTCAAATGATTTTCAAAAAGATGTTTTAGCCTTAAACTATTCTTTTTTTTGTTTTTAAATAAACTCTTGTTTTAAACTCGCTTGTTTTTAAAACTATCTTCTTATTTTTAAATATTTTTTATAATATATATATATACGTGAGATTTAAAACAAATTTATATATACATTCTAAAAATTTATTTTTCTACTCTTTTTTGTTTTAAAACATAGGAAAATTAGTTTATTTTACTCCAGAATCATTTCATCTTGATTTTATTTCAATAACATTTTCAAAACAAATTTTACATTGTTTTTAACTAAGGGATGTCGACATCATAGGATACCTATGTTGACACGGTAGCCGTTAAATTCAAAAGTTTCAATTTTCAAAAGAACTGTCTATTCGTTTAAATCTCTTCACGAATTGTTATGACCATTATTGGTCTATAAATAGCCTTCACAAACGAATCTTGTAACTAACTATTTTCTTATTTTTGTTCACTCGGTCTTCTCCACAAATCCATATTCTAAAATTTTCATATTTTTAAGATCGTGCCGAAATTCTACCGAATTCTCAAGTGAATCAAATTAGAATCTCATTCTTGTTTGATTCTCTTCCTTCTCTCGAAGATCAAAGTGCTATTCAGAGTTATAAGATCAATTTGTAATCAAAAGTTTATCGAGTCTCTCTATAAGGTGTGGTTGTGCCTGGAAATCAATTGGGTGATCTTGTGTCCCGTAAATCAAGAGAATTTGCCCTAGACTCGAAGACAGGAGGGTACCTCAAGGCCTTTAGAAATTGAAGATTGTAATCCCGACATTGGTATAATAAAAATCTGTACGAGGTGTTTGTCTTGGTGTAGGACCGGATGTAGGGTAACTCTGAACCAGTATAAAATTCAGTGTGTTCTTTCCTTTTACTACTTTTTATTTACTTTCCGCATCTGTGTTTGATTCTATGATTGTTCTGTGGTTAAGTTATGCATTTGTTTGTATCATAATTTTAATTTAGTCCATATAATTCTTAGAATCCATTAAACACTATTCATCCCCCATTTAGTGTTAAATTAGCCTTGAGATCCTTAATCCGCACTCCCTTTCATTGTCGATACTGGAATACGATGGATTTTAGTCAATTTAATGGATAAACAATCAATCATGGATGGTAATCATGATTATGAAGCCGGGATTCAACATATTCGATGGACAAAAGTAGCGGGATACTTGAAATATGATTTTTGACGAAAGTTGAGTTGTCACGGATTGCCTGGAGTTTGCTTCAAGTCGTATTTGGACTTGCTTTGGGTTTTCTTGATGGTTTCTCCAAGTCATTCAAGGTAATGCTCCGGGTCGGTATGTTGGAGTCTGGAGTGGGTCGGTAAGTTGGATTCTCGAGTGGTTCGGCATGTTGGAGTCTAAAGTGGGTCGGCATGTTGGAGTCTGAAGTGGGTCGGCATGTTGGAGTCTCGAGTGGGTCAGCATATTGGAGTCTCAAGTGGGTCGGCATGTTGGAGTCTTGAGTGGGTCGGCATGTTGGAGTCTGGAGTGGGTCGGCATGTTGGAGTCTCGAGTGGGTTTGCATGTTGGAGTCTGGAGTGGGTCGGCATGTTGGAGTCTAGAGTGGATCGGCATGTTGGAGTCCGGAGTGGGTTGGCATGTTGGAGTCTGGAGTGGATCGACATTTTACATACTCCAGGAAAGCAGTGGTCGGGTATATGGACTCGACTATGGTCCTATCGAGCCCGGATCACTTAGGAAGCCCAGTAACTCGGATTTTTCCTATAAATACAATAAGTCGGGCTTCAGATAAGGGATATTCATTCTGTTTCCCTTCTTCTTCCTCATTAAGGATACTCTGTCATAATTGTTTTGAAAATTTTGGATTGTAACTATAATTGATTCATATCAATAAAAAGGAAAATTTTAGAGTGGACGTAAGCCAGAATCAGCCGAACCACTAAAAATCCACTTTTTTCTGCTTACTTTTTAATTTTTATTGCTCTTTATATTTATACTTTCTACATACACTCTATCTGTTATCTGTGATGATGAGTTAGTGCTTTTATTTACGTTTGGGTGTTAGTGACCAATTTTTGCGCTTTCCAAATTATTCCATTCATGTCGTTCACTTGGACCTCCTTCGTACCGATTAAAAACCGAACTCGTATCGACGCCTTTTGAGTGGTGTACCATAGCAGTGGTGGTACAATTCATATCGATCGTTTACCGATCAATACGAATTGTGTAGATGGCAGTCGATATGAATTGGGTATAGATGAAAGTGATACGGTATGTTCTCAAGTGATGGACACGAGATGGGGTAGATGTGATGGATACGAGGTGGTACTTTTTCCATGGATACAAACCAGTGCTTACTTGATGGATACGAAGTAACCTACATTTGATGGATACGAACTAGTGGTACTTCACTTGAGACTTGATCGACCCACAACTCGTGAACATGAACTCCGATTGACTTGAAATTTGGAATGTTGGCCTCCGTAGCTTCGCTTTTCATGTCTTACCAATTGTAGCTCGATCCATGCTCGGACCAAATTTGCCGATATCCATAGAGAACCTGTGTACAACTGATCTTTGGGACTGATTGTTTTCGATTTCCAGTCAATTCCTTAGTGTCAAGGCCTTGCCAAAAGGCGAGATAACAAATACCGATATAGTTAGGAGGCTAGTAAAGGAAAGCCAGCACAAGGAGCAGCGGTGATTAGGGTTCTTCACCTAGTGGGAACCCATTCACTAAAAGTATTATGTAAGAGGATGATCCTAGTAGAACCATGATGGCGTTGTCATATAACAAAAGGATTGATTCGAGACAGCAACTTATGAAGTATGAGTAACACATAAGTGGTGCCAGGGTAACTGCTGATGTTTGGTGTAGCTATTTCCCAATCTTTATTAAAGGAGTATCTACGATGTGGTTTCATTCAATTCGTGCTAAGGTTAATATCTTCGTTTGATCTACTGGCTAGAAAGTTCGTTGAATGGTTTCGACTTTATGCTGCTTGTCTAAAAGAAATGATGTCCTTATAAGTATTTTTCAAAGTCTTGAAGAGTCTTTGAAGAACATTAGTAGATTTAGGATCGTTGTAATTTAGGTGAGCAGTATCAAGGAGGATATTATACTGATGGCATTGGTGAAAGGAATTCATCCTGATACTGATTTAGGTTAATGGATGAAGATGAAGTCGCCACCAGCCATAAAGGAGTTTTATCAAAAGGTGACCCAATATCTGCACTTGGAAGAGGTAAACATAGCCGTTAAAAAGGCTGGTGGAAGATCGTCTAATGGGATTGTATAGAGTAATGTCAATGTAAAGTAAACATGAGGAAGCGAGGGCAACGTTATGATTAATGGTGAAAATAAGAATGACAATTAGATGAGAGGAAACCAGGGTGCTAGAGGTAGAAAACAAGACTTTATGAAGCATCATAGGCATCCGAAGCATGATGATTATACCTTCATTGAACAAGACTGTAGAGAACATTTATCTTGCCATGCAAGGCATTGAAAATTAAAAAAAGCCAGCTCGAGAAGGGAGTCGATTGAGTGAGAGAGTATGGTTAGGAGGTATAGTCACTTCCATGAAATCCACGAGCATAACACAAACAAATGTCGACATTTGTGCTATATATTCAAATACCTGGTTAGAAAGAAGAAGCTTAACAATAGGTGAAAGACACAAAGGATGTCGAGCAAGTGAACAGTCAACCCTGGGGGTAAGTGGCTCATCAGGTGTAAGCTGGGCCTAGCGGAGAAGAGCCTAGGTAGCCTAAAAGAAAACTTGTGATTAATACCATTAATGGTGGACCTAATCCGATAGAGAAAATATAGAATGAGATGGAGAGATATGGAAGTTCGTTAAAGCATGTTGTTTAGAAGGGTTACTTTGTTGTAGAAGACAGATCTCTAACAAAATAAGTAAGGTTGATGATTGATGATGTAGTATTCAGAAATTGTGGTAACAACGGGGTAGAAGCGTCGATGCTTAACCCCTTGGTGATTAAAGTCGTGATTGGGACGGCTGTTGTGGAACGAGTTATCATTGATTATGGAGCTTAGTTAATATTTTGTTCAAGAAAACCTATGACTTGATGAGGATGGATGTGCAGGATCTGAAGCCATGTAAAACCCGCATCCATGATTTAAATGTGAAGCTTGGTGAAAGTGACTACAAGAGAGTGAGGGTGCATACCTTCGTTGTGATAGATATGTATTCTGCTTATAGTGCTTTCTGGGGCCAACAACCCTTGCCAATTTCAAAGTGGCATTGGCCCCATGGTGCTTGATGATGAAGTTCCCGACCGAGAATGGGATAGGGGCCATTAAAAGAAATTAGAGTACTAGACATGAATGGTATGTCGAAGAGTTGAAAGAGGGAAGAGACGTGAAATAGGAAAAGTGTAGAAAGGACCATCTACACCAAATCAATTGATGCATAGAAACCACCGCTTAAGCCCTGGTTTGGATGATATAGTATATTTTACGAACCTATGGATCCGAGGAAAGAGCTAGAGGGTGCATGTTTGGCCCCAGCTAAGCTGACGATTAACATTTCGATCAATCGGGATGACCCCACTCGGGTCTTAAAAATTGGATATCAACTTAGCATAAAGATGTAGGAGTAGTTTGCAAAGTTTCTCTAGGAAAATCTAGATGTGTTTTCTTGCACACATTCTGATATGCATGGAATATTGAAAAGATAGCATGCCATACGTTGAATGTTAACCCATTACGCCTCCTGTGAAGTAAAAGAGGTGAGGCTTGGTCCAAAGCTAACTACTGCATTGAAAGAGGAAGTGGATAAGCTGAAGGCTAATGGCTTCATCCATGATGCTATATATCTCAAATGGGTATTGAATCTAATGCATGTTAAGAATCCTAAAAAAAAATGACGGGCATGCATCGACTACTCAAATTTGAATAAAGCAATCCTAAAGGACAACTTTCCACTGTGAAAGATTGAACAACTAGTGCACTTAACTACTGGACATGAGTTATTATACTTTATGGATGCTTATTGCAGCTATAATCAAATACCAATGCACATCCCGAATCAAGAATGCACCAATTTCATCACCAGTGTGGGGATATATTGTTATCATGTCATGCTATTCGGTTTGAAGGGCGCAAGAGCTACCTTGCAAAGATTGGTGAATTCAATATTTAGAAAATAAATTGAATGTATAATGGAGTTTCATGTGGACAATATGCTAGTGAAATCACAACGATTGATAAACCATATGAGAGACCTCTCGAAGATTTTTGTTGTACTCTAAAGATATGGGATGAAGCTAAATCCATTGGAATATTCTTTTAGAGTCGCATCACATAAAATTTTGGGTTTTACAGTTAACTCAAAGGGCAAAGAAGCTAAGCTAGAGCAGATTAAAGTATTAAGAGATGTTGAAGCCCTGAAAATAAGAAGGGAAACGTAGAGCTTGAGCAGAAAGGTCGCTACGTTGAGTTGATTCACCTTAAAAGCGATGGATAAATGCATGTCATTCTTTGATTCCCTCAAAAAAAGAAAGGGAAGTTTATCTATACAGAGGAATGTCCAAAAGCTTTCTAGGCCTTACTCGATCATAGGGAGAGACCACTAACCTTATCAAAGTCATTAGAAGGAGAGGACTTATTTTTTTATCTAGCAGTATCTGTTCACGCACTGAATGTAGCCCTAGTAAGTGAAGAGACCAAAATCTAGAGGCATGTGTACTACATCAATAGGTGATTCACAAGAGTAGAGAAGAATTATATAAAGTTAGGGAAGCTAGCTTACTACTTACTGATCGACTCAAGGAAGTCATGACCCTACTTATAATCTCATCTAATAAAAGTATTGACTTATCAACCATTAAGACAAGTGTTGCACCAATCTGAAACTTTAGGATGGTTACTAAAGAGGAACATGAAGTTGAGCCAGTACGATATAACCTACCATCCTAGAAGGGTGATACGAGGACATGCATTGGCCGATTTCATTATTGAATTTACTTTCTGGGATGGAGAAGCAGAGAAAGATATTGAACAACCTATTCGGTGGAAACTACACATAAATGAAGCGTCCAATGAATGTATCTTGGGTAGAAGTGATCTTAGTAACCCAGGAGGAATAGACAATCTATTATGCCTTGAAGCTTGAGTTTCCCACAATGAATAATAAAGCTAAGTACGTGTCTCTTATCACGAGGTTCATGACATCCAAAGAGCTAAGAGTCAAAGCATCGCATCTATATAGTGACTCTTAATTGGTGACCTGTCTCATGAAGAAATAATTTCAGGTTAAGGGTACGAGACTCACCTCTTACATGACAAAGGTTTTGGAACTACTAAATGATATCAAATATTACACAATAACACACATTCCAAGAGAGTAGAACATGTAGGATAATTCATTGGGAAAAGCTTGCCAGATCTGGGGATGCGTAGCTTATGGTATTTGTTCTAGTGTTGGTTTTTACTGGCTCCATGCATCGACCAGATGGACGTCGATTAGTTTTTTAAGGCTGAATTGGAAATAGTGACATGGATGACTTCGATCAAAAAATGTTTATTGTAGGGAACTCTCCCGAATGGAATAAATGAATGAAGGAAATTCTTATGCAAAGTACCACGATCTATTATTCAAGAAAGAGTACAATGTGTCACCAATGAAGGAGCTAAAATGATCCTTGTGGATGTACATGAAGGAGCTCGTGGCGATAACATCGGGGGACATAATTTGGCAAGAAAGATTCTTCGCTATGGATATTTTTGGCTCATAATCAATCAGGATGTGGTTCATTACATTAGAAAATGAGTAGGTTCTAAAGGTTTATGAATATTCCTTGAGCAACACCCACAGAGATCGTGCAAGTGGTAAGCCTATAACTATTTGTAGTTTGGGAAATTGATATCATCGATCTGCTACCAATGTCGAAAGCCAGAGAAAAATATGTCGTTATTGCATTTGACTATCTCACAAAGTGGGCTAAAAAAATTTGCTAGCTACGATCACTACGAAAAAAGCGATCAACTTTGAGGTGAAAATATCGTCTGTCGATTTGGTGTTCCTCAAAAAATCATCACCCACAATCAGATCCAATTCAACATCGTCGAATTCTAAGATTTCTGCAACAATTACTGGATGGAAAAGAGATTTGCAACCATAGCATACTCACAAGTGGATGGAAAGGTAGAGCCAATCAAGAAGATCATCAAATCCATCCTAAAGAAATAGCTGACAAAGGCTAAGGGCATATCGGTCGATAAAGTTACCCTAACATTATGGGCTTCGTCTCACAAGTCTTCGACCAATGATATTCCATTCACTCTGGCCTACAAATCAGAGGCCATGATTCCAATTGAATTATAAGTAACTTCTCATCCAAAAATCCACCATGATCCTAAGATGATCGAGGAACTCTTGCTTGAGTCCCTTGACTTGATCGATGATAAGCATGAAGAAGCTAATTTAAGGGTTGCCATTCACTAGAAAATATTAGTATGGAAATTCAATGCAAAGATCAGGAATTGAACTTTCAAGATCGTTGATCTCATTATGAAGTGAATCTTTCCTAATCCAGTGGCTTTGGGCACAAATTGGAAAGGTCCACATGCAATTGAACACAAGCTTGGAGATGGAATATTCAAGCTAGAAACTATCAATGGAATCTCACTTCAAAAGGCGTGGAATAGCAAACATCTAAGATGCTATTTCACTTAAATGTATCTTTCTAAATATCTAATTGGATGTTGTGTAATAAAGCAGAGTTTGCCATTCTTATGTCTATAAAAGGAATTGGCTTTGAGGATCGATTGAACAGTATTTCAATAGCCTGACTTTACGCTTTGTAAACAACAGAATTGAATATTATGTGTTCGAAAATGTAGATATCAAGATATCTGGAGATAAATACCGAAGAACTCCTTTAATCCAGGATTAGATCGCGGGAGTATAATCAGATCAGGATCGATCGTGACAATTTGCCATATACCCCTAACCTTTAACCATTGCATGAAGGTAGGCAAGGTCCAAGATTACATCCTAAAGATAGACAAAGTTTAATTGCGATGCCCGTAGACAAGCATCTTAAACATTATGTCTCAGAGATATTACATAGCAGTGGACTGAATCTCCTTTTTCAAATGAGATCAACACCTTGGGACATGTAAGATTGGATGTCTAGAGATAGGTGTTTGAAGCATCAATTCTAATGAATATTGGTAATCAACACCCAAAGATATGCAAGAACGAGTGCAGACGTTCAAAGATGGATGTTCAAAACACTACTTCCCCTAGAGTAGGAAGCGATGTAGAAATCCAACCTCATCTTTGGTTAAATGGAACTTGACGAAGATAAGCTAGGTAGGCTCCAAATGATTATAATTCTGCTAGCCAACGAAGAATTTTCTTGGTCGACATGAATAGAATGAAATAGTGAGAAGTTATTCATATATAAAGAGTTACGGTAAATAATAACATCGCCTGATTCAGATACAATCATGATAAATATAATCAAAATAAGTATAGAGGTGAGAAGAAGATGGAAGTTTGAAAGAAATATATTTTATTAATGATTAAAGAACTTTATAAGCAAAATCAAAGGCCATACCTACACAACAATTACCATATACACGGACAAAAACTAAAACAACTAAACGACAACGTACGAACAGCGATTAGGTGTTGCTCTTTTCCTTCTTCCTCTCCTTCTTTCCCTTGGGAGAAAATACGACTCGCCTTTTGCCAACTCTACATCTTCTTCCCCCAAATAGGTATCCCTTCGTATCTATGTTCCATTCATAGTAATCCCTTGGATACTCAAGAGCATCATCCTAAATGATAACCGTCGTAGGATCGGAACCTGGAATGACAAGTGATAGTATAGGAAAATCGACCAAAAGAGGAGGAGGCATAAATCTTTTCCTTCTTGATTTCCTAGACCTTTTTGGCTTGTATGGTCTCCTCCTCTATTATAGGTGGCCCAAAATTATGCTTAGTGGCCTCTATATTGACTATATGCTCATCTCCTTGCATCACATTGGGATTGCCCATAGTTTCTTTAGTCAATGCATGAACCTTTTTAACATTAGGACCGGCCATATTACTAGCCAAAGAAGTTAGGATATGAGTGGGGGCAGGCACGATAAATGATTCTATCATTGAAGCCTGGGTGCCTAAAGTCAAATATCCTTTTGGAAAGGGGTAATAGCAGGTGGACCTAAAACTTTAGAAAGTAAACAATAGAGATTAAAGGCATCGATGGGTGCCATTTAAGCCTTATCAAACATAAGAGAAGTTAATGATATACCTCCAAGAGAAGCGAAAGTCACTTATGAAGGAGTTCGCGCAAAACTCCCCTCCATAATAGGAAATAAGATAAGAAATTTTGGAATGGACTCTATGATAGAGTTAAGGATATGTTATAAGGAAAATTCTGTAATTTATTGTAAATTAATTAACTTTGTAATCAATTCTCATTTGTAATAAAAATGGTCTTCTTTCCGTTATATTTTTTTACAAATAATTAAATATTTAATTAAAATATATTTAATAGAAAATCCATAAGTGATGTGTTTATGATGGTAATTAAAAATAGTTGTGATCATGAGTATTATATAACGATCTAATAAACACATCATTTTAAATATCCATAGTCAAGATGCATCGAGACTGGATATCGATGTATCTATCAAAACTAGAGTACATAGCGCTCCCCAAATGTTGGATAGTGTATTACTCATGACTGCTGGGGGGCACCAATAGGTTATGAACTGATAGTTATTGGATAACCATGGAATGAATCACTCGATGGTTTTTTGTTGGTTAATATACCTAAGGCCAAACATAAAATATTGATGTAACTATTTTACACAGCTCTCTCGACTTGAGAATACTATCAATCCTCAATATGAAATCTCCACTTTGATTACAGTCAAATAATGGCACAGTATCCATCTAGTTATAAAAGTTGGGTCGAGTGGAAGTATTAGAAGTGAAACACTATTCAAGAGAGGATTCGTCTCCTCGGTTATATGGTTAGTATCACTGTCAACTCAAGTCTACTCAAAGTCAAAATCTCAGACCTGAGTAGTTCACTTAATAATAATTGTTCTTATCGAACCAAGGACTTTATGTTCGGATTATATAGTTGAATATGGATGATATTGGAATTCTGACTGTTGCCAAATTCCATAAGTCCAAAGTGATATAGTTTTGATGAATAAAACTGTTGTAAATAATAGCCACGATCGGGTAACGCTTAAAAAAGTGAAACTGGATTTTACTGAAGCCAAGTAAGTGATAAATTTTTCCAAAATATCACACCACCAGCTAAGTGATGTGTGAGCGTTACTATTTGAATAGTTCGATATTAATCGCTGATCAAATTTACACCTAACAGGTTACATAGCCGAAACGTTGAATACTCCTTTGACTAAGCAATAGAATTAACTTATAATTGTCATAAATTAATTAATATTTATGAAATATTAATTATGAAATTTTATTTTGAGTTGGTGAACAAATATTATTATATATGTTTGTAATAGCTATGAATATATTAATTGACATACGATATCGATACACGTTTAAATTAGATTTAAATGCAATATAATATGTTCGGGCTACAAATGGGTTTGAAGCCTATATAAGGCTGGTGCGTTTGGCCAAGACAGAGCATAATAGGGTGCAGCCATATGACGGCAATAATTGGGGCTTGGTTTGGATCGATAAGAAAGAGAAAATGAGTAAGAGAGAAAAGAGGATCTATATCCTAACTTATCACTTTATTCTCTCCTCTGTATAAACATCATTATCCTCACTCATTCACAACTTCAGAAAGCCTCAATCATCATTCATTTTTGGTTAAAATTATACTCCATCTCCCCTTTAATTTTTAAATCCCAAATTAAATTAAATAGTTGTTATTCGATGGCCGGTGGTTATCGATTCAGGAGCTAGCACCTTACGGGATTGGAAACTAGTTCAAGGAGTTGATTTCATTGTTTCATGGTGTACTAATAAGCTTTGGAGATAAGGTAATTTTTTGATTTACAAATATATAATCACATTTAGATAATTTATAAATCATATATTATTAATTAATTAGGTGATTATTCCATTATATCGATATATCGTCACATTCACAATGGTTATTTGTTTATATACCTGTATATAATAAATAATTTTTTTAATGTATATGCCTCTGATAACATGGCTCAAGAAAATTGATTTTTTTATTTAAATTAAATAATATACATTATTTAATTATATTAGCTTCCTAATTCGAATATTAATTCTTATAGTATACAAAATATAGTTTCAAAATTTAATACAAATAATTTTATACTTAATGATCTTTAGGCATAATTAAAATAATTTTATAAGTACACATTTATTTTTAAATATTATTTAATTCATTTAATTCTATAAATAAATAATATCTATATATTATATAAAGGGGCTTTTAGGCTAAGGGAAAAAGTTGGAGAAAATTTTAGTTTCAAGGATAAGAAGTTTGCTTTTTAGGCCAATAGACACTTTTTAGTGTAAATCACAAAATGATAGTTGCAACTATCGTTTTCTATTCATACTAAAAAGTTTTCCTTAGACCTAAAAATTGTACCTCGGACTTACTTTTTTTTGCAAGTTCTTCCCTGTGCCAATTTTCCTATTATATAAAATATGTTTTAAAATCACATAAAATTAAATTTGCATCTAGTAACACATTCGGCAAATAAAAAAGTATTCTTATACATAACTTAAATATTTAAATCATAGCTTAAATTAATAATTAACTTTAAAATCTATTTTAATTATGAAATATATGAAGGAAATATTAAAATATCTTCAAATTTTGCTGGAATTTTTAAATTTGAAATTTTATTTCAAAAATGATTTTTTATAGTAATATATAGATATATCAATTTCCAGAAGAAAATTAATGTATATAAATATTTAAAAAAAATCCAACTTTTGTCATGGGCATTATGATAGGCATATATTCATTTTATGCATTTTATACATATGCATATATATTTCATTAAATATACTTATATATATTGAATTATTTAGAAGATGTATGTATGTATTATTAAATAAAAAATTTAATTTCTACTTTTTAGTAAGAATAAATTTTAAATATAATTTTAAATATGTATATATTTTATAAACTTCATATACATATAAATAATTTCAAAATTATATGTGTGTGTGCGTGCAATGTTTTGAATACATAAATTAAAGTGTATAAACGTACATTTGGATGATATATCCATATACTAGATGAGCTAACATTTCTATTGCGGTGAAAATCCCAGCACAACACAGGCATATTATATCTTGCACGGATTGTTATGTGACACACACATACACAGATGTGTGTATGTGTTATACATACATACATATACATATATATAATATTAATTACACAATATAAAACTGTCTTATAAATTTAAATAAATAATGATTTTATTTAAAAGAAATTTAGAAATATTTTAAATAAAATAAATTTCGTAGGCCTAATATAAATCCAATATGATTTTTTGAAATTCACTCATATCTTTTGCTATGGGCTGACCTAGTTCTAACAATGGTATTAGGACCTAATATCCTATGCAGTCTAAATTAGTCATGTTAGGATCAATTAGTTAAGCTCATAGCCCAAATAGCAGAGTGTCTATAATGTTAGTGTCAAAGGATTGGGTTCGACTAATCAAGTACTCTTGCCTACCCGGCTACCGGCTTGGCCCAAACAAATATATGAGCCCAAAGGTTAACCCTAATAGAAAAGGCCCAATTTCAATTGGGCATTGGGCTAATTTTCAAAATTGTTTAAAAATTAAAAATATAAGATCTGAAATTTGAAAGTTAAATTTAAAATAAAATATATACATATTTCAAAAGTTATAATATAATGAAAATTTACAAATGTCTGAGTTAATATAATTAATTTTAAGATTTATTAATAAGGTTAATAAAATATATTAATTAAATGAGTTAAATAATTAATAAATATGTACATGTATTATATATTATGGTATATGTTATACTGTTTTAAAATGTTAAAATAACATAAGTACACATGTATATTTATACATGAATTTCAAAATTAATATAATTCAATAAAAAATATTTAGTTAAATAAATAAACTAAAAGGTTAATTAATTAAATAATACATACATATATATGATATATATACTATAAAGGTTTACTATATTAGAAATATTTAATATAAATGCTAAATTAAGATAATATAAAATTAATTAAAATGTTAATTAGTAAAAATTAATTAATAAAATTTAATTAATATATTATTTTACATAAGACTATTATATAAGTAATATGAAACATAAAAATTATATAATAGTAAAACTTATATAATATGAATGTATAAATTAAAGTTGGAACTTTAAGAAACTCTAAATAGACTTAAGGAATAAATACATACACAAACATACATATATTGTGATTTCAATGTGTTTAACACTTGAATCACGAAGGTATTTCATAAGAAATACGTTTTTCCATAAGTCAATGTCACTCAATATAATATATGGAAAATTATGAATCATCAATGTAATGTTGTCATTTGCCATATATATGTATATATTAGTTAATTACTTGCAGACTCCTTAGTTGTTGAGCAAACTCAAGCTAGGGATGTTATGTATAGCATTATTAATATATCGAATAGAGGAGATAAGATAACTATATGTATTTGCTGAGCGTACTCAATGTACATATACTATACTTAGGCTATCACGATGTGGTAAGTACGAATGAATAATTTTGTTTCGATTTGTTAAGAAAACTCGAGGTTGAAGTGAAACTAAGACAAGGACCAAGAGTTGGGAGTTGTATATGATACAATCGATAAGGGGTAATCCATCATCCATGGAGCTATGACTTGTTGAGAAAACTCAAGGTCGGAATTTCAAGACAGATGAGTCTTAACCCCTCTAGTGAAGTCGAAAGACTTATATATTTTGACTTATGGTTTGGCGAAACACTGAAAACTAGTGGGAGCTTATGAGTAAAATGAAACATAAAGTTTACCTTACTAATATTATAAGAACATCTACTATGGTATTGTCCTAATAATCTACCAATGAAAACTGGTAGAAAATGCCAATGTCAAAACTGTTTTCTAATCATGACAAGCTTAATTGACCTAACTACATCGCATAGCTAAGAGAAATAAAGGTAGCATTAACTTACGAGCATCTATGGTTGGCTATTTCATCTGAACCCAAAGAATAACCCATGGATGATGCAGACCCCCGAACTAAGATTTGCTTATGAAAAATGGATTTCAGACCTAGAGATCGTCTATGTTATGGTGCTATCTACATTAGACAAGCCATTGCAGAGGCAACATGAAAACATGTCTATTCATGAGATATTTGATAGTATTAATGCTTGTTTGCAGCCAAATTGGTCACAAACACCCAAGAATAGATTTGTGTAGAGAAGTAAATGAAGAAAGTAAAATTGAAACCGAGGAGTAGGATTAATTAACAGACTAATAAGAGCAATAATCAAGAACACAGAAATTTATGGTGGTTCGGCGTTTTATGCCTAAGTCCGCTTTGAAGATTATCTTTATTGATCTGCTAATAACTTGATTACAGCAACAAGAAATAGGAAAAACTTGATTACAATTAAGACTAAAGTAACGAACAATGTTAATATGAACCATGGGGACTGTATTTATAGGAAAAGATGATGAGATATTTTCACTAAGATTTCGGCAAAAGGCTCTCTAGGTCCACAGCGGCCCACCATAACGATCGACATATCTAACTCGACCATCGACCTAAGTTTAGCCGATCTTTTTTCTTGTCTCCAATTTTAGTGCGATCGTTTATAGAGGTTCCCACATGTATCTTGATGTTGCTTCTAAAGTACGGAATCATTCTGACTTGTAACTTAGAAGATGTGGATCGATCTTGGTCGAAATAGGATTATGCATTGGAACATACTGATCGTTTTTTGGACTTAGCCAGAACGATCGGCCAAATGCTGAATGCTACTTTAGGACTCACAATCATTTTTGTAAGCCTCAATCTTCATTTTGTTGATTTCTTGGAAGTTTCAAATGGATTGGTCTTGTGGATCTTAAGATATTGAGCGTTCTTCGATGACTTGAACTATCTTAGGATCGTTCTTGATCGATCCATGCAAATCCTTGCTTCATCTATAACTCGAGCATATGAACTCCGATCGACTTCAAATTTGAAATATAGCTTCATGGGGCCATGCCAGTTACTCCATGCTTACTGCACCTCGATTGGGTTTCGGTCCAAATCTACCCGACCATCATTTATACTACTGTATTTAATCGGTTCCCAAGGCCGTTGACCATTCGTTCCTAGCCTAGTCGATGATAACACGACCTTACCACAAGGCGGTATAACATTTTCCCCTCAAAGTACACCATGCATCATATATGACATGCTTTGATTCGTCGTAAGCTAGAACCACCTAAAAGAAAACCATCTGATTCATCAAATAGTCGATTCCTTCCATTGGGTTGTTTTCTTATCGAAGGTCGTATCCTCCTTATTCATCGTGATGATTGCTCGATTTCCAAAGGTATAAACACGGGATTACAACTTGTTAACAATCATCTTGTTTGACCCTAGCAATTTCCAAGCTTCGGCAATTTAGCTTTAGTTTTCCTCTAGTCGGCTTTAAGTGACTATTTAGTTTTCTTCTATTGATTTCAGAAAATTAACTTTTGAAATGTATACTTATACATATACATGTGAGCACGTGACTCCTGATCACGATTACCCGTTCACGAGTCGCTGTCAAGTTAATGGAGATAACTTTCTATAAACAGTTTCCACCAGTCGGCATTTTTTCATGCACGCTCTCTTCCCTTTTTTTTATATAATTTTATATATCCATAATCTTCCCTTACTTAGAAAACAAATTTCAAACTACTCATGATCATGAAAACGATCGGCATTAGCTAGGTTATGGAATGGTCGGTATAAGGCTTGGGAGTGGGATGATCGACATAAGGCTTGGGAGTGGAACGATTGGCATAAGGCTTGCGCGATGAACGATCGGTAAAAGGCTTGGAAGTGGAACGATCGATATAAGGCTTCTGTTGGGGACGATTGGCTAAATCTTTGGGCGTTGGACGATTGGCTATATTTTTTAGACCAAAAACGATCGGCTAAATCCCTTTCCTATATAAGCCTCTACATTTAGTCATTTTCTTTCACTCTTTTCCAATCGTTCCATTTTGAAGCAAAAAAGAGTCGAGCCTCTTCGTCTTTTTCCTACTGATCCAAGCAAGAATCACCACAAAGTCATCATCCTTGGAATCGATTTTAAATCCTCCTTTTTCTGATTCAAACTTAGGGAGCACAAATCCTAAACTTGCTTCATAATTTTGAGAATGGAATGGCTAGGGATTAGTGAATCCCTACTTTTCTTTGTTTTATCTATCTTATGCAATGGAGACGAGGTGGCTAGGGATGAATGAATCACGACTTCAGTCGATCGCCCGCTGATGGAGATGGAGCTTTGGATGTGAAGAAGTTTTACGATTGATCATCCATGATCGTTCTTGGTTGATCGGCGAAGCTCTAAGATGTTGTGGCTCGAATATCACCTATGAACGATCGGCTATACAATGGTTAGTGGCTTATTCGAACGATCGATGGGAAAAGCTAATGCTAAACGATCAGCTAATGTTGTCTTAGGAAACGATTAGCCTTAATTCACATACATGAATGATTGGCCTAATTTACAAATGAACCTTTCTTTTTATAAAACTGAATTTAAATAGGTAAACTTGAACTAAACGATGAGCTTTGGCCTTTCATACCTGGACAAACATTAAAACTTGTATATGAATTGCATATGATCTAACTGCATATTTGGTAGAAAACTACCTTAGAACTGTGATACGAACTAATGCCTTTAATAATCGTCTTGAAGCTCACCAGTAACTTAGATAAAACCCACAATTTTGTTGGCTGATGATCGATCATGAAACTCATGCTGCATGTTTCCTAATGACACGTAGTAACAATTGAGACGGTCAGAAATGACAATCTCTCTGGTTAAACTTCAACGTCTCGTTGTCTTTTTTGTATTCAGTTTTGCACAACTTATTACTATATTGAACAAAACTTTTGTGACGCTTCACCCCGAGACTCATATTAACGAAGATTATTGCTGGGTAATATTGTCTACTAACGTAGAGAATAGGGTTAGTTAGGAGCGACCATTTATAGCTTTGTCATAAACATCTACTGAATACATTGATTAGTGCTCCATTTTTTTAATCTCAAGTAGATCGACATATTCAATAAATTCTTAATACAAAACTATAGGTGGCAAATGGATCTATCAAAACAAAATACAACAACTCAATGTAAATCTCACCACAGAATAACAAATATATATATAGACACATATACACTAATGCATCCCAATATAATACAAATGATGCATCAAAAGTGGTATATGACCACACTATATACAACGAGTCAAATAAATATACATCTCAAAGACAACTCCAAAAAGACTATAACTTTAAAAGATGATAAATTGTTATCCTAGCGGAAGCTTTAAGCAAAGCTAAGTCCAAAGCAGGTATCAACTGAAACAACTCGGTCTGACCCGAGTATAAAATACATGGTTAGTCTAGGTAAAACAATCATATTAATAAGGATAGACGATAATATGAAGCATAAGGTACATGGTAGGGTATACTCTCGAATGAGAAGAAACCATGATATGAGCACACACTACTTCACATAAGGAAATGGATGATTATTCTTCTCGAATGAGAAGAAATATTAATATGAGCATGTCCATAACTCAAGTGAACTAATATCACTTAACTATATGGAACCTCGAAAGAAGAAAACTCACTGATAATACCCAAATAAGAATTATACAAGCCTCGTATCATGGGCAAAATCCCAATAATAACTATAATGCTTTTGATGAACCATATCTCCTAAATGGGAGAAATCACAAAGCAAAAATTTCGCCAAAATGGCAAACAAAAAAATGTTCTCAAAATAGGATAATCCCCAAACTCAAAATACGCCTCATCTCATCGACATATATAAATCTCAAAGCACCAAAGAATGGCATATAAATCACAACAAAATAAAACTCGACTATGAATTCAAACTTCGAATATAATCACCATATAGTCTATACCATCGCACTTAGGATAAGTAAATAACTCACAAAGGTGACTGTGGTGAAAACATATGTATAAATCTTCAAAATCAAGAAATCATCAAAACTCATAACTCTAGGAATCAATAAAGAGTTCAAAACCTCATAAATGAAATCATCATATATAAAATCTCCTATAGCTCAAGGCTATAAATAAATAAAACCATCATCTCAAAATGGTGAAATCATAATAAAACACGAAACTCAGAAATCCCGGATTGGCCAGATCCCCGATTGCATGCTGAAACAATGCTGCATGTGCTAAATTCTTGTCCACTACTATATATTAGGTACCTATCTCATGACGACCAAAGTCGTAGAACTCATGACGACCGAAGCCGTAATAACTCATGGCAACCGAAGTCTTAATAACTCATGATGACCCAAAGGTCTATAGTACTGGCATACTCATGAGTGTGTCACAAACACTCAGATAGGAACTCAAAAAATGTCAACGTGCATCCCATACCACACGTTCTCACTTAACGGTTTACTAACCGCTAGTCAATGCCATATTAGAAAACAGAAATCATAAAAATCATAAAATCTTAGAAAGCTCATAACTTTCCTCGTATCATCGGCAAGTACAGAAAGACCTCGTGATGGTTTCTCATAAACCATAATTCCCAAATAGGAAATCTCAAACTCAAGACTTGCCTCATAGGCAAGTATAAAAACATCGTGATGGTTCTCATCGACCATAACTCCTAGTAATAGGGGATCTCAAAACTCAAAACTCGTCAAATATTGGCTATCTCGGATAATTATGAAAAATAGGAATTATAAATCTCAAAATACGCCATGAAATGGCAAACCCGAAATATCAACGCAAAAATCCATAACCTCAATAGCTTCAATCATACAAGTCCAGAATTAACCGAAAAAGTAAATACACATGTCCCATACCATGTGTTTCACTAAATCGTTTAATTCTCTATCTCATACGCTCGAACAGTGCATAAATGTATATTTTATATTTAAAATAATTTACTTGAGAAAACAAGCTTTTAAAACCATTTTCCGAAATCGAATTTGAAAGCAATCTTGGAAAATTCTCTTACTATAGAGAATATATTGATTTTATATCTTGAAAATAGTTTAAAATATTATATAATATTTTTTTTAAAAGCCAATATATTTTAAAAATTATTTCAAAATTATTTGGAAAGATCCATGCTTGAAAACAAAGAAAAATATCGAAAATACTCAAAATCGATAATCAAATTTAATTCAAATTAAATTTAAATTTGAATTTCAAATTCACCAAGACTTGGCTAGCCTATTGGTAGGCATCATTTCCCTCAACCACAATCAGAAGAATCATAGAAATATAAAGTAGAAGTAGGAAAATCGGGCTTGAAATGAAGTAGAACACAAAAAACACAAGGCAAATATATAAGTCCCTAGGCGACATGCATGTTGGCCTGGGCATCGACCTCTACATCCTTAGGTCGACCATGGTGTCGACCTAAGGACTCTCTGGGTCGACATGCATGTCGACCCAGGGAAGAAGGGTGTCAACCCCTTTCACACGATTTTGTACAGGCGGATTCCAACGTTAGTATTGATTTTCCAAGCTATTTTTCACATATCAAACAACCATTTCAGGTGATAAAATTTTGCAAAGATCAAATACAACAAATGAACTAACATCTAAAAAAAATCCGATAGCATTTCGTTGCCGTATTGGAAGATATAAGCATGCCAAGAGACAACCCAAACTGGTTTTCACAGAAGAAACAAAGCTATAGAAAAACAACTACAGAGACATATTTTTGTAAAATTTTAAGCAATTTGAAGCATCGGCTTCAGCTAGATTTGTAAGTTATCAACTCACCTTGCTTTGAAAATCAAAAACTTGGATTATTCGCTAAATTAAGTAAGCTTTTAGCTAATTCTGCCTTGTGGAACTGGTAAAAAAAGGAAACAGGTGCATGTAAAGAAGAAAAACCAATTAAGAGACAATCACTAACCAAAATTTGGATATTGATGAAATACATAGGTTTTGGATTGGATTACCTTTAAATTTCTCTCTAGATTGATAAAAATCACAATTTGTTGAAGAAAAATTGGAGTTTTAACTTGGAATTTGAGAAAGAGGATGTTTTTCTTTTTCTGGTTTCTATTTGGAGAAGATGAACTAAAGCTAAGTACATACAAGTTATTTTTCTCATTTCTCAATCTCTGGTTTAGTTGGCTAAGTGGGCTTTGGATCCTAATTAGAGAAAAATATAAACTAGGCCATGATAATTTAATTCACACCATACCAAATATACACTAATGCACAATGTTATGAAAACAATACCATTTCTTCATGTTTTCTCTACAAATAAATTATGAAAACATACATTCATGAAAAATAAGATATTTTTCATCATATAAAAAGATAATTTTAGTTTTAAAACATTTTTATTATCAAAAACCCTTATTTTACATAAATACACAATTTTATACAAATAAATGCATAAATCCTTATTTTTAACTTCTAAAATTTTTCAAAAATTATTTTCTTGTATAGAAAAATATGACAAACCATTTAAAACTCAATTTATAACCTTACATCATTGTTAAACCAAATTTCACCTTTTTTAAATAAAAAACATTTTAAAATCAACCGCTTTCTTTAAAAATTAGTAAAAGAAGCAATTGGCATTAATTACTAGAATTATTGCATTTTCTCTAAATGAAATCATATGTCACTCATATTGTCACAAAATAAACAAGAATAAAGCTTCCAAAACTTTAATTTCACATTTTCTTTCCAAAATTCATTGTTTATTCAAGATAAACAATTTAAATCTACAATTTAATTTAATTCTCAATATTAAATTACAACATCCGTTATAATTTAACATTTATAGGTAATCACCAAAACCAGGGTTGTTACAGACTCCCCCTTATAAAAACTGCATCCTCATAATTTCTAAGGAGGAACTACGTTCAACATGATTATTTCACCAAGCAAAAGAAAGATAGACAAGATCTAGATTTAAAATTCTCACTCTCAACTCAAGATGATAGAAAGTAAAAATAAGTTTGCTCGATAAACTCTACGATTTCTCGAATATATTCGTCGGGATTAGCTGACTATAGAATTTCTTCGAGCAACACCTCATGATTTCGAAGGCTTCTCACCTTCGAAACAGAACACCAATAGAATTCTACCCAAAAGATCAATCAAGTGAGATTGATTTCTTAAAAATTTCTCGAAAAAAGTCAGGATTTAGCTCAACTTTTATCTCGGACTCCAATCAACGAAGTGACTATCGACGTAACTTTTCCATGTGTCACTACGGAAATAGCCACATCGACACTAATTTGACAACAAAGAGGTATAAAAACTCGACGAGAGGTGGTTTCTTCAAGTGCCACCAAACTCAAATGACCGCATAAAGGCAGGTTGTTAGATAATTTTCTAAGGCAAGACAAACTCAAGGAACAAAATAGATAATATATTAATTTACAATCAAAACTCCTTAGAGTTTCAAACTCATTATTTTCATAAACAAAATCTCAAATTTTAACATTTGACAATTTAAAACTCTTCAATATAGAACTCCATAAATAATATAAAGACTCAAATTCTTATTTCCCTATTGTTATAAAATTAAATTTCTATAGAATTTTATAAATCCATGCCAACAAATCTTTATGATAAAATTTAAAAGTTATCCACTCACTATTTTCAAACAACCAAAATTTCCAAAACATGTGACAAGCCAGAATTTTCAACGTTTGAAATTGAAATATTTTAATTGATTTCAAATATCTGAATTTTTAATTTAAGCTTGAGTTTCAATTTTAACTATGAATTTGGTAATTTAATTGTTAAATTTAATTTATAGAAATTTGGGTAAAATTGTAAATCTTCAATTTTGAGCCTGTTAAAAATAATTTGATGGCTTAGAAAATTAATATTGATAATACTGAAGATGATAGAAGCTTCAGAATTGAATTTTAAACTGTTTTGTTCAGTATTGAATTTTATCGTTTAAATCGATATTTAAAAATAACCTTCCGAGGCACAGTCTCGGAATTCCATGAAACCAGTCCCATGACTGACCTGGAGTTTATTGTTCCCTTTCTAAACTCTGGGTGCCTATAATTTTCCACACGGTCAGCCTAGAGTCAGGTTACCAGTTATTCGGAAACGAAGTCGGAAAAGAGTTATTGTGGAGATCAGGAGTTGAAGCTGGATGGTGAGACGTATCTCTTTACTATGTAGTGTCTGTTACATATGGTTAGTGCAAATCAGTTTTCGTATAGTCAAGTTAAGAATAATGTTTTAAGATCTCACACCAGTCCCACGACTAACCTTGCTTATCTAGGTGAAACATAATGGGGGGTTCTCGCTTTGCGTTAGGTGGCGAACGGGAGACTCTTACCCCCACATGTCCTCTTTAAGGGGTTGGTTAGGCGTAAGCTGTGACAGTCGAAAGGCTGGCCGTAAAAGCAAGGGCAAGGTCCATTGTAAGCCACGGCGGGGCTGGGATGGTTGAAAAGCCTACCAGTCGAGATTGGCCGCGGTCGATGGTTGAAAAGCCTAGATCTTTACAAAACATGTTTCATATGCTTTCAAAGTAAAAAATTTAGTTTTCAATCCCATAAATATTAATTTCCAAACTTAATCTCATTCAAACTCAATGTACCGTGTCTGATTTTCGCATCACAGCGTTTAGGAAATTCCTATCGATAACATTGATTAGGCGCATCGACCATAATTCTTAAACACTCGACAGACGACCCAACACAAAGTCGATTTCTACATATAAAAAAATGAAATATCTTATATATAATACTCAAAATACTCTTTAATTATCTTAGAAAAAAAATCCAATATCTCTTAAAAATATATCTTTAATTTGAAAGATTTGAAAACTCAATTTATAACTTATACTCAAAATTAAAAACACAAGGAGAACTCATTGAGATATTCCCAGAATACTCATTTCACAAGATTGACGGAATAGACTGGAGTGTTCATCATTTCGAACGGTGTAACGGGCCACTCATAAGGACCATACAAGTGTAGAGTGTGGTAAAAGGAATGCCATCCTCCAGGACTCGTAGCTCATGAAAATCGGTGTAGGGTTAAGCTGAGGAATGACCCTAGCACCACTTAATAGATTAAAAGCGATCAATAAGATATAAGAGTAAGGGTAAGATATCTTCTCGAATGAGAAGAAGAACATCAACAACATATCATTACTTTGAGTAATGTAATATCACAAAGTATATCAATAATTGAGTTTCCAAGAGGATATCTCAAAAGTGGCAAGAATGGCAATATCAATTAAATTCAATGAATCACCTCATTTTCTTGGTGGACATCCTTGTAGAAGGATGGCCGAAAGGCTAAGAATTGGAAGGAGGTCAATATAATACTCGATTTCCCAATGGGGTGACAAACCCGAGCGGACTCATAGAATCAACAAAGTCACAATGACCGGAATTCGAGATATATCATCAACATCTCAAAACTCAAGAGTGAATATAGAAATTTCAGAATCATCATTATCATTATCAATCGAAATCACATTTTATTTCCAAAATTCATTGTTTATTCCAAATTAAAAATTTAAATCTCCAATTTATTTTAATTCTTAACATTAAATTATAACATCCATTGTAATTTAATATTTATAGGTAATCACCAAAACCAGGGTTGTTACAACTTTATCGCACCACACTAGCACTCACTATGCACTGGGGGGGGGGTATAAGTTACTTTATTTAATTATGATTTTTACTAAGTTTAATAGCAATGGGATCTAAATGTTTCGAGTGTCTTGTGACTATGCTGGCAGAATCATCTTCCCAAAGGAATAGCTCTGAAGTTGTCCCCATCTTTCCACCGGAGTTTATAAACCCTCCTCCTGATACTCTGGAAGACGCAATCATTCTTGAGAATCCTTCTGATTTGTTAGCTTCAAAAATTAAAGAAAATCTCTCCAAAGAATTTGCATAAGGCATGGAATTCCCTTTGGCAACATGTTGGTTCCATCACAAGATGATAGGGCTCATAGTCCCCCTAAAAGGTATACAACATGCAATAAGTTATGTGCTGGGCCGGATGCATCCCGCCTTTCAACTTATTGATTCGGTAGATTTTAGAGTATTTAAGGATAGCTCAGCACAACTCCACCCAAATTGCTATGCTCTCCTTTATTGTACGTACATGCTATTTATGGAGTTCCTGCACCGTCCTTCCACCATCGAAGATATTCGATTTATTTTTACTTTCAAGCTATAGATATGGAGTCTCTCATTTACATTACTTGAATCGGCAAAGAGGTGCTAAATTCTGATTGACGCATGGAACAAGCTAAGTGACTTTAAAAGTGAATGGCATTTTAATCGCTGCCCGCCCGACTTCGCTCAACAGTGGCTGGAAAGACATAAGTGTCACCCACCATTTTCATGATAGCGTAGAAAAATGATATCAAGGTGCCTTCCTTACTATGATATTCCTTTGCAGGCGTCGTTATCCGGCCTAGCGACAACATTTATGAAGTGACGGTCTCAATTCTGAAGAATGCTTCACCCGAGGATAGGAATATCAAATATTTGCTTAGGGACAAACACCTCGTCACTTTTTGTTTAATAAAGGAGGGCCTCGGTATGGGGCTAACCAAAATAACTTAGACGATATGGATAAGACCATGGGTTACAATTAGTCAAAGGGAAAATCAAGCTGATCCCATGGTGCCCCCAGTTACGAGTGCTCAAGAATTTGCTAATATTGACGCCGGGGGGCATATAGGCGACGTACTTGGTTATAATGGTGACAAATACGGTCCTGGAGTCGATTTTGGATCTTCACAAGCCTCGCAGCCCTTGGTTGCTGATAGGAGAAAGAAGAAAAAATTCGTACATAATCTTCCAAGAAGTCACCCGTCCGACCAATCCAAGTCGTCAATGCTCCTAAATTTGTTCAATATGAATCTTCCTCCTAACCATCAGAGCATTTGAGTTTACCACTCGACTCTTCATTTGGTCTACTAATACCACCTGATCTCGATGCTTTCCATTTTACAAATGTGAGCATTGAAGGCTCGGAATCTCCCATCAGAATTGGCACTAATATTCCAACTTTTGGAGAGGAAGTTACACCAATAAGCAAGGCTCCTGCACTTGGTCTGTTGGGGGTTTACACTAGGACACTTGCACACAGTTACACCCCTCAACACTACATTGTCCTTGACGCGTGCCTTTTAATGCTTAAAGTTGACCGACTTTTGTTTTTTTGCAAAAAACGACATTAATGAAGTGGAACATGTTTGATTCTTTTCGAGACATACGTCACCAGTCATCAGGTCTATGCTCCAGCTCTTACTACAGTAGTCGAGATTATTGCGATTCCAACTATCACCCTAGTTGTGACCGGGATCATTAAGATAGAGATGATAAGGATAAGCCACCCCAGGATAAACACAGATCGAGATCTTCTCCTCCAAAGGGTCCCCAAAAACTAGATGATTGCAGGGACTTGCCTAATAATCCCTCTTACAGCCCTTCTAATATTCCAACGCCTCCATAGCTTTTGGTTCCATCTCATTCTCAATAGTCGAGCGATCATCGCTGCTATGGAGAATATACTGCTGCTCCCAAGCTCGGTAAAGATGGCGCTGAAGTTGAAGCTGCTACTGAAGATTCTACGATCAATCCAACTACTCGCATAACATAGCTTTGCGAAGAATTTTCAAATTTATGCTTTGAAGGGTTTTATTTTCCTCCTAACTTAAAGAGGGTTCTGGATCATGTTCAGAAGAGGACCATTGATTGCATCATTGACATCCACATGCAGTATTAAGAAAGGATGAAGGCATCAGAAAAGGTGTCAGAAGTTTCCTTCGAGCACGTGTCGGAGATTGAAAAACTAAAATGCCAAGAAGCTCAATATAAAAGAATCATTAACACTTTGACAAATGAGCTAGAAGCCTCTGGAACCTCCTTAGCAGGAGCCGAAGGAAAAGTTAACGCTGCTATGAAATCCATGGAAGGGATGAAATCCATCCCTCTCGATACAATTTAAGTTTTGCACCATCGGAATCAAGAGGTAGAGCTTGAGCGGTATATAACGCAGAAAAATGAATTAGTAACCTTGAAGGAAATAGATGACCTCATGGCCAAGATTGAGTATGCAAATAAAGAAAAAGATGATGCTCAGAAGATTGCTCGGTATTCCTAATGAGCTATTAAATGTCAGACTTGAGAGAGACATGGCTATTGATAGGGCCAAAAATGTCGATGCACTCACTCAACATGGAACAGAAGCTACCAAGGACAAAATCAAGGAATAGAAAATGAATGAGCTTGACCCGCTTCTCGTTCTTTACAATGTTAATGTTCTCAATCACAAGAATTTGATGTGGCTTAGTGAAGACTATACCTACCAACTATGTCTTGCTTGGAAGTTTGTCATTGCGGAAGAGAGAAAACTTCTTAACTCACATGATATCGATCTATCTAAACTTGAAAACGAGATACCCTTGGGAGATGAACCTTAAACATTGCACGATATCGAGCTTTTTCTCGAGAAAGACTCCATTGTTGTTTCTTCCCATAAAGTGGGTGAAGGATCCAGATAGGTGCAACCTGATACTATAGTTGAATTGCCCTCGATTCCCCAGGTCATCCCTAGCTCCGTAGCAAGCTCTTCGACCATACCTGGGTATGATCCAGACAAGCCACAACTTTCCCCAATTTTTGAGCGCAGTTCCGAGGATGCTCCGGCCCAACCTGGAAGTCACACCAAGGAAGATATTCCATTGACTTCTCCCGTCTTTCACAACATTGAGGCATTATCAGTTGATATTTCTAATATTTTTGGCTATTTTTTATCATCTTTGAACCTATCAGGTGTTGCTCCTCTTCCATCCCAAGAGCTTCAGTCGGAGTCATAAGCGGTCACTATAGAAACTGTTAAAGTCGCAACTTCGGCTACTTCTCAAGATGCTCAGGAAGAAGCCTTCGTTATTGATGATCAATTTATGGAGGCATTATTCAAGGAGGAAAGTGACCCTCACCATAAAACTCCTTTTGATGAAAATGTCGTGATCACAGGTTCTTTCGACCCCATCGGGGAGCTCAACATGAAAGAGCGTATTGAAAAAGAAGAATTGTTTGAAAAGGAAGGTGAAAAATGAGCCTGTTGATTTGGGTTTCGATGAACCGTTACCTATTTTGCTCCAGATGATCCCTCCTAGCGAGACAATCCCCACGATGACAATCCCCTTGCTTCTGGTGTTGAGAGTTCCTCCATCTCTCCTACTTTCAAAGATGATACCGCCTCGATTTACACAACCGAGGATACTTCTTCGAGGAAAAGCCGAGGCGGCAAAGGGTCAAAGAGAGGGTCAAGTGGTAGTTTGGAAGGAGCTACTCCAAAGAAGCAAAAGAGAGATAGAAAATCCAAGAAATGATCATCAGATTGGAAGGACATGTAAATAACTTAGATGACCATTTCTCCTTTTCGTTGGTTATATTTGTTTGGGTGTGGCCTTCTGTTTTTGTCTTGCATTTTGGTTAGACTTGTATGATATACAACCAGTTTGGTGTAAATAAGAATTCTTTTATTCTTGTGGATGATTCTTGTATTTACTTGTTCTAATTTCCTAGCTATGACATTTATCATTTTATGCACTTGTGATTTGTTACTCGTTGTATCGAACGTCGATTTAATTCATCCATCCCGAGGCCTCCCTACGGTCGTGGCCTCGAGTCGTATCAAACACTAGGCTCGCGCCTTACTGTTACGCCATCGAATTTTAGCAGCTTTTCGAGTAACTAAACTTTGCTCCTAGATTTGGTTTAGCGAGGTCAGATATAGGATGGTCAATCTTCGTCCTTAGCGAGTTGATACTCCTCTCGTCGGTTTTGGGCCGTAGTTTGTTGAATAGTGAATGATCGAACTCCACTCAACTATTCGCTCATGTTCGTATCCACACTCATGGGATACGATTTAGTTAATGGGTGGTTGGATCACACCCAATCTAAGTTTATACTCTAATCCGCACTCTAGTGACTTTGAGTTATTTTGCGGACGGTCAGTCTCCACCCGATTTATGTTATACTCATGTCCGCACTCTAGGGACTTTGAGTTATTTTGCGGGCAGTCGGTCTCCACCTAATTTATGTTTATACTCCTGTCCACATTCTACGAACTATAATTGTTTCGCGGGCAGCCAGTCTCCGATTTATGTTTATACTCCAGTTCGCACTCTGGGACTTAGAGTTGTTTCGCGGGCAGTAGGTCTCCACCCGATTTATGTTCATAATTCATTCCGCACTTTGGGGACTCAGAGTTGTTTCATGGGCAGTTGATCACCACCCGATTTATGTTTATACTCCAGTCCACACTTTGGGGACTTAGAGTTGTTTTGGAGAACTGTCAGATCACGCTCCCCTTGGTTGATTGATTTGCCTCCTAAGTTCTAGGGTTTGGTTCAACGAGTGACTGGTCGTATAACAATTGCCCTCAATTCCATAATTGGGCAGGAATTGTTCGACCATCAGATTGTCGGCCACATTTTGTTCCTCATTGTGTATCCCATCCATTGGATATTGAATGAGAGTTGTTAAATGAACAAGTAGATTGACCTCATCTCATTTAATCTCACTGGGAGTTAGCATGATTGATTAATTTCAAACATTGGGAGCCTATTCATACATATCGACTTCAATCAGTTTCTCTATGTAATTAGCATACAATGCAATCGCAAACACAATATTAAGGAAGCCTGAAACTTTATTCATTTAATGGAAAGGAATAATATAAACTGTCTTGTTTCACATTCGGAAAATCAAATAGCAAATTCTAAAAATACATGCAATTGGAATGTAAAGGAAATAAATCAAGTGAAATAGCGTCGAAGATGTTTGCTATTCTGTGCTTGGAAGTGTAATGCCATCGACAGTCATTAGCCTGAAAGTTCCTTCTTCAAGCCTCTGTTCAATGACATATGGTCCTTTTCCGATTGGATTCTTGTACAATGGGGTAGGAAAAACCCATTT
This sequence comes from Allium cepa, assembly GCA_030765085.1. Taxonomy (NCBI): domain Eukaryota; kingdom Viridiplantae; phylum Streptophyta; class Magnoliopsida; order Asparagales; family Amaryllidaceae; genus Allium; species Allium cepa. The sequence continues at coordinate 724,387,774 of CM060932.1, read as the reverse complement.
CAGGATTGGAATGCCAATTTCGAAGGTTCTAGGCTGAACTTCAGTGTTATAATACTAGGTAACTTGATGTCGATGTGCAGTTGCCTTCAAATCGGCTTCTTCGTGCTTCTCATCTATCAAGACAAGGGATTCCAAGAAGTGATCTTCATTTGTTTTAGTATCATAGTAATTCACTCGATGAGAAGGAACTTTGAGTTCAACAGGAATAACGACTTTGGAATCATAGTCAAGGGATAATGGAGTATGGCTAGTCACGGACTTGTGGGTGATTATGTAAGCCCATAATGTTTTAGGGAGTTCATCCACCCATTTGCCTCTAGCCTTCTCCAAATGTTTCTTTAGAATAGATTTTATGATTTTATTTACAGCTTTAACCCGTCCATTTACCTGAGGGTGAGCGACCGCTGCAAATCTCTTTCCAATATGATATCTTTGACAAAAGTCTTTGAGTTCAACATTGTCAAATTGAGTCCCATTATCTATCACAATACTTCGTGCGAGACCAAAGCGGAATATGATGTTTCAGACAATAAAATTGATTACTTTCTTAGTTGTGATTGTGGTTAAAGGTTCCGCTCTAGCCCATTCGATGAACTAATCAACTACAATGGTGGCGTACTTCATGCCACCTTTAGAGATCAGTAAAGAACCGATAATGTCTATACCTCACATAGCAAACGACCATGGGCTGACCATTTGCACGATTTCTTTTGGTCGAGCTCTTGAGACTTTTGCATACATTTGGCGTTTATTACATCGTCTTACATAATCAGCAGCATCGCGATTCACGGTTGGCCAATAATACCTGTAAACGAGTATTTTCTTTGCCAAAGTTTGCCCTCCAGTGTGACCTCCGCATTCTCCTTCATGAACTTCTTATAGAACATCATCATGAACAATACACCGAAGTAGAGGGACTAAGAAACCTTTCCTGTACAAAATTCCATCTTGCATAATATATCATGAAGCTTTGTGAAGGGCCTGTCGCTTTTCATTTCTTTTGTCAGGTAAGGCACCACATAGTAAATAGTCTTTGATTGGAGTCATCCACGATTCCCTTTAAGATTCCGCTCCCAGTGTTTGATCGATTTCCCTCATGTATATACTTAAGGTATTTAATACTTTGATCGAAACTAAGCCCATATGTTGTGCATCGTCGGTACTAGAAAAATTTGCCAACGTATCAGCCTCTCTGTTTTGATCATGTGGAATATGTGAGATATTATAGTAGTCAAATTCTGTCAACAACTCTTGAACTCGAGTAAGGTATGGGGCAAGCCGTTGTCCCTTAGCCTTGTAGTCACCCCTAACATGATACACCATCAACTGTGAATCGAAAAAAATTAACTCCAAGTTCTTTAGCGATTTTAAGTCCAGCAATCAAAGCTTCATACTCAGTTTCGTTGTTTTTGCTGGGAAATCAGCTTCGAAGCCTAACAGTAGGGATTTTGTTCCCTTTTGGAAGATCATCTTGCATGTTAAACTCTGCTATAAAATCTACCAATGCCTCATCCTGGATAGCTCTTTTAGGGAGATAAGTAATATCGAATTGGATGAGCTCAATATTCCACTTGAGTAACCTCCCAGACGTCTTAGGTCGCTATAGGACCTGTCGTAACGGCTAGTTGGTGTAAGCATTGATCAGATGTGCCTGGAAGCATGGACGAAGATTCTGTGATGTAATTAGTAAAAAGTATGCCAATTTTTCTATTTTTGAATAATTCCTTTTTGCTCCTGCCAATCATTTACTGACATAATACACCAACCTTTGGATCCTATTCTCCTCACGAATCAATGCGACACTAATAGCATGTATCGATACAGCCAAATAATGTACAACTCCTCATGATCCACCAGTTTGACAAGATAGGAGGTCTCTCCAAATGATGCACTAAAGCTTGAAATGCGTCTTTACAACCTTACGTCCATTCAAAGTTTCTTTTTTTCCTTTCCTAAAAAATCAAAGAAAGGAATGCACTTATCGGTAGCTCTAGAGATAAATCAACTTAAGGCAGTAACCTTCCCATTCAAGCTCTAGACTTGTTTAATGGTTCTTGGTGCTTGGATATCATGGATAGCCGAAATCTTCTCGGGATTAGCATCTACTCCACGAGCATTGACGATAAGGCCTAAGAATTTTCCTGATGCGACACCTAAAGAACATTTCAAAGGATTGATCTTCATCTTATAATGATGGAGGATGTAAAACATTTTAGCCAAGTCTCTAATGTAGTCGCTTGATCCTCGTGACTTAATGATCTTGTCATCCACATACACTTCCATTGTTTTTCTAATCTGGTCTTTAAATATCCTGTTAACTAAGAGATGGTAGGTTGCTCTGGCATTCTTCAATCCAAATGGCATTACCACATAATAATACAATCCAACGTCGGTAATGAAACTGGTGTGCTCCTTATCGGGCATATGCATCGGGATTTGTTTATATTTTGATTATGCATCCATGAAAGATAAACTATTCATGTACTGCGGTTGAATCCACCAGTTGGTCAATCTTTAGAAGGGCAAAACCGTCTTTAGGACACGCCTTGTTCAAATTTGAATAGTCAATGCACGTTCTCCATTTCCCATTCGCCTTCTTCACAAGCACAATATTTGATACTCATTTAGAATAGAAGGAATCGTGGATAGACCCGTTGATTTTTAGTTTATCCATCTACTCTTTGAGAGCGACAGATCTCTCCAGATCCATGCCGCGTCTTTTTTGCTTCACCGGAACATACTTTGGGTCGATATTCAATGCATGGCTCGCGATGGCAGGCGAAATTCCACAATGTCAGAATGAATCCAAGTGAATACATCTAGATTTTCTTGGAGAAAATCAACAGGTCCCTTCATCATCAAAGGGATGAGCTGTGACCCAATCTTTAGGACTCGCGATGGGTCATCATGGCTGACCGTAATATCAATCGTCAGCTCAGTAGGTCCAGCCTTGGTCTCTTTGGGCTCCTCTTTCATCCCTCGGATCTGTATCTCTACATAACCGAATGTAGTGCCGGAGCGAAGGCTGAGGCGCCAATTTCAGTCATCAACGGCATGGATGTGGATAGCTTTGTCTTCACCCTTACCCTTCTCCTTGCGTTGATCTTCCCTTAGCTCAGCCACATAACAGGCACGTCCAGTCGTTTGATCGCCATGAACAACTCCTACACACATTATCTTTCGGAAATTTTAAAGTCAAACACCATAGGGCAAGAGCTGCCCGGAATTCTGCCAGGGTTGATCGGCCCAGAAAAACATCGTACGGAGAGTCAACATCCAAAACAATAATCGGCAAGCTTCACACTCTCCTTCGCTCACCTTTTCCCAATTCAACAGGCAATTCCACATCACCAACAACTTCGGTTGCAATGCCATTAAGACCATGTACACGAGCTTTAGATGGTTTTTAATTTTTAGCTTCCATTCTCATTTAATCATATGCCTTTATGAAAATTATATTCACCGAACTTCCATAATCAATCAAAATCCTTCTCGCCAATGCAGGACCAATCATAGCTGAAATAACCATCGGGTCGATTGTTGGAGCCTCTACTTTGTCTGCATCCCTATTCCTAAACACAATATCATTTGCCATTGTATGTTGCTATATTGTTGGAGTCCCATCTTCCTTATTCAAACAGCATTTATAATCTACATTCCTAATCGCGCTAGCATAGTACTCCATTTCTTGCCAACTCCTATTTGTGGAGTGTGGTCCTCCGAATATCGTATTTATCACCAGTCTTCTACCAGTCCGTGCAGGATCCTCAGCCCTACGTGGAGCTTATCCTCGATTGGGGTCAGAAGTTCCCTGTCCGCCATCCTATGGGGATTTTACAAACCATTGTAAATTCTTTTCCCGAATCAATTTTTCTATAACATCCTGAAGATGCCTGCATTCATTTGTATTATGCCCATAACACTCGTGAAACCGATAACATTTCCTGTTTTGCTTTTGTCTCTCTGACGACTCTTTTGGAGGCGGCTTCCTGTATTGCATGGTATTGCAATAGACAAATAGATATTTTCCAGGGACGCATTCAGCGGCGTGTAATTATCGTACATTGGAATTCTAGGCTCCAGCCTTTAAGAATACCTTTTTCGCTCTCGATTCCTATCCGCCTCCTTTTTGTTGATTTGGTTTATTCTGAACGCTCACTTGGATTTTTCCAGAACTATCATCATACTGTTTTATTGCAATGTTACTATGTACTGCTTCTCCGCTCGATCATATGATAATATTTTTTCTGAAGCACCTGGTTTCCTCCTTTCTCAAAAACCGAGCTTCCTTTAAATAAAAGCGCTCCAACGTGGCAGGCGGTTTACCAACCAGCCAGTCACCAAACTCTGACTCTAGATTAATTCCTCTTGTCACGATCATGAGTATTGCATGATTATTCGGATTACTAACCTTCATGGCAGCTATATAAAGTCTCTCTAAATAATCTTTCAACGACTCCCATGGAGCCTGGATCTTAAAAAAATGGACATTACAACTTTGGGATAAGTCGCATTTATTCTGAATTGCTCCACAAACTTGGTTGCCAACTCATCAAATCTGGAAATTGATCATGGGGTAGTCTCGTGAACAACATTGTAGCTACTCCAAAAAGGGTTATAGGAAAGCTTATGCACTTGGTCGCATCATTGGCTCACGTAGAATCCATCAACCATTCGTATCTCATAATATGTTGCTTGGTGTAGGTTTTTCCCTTATAGGTAGGCATTGACGACATTTGAATCTCCTTGGGTATTCTACGTGTAGAACATTATCCATGAAAGGGGTATGGCTTTTCGATATTCCCCAATCATCATTATTGAAGCCTTGGTTATCTCTCATCAACTGTCATACCATTGCTGATAAGTCCGGCATTTGGATGGGTGGCGCCAAGCGATGGTCGTGTTTCACCTCACATGCATGGTTCGGTCGATGTCTGTGGGCCGTTTCACGTCTTTAGGCCACCATCCTCACGACAAGCATCTTGTACTTTGATTTCACCAGCATCGCAGGGAAGAACCCGATCAGCATTCATTCGAATGCCATCATCCAAATTAACCATAACAGCTTCAGTTTGAATCCTAGTATGCACAGGTAAATTTCCTTCTCCAGTGGAGGACCAGCACTAAGCATGCCTAGCAAACCACAATGTTCTACCTTGATGTCCTGAAGTTTCTACACAGTATCCATTAGTTTCGTGACGCCTATGTCTATGGTATCCATCCGATGAGCTAGAGCTTTTCGACGTCGAGTAAGGAGTGGGATCCTTCCTAGCTTTTCCCCGCTGCTGCTAATTGGTTTGGTTCATCAAGTCGATGTTGGTCTGAATCTACCTATTTAACTGTAAACAGCTCTCCATCAGCTCCCTCATTAAATTATGAAATTTAGCTCTTGTAATAGAATCAGTGGGATTTTGAATTTCAATCGGATTAGCATTCACATTTGCTGGTTGATTGCTTGGGCCTCCTTGTTGAATGCTAGCAGTCTCATTTCCATCCATGTTCTCGATAGTAGATCTGGTATGTCTCACCATCATCAATCTCCTTATTTAGATTTCAGCAAATCTAGTAGTATAAGCAACTTTATGAAGATAAAAATGAATCTCCTCAAGGGATTTATCCAATCTAGTAGCAACAAAGGGGATCCTTGCAGGCTGAGAATCAGGGTTCTTAGTGAAAGCACCAAAATGTTTGCTACCAAATTGGTCACAAGCACCCATGAATAGATTCATGTAGAAAAGTAAATGAAGAAAGTAAAATTGAAATTGAGAGTAGAAGTAACTAAATGACTAACAAGAGCAATAATCAAGAACACAGAAATTTATATTAGTTCGAGATTATATGCCTACGTCCACTTTGAAGACTATCTTTATTGAGCCACTAATAATCTGATTACAGCAGCAAGAAATAGGAAAAACTTTGATTACAATAAAGACTAAAGTAACTAGTAATGTAAAAAGTCTCCTAAAGTGAACTATGTGATCGATATTTATAGGGAGAGATGATGAGATATTTCGCTAAGATTTTCGATAGCAGGCTCTCTACATCTGTAGAGGCCCACCATAACAATCGACATGTATAACTCGACCATTAGGAATGATCGGCCTGAGTTTAGTCGATCCTTTTCCTTATCTCCAAATTTAGTGTGATCGTATTTAGGGGCCCACATGTTTCTTAATGTTGCTCCTGAAGTATGGAACCATTCTGACTTGTACCTTTGAAGATATGGATCGATCTTGGTCAAAATTGGATTATGCATGGGAACCTACCGATCGTTTTTAGGACTTGGCCAAAATGATTGGCCAATAAGGATCTGCCAAATGATAAATGCAAATTTAGGAATCTCAATCATCTTTCTAAGCCTTAATCTTCATTTTGTTGATGTCTTGGAAGTTTCAAATGAATTGGCCTTGTGGATCTTAAGATATTGAGCGTTCTTCGATGACTTAAGCTATATTATGGATCATTCTTAATCGATCCATGCAAATCCTCGCCTCATCTGTAGCTCGAGCAAATGAACTCTGATCGACTCTAAATTTGAAATTTAACTTCACGGGACCATGCCAGCTACCCCTGCTGACTGCATCTCGATTGGGTTCCAGTCCAAATCTGCCCGACCATCGTCTACATTACCATACATAATCAATTCCTAAGGCTGTTGACCATTCTTTCCTAGCCAAGTCGATGATATCACAGCATTGCCAAAAGGCAGGATAACCACGCTTTGTTTGGTGAACAGTCATATTCTACAAGGTATGAGCTTATGAAGAAGCTGTTCGATACCAAAACGACCAAAGAACAGAAACTGGACGATTACATTCTGATGATAAAGTGCTATATTGACAGACTTTCCCAATTGGATATACAGATAAATAATGAATTGCAAGTTGATTTGATCCTTAGTTCTCTTACACCTCAATATGAATGGTTCTTACTGAGTTATAGTATGAGCTAATTAAATACGAATATTGTAAAGCTCCCAACATGTTGAGGTCAACTTAGTCTACATCGAAGGATCAATCGGTTATACTTTCTACTAAGGGTAATGCATCATCTTCGAAATGTTTGAAAAAGAAGAAAAGAGAAGGTATGAAAAAAAGAAAATTAAGAAGATCAATGACAAGGGTGAATGTCACCACTACCACAAGAAAGGTTATTGGAAAAGGAATTGTCCTGATTATTTGAAGATTGTTAGAGAAAGAAAGCAAAATGGTTCTGTAGCTCCATCAGGTATATTTATGATTCAAAATTGTTTTGTAATCAATAAAATTGCTTGGGTCTTAGATAGATCTAGAACTCATATATGTAATTTGTTATAAGGTCTTAGGAACTGGCACCGCGTGGCAAAATGAGAGATGAGGCTCCAAGTCGCTGATGGATCTACCGTACATGCACTGATAATAGGAGATTATCATTTATGTTTTCCTAATGGAGTAGTTTTTATATTAAATAAGTGTTATTTTGTAAAAGACTTTATTTGTGGGATATTTCTGTTTCTAGATTGTCTGAGATTATATATACATACATACATACGTATATATATATATATATATATATATATATATATATATATATATGTCATTGTGCAAATAATGCAATGAACATTAATTTGAATGGAAATAAAGTCTGTGATGGTGTTCTTGAAAATGGCATTTATGCGACAATGTTATTTATGTATGTTCTGTGAATAATTTTTCTAACAATATAAATGATAGTCATCTTTGACATTGTAGGCTAGATCATATTAGTGAGAAATGACTACAAAAACTGAAAATCAAAGGTTTTCTCCTGTCATTTTATTTTGAAGCACTTAATACGTATGAGTCATATCTCAAAGGTAATATAACCAATCACCCATTCAGTAGGTGCAATAAAAGAGTTAATGAACTCGTAGGGTTAGTGCATAGTGATATATATGGCCCAATGCCTGTAATCACCAAAGATAATAGTTCTTACTTTTTTTTACCTTTGTTAATTATTTCTCGAGAATAGGATATGTGTATCTTATGAAGAACAAATCCTATGTATATGAGAAATTTGTTGAATATATAAATGTTGTAGAAAACCAAATAGGCCGTAATATTAAGATTCTTTGACCTGATCAAGGATGGATACATTGGGTAGGAATTCCAAAAGAACTTAAAAGATAATGGGATGATTTCTCAAATTACTCTACCCTATACTTCGCAACACAATGATGTGTCAAAATGAAGGAACCAAACCCTATTAGATATGGGTTATTCTTTGATGAGTAAGGCTGAGTTACCTCTGTCCTATTAGGGATATGTGCTAGAAACTACAATGCATATAATGGACTTGATGTCCACTTAATCTATGTTTAAAACAACATATTAGATGCAATGGTAAGAAACCCCAGCTTAAGCAATTGAAGGTGTGGGATTGTCCGACGTACGTTAAGGACGTTAGTCTGAACAAACTAAAGGCAAGATTGGTACTTTGTAATTTATAGGATATCCCAAAGACTCAATGAGATATACTTTCTACACTATAGAGGAACAAAAGATTATTGGTTCTCAACATGCTATATTTTAGAAAAGGAATTTCTATCAAAGGAAATTAATAATGAAGTTGTATACTTTGAAGAGATCCAAGAAGTTAACACTAAGACCGAACCAATGGGAGAACCAAGTTCACCTATATACAAAAACACGCAACCTAATAGAAGGTCTAGTATTGAATCTTGCACACTAGAGATATGCTATGATTTCCTTGTGGGTTGTGAGAAGTAGGACTATGTCTTAGATGATGACACTCCATTATCTTTCCAAAATCACTACAGAGTAAAGAATCCACACTCTGCTTCAGAGCACTGAAATACGAGATTGATTCCATATACCAAGTATGGAATTTGTCAAATGCACCTGAAGGGATAAAACCCATCGATTGCAATAAATTTTTAAGAAAAAGCTAAATATAGATGCAGAAGTAGATACTATAATGCAATGTTAGTTGCGAAAGGATTTCATCAAATTCAAGGTATTGATTATGACGAGACCTTTTCACATGTAGCCATGTCTAAGTCCATTCATCTTATCCTAGAAATTGTTGCATTCTATGACTATGAAATATGATATATGGATATAGACGGCATTTATAGATGGTGATTTAAAAGAAACCATCTATATATTGAAGCCCGAGGGTTTTATGGTCAATGGGAGTGAGGACAAGGCATGCAAATTGTTAAAGTCCATCTATAGACTTAAACAAATCAAGGAGCTGGAACAAGTGTTTTGATAAAAATAATTAAACAGTTTGGTTTCTATAAGAACAGAGAGGAAGCATGCAAATACAAAAAGGAACATGTAGTGTTATCGTATTCTTAGTGCTAAATGTTGATGATCTATTATTAATTAGAAGTGACATTTTGTTATTACAATCAGTGAAAGCTTAGCCTTTCAAGACAAGGATTTGGGAAAAGCAACATATATACTACGTATAAAGATATAAAGAAATAGATTTAAAATGATGTTGGGATCGTCCCAATCCCTTACATAGATACCATACTAAAAAGGTTTAGTATGGAGATCGAAACCTGGAAACGTTCCAACGCAGTCTGGAATAGTCCTTTCTAAGATGGACACTCTTCACACCAATAAGGAAAAGGATCATATAAAGGGGATCTCCTATGCATCAGCCATAGGATCCATCATGTACACCATGCTATGTAACAGACCAGATGTGACATATGCATTAGGAGGCATGAGTCGATACCGGTCTAATCTTGGAGAAAAACATTGGATGACCATAAACTGTATAACAAAGTATTTAAGAAATATCAAGGACTTATTCCTTATGTATATGAATAGAGACCTCAATATGAAGGGGTATATGGACTCTAGCTTTCAAAATGATATAGATGATAGTAAATTGGTGTTTGGTTATGTATTTACACTTAACGATGTGATCATCGGTTGAAAAAGTTCCAAACAAGAGACATTAGCTGATTCAACGATGGAGGCCGAATACATCACTCTTAAAGAAGTAGCTAAATAAGAAATATGGATGCACCAATTTTTGAGTGAGCTTGGAGCGATTCTCGATACCAAGAATCCTATAGTGTTATTATAACGACCCACCTTTTTGGACAGTTTAAAACCGACGATCCAATACACATGTCGATTCCAAACCATTCAAAAGGGCAGATGATTATTGGGGGTAAATAAGAAAAGAAAAGAAAGGGAAATAAAGGAAAAGAAACAACACAGAATCTTGCAGCGGAACGATAAAATATAATAGTCAAATAAACAGTTCATGAAGCTGTTTACAATGCTTTGATCATTATTTATACAACATTTATCAGAGTTATACATATACAACAGAACAAATAAAATAATGCAGCAGACAACATGATGCAAAGATAATAAGAGTAATAATATATCAAATCTTCGTCTTCGTCCTCCAGAATAGATCTTCAATAAGCTGAAAACTCAAGTCTGACCCGAGCGTAATGAAAAGACAAAACACTCGAGTCAGGACTAAAATATCCTCATGTAGGTTAAATCAATCGTAAATAAATATGAGTGTAACGGCGTAAGAGATGTTTACGGGGTTTGACATCTCCTATCCAGTGTCAACGTGCGTGCAATAACTCAAGAGACGTTACCGGATTTTCCATCTCTCAAGGATCCGTTAAACTATCTACTATGTAGTACAATACACTATTATAATATGTCTACAGTAAAGTAAAAGTATTAAAATAGCGTTAAGGCGTTACCATAATTCCCCTTAACACATTTTTATAATGCCATAGTCTATACAGCACCGTAAACCCCACCGTAAACTAGTGGTTATCAGAAGGTACCCCATAGGCATAACACAAAACAAAACGTAGTGGTCGCGAATAGGATAATCAGTATGACAAGGTACATGAGGCTATACCAACTAGGATACTAGTAGTTGCGTGATCCGGACTGATGTTGAGCATAGCCAGCAGCTACCTCAACACCGCGAAACAACACTCCCAAATTGAGGGGTACACCCAAATCGAATCACAAAAGTAATAGATATGGTATCGAAGAAGTGTGTCCGCTAGAGATGGCGAACCTCAATGGCCCAGTGCGGCTCCTGTTTTAGTCATGTCAGGGGTCATCCAATATCGTTCTCTTTCTTCAATCAACGCATTCACCAAACAATCCACTTCATTCTGGATCAACACTCCGCGTATAATAGTTATTAAAGTGGTTTTCGGTATCGACATAGAGTATGTCCACATCCGATCCCGGTCTCTTTAATAACTACGTATTATTACACCGGTGGCTCTTTTACATTCCAAATCAATTCATAATTGATATCAAAATATCATATTCGTTTCAAAAATTCAAATCCATTTCAAATATCATCATAGCTATTCATAATGTAAGATTTCGTTTCGAAAATCATTTTTCGCCTCGATATCTCATTTTGATTTCAAATTCACTTCGAATTTCAATTTAAGTTGCAATTTCATTTAACCCAATTCGTATTTAAATTCAAGATTTAAACATAAACATTCCACCTTATTAACCAGCTTGAAATTTTAGAAAATAGTTTTAAATAGTTTAAATGTAGTTTAAATAATTAAAATAGTTGAAAATACTTAAAAACTTAAAATGGATTTAAAATAGACAAATTAGTTTAAAATAATTTAAATTGGGTTAAGCAGATTTAAAATAGATTGAAATAAGTTAACATGGTTTAAGATGAGTTAAAATAATTTAATATAGTTAATATAGGTTAAAATAGTTTAAGTATTTAAAGATGGTTTATATAACAAAGTAATTTGGAAAACAAAATGAAACAGCTTCAAAACCAAACCATTTTAATTATAACTTCTCAATTCAAATCAATTTCAATTTCCATTCTACCGATTCAATTTCGATTTCAAATCAATGTCAACTTTGACTTCAAATTAATTCAATTCTACATTCACCTTCAATTAGTTCAATTTCAATTTATATCGATTTGGAACTTGATTTTTCAAAATATCAATTTATAACACTTAACAAAATTGTCCTTCGGTATTCAAATTTAAATCCCAATTACAAATATGATTCAATTTCAAGCTCAATTTCAAAATATCATTTTTATATCGATTTTACTTAGTAATACTCCAAGCTTGAAATAATGTTCAATCTTTAAAACAAATAAATTTTCGAAATTCAATCATATCCAAATTTCAAATTTCAAAGTCTCAACTTAAATTATTTAACAATTTCTTTTAACCTAAAATTTTATTTCTACATTCCAAACTCAAATTTTTCGATAAATTCGATTTCTATAAATTGATTTTATTTATAACTTTTAAATCAAAACATTTAAATAAATTTCAAATCGACGATTTTAAAAATTATTAATTTAGCCAATCCGGTGTCCGTATATAATTTTCTATCCTATGGCCAAGTGATTAGTTATTTCAATTAAATGTCAGGGATGAATATATATATCACTTAAACCAAATCACAGCGTCATATGTATGCATAACAGTATATATATAAGCAAATAAACATCCGAACATTTAAATATCAACCAATAACATCCATCGAAATACATCATCCAATAGACAATATAATTCATGGAAATTTCATAGTTATCAATGTCAGGTAATTTAATCGCAATTCAATTTTAATTTCAATTTAACTGTCAATTTAATTTTCAACGGTTATTTCAAATGACAATCTATATGAAAATTCAATTTTATTAAACAACGACAAATAAAATTCATCTCACTTCATAATATTAAACTTAACTACCATAAAGATATTCAGTACGTTGTGAGCGTTATAAAACACTCACCTTGATTTCAATGTAGTTCCAGCGTTTTATTTCGAATAAAATTAAACGAGCGTTTAATTTTACCCAAAATTTCCACTATCTCCAAATGATTCCAAACCAGCTTCATTGCGTAGTGCTCGTCGATACGATTCCAACGCAAAATGTTTCGTGCGTTTTCGAACTCGTATGAAAAAGTTATGCTATTTTAAAGTTTATACGAATTTAAGTATACAATTACAGCTTTTATTTTAAATATCAAACCCTCCACTCCATCCTGACCATCGATTTCTGCATCTTCAGATCTGAGCCGTCCCTCATCTCTTCTTCCTCAACGTGAAATTCACGTATGCAAACCCATTAGCCGCCGTTCTTCCCGCAATTTTCACGACCAAACCAAGCAACTTGAAGACGATCGGAGAGTGCCACGTTGTTCGCCACCACGAGCTCCACCATCGGCCAGAGTGCGGCCCAGCTCGGCTCCCCCCTTGCCTCGATTTGCGTGAAAAACGCAGCGGCTTCCATCTCGTTTTGCCATCAATTCGTGGCTCCATTTCCGATCTCCACCGTTGGATAGCTAGATCTTGATGCCCTCTACAACTTTGTAGTTGACGACTTTTGCTAATTGTTTGTAGATTTGGAGATAATAGAGGAGGAAGTTTCGAAATTCTCAGCCATTAATATCTAGGGCCGGCTGGAAGAAGAAGCATGGGTTTGAGTGCAAAATGAAATGTTGAGGTCCTTTCATAGAAAATTGCAAAAACACTATTCATCGGAAATTTTCCGAACTCCAAACGAAGTGTGCCAGCTGGCGTTTCTAGGGTTTACCCTACGTTTCAGACATAATGGAATAGGTTTCGGAAGCTAATTCGATCATCTGTGCGAGTTATGGCAATAAACGATCAAATTTAAATTAAACCGATTCAACTAATTTCTATGCATTTTGGCTTGCCCCGGGCAAACGGTAAATCCGATTAACACTAAATTTGAAATCTTACAATAATATCACGTTATGGATCCGATGAAACCGGTTTCGTCGAAATCCGAGACTGTTTGAAAAATGACTATTTTAACTCGTCAATTAAATATTAAAATATTCAATTTTCACAAATTTACTTTTAATTCGATTTTAAAAGTTCCACAACATCATTCTAACTTTAATATGATAAATAAAATTTTACAAATCATTTTAATCATATTAAACCCGTTATTCAATTATTCAATAAATTCCAAATATTAAATTTAAACAATTTTGATTATCCAATAATTCATTATCCTTTGAAATATTTGAAATTGAACTTATAAGATTCAACCTTTAAAACCAATTCACATCTTAGAACACTATTTCCATTTTTAAGTTATTCAATTATTCAATAAGTTTTAAATATTTACTTTAAGCAATTTACCTGTTCAATATTCAATTATTTTATTTTAAATAGATTTTACTTATCAATCAATTACTCTATTATACCCAATGAATTCAACATTTATTATCCTATCCAACTATCGATTTCAAAGGCAATCACTAAGTAGCATTTATTTTTCCAATACTTATTACTATTCAAATCTTCGAAACCAATCTATTAAATTTGTATTTCTACCTAAATAATTCACAATTCTTATTCACTTATTTACATTTGTTTTTTCCAATATATTCTCTTATAACCAAGTTATAACATTTGAGTTAATTCAATTAGATTGGAAGTCCATTCAATCTATAAATAATTACTTGGATAATTATTGTCGCAATTCATTCCAGTTATTATTATTCCAAACGAATTACAAATTTTTTCTTCTAACATTAAATCATGAAATCTTATTAAATTAGCTATTTTAATTATCGAAAATTTACGGGTCGTTACACTCTCCCCCACTCCAAACTTTTCGTCCCCGAAAAGGAAAAAGAAGGGAAAAGGAACTAAGTATAGAATTCAACATTAGATATATTTTATTCAAAGTTACCAACTTATAAAACAATGGAATTCCATTTATAAAGTCATAACTACGCTTCCACTAAGTTACTCCAAATGGCTTTCTAACTTTAAAAGTTAGTTATCAAACAAGTTATAAAAATTTTAAAACTCGAAAATTTTCTAACACCCGGATTTACGAAAAAATTCGGTAGAGTCTCCTTTGCGCGGCTCGATCCGAAAAAAAAATGACAGTATATATATCACAAATATACATCTCATCAAGTGCTGAGGCATCCCGTAGGGAAAAAGTGTAAAAGTACGGTATGTAATCCGAGATTTGTACCTTATATATTATTAGCGAGCAAATACGGCTAATATAGCGCGAAAGCGAGCTCCAAATGTGAAGCAAGTGCAATCCGCACCTACTAAACACTCAACAAACCATGAGAAACATGCATATATGAAAATAATATCAATATACATCATATAGAAACATAACAACTACATGTGCCAACATAGCAAACGCAACAAAACAACAAATGCATCCACCAAATCAATTATCATCCAACAATCATCCTACAAATCCATAACCAATCAATATAAATTCACTTCTCATTAATATTTATTGGCTTTGTTTTCAATTTTTAATCTCAGTTGATTTATTAACGTTGGATTTTACTAACATTCATTCTCAATTCAATTAGTTAACATTCACTAATTTATATTTACGTTAGTTCACTTCCAATTTGAATCAAACTAAATTCTATTTAAATTCATTTAACTTCCAATTTGATTTCAATGATCTATAGCTTTCAATTTCATTAACACTTAATGAATTATATACAATCAACTAACAATCATATAACAACCAAATCATACCCAACATAACCAAATTATTAATTTTACATTCAATTTGGTTTATCTCTTTCAATTCCAATTGATTCTTAGCCACACCAAATTCTTTTGTTTATATTTACTTCATATTCAGCTTCAGTTAATAACCAATTTATTTGCGGAACATTTTATTAATCATCACTTTAATTTATAGTCATTCCATAAAAGTCTAACTTCTTATATATGACTTTTCTTAGTTTATAGTTATCTCAAAAGTTACAAATTTATCTTCACATATTTTTTATTGTTGCAAATTTATATTTAAAGTCTATAACCAGTTTACAAAGACATTGCTTGACTCAATGGCCTTTTCTCAAGTTCACTTACTTGTTCCATTTATCCATTCATCATTTCATGCTATATATAAGTATATATAATTTTTATCACAATCAAATTTTCCATTTATATACATTTTAATTCCTTTTTGAGTTTTCCTTACTTGTATATTTCAATTACTTCCAGGTTCTGTTTATTTGTACAATATCTCATTACATATCCAAAACATCATTTTAACTTCTTTTTTTAATATTTGGTAAGTCATATTATATGTTATTAGAATGCAAATTTGGTATTATACAAATTTATAGAATTTCATTTTACTTAATTAGAATGTTCACAAATTTAATTTGTTTAAATCCTCTTCTCCTTTCAACTTTAAAGTTTTCCCAAAACAATAAGCTTAGATATCTTAATCCTCTTATTTTATAAATTCTGGTTATTCACATTTCATTCAAATAATTTGAAAATTATTAATTAACAGAACTTAGAAATTTAAATGCCTGGTTCTTTTCAAATCGTTTGAAATAAATATATACACTTATATCTTTAATGTATCAAATCATACCTTTGGAGTTTAAACCAAAACTCATTTACCCAAAATAATTTCGAAGAAAAGCAAAGCTTCTTAGAAGTCTCCCCACTTTAAGACTCAAAAATGAACGTCGATGATGCTGCACAGTCATCACAGAAATTATTTTCCAGCGACAGAATAGAGGGGTACTGAATTCATTCCTTATTTTTTTAAAAATCCTTTCAAAATATTTCCATAAACATTTTCCAACTAATATTACTATATATTTCTTCAAATATTTGAGAACCATTGTCAAAACCTCCGGGTCTTAAATTCAATATTTTCCAATTTAAATCTATTTTAATTTATAAGTCACCTTTATAAAATATTCTTATAGGATTTTAGTTTCTTAAAATATTCCACAAGTTGTTTTATCACTGTCCATTTTGTAATTCACCTTATTTATTAAATTACAATATCAAATTAATGATAATAACTAATATTTTCATTCCTAACAACCAGGTAAGCTGGATAAGTCACAATAATTTCTGAAAATTTTTCTTTGTATTCAAAATATAATTAGAGCAAAATTATTTCATTTACCCAATTTCAAAACAATACTATGTCGAATTGTTCTGTTTAAGTGTTTAGAGATCCCTATCAATGACGTTAATTACTCGTATTGACCAGAATCCATAAGCCACTCAATAAATCAACCGACATAATATAAAATGTTTTATATCACTAACAAATACGCTCTCTCATCTATATACACTCAGCGACTCATCATAGGGTATTACTACCCTATTTATAAAGAGTCAGACCCCACAAAGCTAAGGTTATCGCTAAACCAAAGCTCTGATACCAACTGTAACGACCCACCTTTTTGGACAGTTTAAAACCGACGATCCAATACACATGCCGATTCCAAACCATTCAAAAGGGAAGATGGTTATTGGGGTAAATAAGAAAAGAAAATAATGGGAAATAAAGGAAAAGAAACAACACAGAATCTTGCAGCGGAATGATAAAATATAATAGTCAAATAAACAGTTCATGAAGCTGTTTACAATACTATGATCATTATTTATACAACATTTATCAGAGTTATACATATACAAGAGAACAAATAAAATAATGCAGCAAACAACATGATGCAAAGATAATAAGAGTAATAGTATATCAAATCTTCGTCTTCGTCCTCCAGAATAGATCTTCAATAAGCTGAAAACTCAGGTCTGACCCGAGCTGTAACGACCCTGGATTTTGGCCCTATTTATTTTAATAATTATTCAAATTAATTTAAATAAAATGTATACTTATTCATTTGAAACGGATATAATTTTGAGATAATTGCCATTGTTTATATAAATGGTATTTTTAAAAAGAAATTGATCTGGAAGTTTAATAAATTATCTCCAAAAATATTCATAATAAAATTTGTCTTTTATGATTGAATTAAAATATCTTACTTTGTTTATATTTGGTAAGTATACATATGAGTGATAATGTTTGAAATAGAATTAAAATATAAATGTGAAATATAAGTCAAACTCATGCTTATAATTTAAATAAAATACAAATGGAGATAAATGTAAAATAAGTATAAATGTAAATAAATCATATTGTATATAATTTTAATATTTATAGTTAAGTACAAATAAAATAAAATAAATATAAAGAAGGAGTAAACTCACGAATCTAATTTAAATATGGACAGTTAAATTATAAATATAAGAATATTAACTATAACACATGAATATAACTAAATTAAGAACAAAGTATAGAGTAGAAGAAAATAATAATAATAATGATAATAATAATAATAATAATAATAATAATAATAATAATAATATAATATAAAATAAAATAACATAAATAGAATTAAAATAGACAAACAAGCATACAACATAACCTTAAAAGTTGTAAGCAAATAAAATGGAATATGACACATATATGCAAAATATTCAAACTAGAAGCTGTTAAAACAAATACTTTTACAAATGTCTTCATAAGCCACTCTATTTGCAAATGTAAAACAGAGAAGCACAGGTCTTATACCTGCAAGTATACTTAGTACAAAATTATTTTACATAGCAAATCATGATAACTATGTAAACATTTTAATAATTATGCAAACTAATTAAGGTACAAAACAAATATAAATTAATGAAAAGCTTCTTGTGCAAGCTATGTTGGCCTGCAACTTAAAGAACAGACCAAAGTCTGCAAAAATCTTTATGTATATTGTTGTGTCAGCTACCATTAATCATGTGTTAACTTAAATGTAAACACAAATATTTATTTAGCACTGCATATTGTCCTATCAGGTTTTAATACAATCTCCCAGCCGAAATATTTGATATATCTCAGATTTTAGTACAACAAGATAAAGTAAAATGTCATTATATCTAGGATAGGCTTATTTGAGAAGCTAATATCCTATACAAACTGTTCTTAGTTGAAAATAACTCATCATTCTATTTGTGTGTGTGTATATATATATATATATATATATATATATCTGATAGTTCAATCCATAACTTCAAAATCAAGCCTGAGAAAAACAAAGCAATATAAACAAAACTACATATTTTCAAGTTTAAATAAGAGTCAGGAAGCAAGAAGAGTTACAGACATTCAAATTTCCAAATAGCTGTCTTCTGTCTTCATCAAGCAAACATCCTCTCTGTTCAACAGCTATCTTGGGTGAGTAAACTTAACTTTTCAAAGCATAAGCTAATTAAAACAGTAAGATAATTGCATGAAATTTATATATGTGTGTGTATGCCTTATTGTGGTATGTATTTGAGATTTTATACAAGCTGTAACTAAAATGTTGAAGGTGCTGTTCTCTGCTTTATGTTACAGGATGAAAACAATTAATCTTTGAATTGTATTTATCTGATTATGGTAAGTTTTGAATTTTTTTTTCATCAAAACTTGTTGCTTGCACTTCAATCATAATTTTTAAAATCTATTTCAAACATATTAGTAACTCATACTTAACTGTTTACAGTCAAGCAAGAAAAACACTGATAAATTCAATCATATGAAAAGCTAATTCAAACTTATATTATGAATTATGACTACAAGTTATGATTTTTAAAGGTGGAATGGGAATTTTTAGCTCAATATATCAAGTGCAATTTGTTGTTGAACAAAAATTAAACTTTTATGGAATTCTCGAAAATTACTCAATATAAATTATTGAAATTCAAATCGAAGCAAGTATGAATGTATGTGATCTTAGGAAAAATATTCATTAATTTTTCTATTGCATAGAATTTTGATACGAGATCGAAATAGGGTTTTACTGCACATTTTCGTTCATGCCAGTAAGGTATGGATTTTGACTCGCGCACGTGACCGAGTGATTCATTAGCCTAGGTAAGACTTAACATTAGTTTTAACTCGTGATTAATTATTTAAAATTAACTAATTATTTTGTTAAAGCTTAACCTTGTTTTAAAAAATCTTGTTAATATTAAGTAACAAATTAAGTAAACTAACAAATAATGTTTCAGTTTGTAATCTAGTTGATGTCAAATTTCAAGAAGACTCGAATGTAATTAAGTAAATAATCAATAGTGATTGATTGAATTCAAAAGTAATTAAGAGTAATTACTTTGTAATTTTAATTAGTAATGTATTATGAATAATAAGTGAAATTGTAATTAACCACTTAATTAATTAATAAACGAGTAATAGTACTTAATCAAGTGATTTAGCTAAGAATTAAGAAATGATTAATGAAGCAATTAGCAATAAATAAATAGATAATTAAATTCTATTTAGGTCGAAGGATAGTTATTAAGAAATAATTACTTAAGTAATTAAAATTAGATAACTTGATTAAGAAAGTAATTAGTTAAATAATGTGAATAAAGTGATTAAGTAATTAAGCAATTAAGACATATATATATACTAATTAAGAAATGATTTGTTGATTAAATAATTTAAAGCAAAATAAGTGATTAAACAGGGTTAAGAGATTAACTCTCAAGTAATTAAGTAACTGATGGATAATTAAGTTCTATAACTTAATAAAAGTTATTAATTAATAATTAGGAGTAATTAACTAAGTAATTAAGATATAATTATTAATTAAGAGTTGATTATTAATTAAATAATTTGAAATGGAATAAGTAATGAGTTATTAATTAATGATTAATCTAGCAGGTTTAAAAATTAATCCTCAAGTAATTGGTTTAATTGAATTGATTAAATATAGAATTCAAGATGATTGCGCATGGATGTTGTATATGTTGTATATTCGTTTGTGTTGTTTATTGATGATATTATGTGATGCTCTCTGATATGCTGTAATATATCCATGGCAATTGTGTATGATTTATCTGTGATAAATGTTATATGAATTCAATCATTGAATTAAACTATTTAAGTTAATTAGACAACTTGGCCTTTAAAATGGCGTTTGGATTCCGATGAGACCGGGATCGGGTATCCAATTGATATTCCGAAAACCACATCGATCCAAATTAACGTTAGGTCATGAATTCTCAAGTGAAGATCGAGATGGTGCTTTCAGAATGCAAGGGTTATCGTCGTTGACTCTGAGGGTGATTCCAAAATGAGTGTAACGAGATAATGCCTTCGGTTTCGTTCGAACCCGGAACGAACTTGTATGGATTGAATGCTTTCAACACATCGTCAGGCGGACGATGAGCATTCTAAGAAATATGTCCTATAAAGGTAATCGCAGCCTCAAGCCTCATCAACCGAGAATGGCTAAAACAGGGGAGGTGCAGCAAGATTAGGTGGGTCATGCCCAAGCAGGACGAGATATACCCCTGTCTAGATGTCCCTTATTTCGGCTGTGTGGGCGGTTGGAATTGCGCACCAACTGCGGGGTTATCTTGTTCGGGACTGTTCAGTAAGGAATGGTTCCGGCCTTGTGTTGCAGGGGAGTTAGGGTGGCTCCTCGGTACAGTGATCTAGACCACGTACTATGACGGGCGGTACCCCAGTTGCCCTGCCATTGTATGGGATCCAATTTCCAATAAGCGCCGTACGTTTTGATTGTGCCTAACTACGTTGGAATGTGAGATGTAAGCATTTCAGCTATTTCTGTATTTTACTTGAAAACCCTAGACACTATTATAATATCACTGGATTTCCTATAAAATGTTTTGGTTAGCGTAAGGTAAAAACTTACCCGTATTTATTTGTGGGGAGTCTTACGTGATACCTTTGTTTTAAAAGGTTTTCAAAGTTAAACAATTTAAACCGTTTACTCATACCAGACCCATGTCTGACCCGGAGTTTATATTTTGTTTTTCATAAACTCTCGGGTACCCTAATATTTACGGGTAGCCAAGGGATTTAGGTTGGCTTGGACGACTTCTGGAGGAGCAATAGAGTAGGAGGCTTCAGCGTTGTAGATATCTATCTAGTTCCGCTGTGTTAGTGGATGTATACTGTATCTCTGATGTATATAGTGACTGATGTATGTATGATTGTCATGTATATTGATATTGTATAACTCTGATATATGCACTCTATGTAATAGTTATGTTATATATTATATTTTGTCCGTTCCGCTGTGAGATTCTGATGTTTTGTGTCTTTCTTTTCTATTTTTTTTTCTATTTCTATCCCTTTCTTTCTTAATGATGATGCGTCTTTCTGGTAGTGAGAATGGCGGGTCATCACACTTGGTATCAGAGCGTTAGGTTGAGTGAATACCTAGGCTCTTGAGTGATTTATTCCTTGAGAGAGCGTATTTG
Organism: Allium cepa; assembly: GCA_030765085.1. Taxonomy (NCBI): domain Eukaryota; kingdom Viridiplantae; phylum Streptophyta; class Magnoliopsida; order Asparagales; family Amaryllidaceae; genus Allium; species Allium cepa. The sequence continues at coordinate 724,365,662 of CM060932.1, read as the reverse complement.
TAATTTTGATATATATATATATATATATATATATATATATATATATTTCTACCTATTTATCGGGTTACCTGTTCGGGTTTTCCAATATAAGTTATAAAGGTAGATAAGATAGTGGTGTGTGAAACACGACTACCGATGGTTGGAGTTTTGAATATTTGTAGTGGGAGTGTATCTGTTGAGACTGTAGACCTATTATCGTCTCGAGTGATCTTTGGATGATGTGAGGATATTATTGTTGGAATGAAATTTTGGATGAGCTTGAGTTTGGATGTCTCTGAAGATGTTTCTTTGGAACTAGTTAAGGAAGTATGTCCGTTTCAGAATTGTGACTAAGGGTATTTTTGTTTGGATGAGGCCCGAGTTTCTCGAAGAGCTTTGAATAGAAGTCTTTGGTCATCGAGGTTAGCCATATAGCTTGAAGTGTTCTGTGTGTCGTAGAGAAGTTATTGATTAGCAATTTGCTTGAGGTGATTTCATAAGTAGCAGAGTGGATTGATCCGAACAGCATATGACTGTTTTGAATTGTGAAGGGAGAATAGTTTTGTTGCAAACTTGTTTGGGTAGAATTGCCAGAGTGTCGTGTGACAATTCTGGAATACATTTGAGTAGTCTTTTAATTGGAGTTGGGACTTCTCAAGAAAAGTTTAAGTTATTGATGTGATCCAAATTGTTTGTCTTCCAATCGAGAGATAGAGTTACGTGATGATTTGATTCTTGAGTAGTGCTAGTGATTCAGCCTAGTTGGAGAATGGTTCCGAGAAAGGAAGTAGAGTTAGTTGAGCAGATTAGGATCGATAAGAGTAAGAATGAGTTTGTTTATGTATATCCTAAGTTTGAAGAAGAGCTCAAGCTGTATTCGAGAATAGTGTTGGACACACTGAGGAGGCATGTTTTGAAGGCGAGTACTTTAAGTGCCATTTTTGGAAATCGGAAGTTATTTTTTTGAGGCACATTATTTTGGGTAAAGATATCTCTGTAGACCCAGCGAAGGAAGAATCTATTCTAAGAATGGAAGACGAGGCTAACCAGTGCTCCAGTGATTGTTATCCCGGAAGGGAAGGGAAGATTTGGAATTTATATGGATGCTTGTATAATTGATTTGGGAGGCAGTGTTGATGCAGATAGAAGAGTAATTGCGTATGAGTGTCAGCAATTAAAGCAACATGAAGGGATCTACGCTACGCATGACCTTGAGTCGTTAGCCATTGTGTTTGTTTTGAAGATTTGGAGGCACTAACTGTTGGGAGAGAAGTTGGGTTATTAACGGATCACAAACCGTTGGAATTTTTTCTCTCTAAGGGGATTTTAATTTGAGGCGGCCGTGGTGGGTCGAATTTCTGACCTCATATGATATGGATATGCTATATACCCAGGATAAGGGAATGTGGTAGTTGATGCTCTTAGTAGGAAGGCGGTATTGTTCTTTTACAAGTTATTTCTTATCTCCAGGGCAGAATCATAAGTAAGCTAAGGGAGGATAGATCTTTTGAGGAATTGATTCTTAAACTAAAGATGGAAGGTGTTCAAATTTTAAGGTAAATGATCAAGGTGCTTAAAGGATTAGTGGCCGTTTGTGTGCTTGATATAGGTGGATTGAGGCAATAAGTTTTAGCTAATTGACATCATTCCAAACTGAATATTCACCCGGAATCTTTAAAGATGTATAAAGATGTGAGAAAAATTTTCTGAAGACCGAGCATAAAGAGAGTCGTAGCTGCTTTCGTTTATAGTTGTACTTTCTATCAACAAGTTAAGGTGATCAATAGAAGTTGTCTAGGACTATTGCAATCTTTATAAATCTCAGATGGAAGTGGGAGATGATTCCTATGGATTTCATCGACGGTTTGCCAAGAAACGAAAAGAAGCGATGGAATATGGATTATTGTGGATGGGTTAACTAAGAGAGGTCATTCTATACTAGTTAGATAACTTGGACTATAGTTTCAGGCTAAAATTTTCTTGAGGGAAAATAGTAATTTTGTTTGGTGTTCCTGTTAGCATAATAAGTGATCGTAACCCGATTTTTCACCAACAAATTTCTGGAAGATTCTACAATTGACTTTGGGATCGAGTTTGAAATTTAGTATAGCCTATTATCCTTGGACGAACAGAGAGACTGAACCGTGTTCTTGAGGATATGCGGTAAGTTTGAGTTTTGAATTTTGGTAGATTATGGAAGACTATCTTGTGTTTGGATCAAAGTTTTGTTTTTTGAAGATTCTGATAAGATTAGGCTTATCAAAGGATAAGATAAGAGCTTCTCAAGACCGTTAGAAGAAGTACGCAGATAAGAAGGAGACAATTGGAATTTGAGTTTGGTAATTTGTTTTGACCAAAGTTTCCCGATTAAAAGGAACTATTAGATTCGGAAGGCGGAAAATTTGACTCGAGATATATTGGACTATTTCAGATATTGGCAAAGATTGGAACTGTAGCTTGTAGAGTCGAATTGTCAGAACAGATGTCTGGAATTCATAGTGTATTCTGTGTGACCCATCTAAAGAAATTTGTTCTTGATTCAGTATTAATTGTAGAATCAATAGTACAGGAAGACTTGAAAGATGAGCCGAATGTGACTGTGGATAGAGATTTAGTTTGGATTGTTAGTTAAGATGAGAAGCAACTCAGGAGTATAGTAGTGTAGCTGGTCATAGTATAGTGGAGCGAGAATTCCGGGGATTTCACCCAGGAAACTCTGTATAGTTTAAGAAAGCTTATCTGGATTTGTGTCCGGATGACTAGAGATGTTTGTTAGAATAGATTATTGGTTGTTGCTAATATATGAATGATATATATGTTTGAATGGTTGATATGAAAACTTTTAAATTATCTTTGTTTTAAATTTCGGGGACGAAATTCTTTTAAGGGGGGAGGAATGTAACGACCCTGGATTTTGGCCCTATTTATTTTAATAATTATTCAAATTAATTTAAATAAAATGTATACTTATTCATTTGAAACAGATATAATTATGAGATAATTGCCATTGTTTATATAAATGGTATTTTTAAAAAGAAATTGATCTGGAAGTTTAATAAATTATCTCCAAAAATATTCATAATAGAATTTGTCTTTTATGATTGAATTAAAATATCTTACTTTGTTTATATTTGGTAAGTATACATATGAGTGATAATGTTTGAAATAGAATTAAAATATAAATGTGAAATATAAGTCAAACTCATGCTTATAATTTAAATAAAATACAAATGGAGATAAATGTAAAATAAGTATAAATGTAAATAAATCATATTGTATATAATTTTAATATTTATAGTTAAGTACAAATAAAATAAAATAAATATAAAGAAGGAGTAAACTCACGAATCTAATTTAAATATGGACAGTTAAATTATAAATATAAGAATATTAACTATAACACATGAATATAACTAAATTAAGAACAAAGTATAGAGTAGAAGAAAATAATAATAATAATGATAATAATAATAATAATAATAATAATATAATATAAAATAAAATAACATAAATAGAATTAAAATAGACAAACAAGCGTACAACATAACCTTAAAAGTTGTAAGCAAATAAAATGGAATATGACACATATATGCAAAATATTCAAACTAGAAGCTGTTAAAACAAATACTTTTACAAATGTCTTCATAAGCCACTCTATTTGCAAATGTAAAACAGAGAAGCACAGGTCTTATACCTGCAAGTATACTTAGTACAAAATTCTTTTACATAGCAAAACATGATAACTATGTAAACATTTTAATAATTATGCAAACTAATTAAGGTACAAAACAAATATAAATTAATGAAAAGCTTCTTGTGCAAGCTGTGCTGGCCTGCAACTTAAAGAACAGACCAAAGTCTGCAAAAATCTTTATGTATATTGTTGTGTCAGCTAGCATTAATCATGTGTTAACTTAAATGTAAACACAAACATTTATTTAGCACTGCATATTGTCCTATCAGGTTTTAATACAATCTCCCAGCCGAAATATTTGATATATCTCATATTTTAGTACAACAAGATAAAGTAAAATGTCATTATATCTAGGAAAGGCTTATTTGAGAAGCTAATATCCTATACAAACTGTTCTTAGTTGAAAATAACTCATCATTCTATTTGTGTGTATATATATATATATATCTCTGATGGTTCAATCCATAACTTCAAAATCAAGCCTGAGAAAAACAAAGCAATATAAACAAAACTACATATTTTCAAGTTTAAATAAGAGTCAGGAAGCAAGAAGAGTTACAGACATTCAAATTTCCAAATAGCTGTCTTCTGTCTTCATCAAGAAAACATCCTCTCTGTTCAACAGCTATCTTGGGTGAGTAAACTTAACTTTTCAAAGCATAAGCTAATTAAAACAGTAAGATAATTGCATGAAATTTATATATGTGTGTATATGCCTTATTTTGATATGTATTTGAGATTTTATACAAGCTGTAACTAAAATGTTGAAGGTGCCAGGATGAGAACAATTAATCTTTGAATTGTATTTATCTGATTATGGTAAGTTTGAATTTGTTGTTCATCAAAACTTGTTGTTTGCACTTCAATCATAATTTTTAAAATCTGTTTCAAACATATTAGTAACTCATACTTAACTGTTTATAGTCAAGCAAGAAAAACACTGATAAATTCAATTATATGAAAAGCTAATTCAAACTGATATACTGAATTATGACTACAAGTTATGATTTTTAAAGGTTGAATGGGAATTTTTAGCTCAATATATCAAGTGCAGTTTGTTTTTGAACAAAAATTAAACTTTTATGGAATTCTTGAAAATTACCCAATATAAATTGTTGAAATTCAAATCGAAGCAAGTATGAATGTATGTGATCTTAGGAAAAATATTCATTAATTTTTCTATTGCATAGAATTTTGATACGAGATCGAAATAGGGTTTTACTGCACATTTTCGTTCATGCCAGTAAGGTATGGATTTCGACTCGCGCACGTGACCGAGTGATTCATGGCTTGGTGGGACGGTTGCTGGGGACGTTGACGTGGTGTAGTCGAGTTTCCATCGCCTCTGGTGAACTGTGCGTGGGTGGCGTAACGTTTTGGTTCAGAGTGGTCGACTTTCCCTTTTCATACGAACTGCAAAATTTTGATTTTGATTGTTTGGAGGTAATGCGACTTAGAGTTTCCCGTATTCATGTTAGTTGGGATTTGCGCGACGCCTCAGAGGATCGCCGGAGCCACGAGCGGCGTCGTACACATGCACGGCACGGTGGCGTATCAGTGCGTGAAGGAAGGGAGGCTGTCTCGAGTCATTCTCGAGACTATGGGTTGTTCGCTTCGGGTTTTCGTGTGAGTTCGAGTGCGTAAGTCTCTGATGTTTATCATATAATTAAGTTTAAGGAAAAACTTACTGTAAATTGAAAGAGGGAAGAAGGTGGGTTTGCGTTTTTGGGTGGGTTACTCGGGTGAAGGAGCGATCTACTCGAAGCAACGCTTGAGTTTTTGCTAGGAAGTCTCGGGTTCTTTTATACTTGAGTATAAGATTTTTATAAAATTTGTTAATAAATATGGGATTCAGTAGGGTATGACAGTGAAAAATTAATACTGTTCAAAGTTTTAGTTTAAATTTAATCCAAGTATTAATTAGCCTAGGTAAGACTTAACATTAGTTTTAACTCATGATTAATTATTTAAAATTAACTAATTATTTTGTTAAAGATTAACCTTGTTTTAAAAAATCTTGTTAATATTAAGTAACAAATTAAGTAAACTAACAAATAATGTTTCAGTTTGTAATCTAGTTGATGTCAAATTTCAAGAAGACTCGAATGTAATTAAGTAAATAATCAATAGTGATTGATTGAATTCAAAAGTAATTAAGAGTAATTACTTTGTAATTTTAATTAGTAATGTATTATGAATAATAAGTGAAATTGTAATTAACCACTTAATTAATCAATAAACGAGTAATAGTACTTAATCAAGTGATTTAGCTAAGAATTAAGAAATGATTAATGAAGCAATTAGCAATAAATAAACAGATAATTAAATTCTATTTAGGTCGAAGAATAGTTATTAAGAAATAATTACTTAAGTAATTAAAATTAGATAACTTGATTAAGAAAGTAATTAGTTAAATAATGTGAATAAAGCGATTAAGCAATTAAGACATATATATACTAATTAAGAAATGATTTGTTGATTAAATAATTTAAAGAAAAATAAGTAATTAAACAGGGTTAAGAGATCAACTCTCAAGTAATTAAGTAACTGATGGATAATTAAGTTCTATAAGTTAATAATTAAAGTTATTAATTAATAATTAGGAGTAATTAACTAAGTAATTAAGATATAATTATTAATTAAGAGTTGATTATTAATTAAATAATTTGAAATGGAATAAGTAATGAGTTATTAATTAATGATTAATCTAGCAGGTTTAAGAAGTTAATCCTCAAGTAATTGGTTCAATTGAATTGATTAAATATAGAATTCAAGATGATTGCGTATGGATGTTGTATATGTTGTATATTCGTTTGTGTTGTTTATTGATGATATTATGTGATGCTCTCTGATATGCTGTAATATATCCATGGCAATTGTGTATGATTTATCTGTGATAAATGTTATATGAATTCAATCATTGAATTAAACTATTTAAGTTAATTAGAGAACCTGGCCTTTAAAATGGCGTTTGGATTCCGATGAGACCGGGATCGGGTATCCAATTGATATTTCGAAAAACACATCGATCCAAATTAAACGTTAGGTCGTGAATTCTCAAGTGAAGATCGAGATGGTGCTTTCAGAATGCAAGGGTTATCGTCGTTGACTCTGAGGGTGATTCCAAAATGAGTGTAACGAGATAATGCCTTCGGTTTCGTTCGAACCGGGAACGAACTTGTATGGATTGAATGCTTTCAACACATCGTCAGGCGGACGATGAGCATTCTAAGAAATATGTCCTATAAAGGTAATCGCAGCCTCAAGCCTCATCAACCGGGAATGGCTAAAACAGGTGAGGTGCAGCAAGGTTAGGTGGGTCATGCCCAAGCAGGACGAGATATACCCCTGTCTAGATGTCCCTTATTTCGGCTGTGTGGGCGGTTGGAATTGCGCACCAACTGCGGGATTATCTTGTTCGGGACTGTTCAGTAAGGAATGGTTCCGGCCTTGTGTTGCAGGGGAGTTAGGGTGGCTCCTCGGTACAGTGATCTAGACCACGTACTGTGACGGGCGGTACCCCAGTAGCCCTGCCATTGCATGGGATCCAATTTCCAATAAGCGTCGTACGTTTTGATTGTGCCTAACTACGTTGGAATGTGAGATGTAAGCATTTCAGCTATTTCTGTATTTTACTTGAAAACCCTAGACACTATTATAATATCACTGGATTTCCTATAAAATGTTTTGGTTAGCGTAAGGTAAAAACTTACCCGTATTTATTTGTGGGGAGTCTTACGTGATACCTTTGTTTTAAAAGGTTTTCAAAGTTAAACAATTTAAACCGTTTACTCATACCAGACCCATGTCTGACCCGGAGTTTATAGTTTGCTTTTCATAAACTCTCGGGTACCCTAATTTTTACGGGTAGCCAAGAGATTTAGGTTGGCTTTGACGACTTCTGGAGGAGCAATGGAGCAGGAGGCTTCAGCATTGTAGATATCTATCTAGTTTCGCTGTGTTAGTGGATGTATACTGTATCTCTGATGTATATAGTGACAGATGTTTGTATGATTGTCATGTATATTGATATTGTATAACTCTGATATATACACTCTATGTAATAGTTATGTTATATATTATATTTTGTCCGTTCCGCTGTGAGATTCTGATGTTTTGTGTCTTTCTTTTCTATTTTTTTTTATTTCTATCCCTTTCTTTCTTAATGATGATGCGTCTTTCTGGTAGTGAGAAGGGCGGGTCATCACACGAGCGTAATGAAAAGACAAAACACTCGAGTCAGGACTAAAATATCCTCATGTAAGTTAAATCAATCGTAAATAAATATGAGTGTAACGGCGTAAGAGATGTTTACGGGGTTCGACATCTCCTATCCTGTGTCAACGTGCGTGCAATAACTCAAGAGTTGTTACGGGATTTTCCATCTCTCAAGGATCCGTTAAACTATCTACTATGTAGTACAATACGCTATCATAATATGTCTATAGTAAAGTAAAAGTATTAAAATAGCGTTAAGGCGTTACCATAATTCCCCTTCACACATTTTTATAATGCTATAGTCTATACAGCACCGTAAACCCCACCGTAAACTAGTGGTTATCAGAGGGTACCCCATAGGTATAACACAGAACAAAACGTAGTAGTCGCGAATAGGATAATCAGTATGACAAGGTACATGAGGCTATACCAACTAGGATACTAGTAGTTGCGTGATCCGGACTGATGTTGAGCATAGCCAGCAGCTACCTCAACACCGCGAAACAACACTCCCAAATCGAGGGGTGCATCCAAATCGAATCACAAAAGTAATATATATGGTATCGAAGAAGTGCGTCCGCTAGAAATGGCGAACCTCAATGGCCCGGTGCGGCTCCTGTTTTAGTCATGTCAGGGGTCATCCAATATCGTTCTCTTTCTTCAATCAACGCGTTCACCAAACAATCCACTTCATTCTGGATCAACACTCCGCGTATAATAGTTATTAAAGTGGTTTTCGGTATCGACAGAGAGTATGCCCATATCCGATCCCGGTCTCTTTAATAACTACGTATTATTACACCGGTGGCTCTTTTACATTCCAAATCAATTCATAATTGATATCAAAATATCATATTCGTTTCAAAAATTCAAATCCATTTCAAATATCATCATAGCTATTCAAAATGTAAGATTTCGTTTCAAAAATCATTTTTCGCCTCGATATCTCATTTCGATTTCAAATTCACTTCGAATTTCAATTTAAGTTGCAACTTCATTTAACCCAATTCGTATTTAAATTCAAGATTTAAACAAACATTCCACCTTATTAACCAGCTTGAAATGTTAGAAAATAGTTTTAAATAGTTTAAAAGTAGTTTAAATAATTAAAATAGTTAAAAATACTTAAAATCTTAAAATGGATTTAAAATAGATAAATTAGTTTAAAATAATTTGAATTGGGTTAAGTAGATTTAAAATAGATTAAAATAAGTTAACATGGTTTAAGATGGGTTAAAATAATTTAATATAGTTAATATAGGTTAAAATAGTTTAAGTATTTAAAGATGGTTTATATAACAAAGTAATTTGGAAAACAAAATGAAACAGCTTCAAAACCAAACCATTTTAATTATAACTTCTCAATTCAAATCAATTTCAATTTCCATTCTACCGATTCAATTTCGATTTCAAATCAAATCAATGTCATCTTTGACTTCAAATTAATTCAATTCTACATTCACCTTCAATTAATTCAATTTCAATTTATATCGATTTGGAACTTGATTTTTCAAAATATCAATTTATGACACTTAACAAAATTGCCCTTCAATATTCAAATTTAAATCCCAATTACAAATATGATTCAATTTCAAGCTCAATTTCAAAATATCATTTTTATATCGCTTTTACTTAGTAATACTCAAAGCTCGAAATAATGTTCAATCTTTAAAACAAATAAATTTTCGAAATTCAATCATATCCAAATTTCAAATTTCAAAGTCTCAACTTAAATTATTTAACAATTTCTTCTAACCCAAAATTTTATTTCAACATTCCAAACTCAAATTTTTCGATAAATTCGATTTCTATAAATTGATTTTATTTATAACTTTTAAATCAAAACATTTAAATAAATTTCAAATCGACGATTTTAAATATTATTAATTTAGCCAATCCGGTGTCCGTATATAATTTTCTATCCTATGGCCAAGTGATTAGTTATTTCAATTAAATGTCAAGGATGAATATATATCACTTAAACCAAATCACAGTGTCATATGTATGCGTAACAGTATATATATAAGAAAATAAACATCCAAACATTTAAATATCAACCAATAACATCCATCGAAATACATCATCCAATAGACAATACAATTCATGGCAATTTCATAGTTATCAATGTCAGGTAATTTAATCGCAATTCAATTTTAATTTCAATTTAACTGTCAATTTAATTTTCAACGGTTATTTCAAATGACAATCTATATGACAATTAAATTTTATCAAACAACGACAAATAAAATTCATATCACTTCATAATATTAAACTTAACTACCATAAAGATATTCAGTACGTTGTGAGCGTTATAAAACACTGACCTTGATTTCAATGTAGTTCCAGCGTTTATTTCGAATAAAATTAAACGAGCGTTTAATTTTACCCAAAATTTTCACTATCTCCAAATGATTCCAAACAAGCTCCATTGCGTAGTGCTCGTCGATACGACTCCAACGCAAAAAGTTTTGTGCGTTTTCGACCTCGTATGAAAAAGTTATGCTATTTTAAAGTTTATACGAATTTAAATATACAATTTCAGCTTTTATTTTAAATATCAAACCCTCAACTCCATCCTGGCCATCGATTTCTGCATCTTCGGATCTGAGCCGTCCCTCATCTCTTCTTCCTCAACGTGAAATTCACGTATGCAAACCCATTAGCTGCCGTTCTTCCCGTAATTTTCACGACCAAACCGAGCAACTTGAAGACGATCGGAGAGTGCCATGTTGTTCGCCACCACTAGCTCCACCATCGGCCAGAGTGCAGCCCAGCTCGGCTCCCCCCTTGCCTCGATTTGCGTGAAAAATGCAGCAGCTTCCATCTCGTTTTGCCGTCAATCCGTGGCTCCATTTTCGATCTCCACCGTTGGATAGCTTGATCTTGATGCCCTCTACAACTTTGTAGTCGACGACTTTTGCTAATTGTTTGTAAATTTGGAGATAATAGAGGAGGAAGTTTCGAAATTCTCAGCCATTAATATCTAGGGCCGGCTGGAAGAAGAAGCATGGGTTTGAGTGCAAAATGAAACGTGGAGGTCCTTTTATAGAAAATTGCAAAAACACTATTCATCCGAAATTTTCTGAACTCCAAACGAAGCGTGTCGGCTAGCGTTTCTAGGGTTTACCCCACGTTCCGGACACAATGGAACAGGTTCCAGAAGCTAATTCGATCATCTGTGCGAGTTACGGCAATAAACGATCAAATTTAAATTAAACCGATTCAACTAATTTCTATGCGTATTGGCTTGCCCCGTGCAAACGGTAAATCCGATTGACACGAAATTTGAAATCTTACTATAATATCACGTTACGTATCCGATGAAATTGGTTTCGTTGAAATCCGAGACTGTTTGAAAAATGACTATTTTAACTCGTCAATTAAATATTAAAATATTCAATTTTCACAAATTTACTTTTAATTCGATTTTAAAAGTTCTACAACATCATTCTAACTTTAATATGATAAAATAAAATTTTACAAATCATTTTTAATCATATTAAACCCGTTATTCAATTATTCAATAAATTCCAAACATTAAATTTAAACAATTTTGATTATCCAATGATTCATTATCCTTTGAAATATTTGAAATTGAACTTATAAGATTCAACCTTTAAAACCAATTCACATCTTAGAACACTATTTTCATTTTACAGTTATTCAATTATTCAATAAGTTTTAGATATTTACTTTAAACAATTTACCTGTTCAATATTCAATTATTTTGTTTTAAATAGATTTTACTTATCAATCAATTACTCTATTATACCCAATGAATTCAACATTTATTATCCTATCCAACTATTGATTTCAAAGGCATTCACTAAGTAGCATTTATTTTTCCAATACTTATTACTATTCAAATCTTCGAAACCAATCTATTAAATTTGTATTTCTACCTAAATAATTCATAATTCTTATTCACTTATTTACATTTGTTTTTTCCATATATTCCCTTATAACCAAGTTATAACATTTGAGTTAATTCAACTAGATTGGAACTCCATTCAATCTATAAATAATTACTTGGATAATTATTGTCGCAATTCATTCCAGTTATTATTATTCCAAACGAATTACAAATTTTTTCTTCTAACATTAAATCATGAAATCTTATTAAATTAGCTATTTTAAGTATCTAAAATTTACGGGTCGTTACAGTTATTCTGTGAAAATAATGCGACGATTCAGATCGCAAAGGAACCTAGAGTGGACAAGAAGTCATGGAAATTTCTTCAGAAGTTCTACCTCATTAGAGAATTCATTGAGAAGAAAGAGGTTGCAATACAAAGAGTAGATACTAAGGATAACATAGCAGATCCATTCACCAAGGGTCTAGTTCGATCGGCTCTCAAGAAGCTTATTGAATTGGCCCCAAGTGTAAGTGGGAGTTTGATAGAGTTAGGGGTATGCCATATGGAAAATTTTAGAATTTATTATAAATTAATTAAATTTGTAATCAGTTCTCATTTGTAAGAGAAGTGTTTTTCTTTCTGTTATGTATATATTATAATGTGCTATAAATAATTAAATATTTAATTAAAGTATACTTAACAAAAAATTCATAAGTGGTGTGTTTGTGGTGATACTTACAAATAGTTGTAATGATGAGCATTATATCACAATATAATAGACATATCATTTCAAATATCCATACCAAGATGCATCAAGACTGAATATCGATGTAACTATTGAGATAGAATATGTAATGCTCTATAAATGTTGGACAATATGTTATTCATGACTGTGGTGGCACCAACAGGTTACGTACTGATAGTAACTGGATACTATGGAATGACTCACTCGATATATATATATATATATATATATATATATATATTTGCAATGTTTTGAATACATAAATTAAAGTATATAAAAATACATTTGGACGATATATTTGTATACTAGATAAGCTAACATGTCTGTTGCTGTAACAACCCTGTATTTTGTAATTATTTTATTGTATATTTTAATTATTTTAATGTAAAATTTTGGTTTAAAAAAAACTTTTATTTTACTTATTTGAAATGATTAAATTTATTATTTAAATATAATCTTGATTTTTATGAGTTATAATCTCAAACTTGTGTAAGTTGAAATATTTGCCTGAAATGCTGATTTTGGTCAAAATAGTCAAACTGTGACTTTCAACTTAAAAATTTAAATTTTTTCTTTTATTATGAAAGTACATAAAATTATAAGAACACCACTTTTCGTTTCGTTGAATTTGGATGTAAATTGTGAAAGTTATACCCTTTACAATATTGTGCGTATATAGGGTTATTTAACAATGACTATTTTAAATTGTATAAATTACTTCTTCTTGGTTATATTTTATTTTAATATGTGATAATGTGTTTTGTTATTTATATTTTTACTTTTAAATATTTTTAAATGATAATAGAATTTTTCCAAAATTTACTGTATTTATTTCCTATTTTTAAAAGCTGTTTTCTAATTTTCTGCCATTTTCTTCATATAAATTATATTTAATAATTTTTTTTTTTGTGAATGCACTTTTATTTTTTGTTATTTTATTTGTTATAAATATTTTACAAGTCCATGAAGATTTTCTAAAGTTCATTTGGATTTATTTCTAATTCTAAAGCCTAGTCTACAATTTTAAGCCATTTTCTTATTTTAATTTTATATAATTAAAATTTATTTATTTATTTTATGTACTCACTTTTATTTGCTGTGTTTTACTTTATTTTATTCATTTTACATGTATTCAAATTAAAGTAAATTTTTTCAAAGTGTATTGAAGTTATTTCTAATTCTTAAGTCTAGTTTTCATTTTTCTGTGCTATTTTTCTTATTTAATCATATCTAATTAATATTTAATTTTTAATATTTTGTTTATCTGTTATATTTTCGAATTTTAACTGAGATTTTAATTATTTTCAGTTATTTGGATGTATATAAATATATATGAGAAATTTGAAAGGGTTAAGAGCTAAGAAACGGAAAAACGTTTTATCCGTTTCTTTTGCAGTTTCTTCTGTCATTAATACATCAATTCATCTTAGCCATTCCTTTCCCCATCCTTTGCAGCCAACTTCCTCTTGTCATTCATGAATTTTTGAAGCCCCAAAACCCTAAAAATCATGGCCTCCACCTTGAAGAAAAAAATTAGGTAAATCCCTCTTTTCTTTCTACTTTTCTTACCTTTCTATGCAATTTTGCCTTGTTTCTCTTCTAAGTTTGGATCGGCCTCTTCTCTATAGCCGCAGCCACAAACTCCTACATCTCTTCCATGCCTCCAACACCATCTACTCCACCAACCATGACCATGGCCGAGCCATCTATGGTGGCCAAACCCTTCAAATTGCAACCTACATGCCTAAAAACAATGTTTTTGACCATTGTTGCCTCATTCCCTTCATCTCCACTTGTTGCCTTGCCTATATGATGTTAAACCTGACCTATATGATGTCATACCTGAGTCAAAGCATCATCATAGCCAAGCATAAGTGTCCCTTAAGCCAAGCATTGAAGTGGTTGAAGCAAGATCCAATCTATCTTGTTTATTTCGCTTTGTATTTCAAAATTATTTCAATGTTATTTTATGTTGAATGTTTATATAGTGGCTGGTTTGTTTTGTTTTAGGTTGTTGATACAAAATCATATCTTGGCTATCTTTCAACTCAAATCAAAAGTCGTGAAATTGTGCTTGTCGTGCCTTTGGAGTCGTGCTGGTATGTTGTTTTGGTCTCTAGCTTTGAAAAAGGTGAGTCTTTCTCACTCTGACATATATACTTATGAAAAGTGGATCGATGACAAGTGTTTAGTAATGTAAAATGTTTATGCAAGTTAATGATGATCATATGATATGCTATGTCGTGTTATTACCATGTTAAAACTGTTAATTTTCACCTGACATCTGATACATGACTGTATATTGTGATATTGACATTGTTTATATTATTTCTGTATATGATCACACTGCAAGTTCCCTGTTAGGATAAAAATCATTATGGGCTGAAATGATAGGCCTGAGTTATTTTATTTATTTATTTAAACTTGGGATTGCGGGTTTGAAATGATAGAACCCGGATTTTTACCTTTTAAACTGCGGATTGAAATGATACATATCTATATCACTTGACCTAGGTTAGAAAACTATATACAGACCTGTGGTTATTCTATAAAGTGCTTTGAATATTTTAAGTATTTTAAAAATATAAAATTATGAAATTTGATTTAAATAGATTTTGAAAGGTTTTAAAATAAATAAATTATGATTTTTCTATGTGTTAAAAATGTAATTTATGAATGGATTAACTGGATTTTGAAATATAACTTATGTTTGAAATTTGGAATTTTGACTAAAAATGATATTTAAGTTACATGAATAAAATGGACTTTAATTTTATTTGGAAAATGGTAAATATGATAAATTGATTTATATTTGAATTTAAGTGATTTATTAAAGAATTATTGATTTTCTATAAATTTAAGTGGTTGAATAAATGACTGTTGAAAATGAAATTTTAAAATATAACTTGACTTGAAAATGTGAAATTTGAGTTTTAAATAAAGATGTTAAATTAATTAAATAAACTAGAAGTTCAGTTAAATTTGTGAAATGGTAATATAAATCTGAAATGTTAGGTTTTAATTTATGAAAGAAACGTATAGGTTTTAATTTATGAAAGAAACGTATAGGTTTTAATTTATGAAAGAAACGTATAGGTTTTAATTAATGATAGAAACGTATAGGTTTTAATTTATGAAAGAAACGTATAGGTTTTAATTTATGAAAGAAACGTATAGGTTTTAATTTATGAAAGAAACGTATAGGTTTTAATTAATGAAAGAAACGTATAGGTTTTAATTTATGAAAGAAACGTATAGGTTTTAATTTGTAACGACCCAGAATTTTTATTAATTAAAATTTGAATATTTAATTAATTTTAAATATTAATAAGTGAATTTATAAGTCAAATAAATTTTTATTTCAATTATTGAATTTTATTGAATAATTAAATCGATAATTTAATATGTTAAATTATGGAAATAATTGAAAATTGGGTTAAATATGATTGAAAATGATTTGTAAAATTTTATTTTATCATATTGAAGTTAGAAAGATATTTTAGAACTTTTAAAATCGAATTAAGAGTTAATTTGTGAAAATTGAATATTTTAATATTAAAATCGACTAGTGAAAATAGTCAATTTTTGAACAGTCTCAGAATTGAATGAAACCAGTTCCATTGGATCCGTAATAGTTATTTATTTCTGGATTTCAATTTTCGTGTCAATCGGAGCTATCGTTTGATCGTGGCAGCTCGAAACGCATCGAATTATTTTTAATTTTAATTTGGCGAGTTAAAATAGCCATTTTTCAAAAAGTCTCGGATTTTGACGAAACCAGTTTCATCGGATCCGTAATGTGATACTATTGTAAGGTTTCAAATTTCAAGTCAATTGGATTTACCGTTTGTCCGGTACAAATTAAAACGCCTAGAAATCGATTTAAATCGGTTTAATTTAAATTGAGCGTTTATAGCCATAACTCGCACAGATGTCCGAATTAGCTTCCGAAACCTGTTCCATTGTGTCCGGAACGCGGGATAAACCTTAGGAACGTCAGTTTCGGCACGTAAATCGGAGTTCGGAATTTCCGGATGAATAGTGTTCGAATTTTTCCTATAAATACACCCACCCCCTTCATAATTTAGAGAAAAAAAAATAACAAAACCTAATTTCTAACCCTAGCCGCCGTTCACCCCATCTATGGCCAGAATTCAATCTTCTTTCTTCCTCAATTTCTTTCAATCCGTGAGGAATTAGAAAATATGATCAACTACAAAGTTGTAGCTAACATCGAGTGCTTCACATCTATACAGTTGAGATGTTGTTTTATCGACCAGAGGAAGAGGTGGATGGCTGCGTTCGTGGACCGCATGGCCTCGTGATGCGTGCAACCTAGGGGGCCGAGCTCTATGATGATTGGGCCGAGCATGGTGGTGGGGTTGGGCTACACAACGGCGCATCTTGATCGAGTTTTAATCGAGTGATCGAGGAGCAAAGTGAAAACCTAATTTCATGCTATGGGTTTTGGTGGTTGTGGCTATGACCTGGAGAGGATAACGTGAATTGGGGAGATGATGTTGGGGGCGTTGGATCTGAATCTCACGGCCAGGATTAGCTTTGGTATAAGATTTGTAAAAGTTATGTTGTAATTATATAAATAAAAATTCGTATAACTTCGTAAATTCATATCTTTTTCATACGAGGTCGAAAACGCGCGAAACCAGTTGCGTTGGAATCGTATGGACGAGCACTACGCGATGGAGTTGGTTTGGAGTCGTTTGGAGTTAGTGAGAATTTTGGGTAAAATTAAACGTCCGTTTAATTTTATTCGAAATAAATCGCTAAAACGGAATTTAAAATCAAGGTGAGAACTTCTCACTCAATCGAATAGGTTTCGATTTTATTTTAAATAGTTAGATTTAAAATATTTGAATGCATGTTTGAATGTTGATTGATATCTATTGATTGTTAAAATAGATATTATACGCCGTTAGTAAGCGGATGTTATTTATTAAAAACATATACCGCGAATATTTCATAAACAGTGAAATTGGTATTATATATAATAGCAATATATATATATTGGCATATGTATATATTGGAGTTATTGATTTCCCGCATTTTTTGTTTAGCGGATGAGACCCTATTGCGCCGTCTATTAAACGGATAATATTTTAAATCCCATATACCGCGATAATTTCGTACTGGAGCGAAATTGGTATTGTGCTAATGTTTGTGAATGCAGGAAACAGGTTGGAGGGATCCAACTGGATTCCTCAACAGTTTTATTTGATTTCAGATATTTTGATATTTGATGGATTATCATATACGATATATGATGTCGTTGTAGTCGTGTTTGACTATTTGGTGTGTAGCATCATTGGACCCAAATTTTGGGATTTTAAAAGGTTTTTAAAGTGATCTTTGAAAATATTAAATATTTTTGGAATTGATCCATTATAAATAAATGAACGTTATAATTTTTAAAGTTATAAAAATTATAATTTTTGAGAAATACGGTTAAAGTTGATTTTTGAGAAATATGGATTTAATGATTTTATAAAATAGTTTAAATTGAAATTTTGGAATTTATTATAAAGAGTTTAAATATAGGATTTATAAAATTTGATTATTTTATAAATCAAGAGGATGATGAAATTATAAAGGAATTTAAAGACGTTTTAAAAGAATAATATAAATTGATTTATATTAAGAGATTTATAAATAGATATTTATAAATTGAAATATTGACATTATAAAACGAGTTTTTATAAGTGTTTGAATGAAGTGAAAATGAATTTCATAAATGAATGAAATTTATAGAATTATAAACTGTGAAGTTATAAATAAAATTTATAAATAGTAAGATTTATAAATTTGTGAAGTTAATTGAAGAATAGATTTGGTTAAATAAATGAATCTTATAAGTTATAAGATTTATGATTTGGAAAGTCTTTAAAGAAACGATTTTGTAAAATAATCGTTTTATAAGTATTTAACTTATAATATGAACGTTTAGTTTATAATTTAGTTATAAACTAGAATAGGTTAATAAAAGAATTTATAAAAAGGAAGTTTTTATAAATAAATAGAAATGGAATTTATAAACGTTGTTTTATAAATTCGCGAACGACTTATTTTGATAAGTTAATTGTTATAACTTAGAAATAGAGTTATATTCACGTTTAGACTGTGAATAATCCTTTGAAATAAAATGCATAGAAATGATGAAACTTGTTTACGTAGTATATTCACGTTTTTGAATAGTGAATAAGGTGTTAAAGAAAATGTTTGAATGTGATGTTTTAAATAGAATTAAAACGACCTAACGATGTTTTAAAAGGTGTTGAGATTCGAAACCATAGATTTCAACATTTATTGTTGAAATAGACGTTTTCGAGAAATAAAAGGAGATGATGGACTATAACACCGTTGTTATAGTAAATGATTTCCGAAAGGAAATGTTTTTGAATAGTATTGGGATTTATATATCTATTTTAATTTAGAATCCCTATACTAGTGATTTTGGGTTGTCGTAACGATGTTTTACGCAACATTCGTTTTGGCCCAAATAAATATGTTTATGAGAATGATTTCCTTAAAGAATGAAATATATACTTATTTTTGATTTAAGTATATTGAATATTTTCCAAGTGTTGAAAATAAATAAAATTTGTGAATTACTTATGAATGTATAGGTATGGAAATGTTTTCCAATATAAGGTGAATATTTTGAGAATTTATCTTTTTGAAGATAAATTGAAATGAATAATTGAAATCGAATATCCATAGATATTTTGGATTATAAATTCACTAAGGAATTTATAAAAGAAAGTGGAATTGGTTTAAAAATAAATATTGATTTATTTTGAAGTGTTGAAAATTATATATCTAGTGAAGATACTTTGGAAAATAAATAATTTGGAAAATTATTTGGAATCTGGTGATGTTGTGCATATCCATTGATAGTTCAATAATCGACTATCAATATTTCCCTTTGAATGGGTAATTGATGTGATTTGTTTGAATGTGAATGCTACACTTATTTTTGAATAAGCGCTCACTATTCGGGTTAACCGGGAAAGGACCATGGGGTCGTATAACCCATTCCGAATATGTGATACGTCGTTGTGAATTGCATTTGAAGATCGGTGTTGAAGACCCGGTATTTGCGAAAGCGATAGGATGACCTGTCGATTGTCTCTGCACTGAGTTGCAACGGTATAGAGACTCCCTAAGTGATGGGAAATCCGATCAGGATTGTGAATATCCGGATTGCAAGGACTTCTTTGTAAGTGCCTTCGGTTTTGTTCGAGCCCGGAACAGACTTGTATGGATTGTATGTCTGACATTACAAGTTGAGATATAAAGCCGATTTCTTTCAAATATATTTCTGTTGGTGGCGGAGAATTTATTCTTTTAGCTTAACACCCTTCTCTGAGACGTACGAGCTCAGAGGTTATGTAGTTGAATGTTATCAGCGATATATTCCCAATTTGGTAATGTGACATGCTGAGTGTTGCTGTAAATGATCATTGTGTTGATTATTTGTGATAGGATCATTTATTTGATCGTCTATCTTTGTGATCATTTCTATGATCATTTGTTGACCCAAAGCATGGCTTTTGTATAAAGTATGTTTTTGTGGACGTGACTTCGTCGAGCCTCACACCCCGTGAATGGTCAAAACAGGAAAGATGCAGCAAGGTTATGAGGGGTAGCGCCCTTTAGGATGTGTGCATTTCCTTCTGGAAAAGGGTGGTATCATGGTATGGAGCCCAGATACTTACTCATGTTGAAAACACTTTGTTATGATTGTGTGAATTGATTGCGAGCGCTCGGTGAAAGGTCCCAAAGGACCGGGGGATGACATATTCGGTCAGTTGTTACTCAGTTAGGGGTAACCCGGCCTTGTGTTGGTAGAGATCTGGTTTGGTTCTCGGGGATGTCCATCCAGAGGCATTCTCATGTGGCAATGGGAAGTTCCTTGGCCTGATCATTCGTTGGAAATCCAAAGAAACAATACGTGACTTGTACGGTTTTAGTTGTAGAACCTGCTTCCTCAGGAGGTAGCTATAGTAGGCATAATATAATGGTATCTATGCTGGCTAAGATTTATATTCTACTTTCGAAATGAATTTCTTCTACACTATGCACTAATAATAATATCAAAATTGATTTGATTTTAATGCATATCAAGCATCTTTGACTATCATAAGGAGAAATCTTCTCCAAGTCTGCGTTTGCATTGTGTGTGTGGCAGAAGGTCTTATGGTAGTCTCATTTTTAAAAGCATTGCGAATTGAATTTAAAAATATTCCTCTATTTTGATGTTAAAGATAAATAAACTATTTTGAGTTCTCACACCAGTCACATGACTGACTCGGAGTTTATTGTTTTCCTTCCTAAACTCTGGGTGCCCACCAATTTCCACACGGGCAGTCAAAAGTTAGGTTTATCAGGATATTCTGGATATTCTGGAGTTGCTGGAGGCAAGCTGGATAGCATAGCATATTACTTATATAGTATTTCTTTTCCGCTGCACTGTTTGATGTTGTTGAATGTTGTTGTACACTCTGATGATATGATGTAATGAAATGTAATATATAAAATGTAATAGCTGATATAGTTCTTTGTTTAAAGATTATTCATTTATTATTATATGTTGTTCCGCTGCGAATTGTGAGATTCTGTTGTTGTTCTGTTGTTTTCTATTCCGTTCTATATTCTCTTTTCTTTCTATTTTAAAAATGATCTATTTTCTTTCTGTTCTATGTTCTCCTATTCTCCTATTTTCTATCATTTCTCTCTTCTTCTGTCTTTCTCTTTTTCTTTCCCCTCCATTTTCTATTCTCTCTAATTTCTATTTTCTACCTTCTTATCTCTTATTTTCTCTCCTATCTTTTCTTCTCTAAATTATCTCTTCCTTTTCTTTTCTTAAATTCTTTTTAAAAACCCTAACTATTCGGTTTTTCGGCAACGAAAAATCAGGGCGTTACATTTGGTATCAGAGCATATGGTTAAGCGACAACCATGGTTCTGTTGGGTATTACTCATTAGAGATAGAGTCAGTAGTACTCTAGATTGAGTTTGAGTGTAATAATAGCTATGAGAGCGTATTTGTTAGTGAATATAAATTGTTTTATATTGTGATGATTGGTTTGTTGAGTGGTATATAGATTCTGGTTAGTACGAGTAATTAACGTTGTTGATAGGGATCTCTAAACACTTGAATAGAACAATTCGGCACAATAATGTTTTAAAATTGGGTAAATGAAATAATTTTACCTTGAGTATATTTTTATATATAAAGGAATAATTTTTCAGAATTATTAAAGTGTATAAGTTGATTGTTTAGATGTTTGAATAATCTAAATAAAAGAATAATTGTATAAGTAAATGAATTATAAGAATTGAATTATAATTAAAGTGATTTACAATTGTGAAATAAACTTATATATATAAGAAGTGAAACTATATGAATATATTTATGAATATGAGTTGAAATAAAAATGAATTTAAAGTTAAATGGAAATATAACTTAATAAATGTTGAATGAAGTTGATATTGGTATCAAAATAAATTAATAAAAGTTAAGTGATAAATGTGAACTTAAGTTATATAAATAAAATTCAACTTTTGTAATTGAATTGAATTAATGGATTAAATGTAAATCAATTGAATGTGAATTAAGTTGATATGGAATAATGAATGCAAGTATTAATTCATTAAAAGGCTAGTTGAAACATTGAATGAAAATCAATTTAATTAAACCAATTAATAAGCAAAGTAATTTGGTTGTAATTAATATACATTGGTTGTTATATGATTGTTAGTTGATTGTATATAATTCATTAAGTGTTAATGAAATTGAGTTAATGGAATTGGAAATTAAATTAATTGGAATTCAATTGGAAGTTAAGTGAATATTGAATAGAATTGAATTTGATTTGGAAGTGAACCAACTTGAATATGAATTAGTGAATATAAACTAATTGAAAATGAATGTTAGTAAACATCCACTGTTAATAAATCAAATGTGATTAAATTGAAAACCAATTCATTGAATATTAATGAGAATATAAATGAATATTGATTTGGTTATGGATGTTAGTTGGATGATTAGTTGGTTGAATATTTGTTGCTTTTGTTTCAATTGCTATGTTGACATGTATAGTTATTATGTTGCTATATGTTGTATATTGATACTATTATCTACATGCATGATTCTCATGTTGTTTGTTGAGTGATTAGTAGGTGCGGATCGCGTTTGCTTCGCATTTGGAGCTCGCTTTCGCGCTATATTAGCCGTATATGCTCGCTAATAAAATATAAGGTACATATCTCGGATTACATACCGTACTTTTACATTTTTTCCATGCGGGATGCCTCATTACTTGATGAGATGTATATTTGTGATATATATACTGTCATTTTTTTTTCGGATCGAGCCGCGCAAAGGAGACTATGGCGAATTTTTCCGGAAATTTAAGGCGTTGGAAAAAATTTGAGAAAATTGGAAAATTTTGAAAACTTTAACTTTGATTTAGAATTGAAAGTTAAACAATAGTAGTTGTTTTTGAAAAGATAACTAAGTATGATTTGAAAACTTATTAAAGTATTATAAGAAATTTAACTATGGATTTTAGAAAGTTAATAAATTCTATAACTTTTCTTACTTGTTAATTTCGAGGACGAAATTCTTTTAAGGGGGGAAGATTGTAACGACCCAGAATTTTTATTAATTAAAATTTGAATATTTAATTAATTTTAAATATTAATAAGTCAATTTATAAGTCAAATAAATTTTTATTTGAATTATTGAATTTTATTGAATAATTAAATCGATAATTTAATATGTTAAATTATGGAAATAATTGAAAATTGGGTTAAATATGACTGAAAATGATTTGTAAAATTTTATTTTATCATATTGAAGTTAGAAAGATATTTTAGAACTTTTAAAATCGAATTAAGAGTTAATTTGTGAAAATTGAATATTTTAATATTAAAATCGACTAGTGAAAATAGTCAATTTTTGAACAGTCTCAGAATTGAACGAAACCAGTTCCATTGGATCCGTAATAGTTAGTTATTACCGGATTTCAATTTTCGTGTCAATCGGAGCTATCGTTTGATCGTGGCAGCTCGAAACGCATCGAATTATTTTTAATTTTAATTTGGCGAGTTAAAATAGCCATTTTTCAAAATGTCTCGGATTTCGACGAAACCAGTTTCATCGGATCCGTAATGTGATATTATTGTAAGGTTTCAAATTTCAAGTCAATTGGATTTACCGTTTGTCCGGTACAAATTAAAACGCCTAGAAATCGATTTAAATCGGTTTAATTTAAATTGAGCGTTTATAGCCATAACTCGCACAGATGTCCGAATTAGCTTCCGAAACCTGTTCCATTGTGTCCGGAACGCGGGATAAACCTTAGGAACGTCAGTTTCGGCGCGTAAATCGGAGTTCGGAATTTCCGGATGAATAGTTTTCGAATTTTTCCTATAAATACACCCACCCCCTTCATAATTTAGAAAAAAAAAATAAAAAAACCTAATTTCTAACCCTAGCCGCCGTTCACCCCATCTATGGCAAGAATTCAATCTTCTTTCTTCCTCAATTTCTTTCAATCCGTGAGGAATTAGAAAATATGATCAACTACAAAGTTGTAGCTAACATCGAGTGCTTCACATCTATACGATTGAGATGTTGTTTTATCGACCAGAGGAAGAGGTGGATGGCTGCGTTCGTGGGCCGCACGGCCTCGTGATGCGTGCAACCTAGGGGGCCGAGCTCTATGATGATTGGGCCGAGCATGGTGGTGGGGTTGGGCTACACAACGGCGCATCTTGATCGAGTTTTAATCGAGTGATCGAGGAGCAAAGTGAAAACCTAATTTCATGCTATGGGTTTTGGTGGTTGCGGCTATGACCTGGAGAGGATAACGTGAATTGGGGAGATGATGTTGGGGGCGTTGGATCTGAATCTCACGGCCAGGATTAGCTTTGGTATAAGATTTGTAAAAGTTATGTTGTAATTATATAAATAAAAATTCGTATAACTTCGTAAATTCATATCTTTTTCATACGAGGTCGAAAACGCGCGAAACCAGTTGCGTTGGAATCGTATGGACGAGCACTACGCGATGGAGTTGGTTTGGAGTCATTTGGAGTTAGTGAGAATTTTGGGTAAAATTAAACGTCCGTTTAATTTTATTCGAAATAAATCGCTAAAACGGAATTTAAAATCAAGGTGAGAACTTCTCACTCAATCGAATAGGTTTCGATTTTATTTTAAATAGTTAGATTTAAAATATTTGAATGCATGTTTGAATGTTGATTGATATCTATTGATTGTTAAAATAGACATTATACGCCGTTAGTAAGCGGATGTTATTTATTAAAAACATATACCGCGAATATTTCATAAACAGTGAAATTGGTATTATATATAATAGCAATATATATATATATTGGCATATGTATATATTGGAGTTATTGATTTCCCGCATTTTTTGTTTAGCGGATGAGACCCTATTGCGCCGTCTATTAAACGGATAATATTTTAAATCCCATATACCGCGATAATTTAGTACTGGAGCGAAATTGGTATTGTGCTAATGTTTGTGAATGCAGGAAACAGGTTGGAGGGATCCAACTGGATTCCTCAACAGTTTTATTTGATTTCAGATATTTTGATATTTGATGGATTATCATATACGATATATGATGTCGTTGTAGTCGTGTTTGACTATTTGGTGTGTAGCATCATTGGACCCAAATTTTGGGATTTTAAAAGGTTTTTAAAGCGATCTTTGAAAATATTAAATATTTTTGGAATTGATCCATTATAAATAAATGAACGTTATAATTTTTAAAGTTATAAAAATTATAATTTTTGAGAAATACGGTTAAAGTTGATTTTTGAGAAATATGGATTTAATGATTTTATAAAATAGTTTAAATTGAGATTTTGGAATTTATTATAAAGAGTTTAAATATAGGATTTATAAAATTTGATTATTTTATAAATCAAGAGGATGATGAAATTATAAAGGAATTTAAAGACGTTTTAAAAGAATAATATAAATTGATTTATATTAAGAGATTTATAAATAGATATTTATAAATTGAAATATTGACATTATAAAACGAGTTTTTATAAGTGTTTGAATGAAGTGAAAATGAATTTCATAAATGAATGAAATTTATAGAATTATAAACTGTGAAGTTATAAATAAAATTTATAAATAGTAAGATTTATAAATTTGTGAAGTTAATTGAAGAATAGATTTGGTTAAATAAATGAATCTTATAAGTTATAAGATTTATGATTTGGAAAGTCTTTAAAAGAACGATTTTGTAAAATAATCGTTTTATAAGTATTTAACTTATAATATGAACGTTTAGTTTATAATTTAGTTATAAACTAGAATAGGTTAATAAAAGAATTTATAAAAAGGAAGTTTTTATAAATAAATAGAAATGGAATTTATAAACGTTGTTTTATAAATTCGCGAACGACTTATTTTGATAAGTTAATTGTTATAACTTAGAAATAGAGTTATATTCACGTTTAGACTGTGAATAATCCTTTGAAATAAAATGCATAGAAATGATGAAACTTGTTGACGTAGTATATTCACGTTTTTGAATAGTGAATAAGGTGTTAAAGAAAATGTTTGAATGTGATGTTTTAAATAGAATTAAAACGACCTAACGATGTTTTAAAAGGTGTTGAGATTCGAAACCATAGATTTCAACATTTATTGTTGAAATAGACGTTTTCGAGAAATAAAAGGAGATGATGGACTATAACACCGTTGTTATAGTAAATGATTTCCGAAAGGAAATGTTTTTGAATAGTATTGGGATTTATATATCTATTTTAATTTAGAATCCCTATACTAGTGATTTTGGGTTGTCGTAACGATGTTTTACGCAACATTCGTTTTGGCCCAAATAAATATGTTTATGAGAATGATTTCCTTAAAGAATGAAATATATACTTATTTTTGATTTAAGTATATTGAATATTTTCCAAGTGTTGAAAATAAATAAAATTTGTGAATTACTTATGAATGTATAGGTATGGAAATGTTTTCCAATATAAGGTGAATATTTTGAGAATTTATCTTTTTGAAGATAAATTGAAATGAATAATTGAAATCGAATATCCATAGATATTTTGGATTATAAATTCACTAAGGAATTTATAAAAGAAAGTGGAATTGGTTTAAAAATAAATATTGATTTATTTTGAAGTGTTGAAAATTATATATCTAGTGAAGATACTTTGGAAAATAAATAATTTGGAAAATTATTTGGAATCTGGTGATGTTGTGCATATCCATTGATAGTTCAATAATCGACTATCAATATTTCCCTTTGAATGGGTAATTGATGTGATTTGTTTGAATGTGAATGCTACACTTATTTTTGAATAAGCGCTCACTATTCGGGTTAACCGGGAAAGGACCATGGGGTCGTATAACCCATTCCGAATATGTGATACGTCGTTGTGAATTGCATTTGAAGATCGGTGTTGAAGACCCGGTATTTGCGAAAGCGATAGGATGACCTGTCGATTGTCTCTGCACTGAGTTGCAACGGTATAGAGACTCCCTAAGTGATGGGAAATCCGATCAGGATTGTGAATATCCGGATTGCAAGGACTTCTTTGTAAGTGCCTTCGGTTTTGTTCGAGCCCGGAACAGACTTGTATGGATTGTATGTCTGACATTACAAGTTGAGATATAAAGCCGATTTCTTTCAAATATATTTCTGTTGGTGGCGGAGAATTTATTCTTTTAGCTTAACACCCTTCTCTGAGACGTACGAGCTCAGAGGTTATGTAGTTGAATGTTATCAGCGATATATTCCCAATTTGGTAATGTGACATGCTGAGTGTTGCTGTAAATGATCATTGTGTTGATTATTTGTGATAGGATCATTTATTTGATCGTCTATCTTTGTGATCATTTCTATGATCATTTGTTGACCCAAAGCATGGCTTTTGTATAAAGTATGTTTTTGTGGACGTGACTTCGTCGAGCCTCACACCCCGTGAATGGTCAAAACAGGAAAGATGCGGCAAGGTTATGAGGGGTAGCGCCCTTTAGGATGTGTGCATTTCCTTCTGGAAAAGGGTGGTATCATGGTATGGAGCCCAGATACTTACTCATGTTGAAAACACTTTGTTATGATTGTGTGAATTGATTGCGAGCGCTCGGTGAAAGGTCCCAAAGGACCGGGGGATGGCATATTCGGTCAGTTGTTACTCAGTTAGGGGTAACCCGGCCTTTTGTTGGTAGAGATCCGGTTTGGTTCTCGGGGATGTCCATCCAGAGGCATTCTCATGTGGCAATGGGAAGTTCCTTGGCCTGATCATTCGTTGGAAATCCAAAGAAACAATACGTGACTTGTACGGTTTTAGTTATAGAACCCGCTTCCTCAGGAGGTAGCTATAGTAGGCATAATATAATGGTACCTATGCTGGCTAAGATTTATATTCTACTTTCGAAATGAATTTCTTCTACACTATGCACTAATAATAATATCAAAATTGATTTGATTTTAATGCGTATCAAGCATCTTTGACTATCATAAGGAGAAATCTTCTCCAAGTCTGCGTTTGCATTGTGTGTGTGGCAGGAGGTCTTATGGTAGTCTCATTTTTAAAAGCATTGCGAATTGAATTTAAAAATATTCCTCTATTTTGATGTTAAAGATAAATAAACTATTTTGAGTTCTCACACCAGTCACATGACTGACTCGGAGTTTATTGTTTTCCTTCCTAAACTCTGGGTTCCCACCAATTTCCACACGGGCAGTCAAAAGTTAGGTTTATCAGGATATTCTGGATATTCTGGAGTTGCTGGAGGCAAGCTGGATAGCATGGCATATTACTTATATAGTATTTCTTTTCCGCTGCACTGTTTGATGTTGTTGAATGTTGTTGTACACTCTGATGATATGATGTAATGAAATGTAATATATAAAATGTAATAACTGATATAGTTCTTTGTTTAAAGATTATTCATTTATTATTATATGTTGTTCCGCTGCGAATTGTGAGATTCCGTTGTTGTTCTGTTGTTTTCTATTCCGTTCTATATTCTCTTTTCTTTCTATTTTAAAAATGATCTATTTTCTTTCTGTTCTATGTTCTTCTATTCTCCTATTTTCTATCATTTCTCTCTTCTTCTGTCTTTCTCTTTTCCTTAAGCCCATAACATTTCGGGTTTCCGGCCTTCGATTTCTCGGCAGTCGATAAAGTGAGTGTCGATGTTGAATTTTCGAAAGTCGAAAATTTCCGGGACGTTACATAATTAATGAAAGAAACGTATGATGTTCTAATTAATGATAGGAACATGTAAATTCCTAATTAATGAAAGAAAGGTATAAGTTTTAATTAATGAAAGAAACGTATAAGTTTTTAATTAATGAAAGAAACGTGTAAAGTCCTAATTAATGAGAGAACATGAAAGTTTTAATTAATGCAAGAACATGTAAAGTTTTAATTACGAAAGAAACATGTAAAGTTTTAAGTAGTGCGGTATTGATTTAATTAATAAATGTTCATTATTGTAATAGGAATATAAAATTTAAAACGTACATTTGACACGTAGATTTTAATCAATGTAATGGTGTATTTTAAATTGATTAAAATGATAAATGTTACTTACTGTAATAATAAAATGTAAGTTGATAACGTACATTTGATAAGCAAGTTTTAATTTATGTGAATGGCATACTTTAAATGATTAAAATAATAAAGTTTCTTTATTGTAATAATAATGTAAGTTAATAAGGTGCTTTTAACTTAACATATGAATTTCGGTTTAAATTGTATATTACAGTAAGAAAGTTTATTTAACTATAAGGCTATGATAAATTGACATGTTAAAATTTTAAGCTTATCAATACTTTGATTATATACAATGTAAAGTGGAGAGTAGTACATTCCAAAATTGCTATGATTCCTTAAGGTAACATTTCCAAAATGCTATGATAATTTAGAGGAATATTTCAAGTTTAATAAATTTAAAGAAATATTCAATGATTTGAAAATTTGGGTTTTATTTGAGTGATATAATATTGAATTATTTTTGAAATGGAAATGATACAATTGTGATATTGTTTTGAAATGAGTATGATATTTTGGTCTTGAAAGTATAAATTATTTGAAATAAATATCCATGGGTTATAATAACGATTGGTTGTTAAAGAGACCGGGATCGGATATTGTCTTATAGCCGGACAATGCCGAAAACCACTTTAACAACTGTGTACGCGGTGGAGATTCCAGAATGAAGTAGGATGGTGGCGATGTTCTCGAGGTATGTTACGTGGACCCAACTCCCGTGAGTTGGCATATATGACTAAAACAGGAGCTATATCGGGCTACACAAAGGGTCGCACCCTTTCATCGAGCATGCTCCATCGGAAACTATACTATTACTGTTGTGATTCGATTCGGTGGCGCCACTTTGATTCGGGGGTATTGTTCGAGGTGGGCGGAAGCTGCTGCCTTGCCGTCACCACCAGTCCGGGAGTGCAAACGGTGTATCCACCCTGGCATTTCCTTGCGTGCCGTGTCATATCCTTATATCGAGCCCACTACGATTTTGGTTTTAAAGATCCGACCGCGTTAAGGTTCACCATCCCCTTAACGCTATTTTCTATATGATTATACTTTACTGATTAGACACTACCGTATATAGCGTATATTACTACATAGTAAATAGTTTAACGGATCCTTAGAGGATGGGCGGTCCCAAGCATCCTTTAAGTTACTGACGCATTTTGTTACTGTTCACTTGAGTTGATTTACAGTTTATAAGTATTTATGTCCTGACTCGAGGGTTTTGTGTTTTGCTTTACGCTCGGGTCAGATTGATTGAGTTAGCATTCAAGATTCACCTTCGGCGTTGGAGCTTTCCTTGAAGATCCAGCCATCTATTTTGTTTCAGTATCCAGTGGTTCAGTGATGTATCTGATTTGTACCTGATGTATCCTGTTACTCTTCTGTTGTATCTTATTTAACTCTGATGTATCTCTTTTCTTCCGCTGCATTTTTATATACTCTGTGTCTGTGATCTGTGATTTTTATTTACTGTATATTCTGAGGTTTTCCAAAATTTTATTTACAACGCGGTATTTTGAGCAATTCAATTCCGGCCTGAGTGTCTATCTATGCACTTATAATGGATGTGAATGGTTGAAAATACCTGGTCGTTACAGTTGCAGTGTAAATCCCAACACTTATACATGGACATGTTATACCTTGTACGGATTACTATATGACACATGCACGCACACACATATGTGTATATGATATACATGTATATTTCTATAATATAATATTAATTACATAATATAAAACTATCTAATAATTTAAACAAAGTAACGATTTTATTTAAAAGAAATTTTAAAATGTTCTAAATAAATAAAACTTCATAGACCAAATGGATCCAATATGATTTTTTTGAATTGATCTATATCTTCTACTATAGGCTGACTCAGTTCCAACACTTTGGCTGTGTATAACTAGATGTAAGAAGTGCAGATTACAGATCTTAAGGCTGAAATAAGACTAGAGGGAGGATGAATAGTGTTTTATGGATTTTGTAAATCTTTTTGAAACTTATGTAATTTAATCACCAACAAATGCAATTCATAGACATAGATATAATCATAGAATCGGACACAGATGTAAATATTAAATAAAAGCAGTAAAGGAAAGAACACACCAGGATTTTATACTGGTTCGGAGTTACCCTACATCCAGTCCCGTACAATCATACTGATTTCTTATCAAAATAATCTCTCAGATTACACCCTCGATTTTAAGGCTACGAGGTACACCCTCCTGTATTCGAGTTCAGGGAAACTCTCTTGATTTAACCAGGCTACAAGATCACCTAATTGATTCTTGAGCTACAATCACACCCAATTGTTTTTAAGGCTCAACAGCACCTTTTACTCAACAATTTGATTTACAAACGATCCTATAACTCTGAATAGCACTGAGATCTTATGGAGAGAGTGGCAGAGAATCAAACATGTAATAATCAAGTTTGATTCACTTGGTATTTTGGCAGAGTATAGTTTGGGATTCTTTAGAATAAATGTTGAAGATGAAAAGCAAAGAAAGCAAGTAAAATCTGATTAAAAATTCGTTTAGAACTACTGGTATTTATAGAAAATCAACAGCCATATCTATTCGTGAAAGGATACGAACGAATAGATACTTCTTTTAAAAATTTGAATTTTGAATTTAACGGGCACTATGTCGACATGGGAGGTAGGGGTATGTCGACATGCTCAAGGCAAAAATTGATGTTTTGATTTTTCTTATTAAAATTGTTTTCTATATTTGTCAAAACAATTTCTAAACTTTTTTAAATATATTTGAATATAGTTTAAGCATATAAAAGAGTTTAGAAAATATTTTTTAATATATATAATGTTAACCTATAAAGTGATTTAAAATATGAGTATATAAATATTTAAAACAAGAGATAGTTTAAAATCAAGGATAATTTTGAAGTCAAAATATTAAAAACGATAAAGATAATTTTGAGGCTAAAACATTTCAAACAAGAGAGTTGTCTTTTTGAAAAGAAGGTTTTGAAAACATTTAAAATAAGAGATAAATTTTTGAAAAGCATTTTCATAAAATTAGTGGACATCAAAATAGGACCACTGTATATTCCACTAGATATTGTCGTGCATTCCATCCCACTAGGGTTCCATCCCACTAGGGTTCCATCCCTTTAATAGGCTCGAAGTGGATTCCATACCACGAATAAATTTCGAATAAAGATGTAAGTGCTTTCAATAAGTTTTAACATAATTCTAGACTCAATACTTATCTTGAATTCTTGAAATCTTGAACTCTTGATATCTTGATACTTATGAGTCTTCAATCTTGATATCTTCGGTCTTGAATCTCTATACTATACAATCTTCATTCTTGTACGTGCATGTTTATATCCTGCATATACATATATATTTAAACTATAATGTTAGTATTTATATTTTATAACAAGTCCTAAGGTTGTTGTCATCAAAACCATCATCTCAAAGACTAACACTAGACACCTCATATTGTACTATACATCAGATTATACATCAGATGAAGGTGCCAAAGCAGTTGATGTTCCCCAAGTCACCGCCGTAGTTAGAATTATAATGATACCAAAGGAAGGAATAATTGATTCAATAATGAGAAGCCTTGATGTGGAAGAAGTGATGACATCGGAATTAGTCGTCGTTAAAATCGAAGTCTCCGCTGGGATCCCTTAGAAATGATGGTAGAACTTTCACCCAAATCTTTAGAGCTAAATTTTGGAGGGACCTCAACATTCATATCAGCAAGAGCAACAACAACAGATTCTAATATAACTTTTCCAACAGTAAGTGCATCCAAATCTTTATCATCTAAGAGGGCGTAGTTCAACATATCCTCATCAACCTCAATGCCATTCAAGTGTTCTCGTTCTTGCTGGACTATTTCCTCCTAGGTCATAGCTAAGGCCCTGAGATATCCCTTATCAAGCCACTTCAAATTCCCGAACTTGATAACATTTGCACGAAAGAAAACTATGATAGGCTCTATTTGGGACTTGGTTCGGTCCTCGACAACTTTCACACGGAGCTCTATGTCCTTTTATGCTCATTGAGCATCAACCAGTTGCTCTATATACTCTTGAGCTTGAGCGTCATCTTTCTCTTTCTTTTTGGTCTCCAACGTGGCCTTTAATATTTTGATTTCCAAAGATTTAACATTAACCATCTTTCGAAGAGGGTAAGACGTGGATTCTTACAGTGTGCAGCTTCAGTCTAAATCTACTACATCTGAGACTTCTCTTCAAAGGATTTTCTCTCCTCTTTGAACTTCTTCTCTAAAGACGCATGAAATTTCCTGAGCTCATCCACTTCCTTATCCAAATTCACAATAATGCACATGTTATCTTTTCTACTAAATTCTTTTGAAGAGAAACCATCATTTCCCTATTAACTTTGTAAAGAGCTTCCATAAGTCTCCTTCAAGTGTAGTATTGATGGTACACATCACACACACACAAGCCGTGGCATCTGCATCAACATTGCAAGGAATATCCTTTTGATTATAAATGAACTTAAATCCATCAAAGCATAATTCATGGAAGGCACTTTGCATTGTGGCAAGTTGTGGATTAGAAACGTAATATTAACTACGGTAAAAGAAGAACATGTACTTGACCTTTGACAAGCCTTTTTCTAGAAGGATCGAAGCTATAAACCCAACTGGTTGAATAGGCTGCTTACATATTTGATTGGATGACATCAACTGCGTGGAAGTTGGCACTGAAGTGGGTGTGGTAGGAATTTGGGATAAAGGAACAAGATAAAATCTTGTTGAGTATGAATCCATACTTATGGGCAAGGGAGAGTAGTCTCTATGTTGGGTAGGGAAGTCCGCCCCAACCCTCTATCGCGATCTTCACAGTGTTTGTAATATCTTTCTCTGCTCTTTTGCTCTTTTCTCTGATGCCTAGTTGAATCAGATTCCCGAGATGACTTACGATGTCAACGTAAAGAATTAGGCCTATGATAATTAGTAGAATATTAATGGAGATTATCGAAAAGGTGTTGAACTTGCATTG
This sequence comes from Allium cepa, assembly GCA_030765085.1. Lineage (NCBI taxonomy): Eukaryota > Viridiplantae > Streptophyta > Magnoliopsida > Asparagales > Amaryllidaceae > Allium > Allium cepa. The sequence continues at coordinate 724,331,564 of CM060932.1, read as the reverse complement.
AACTAGAAAAGAAAAAAAAACTCAATTTAGACCTAGAAATCTAAGGACAACACGTGTCGTGTAAACGTGTGATAACTTTAGCTGTTATGAAGTATTAATGTGCCCTAGCGCCCCTCACAGACATGCACTTAAAGTTTACTAATGTGGGTTATCTCCACTACAGCAGTCACAGACATGTCCATAGACATGTCCATAGTCAGAAGGATAGGAGAACCTATATCATCAATGCTGATGATGTCAAGGCGATAAGAAGGGAATTCGTTTGGTATGCTTATGAGTAAGCCACATATGTTGCCTCTCGGAGGAGGCAACGTTTCTTCCTCGACTGGAGCTTGATGTGGCTATGGAACCGAATAGGATGAAATTATCATCAGCTTCGGCCAAATGAGGAATAAGTGGTATTTTATTGTCGCCACCTGTATCTCCAATGGACTCATGGTTGAGGTTCACATCTCTACCATCACCCCCGTCCTCGTCAATATCATCATCACCATTGTCATCATCGCCATCATCATCTTCTCTTTCTGCAATTTCATCATTACCGTCACCCATCACATTCTCTTCTTGATTAATCAGAGGATCTTAAATAGAAAGGACCTCTGGATTCTCTTTGGCTTCCAAAAAAACTTGGCATAAGGCCTAAACTACGATCATTTCCCAAAAGATTGAAGTGCCGCATCCTTTCATTAATTAAAAAGAAATCTCATTTCTCACGTCTTAACGGGAAACATCTTGTAAATCTTAAAGAGTATGTGCTAGAGCTGTACTACTAAGCCTCCTCGGAATGTCTGTAAAGTTATGAAATGAAGAAATTAGTGATTCTGATAGATTAGTTCCATCAAGATGAAGTATGACAGCAGAACTTATGTCCCAATAGCTATTTCCAAGAAAATCTAAGAGAGAAGTGCATAAAAAAGTACTCGTCTTTGAAATAATTGAATTTGTTCCAAAGACCGATAATAATGTGACTACTCTTAGATGGTTCCAAATAATAGGACTTTCTTTCTGCCTTTTGAAAGTGTATAGGTAATGAATCTCCTCGAATATGGGCACCCTATACAAATGATGAAAACATACCATATACATGATGTTTAACGAGGCTTAGCTATTTGGATGAGATTGAATAGGGGCAAGCTTCATGAACTGGAGTAGAAGTCGGATGAAATGATTAAAAGAAGGGATGCATTCAGAAAGGAACATAAATCGATTTTATGCAGTGTAGCCCTTGGGCAGATTGTAGGCCTGATGAAAGGGCTCTAAAACCAACAAGTCTTTGAAATGGATGGAGTGCCTTTCGTAATCCTTCTATCCCCTACTTCATCTAACTTAGACGTAGGAGAATCTAGAGGATTATCCAAAACAATAGAACCTCCAAGATCAATATCGAGGGCAACCACCATGAAAGCTTCATTTTCTATCACAATGGGAACTACCTCTAGAGATTACCTTATCGGATGACGAGGTGATTAAGGCTAGAAAGATGTAGAAGCAAAGGCTGATTCTAATGCAGCTAAAACAAACACAGATGTAGACTGACCTACACCTATCACATATGCACAAGGAGCATCTATGATCCATAACTATTAGAAACTTCACTAATGAGCAAGGTCGGTAGAATTTAAATTTGATCTTGTGTTGAAATAAAACCTCGTGTAGCCGATGTATAAGACCCAATGGTTGTCAACGTGTATCGACCAATCATATCTTATGCATTGATGGAGGCAATGACATATGTTTCAATCTATATAATGTGTGTCCAGTGTCTAGAGCATACTGAATGTAAATACTATGTGTAGATAGCTCGCTCATGCTGAAAAACGAGCACCGACACACAACGTCACCATATGTTAGATTTTACCGATTATCATACAATTTATGATAACAGAACCACTGTACGGAGCAATATGAAACTCTTCTTTGCAAGGACATCAAAATGAAGTGTCTGATTTAAACGGTGATGAAAATGTCCATTCAAATGCTAAAGTGCATTCAATGTGACCATTATTTAAAACCGTCCCGTCAAAATTCGATCATCAATATCCACTAAACCAAATTACACTAGCAATTCATCTTCCCCCAATTTTGTACTTATTTCATAAATGTTGAAATTTAAAGCTACATAGGTACCCAACCTAATGCTTGGCCAAACACAGAGCATACCTAAAGAAAATAGAGACAACGATGACCTAAGTCATCCCTCAGAAATTCATTAGGAAAGTTCAAGTCCGCTTCAAATTTTTGGGACAAGGCATGTTCAGATCTTACACAAGCCACGATGAAAATAAAATAAGGAAGTAGATGAAGGGGGAAGTCGTGTTTGAGTGTAAACTGATGCTCGTGGTTAAACAAAGGTAACCCTAAGGCAGCGACGCCTACCTAGGCTAAGGATTGACGTAGGAGGCATAATTAAGTCAGGGAAGTCAAAATGGATCTTGAATCAAGTTAAGTTAGCTTTCATTGAGTTGGCGGCGAGCTAGTTAACCAGGAATCGGAAGAGGAGTTACTGGGTTAAGGATGGCGGTGATCCAAGTCAGGGTTAAAGTTAGGTGAAATGGGGATTCCAAATCGCGTGAAGAAATGATAGTCAATAGAAGAACTGGGAATATTGAAGTGGAAAATAACTTAAGTAATCTTAAAAGCATGAAAATACCCTCAAAATCAATACCAAGTAATGCTTCACAACTAGATACCAATTTAGAAAAAAGAAAAGAAAAGAAGAGAAAAGTAAAAACAAAAATGAGCAATGGAAGATAAAGCACACTTTGAGAATTCAAATATTACCCGGCCAAACAAAAGGAAGAACGTCTAGACTTTCCAGAATCCTAATGATAGATTTAAACGACACATTCCAGTTCTTATATCATCCAAAGGAAATGAATTCACAACTGTTCAAAGTGACATAACGATCTAGAGAAGACCCAGTGCTTTGTGTAAACAATTCAGAGAATGAATTTTTTTGTTCAAATCGAAGTTTGAATACAATAGCTTCTCTTGATCCAAAGCATACTTTGTCAATACAAGGTATACTTTGGAGGGAAAGTATTATTTTACTACTGAACCAAGATATATTTGGACCAGACAGGACTATTGAATGGTCAAGAAGCGAACCAAAAATCCTAAACACTAACTTTAGAGACTAGAATCCGATCAAAGTCCAAAGAATTGATGTAGAGCCTTTCTTGCCACTTGAAGACAGCTATCCATTTTCCAAATGAACTAAGTGGAGAAGGGAAAACACAAAATGCAAGGCAAAGTTTCAACTTCATACCGAGTTATTAACTATAAACTTGGGTTTAAGTCATACAACCATCTTAACCATCCCACTTTAGAAAATTGGAAAACAAAGGAAAGTGAACAAAAGACCACAAGTTGATACTGACTTCTAAAGGCCAACTTGATATAGAGTTGACTTTGCACATACTGGGTTGGCTATGATCTCTTCTTGAAACTTTGTGCTGGACATGGAGAATATGGGGAGAAAATTTCGGAGCTTATCTTGCTGATCTTTGTCCATAAATTGGGGGAGAAAGGCATTAAAATGAGATTTTTTATTGACTTTCTGAATTTACTGATTTTACTCTAACAATCTATTGGATTCTTACTGACTTGTAAGTAACCAAGTTGTAAAATCATAGTTGTAAAGAATATCATAAATCATTAACAAAGTTTAAGTAGACGTAGATCAGAGTGTTTTCCAAACTACTATAAATTCTTGTGTGTTATTTACCTCGTTCACCATTAATTTCTTCATTAATTTCTACTTATAATCAGATTAGGTGTTTGTCTAATCTTTGGTGCAAACAACCGAGCCTTCATATGCTCCGGTTTCATTCGGGAATGTCCACCACTCTACACATGATTGCTTGTCATTAAGGAGAACCCATGAGCTAACATGTGCTCCCCCTCATGTTGGTGCCACCCGCTACTTTGCATCTAGTCGACACATGATTTGCATAAACAATGGAGCTTAACCCATCTCATAAACCTACATTGCTACTTAGTTTATCTTAGAAAAAGAAACATTCCTGGAAATAATGCAGGACTATACTAGCTACTCAAAATACACCACTTTATAAGTTATACACAGAAAAACAAGAAAAGATAGAGCAACAAAGTTCTTAGCCAAAGTTCATGGCATAGAAAAACAAGAAAAAGAAGAGGAGGAAGGGCCCACCATGGAATCTCCTAGAAGATCCAGCTTCAAATATGCAGATGAAGCATGCCAACCTACGCTCTAATCGTTATTTTTCTATGCCAGCCTTATAGCTTTCCGCATCCAGTCTCGAAAGAGATCTTTAGAGCTACCAGTCGACGATGAGAAGGAGCCACCAGAGATTTTAGTTATGACATCAAAGGCAGAGGTGACAAACCACTACTCTTTCTTACAAGACATTAAAGCGTCCAATTTGACCTAGCTTTGGTATCGCCAGAGAAATATGCCAAGGAAGTCCACCAACATTAAATGAACTATTGACATAACGATGATGGTCGATCGATATCAAAAAAATGAGCAGAGCATGTAGGCCCAGGTAAAGTAAGAAAGTAAGATCCATCTCAAAACACTATTCCAAACAGTAGTCCAAGGCGAAGATCAATGTTTAGAAAAGCAACACTAGGAAACCATTTTTACAACAAAAAGAAAGTTCAAAAACCTTCTAGAGCACCTTGAGAGAAAGGGGATGACAAGTTAGTTTCTTTTACTAGTAGAAAACCATGGAAAGTTTAGGAGTTCTTAAGGAATTTACAAGGTAGAAACTTTATGGTTTAGGGTGAAAGGGAAAGGGTAATTATATACTACCCTTCCAATCATAGTCATTATATTCAAAACAGCAAAAGGATGACTGTATAGATACAATCAAGTGCTATGTCACACCATGCACATGGAGGGCTACAACATGTCTTTGCCACATCTTGAGTAGTGCAACCATCTCAGCCAATAGCATAGCCACGCGCGCACATTAAATGCATGATAAAGCAGCAAATCGACCGAATCTTCGTTATTTGACAAGCCTGCATCTGCGTATGAGCATACACTTGTGGAGTAAAATGTTACTCAATTTTTTATATGTAAAAATATAAATTGATCAAGGCATCTTAACCTGAACTAGCCCCGGCCAGGTCAGCTTAAATCTAGGCCAATCCACTATAGAACAACCAAGGCTAGAGACAAGTTGGACAGACTTCCTTACCTACTGGCCCAAACCTAAGTCGGGCATGTGCCAACCCCTCTACTAAGTAGCACATCAGTCCAACAACCTTCCAAATCACCTCGAAGCGGCTTCAACAACCAATTCATCAAGCTAAGTTATACCTATATGTTACCTAGTCTGCACTGGCTCATCTTGTTTACTACCAGTTCTTTAATGTCGATCCACACTATGCATGGCTCTAGATTAGCTTGTTTACTCAAGCATCTCTGTGTGCCAACTTGCATGACTTGATCCAGTTCCAACTGGCCCATTCCTATCATCTCACATCTGATTTGGTATGTACCTCTTAGCCTCATCAACACTCTTTGCCTACGACTGGTCGGGTCTACTTGGTACGACCTTAACGACTAGCCATCTTTGGCCCGACTTCTCCACAGCCCCCTTTGACCGATCTCAGGTCGTCGCCTCATCATCTCACGGCTATCGTAGCATGTCCTTCTCTGCTTGGTCCTAAATAACACTCTGTTTTCTTCATGTCTTCATCTATTTACTAGATGACTTGTCAATCCTTGCCACATCATCATGCAAAGGTAAATGGTAAGGGGCATAACCAAGCATACTTAATTTTGAAAAAAGCATATTATACCCCATAGCATACCGCTATAGTACATATGCATTAACTGTGCGTTAGAGGCAGGACATGCGCCTTGTACAGATTTCTGTTGACTCTTATCTTAGCCATACATTCCTTTCACTTTTGCAGGTGCCACCCATCAGCTCATTTGACTTGATCAACAACTACACACTTTTTTCTATCTGACTCATAGTGAATCTCAGCCACCCATCTCAGCTACTATAAATACCCATGCATTACCCCATCAAAAGGGCTGAAAATACTAGTTTTCAAGTATCTTAGTATTATCATTATCTTAAAATCTAGGCTATTTTGATAGCGGTTAAAGTAATAAGAAATTTCTCATAGCAAATGTTGATCATCTTTGGTTGAACCACTATAAACTCTTGTCTCTTTACTTTTTAGTATACCAGTATCTCTTTATTTTTCATTTTTTACTGGGGTATTAGTAGCCATCTTTTGCTAATATCACCCTCAAACACACTTTCTAGGTTGGCGAAAATTCTAGTCAACATAAAATCAACTAATATAACTAGACTACCCATTTAACAATCATAACAATAACATAACCTACACCATAGATAAACAATAAACCAATACAAGTAAATTAAACATTCGGCAATCATAAAGATAAGGCAAACAACACGAGTAAAGCATGCAAACCAAAAAAACCAAGTAAACGACAATGGTCAAACAAAACTTAATTTTTCTAGTTAAGATTAAGCGTCCTTACCCCATTTCCATTATGAATAACCACAACATAATGACCCACATCCTATTGAAGTGGAGTAAGAGGCATCCCTATAAATCTTTAGGGAAATTCATACACAAAAGGCATAAAGGCTACCTCATTATAATCAATGTTGGGTGAACCAAAAATTCATATCATGCTTCATGCGCTATGCCACCCATTATAGATCTAGTAACTCAAAATGATAAATTTCAACAATTATCTTGACATAGATATGGGAATACAAACATATTTTTATTATTATTCAAACAAAATATTATCAATTCTAAAAATAATCTCATTATTACCTAGTTTAGGATAATGATCCATTCAAAATTGTACTATCACTATTTTCTCCAAAAATATTAATAATTTATCCCAAACACTCGAAACTTTGTTATGGTTATTTTATTTCAAAAATATATTATTACTATTATTTATTAAATTCTTGTCCATTTCATAATTAGTGATTAACAATAACTAAGAGAATCACATAAATAACCATAGTCATAAACAAATTCATTAAAATAATGTAACATCCCCCACCTGGAGGCCCAAAACTAGCGGCTACGAGTGTTGCAGTCATCCATAGTTATTAATCCTCGACAACAAAATACGGTAATGTTAGATACGTTGATGTAACTGAAACATATGGAAATGGAAAGTTTTTTAAAATTAATAAAAAAAAATTCTCATTCCATTTGATATCATTTCAAATTCATTACATAATCTCAGATTCGAAAACCATGTTCGGAGAAAATATAACTATCACAACATATGCCAAGAGCAACATATGAAGATGTCCCCTTGGATGATCAGAGTCCAAACATAGAAAAGTAAACAACTTTGCCTTTACAAAAAAACACAACTGAATCAAAATAGAAAAGAACTCCTACTAGCTAGCTTGCCTCCTACACGTCTCCGGAAGCTTATTCGTCTAAAGAGGTATCTGAAAACCTCAACTCTCAAAGTTAATTGAGAACTTAAGAGTTTAAGGAGAAAACATAAAAATCGAGTCAGACATAAAGCCTAGTATGAATAATAACCTACCATCTCGAACTATTTAGATATCCAGTGAGACCATGCCGCTTAGCGAAATGGGTTTTACCCTTACTAGTATCTTATCAAAAACTTATAATAACCATACACTATGCTCCTGCATCCACAATGGTTAAAAACATAACGATTTAAAATATTATGGTGATAAACAAGTAAATCGTTGTGGATTTCTCATCCCCGTTCATTTGACTATCTGTCATAGTTATAGTTTCAAGGGTTACTTTTAACCAATTAGTTTTCATGGGCTGACTAATAACCTGTTAAAATTTTATGGACTATCTGTCTGGTTTCATAGTATTCATGGGATCACTAAGAAACTATTTTGCCCCTGCCAATACTTCATTGTTCATGGGTTCTACCTTAACTTATTGGTATCTCCAATAAATTCTCTCATATTATAGTTTTCAAGGGTTGACTATGAACCTATTGACTTATGTTAATTACTTAATCTAGATATAATTTTCATGGGTTCACTACAGACCTATTGGCCACTACCAATAACTCTTTCTAAACATAGTTTTCATGGGTTTACAATGAACCTCTCTATCTAATAACTTTTTAATCAGTATTTAGGCATCCTATATTCTAGTCTTCTTGACCTCCTCGATGCAATTCTACTCATTTAGGAGTTAACTCATATTCACTACTTGGTCAACCTAACCGGTTATCCTGTCCTTTCTCCCCAAAAATACAGTTATGGGTTCATTTTACAGTGAATATGTATATTAAAAGAAACAAACATAATAATAATATAATAACACCAACATCTATGGTTGAATATCCTTGAAATCATTTTCTTATGGAATATATTTAATCGCTTTTACCTATTACTTTATCAAGGATTCTTCAAAAACTCCATATTTAAAAGCCATTTCAAAACTCTTTTATTCTGCTATAGGTTTCCCTTTAAAAATGAGGTTGGGTTCTTTTTTCGAAAACTAAGGCTTTCAAAACCTTAGCCTTTTACTTTCGAAACCATTGGAAAATCTCCTTCGAAAGCATTTAAATCTTCTTTTCAAAACACTAGGCATATACCTTATGAAATACTCAAAACATATGACTTTCGAAACCTTTCGAAAGCATCAAAACCTTCCTTTCGAAACCTTCAAAACAATTTGCTTTAAGGACGAATTTTCTATCGGATTATAAAATCGCTGATAAATTTCAAATTAAAATTTAACCGCAAGCGTACGGCGTACTATCGTAGCATGTGGCGAGTATGGGTCGATCCGCAAGGAATTGTTAGATTTTAAATCTCTATTCAATCAACTTAATCAAAGTTGAAAGTGTGATTAGCTAAAAATGTAGAAAACTAACAAAAGAAAATTAATAAAATATGAGAGTGTGAAGGCAATTTAGAGGCAATTTCCACTCTCTAGATCATATAAATCAATAAAATGAAGTTATGATCTCTCTTTTCTTGTCATTAGTGTAATTAGTTGATGTGCTTAACATAAGTATGGCATATTTGTGCTATTAAAGCCCAATATAAACCATCAAATTATAACACAATCACTAATACACATTTAACTCTCATGAAGCATGACAACAAAGTTGAAAGCAAAATCTATTTTAAGCATGGCCTATTAACTATTTTTTAGAAATATAGGCCATCAAATTTTAATTTCAACAATCACTTCACTACCATCATCATATGTAGATGAAGAGGTAATTATTATTTGTGATTGTTTAAGCATAGCCTATTTGGTGTCAACAATATAGGCTATCAAATTTAAATAAAAAACAACAATTTAAACCACTTCAAATGTTTCATTAAGCACAAAAAGAGAGCATAAAAATCAAAATGTTGCATCTACATACTAGAGAGCTTCATTACCCCTAAATTGTAGGGATTAGACTCTCATATTTGTTATTAAGTCAACAAACGTAGAAAGCAACATGAAATAAACAAGTGGAAAAAAGAGCAAAATGAAGAGAAAAACTAAGTAAAAAGAAATGAACACTAATCTATTTGCATGAAAAGTAAATTACACTACTAACATAAGAAGAGAAGCATGTAAATAACATAGAACACTAATTAACATTTCATTAAAAAAGGAAACTACATGAAATAAAAATGGCTAAGTAGCCATGAAAAGAGAAAGAGAGCTTTCTTTCATTTTTAATATAGCTAAAACTAAAGAGAAGAGGGCCTAAGAGAGACTAAAGAAGAAGAGCCTCCTTACATGAAGATAAGGGGTATTTATACATGTATGAAACCCTAATTCATATTTTTAGAGAATGCCCAAAATACCTCTTAGAAAGTATGATGGCCAAATAACCATTAGCATAAGATAATCATCATTTAAATGTGCATGAAGCTTTAATGACTTTTTAGCATGCGCATTATCTCTAATTTGTTCATTAAGTTAAGTGGGTAGGTGGGGTTCTCCATGATCTTGGTTTTGAATTATTTGCATCTTCATTTGTTCTCTTCACTCTTGTGCATGCATATATCTTCATGAAGCCAGTTGTATTTGAGTTTAAATTCCTACAAAATAATATAGAAATTTTCAATTAAATTTTCTCAAATTGATTTATACACAAAAATAACCATTTCTCCAATTAAATTCCTACATTTACGTGTACATCAAATACCCCCACACTTATCTTTTTATTTGTCCTCGAATAAAAAAAACTAAGATAAATCCATTTTCGTAGGAAGCACGATTGCATTGAGCGTATGCAACAAGCCATTAAACCTCTAGGTGTCTCCAGTAGGACGAGTGTTGTCTCGTGAGGGTTTTCAGCGGATACTACCCACAAAATCCAAACGCAAAGTGAAAATATTTACACAATGCAAGATTTATTTACAAAGAGATGAATGCTAGTTTTTGAAAATATTTACAATGAAGGATTTACTTTTAAATCGACATAAATAAGTTAAATATAGGTTTTGGTTATTATCTTGAAAATTTTAGTCATTTACTCGTTAAAATTTTCAATAAAAATGAAGTTATCGAAACAAATGGGCTATAGTTTAACTCGATGTTTCGATCAATATACAGTGTAACTGTGAAATAGATCCTAAGTTGATTATCAAAGTGGTATTTTTATTTCTTTCCAATAACAAATCAAATCAAACCAATTAAAATGGTGCTTGGATTTCAACTGCTTACTCTCTCTTATTTGAAAATTTTGTTGATATTGACAATATTTACATATGCCTAACTCTGGTAAACTGATGCCAGATATATTACCCATGCACTGCTCTGGGGACTAATGTGAGGGGAGTACAGAGAGTGGCGAGTGAACACACAACTGTGAACACTTATCGACTGTAGGCGTTATTAAAAGGAATTTTTATACACATACACCTAACTCAAATAAACTAAGGCCAGATATACCGATCGTGCATTGCCTTTCGGGCTTACGTGAGAAGTGTACAGAGCATGGCGAGTGAACACATGACTCTAGGTGTTTATTAAAAAATATACATATATACAAGAAATATTTTTTTCATTTTTTTTTTGAAGAGAGAGTTTTGCAAAATCATCTTAGCACCATTTAACTTAGAAGACGAAAAAAAATGTTATATCCTTTTATTTGAATTCACCACTTTTTTAAAATAAAAATTCAATTAGGATATTTCATAATTAATACGTATGAACCTTCATATATACTAGTTAAATCATCATTATTTGTAATCAAACTTCATTTTTATTTGTTGAGACAAATAAATTTTTCAAAAATTTCAATTTAGTTAACGAAAACCATATATTTATCCTATAATATTTCTTTAAAAATAAATAAAAAATGCTTTAAATTTTTTTTTGATATTTTTTCTTCTAAATTTTGGAAAGAAAATATAAAATTAAACCATGAAAAATTAAAAACGAAGAATAGACCCCACCCCCCCCACACTTGGTTTTGACTGTGTCCTCACAGTTAACCCAAGTGGAAGGAGAAAAAAAAAACATGACCTTTATTTAAATGAAAATGAAAAGATTATTATTTACAAAAGATCATAAAATATACAGTGAAAAAGTAAATGAAACGGTCTTCCAAAGACCGATTCATTTGTCTCGCAAAGTATGCGGGAAACAGCTTAAGCACAGAAAACCGAATCATAAAAGATTTCGGAGTTGAATGTGGATTTGGAAAAACGAATATCGTTTTATTGAAAATCGTATGGGTTGTTTTATTTTCGATGTTTTTTGGGGTTGATAAAACAATTGGTTGAAATTCAAGTTTATTTTCACCAAATTGAAAGTTAAGCTCATCATCAACAAATTTTTCTAAATAATTGATTTCAAAATTGAAATGGTGATTCAAATATTCCCCTTCAGAATTTAACAACTCGTTTTCGAAAAGTCCAAAGAAATCGTGTTCATTGAATTCGTCTTCCTTTATTGAATTATCCATAACTTTATTACTTATGTCAAGTTCAAAATCCAAAGTTGTTGTGTTCAAAATTTCAAAATCGACAAAAGCAAGATTGAATCTTAAATGAGTTTCTCACCCTCAAAAGAATTGAAATCCAATTCAATTACAGTGTTTTCAACAACTTCATTAAGACCATCATTTTCAGTTTCAAAAGTTGTTGTTTGAAAACCGTCAATTTGGGTAAAAGATGGACTATCATTTGACTCATCACATGTAAGGATTTGATTTTGTTTATCACCTTGTTTCATATATGTTTCGAACAACAAATCCATATGTTCATCGTAAATTCCGTTGATTTGTTCAACAAATCCAATTTATACTTATTAACATGAGGTTTTTAACTTTGAAATTGTTGAGAACAACGATTTTCAATCGTATATTGCCATTGCCAAATTCGTTTGAAAAATTGTTTCCGTTTTCATTTTGAGTTTGATATTCATTTTGAGTTCGAAATTGAATTGGCATGGGTTGTAATCGAAATCGTTTGAATTTTGAATTGAATTCAAATTTTGAAATCCTTGACTCGAGTTATTACACAAATATGAATTACACAAATCATTTATACTTTGATTTTGTTGTGTAGAGCATTCAAGTAAAGATGAAATGCTATTTTCAAGAGTTGAGGGTTGGTCATCGTTTTGAAAACTTTGTTGTTCAAAATTCAAATTGTTTATAGAATAGTTGTCGTTAAGATATCCATATGAATTTAGAGTGAAATCATATGGATTATATTGATTTTCACAACTATTATAAAATTCAAGTGAGTAAGGAAAAGAAAATTCGGACATTTTCCAGAATTTTTTTTTTTTGGTTTTTTTATAAAGAAAAAATATTTCGAAATAGAATTTATTTTTTTCAAAATGGAAAATTGATTTTAGTTTTGTATTTTGGTTTTTCAATTTTTTTTTTTTGAAAAGATTATATATATATTTTGTTTTTCTAATTTTATTTTTTAGATTTTTGAAATTTCATAGGAATAGGATTTAAAAATTTCAAAGAAAAAGAAAAGGAATATTTACAATTTTTTTCGATTTTTGAAGTTTTTTAAATATGCATGAACTAACGCAACTAAATGAATGCAAGGGTCTAATTACAAATTATATCCTAAGTTAACCGAAAATTGTATAATCATAATAAATCAACAACAAGTTCTCAGCCAGGTAACGGGCTGGAGTTATCGGTGCACCACGAATCACCGTAGGAATGCAATCAAATGTTTAAGTACCTTCAGAGAAACAATTCAGTATAACATTTACGAATCACCGTAATATTTGTAACTGATTATTGCTCTGTCGTAGCCTAGACACTGAGAAATTACATTGTTCAAAGAAGACAACTTGTCTATACAATTAAAAGTTGTCGATGTCTAATCGTTATTGTTAATCAAAATCTAAGATGAAATGCAAAACTGAAATTAAACGTGTACTAACGATGCAACACGAATGAAGTTTTTTTTTTAATATTTTTTTAATGCAACCAAACAACAATGCAAAGCAAATAAAAACAAATGATAAGAGGTAAAAGCAGTAATTTTTTTTGTAAGCAAGCAAACAGTTGTTTTTGGCAGCAGTTCTTCTCCTTCTGAAATTCTACTTTGGCAACCTAAAATAAAAACAAGATATATACAATTTTTTTTAATATCAAAGAAGTAACTGAAACAAAGGAAAAATAAAATCAAATGAAATCGAAAGAAGCAAAACAAAAAAAATTCAAAGATCTTTTTAAAAAACAGAAAAAGAAAAAGAAAGGAACTTAAGACAAATTAAAAAAACAAAGTAAAAAAACAAAACAAATTATAATAACACAAAACAACTTCACCATTGCAATTTCAAAAACAAAGTTCACGAACAAACAAAGCCTGGACCAAACAAGTTCTTCTTCTCTCTCTCCGTTTTTTATAAAAGAAAAAAAAAGTTTAAAACAAACAACCCACTTCAAAACAGCTCACTTCAAAAAACAACCCGCAAGCCCAAATCAAATTCCTTTAATAATCCTGCGTCTTCTTCTTTAAACAATACACTCCCCTTTTTATAATTTGAAGCACGAAAATGAAGAGATATTCAAAATTATACTTTCAATTGTAAAATGAACGAGAAATTAAAAAGGAACATTTGCAATTGCGATTGGGAATAGTTGGAGACGTAGACGTTTGGTGGTAGCGATTTCTATCAAGTGCGGCGATGGTGATTTTTTTTTTTGGTTTTAAGTTTGACTTGGGGTTGCTATTTTGTTGAAGGTTATCGAATTGTGGCGTTCGATTGTGATGGAAACGGAATTGGGGAGGGCAAATGGGATTGGTTACTGGCGAGTTTGGTCCGATGGTTGTAGGTGGTTAGCTTGAGGATATTATGGACTGAGAGGTGTAGCAGGTAGGGCTGCAATGGTTGTTGAAACTGTGTTGCGGGCTTGTGTGCAATGGTTGTGAGGTTCAAGGTGTTGAGAATGGTGAGTAGAAGTTGTATGTAGTTGTTGTTGTGGTCTAAGGCGGGGTTGTTGCTGTTGAATGTTTGTAGTCGAGTGTAGTCGAGTAGAGGGTGGTCGATGATGGTTTTGATGTGGTCGGTAATGGTGGCAGTATGTTATGCTGAGTGCTTTGGTATAGCTGCTGTGCGTGGTGACAGTAGGGCTTGTTGGTGAAAGGATGTTCAGTTAGCAAATGGTAGATAGAAAAATGTGAATGGTGCTTTGACAGTGCTGTTAGAGTGATGATGTTGGAGCTTGAGTGATCAGTTGTTTGAGGTGGTGGTGAATTGTGAAATGTTGAAGACAGTGGTGATATGGTATGTTGAAAATGTGGTATTTGTTGTATGGAGGGTAAGGAGTATGTGGTATTTGAAAGTGTGCGGAATATGTGTAGCAATATTTGACAGTTTCTACAGGGGGATTGGTGAATTGTTGCCTATATGCGTTGATAATGGCTGGATGAAGTATGTTGTTTTGGTTAAGTAAGTGGAATGGTGAATGACAGTATGATGGTCAGTGGTATTTAATGGGTGGCTGTGTACTGAAGTGGAAAGGAGGTATTGTGGTGTGGAAGGAGGATAGCGGGAATGGTAGTTTGTAGTGACAGTTAACTGTTTTGGATAGTGGACAGTGGCGATGTCAGTACTTGGTTGCGAAGGAAGCTGTGGGAAATTTGAGCAGATGGTTGTAGTGAAGTTGTTTCTGGTGGTAGATTGAGTGGTCAGTTGCAATGTGATGCGGTGGCTACAGCCGAAGATCAGTTAGGAGGAGGAGAATTAAGAAGAAGAAAGGATCAGGGAGAAGAAGAGAGCAAATGAGGAAGTTAGAATACTTTCTTTTTTTACTTTCCCTTTGTTTTCATTACATAATATCTATATATAGCCGAGCTCTCTAACAACTTTTGACAGCTGGCATACCTATAACCCTACGTAACAACCTTGCCTACAATTTCTAACAACCTTGCATACAAATTCAGACAGAATTTCATAAAAGAAAAATAAAAGCAAAAAGTGTGCACGTTCTCATAACCGAATTTCTCTGGATGCATTAGCTCATTGGTTATTTTATTCCAGGTACCTTTTTGGCACATGAATCCTCCTTTTGGGCCTTGTGCTTATACCCTCTGGTATATCGGTATTAACAACCGTATCACCACCTACCCCTTCAAGATCAACCTTGTCCTCAAGGTTGGCTGTGCTGATGTCTGGTGGTAGGTTGTGCTGAACCGTGTTGGTCGGTTGTGGACACGGTTTGAGTAAGGATACATGGAACACTGGATGAATGCGCGACTCTAGAGGTAGTAGGAGTTTATATGCTACTGCGCCAATACGTTCGATGACTTGAAATGGACCAAAGTATTTTTTTGAAAGCTTGTTGTGGTTGTTTCGGATCGAAGTTTGGCGGTAAGGCTGTAATTTACTGAACACCCATGATCCAACCTGAAATTCTTTGTCCGTACGCCTCTGGTCTGCATGATTTTTCATCCTGGATTGAGCTTTTTGCAAGTTGTTCTTAATTAGATTGAGTAACTGATCACGTGTAGCTGCCCAGGCCATTAAATCTGGCAACTGGTTGGTACTGGAGAGGTAATTAGAGATCACCGGTGGGGTTCGGCCATAAACAACCTGAAAAGGGGACATACCCAAAGCCGTATGCTTATTGGTATTATACCACCATTCAGCCCATGGAAGGCACTTCAGCCACCTGTTTGGAACATCACCCACGACGGCTCTTAAGTACGTTTCTAAGCATCGATTAAGTACTTCGGACTGGCCATTTGTTTGGGGGTGGTAGGCGCTGCTCATCTTAAGCTTAGTACCATGTAGGCGAAACAATTCCTTCCAAAATTGGCTGGTGAAAAGGGGATCACGGTCAGAGACGATCGAACGTGGAAATTCATGTAGGCTGACGTATTCCTGAAGAAAGTAGGATGCCAATTGCGAAGCAGAAACTGAAGATGGTAACGCGCAGAAATGTGCGTATTTCGATAGTCGATCAACAATCACCCAAATTGCTGTTTTGCCTCCGGATGGCGGTAGATGCGTGATGAAGTCCATTGCGATGTCGTTCCAAATTTGATCGGGTATTGGCAAGGGTTGGAGAAGCCCTTTATATGGAATGTTGTCAGGTTTAGTTTGGAGGCATGTGGCACACTTTTTGACAAATTCTTGGACTGTCTGAGCTAATTTTGGCCAGTAAAAATTGCTGGCGATCCTTGCGACTGTTGCTTTGACACCAGAGTGCCCACCGATTTTGGAAGAGTGCAATTCCGTCATTATGTTGTTGCGAATGTCATCGTTTGCAGGAATGTAAATCCTGTTTTCCCAAAACAACAAATTATTTCTCAATTGAAATTTAGGGTTCTGGCAAGTACCTGAACGCAGCTGGGATATAATGGTTTGTGCCTTTGGATCTTTGTCTAAGGCGTTGCTGATATCTGCTAAGAGTGGAAATGTCGGACCCGAAACCGCATTCATCGAAGCTTCACTGGTGAATCTGGAGAGGCCGTCAGCGACGGCGTTGAGTTTTTCTGGATTGTAGTGAATGGTGAAATCAAAGCCTAGAAGCTTTGTCAGCCACTTTTGCTGTTCTGGAGTTTGAATTGATTGTGAGACAAGTTGCCGCAGACTCTGATGATCTGTCTAAATCTGGAAGGGCCGACCTAACAAATAGTGACGCCATTTTTTGATGGCGGAAGTAATAGCGAACATTTCGCGAGAATAAGCAGAAGATTTTTGAAGAAGTGGAGGAAGTTTAAGACTGAAGAAAGAAATGGGATGCTCATCTTGAGCGAGAACTGCTCCTATGGCTATAGCCGAAGCATCGGTGGTGATGGTGAAGGGACGGTTGAAGTCAGGGAGTGATAGGATTGGGGTTTCAGTAACTGCAGTTTTGAGGGAATCGAAGGCTTTTTGGGCTAATGGACTCCATGAAAATTGATCTTTCTTTAGTAAATCGGTTAGCGGGCTTGCGATGTGGGCATAATGCTTGATAAAGCGTCGGTAGTAGCCTCTGAGGCCCAAAAATCCTCTAATGGCTATAATTGATTTCGGTGGAGGCCAATTCACCATTGCAGAATTTTTTGAAGGGTCCACACGTACCCCTTGATTTGAAATCATATGCCCTAAGTAAGATAGTTCGGTTAACCCGAAGCTGCATTTGGATAAATTGGCAAAGAACTTGTGTGTATCCAATATTTTCAACGTCATGTGGATGTGGTCTAAATGTGCACTCCATGTAGAACTGTAGACGAGTATGTCGTCGAAAAAAACTAATATGAGTTTCCGTAAGTGGGGGCGAAAAATGTGGTTCATAGTAGCTTGAAATGTGGATGGTGCGTTTGTTAACCCGAAAGGCATTACTAGAAATTCGTAATGGCCTTCGTGTGTACGAAACGCCGTTTTTGGGATATCGGGTGGATGAACTCTGATTTGGAAATAGCCACTTCGAAGATCAAGTTTGGAGAAAAAATTTGCACCATAAAGTTCATCTAATAATTCATCCACCGTTGGAATTGGAAAACGATCTTTGATGGTAATTGTGTTAAGTGCTCTATAGTCAACACAAAATCTCCATGAACTGTCCTTTTTTTGACTAAAAGGACTGGTGATGAGAATGGGCTAGTGGATGGTTGGATAAGTTTTGATTGGAGCATTTCTTGGATTTGACATTCGATTTCATTTTTTTGGAAATATGGGTAGCGGTATGGTTTGGTGTTGATCGGTTTAGAGTTAGGAAGAAGGTTTATATGGTGATTGAGTTGCCGATTAGGTGGTAGGTTATTGGGCTTTTGGAATAAGTGATTGAAGGAGTTTAGTAACTGTTGAAGTTGTGGATCAGTATTGGGCTGGGCCTGTGTATCATGTATGTTGTGAAGCGGCTTGATCTGTAGGTACAAAAAATTGGAAATAGAGGATGTATTATCCATGCGTTTAAGTTGCTGCAATGAAATGAGAGAAGGCTTACTGGTTCGCCCAAGCCCAGTTAAACAAATAGCTTGATTATTGAAAGTAAAGCCCATGGTGAGTCTTTTATGGTCCAACGTAACAGGTCCAAGCTGCTCCAACCATTGGATTCCACACATAGCATCTGAACCGACTATTTCCAATAAATGAAAATCAATAAAAAATCGTTCCCTTGAATATCCACTGGCACTTGCGAACAGTATCCATTACTTCTCAGCTTTTCGCCGTTTCCCACCGTCACGATGAAGGAGCTACCGACGGTTGTCTGCAAACCCAGAAATCTTGCGGTCTTTGGATGGATGTAGTTGTGAGTAGATCCTGTATCTACTAAAATAGAAATTGAATTGCCATTTATGGATGCTGGCAGCCGGAGCGCACGCGGATGGGAAGAGCCAGTAAGGGCATGGAAGGATATTTCTTGAGGACTGTCTAGGGTCGGGTCAGGATCGGTAGTAATTTCAGCGGTGGGTATTGGTTCATTGATTGATGGAGCATCATCGGAATGTAAGTGAGGGAGGATCATTAGTATATGGGTAGGTTTGAAACGATGGCCAAATTGATACTTCTCGTCGCAGTTAAAGCATAACCCCTGCTGTTTTCAGATGTTCATTTCCGTGGAAGAAATTTGTTTGATCGGAATGTTTGGTTTGGTATTGGGGACGTTAGTTGTTTGAGATAATGTCTGGGTGTGTTGCGATTGGCTGGGTGGTTTTTGGTTAGAGGGTTGGGGCTTATACGAGGGAAGGCGAGGCGAATCCGTGAGTTTACGTTCAATTAATTTTGCTGTATCAATTGCCTCGGAAATATTGGATGGTTTTAAGATGAGTAGCTCGTTTTGAATGTGTGGTTTAAGGCCGGAGATGAAGCACTGTAGAATGGAATCATTCGACAGTGTGGTGATTCGATTGCAAAGGGTTTCAAAAGTAGATAGGTAGTTTTCGACAGTAGAAAATTGTTTAATCTTGAATAGTGTGGCTTGAGGGTTAAGGAAGGTGGGTGGTCCGAACCTTTGCTCGATGGATCGTGCCAACGCTGGCCAAGAAGTGAGGTGTTTAT
Source organism: Allium cepa (assembly GCA_030765085.1). Classification (NCBI taxonomy): domain Eukaryota; kingdom Viridiplantae; phylum Streptophyta; class Magnoliopsida; order Asparagales; family Amaryllidaceae; genus Allium; species Allium cepa. The sequence goes on along the minus strand of CM060932.1, from coordinate 724,312,121 downwards.
TTCGGTGCGTCCACTGAAACCATGATAGCGCTAGACCCTGCATGTGAAAACTCGCCAGATCCACACGCTGATCTTCTGGAGTGGCATAATACGCGAAGAACCGGTCCGCCTGAAAAATCCAATCATGCGGATTTGAACCATCAAATTGAGATAGGGAGCATTTGGGTGTTCGTGTTGTGGATGGTGTTGGAAGTAATGGTGGTTGTATGATAGCGGATGTTGGATGGGAAGTTGTGGAGGTTTGATTTGTTGGTGATGGTGGGTTTTGAGAATCAAGTTTGTGGTTTATGTCAGAAATGGATTTGGTTAGCTCTTGAAGTGTGGCTTTGATATCAATGATGTCTATGTGTTGAGTTTCTAACATAGATCCATGGCTAGATTGGGTATTTTGGATATCGGTGATGGTTTCTTGCTGTTGGACGATTTGTTGGAGGGCTTCATCAACTTTGGTCATGGTGTAGGGTTGTTTGGATGTTAAGAGAGGAGGATTGAGGTGGACAATGAAAGCACCAAATGATGCGGTGGCTACAGCCGAAGAGCAGTTAGGAGGAGGAGAATTAAGAAGAAGAAAGGATCAGGGAGAAGAAGAGAGCAAATGAGGAAGTTAGAATACTTTCTTTTTTTCCTTTCCCTTTGTTTTCATTACATAATATCTATATATAGCCGAGCTTTCTAACAACTTTTGACAGCTGGCATACCTATAACCCTACGTAACAACCTTGCCTACAATTTCTTACAACCTTGCATACAAATTCAGACAGAATTTCATAAAAGAAAAATAAAAGCAAAAAGTGTGCACGTTCTCATAACCGAATTTCTCTGGATGCATTAGCTCATTGGTTATTTTATTCCAGGTACCTTTTTGGCACATGAATCCTCCTTTTGGGCCTTGTGCTTATACCCTCTGGTATATCGGTATTAACAACCGTATCACCACCTACCCCTTCAAGATCAACCTTGTCCTCAAGGTTGGCTGTGCTGATGTCTGGTGGTAGGTTGTGCTGAACCGTGTTGGTCGGTTGTGGACACGGTTTGAGTAAGGATACATGGAACACTGGATGAATGCGTGACTCTAGAGGTAGTAGGAGTTTATATGCTACTACGCCAATACGTTCGATGACTTGAAATGGACCAAAGTATTTTTTTGAAAGCTTGTGGTTGTTTCGGATCGAAGTTTGGCGGTAAGGCTGTAATTTAACGAACACCCATGATCCAACCTGAAATTCTTTGTCCGTACGCCTCTGGTCTGCATGATTTTTCATCCTGGATTGAGCTTTTTGCAAGTTGTTCTTAATTAGATGGAGTAACTGATCACGTGTAGCTGCCCAGGCCGTTAAATCTGGCAACTGGTTGGTACTGGAGAGGTAATTAGAAATCACCAGTGGGGTTCGGCCATAAACAACCTGAAAAGGGGACATACCCAAAGCCATATGCTTATTGGTATTATACCACCATTCAGCCCATGGAAGGCACTTCAGCCACCTATTTGGAACATCACCCACGACGGCTCTTAAGTACGTTTCTAAGCATCGATTAAGTACTTCGGACTGGCCATCCGTTTGGGGGTGGTAGGCGCTGCTCATCTTAAGCTTAGTACCATGTAGGCGAAACAATTCCTTCCAAAATTGGCTGGTGAAAAGGGGATCACGGTCAGAGACGATCGAACGTTGAAATCCATGTAGGCGGACGTATTCCTGAAGAAAGTAGGATGCCAATTGCGAAGCAGAAACTGAAGATGGTAACGCGCAGAAATGTACGTATTTCGACAGTCGATCAACAATCACCCAAATTGTTGTTTTGCCTCCGGATAGCGGTAGATGCGTGATGAAGTCCATTGCGATGTCGTTCCAAATTTGATCGGGTATTGGCAAGGGTTGGAGAAGCCCTTTATATGGAATGTTGTCAGGTTTAGTTTGGAGGCATGTGGCACACTTTTTGACAAATTCTTGGACTGTCTGAGCTAATTTTGGCCAGTAAAAATTGCTGGCGATCCTTGCGACTGTTGCTTTGATACCAGAGTGCCCACCTATTTTGGAAGAGTGCAATTCCGTCATTATGTTGTTGCGAATGTCATCGTTTGCAGGAATGTAAATCCTGTTTTCCCAAAACAACAAATTATTTCTCAATTGAAATTTAGGGTTCTGGCAAGTACCTGAACGCAGCTGGGATATAATGGTTTTTGCCTCTGGATCTTTGTCTAAGGCGTTGCTGATATCTGCTAAGAGTGGAAATGTCGGACCCGAAACCGCATTCATCGAAGCTTCACTGGTGAATCTGGAGAGGCCGTCAGCGACGGCGTTGAGTTTTCCTGGTTTGTAGTGAATGGTGAAATCAAAGCCTAGAAGCTTTGTCAGCCACTTTTGCTGTTCTGGAGTTTGAATTGATTGTGAGACAAGTTGCCGCAGACTCTGATGATCTGTGTAAATCTGGAAGGGCCGACCTAACAAATAGCGACGCCATTTTTTGATGGCGGAAGTAATAGCGAACATGTTTAACGACGAATTTTCTAATGGATTAGAAAATTGCTAATAAATTGCAAATTAAAATTTAACCGCAAACGCAAGGCATACTATTGTAGCACGTGGCGAGTACGGATCAATCCGTAGGGAATTGTTAGGTTTTAAATCTCTATTCAATCAAATTAACCAAAGTTGAAAGCGTGATTAGCTAAAATTGTAGAAAACTAACAACAGAAAATTGATAAAAGTATGAAAGTGTGAAGGCAATTTAGAGGCAATTTCTACTCTCTAGATCACATAATCAACAAAATGAAGTTATGATATCTCTTTTCTTGTCATTAGTGTAATTAGTTGATGTGTTTATCATAAGTATGATATATTTATGCTATTAATTAGCCCAAAATAAACCATCAAACTATAACACAATTACTAATACACATTTAACTCTCACGAAATATGACAACAAAGTTGAAAGCAAAATCTATTTTAAGCATGGTCTATTAACTATATTTTAGAAATATAAACATCAAATTATGATTTCAATAATCACTTTATTACCATCATCATATGTAGATGAAGAGGTTATTATTGTTTATGATTGTAGAAACATAGCCTATTTGCTGTCAATAATATAGGCTATCAAATTTAAATAAAAAACAACAAGTTAAACCACTTCAAATGTTTCACTAAGCATAAAAAGAGAGCATAAACATCAAAATGTTGCTTCTACGTACTAGAGAGCTTCATTATCCCTAAATTATAGGGATTAGCCTCTTATATTTGTTATTAAATCAACAAATGTAGAAAACAACATGAAATAAACAAGTGGAAAAAAGAGCAAAATGAAAAGAAAATCTAAGTAAAAAGAAATGAACACTAATCTACTTGCATGAAAAGCAAATAACACTACTAACATAAGAAGATAAGCATGTAAATAACATAGAACACTAATAAACATTTAATAAAAAAAAAGGAAATTACATGAAATAAAAATGACTAAGTAGAAATGAAAAAAAGAAAGAGAGCTTTCTTTTATTTTTAATCTAACTAAACTAAAGAGAAGAGGGCTTAAGAGAGACCAAAGAAGAGGAGCCTCCTTACACGAAGATAAGGGGTATTTATACATATATGAAACCCTAATTCATATTTTTGGGGAATACTCAAAATACCGCTTAGAAAGTGTGATGACCAAGTAACCATTAGCATAAGATAATCATCATTTAAATGTGCATGGAGCTTTAATGGCCTTTTAGTATGTGCATTAGCTCTAATTTGTTCATTAAGGTAAGTGGGTAGGTGGGGTCCTCCATGATCTTGGTTTTGAACTATTTCTATCTTCATTTGTTTTCTTCACTCTTGTGCATGTATATATCTACATGAAACCACTTGTATTTGAGTTTAATTTCCTTCAAAATAATATAGAAATTTCCATTTAAATTTTCTCAAATTGATTTATGCACAAAAATGACCATTTTGCCCCTATATGAAGATGAATATGTGAAAATTTGAAATAATTTGAATTTTGGTTTAAATAAGTTAAAACACCCAATATGATCATTTATTTAATTTAAATAGATTAAATATGGTGGTAAAAATATGCACATTTACGTGCACATCACAATCCTTTCGAATTATTAAAGTATACATAGAAGCATTGCTTCGAAACCATTTAAAGGTACCTCTTTCGAAACCATTGGGTTTATCTTTAAAATATCTTTTGGTCAAAATGAATATAAATGAAAGTACCCCCTTCCGAAACCATTAACCTTCATATAAAAGAGTTTGGAGGAAACAGATGGCTTCGAAACCATCAGTTCGAAAGCTTAAATCATTTAAGTAAAACATTTGGAAGGATAGCTTCGAAACCCCTTTCGAAGCCATTGCCTTCAAAACCCTCATGTGGCTACTGGAGCTCTTTCAAAATCTTTGGGAAGTGGATTATTATATTTATAAAACAAAAGCTATCTTTCTAAGTAGTTGATGACTTCAATTCATTCGAAAGGTATAAGGTCCGCAGCAAGGTTTCGACTGGTTTCAAACTACCCTTTCGGAAGTATTGATTTAAAAATAGGGTAATTCATTCGAAAGTTACTCTTTAACAAAAAGTTGACAACCTCATCGAAAGCTATTTTAAACCCTTTCAAAAGCATTCTTTTGAAAACAAGGCAAGTGGTACCTTCGAAAGCTATTTAAATGAGTTTCAACCCCTTCGAAAGCATGGTAACGACTCCATACCTACTGCCGCTCTCCTATCTAATGCGTACCAATGCATTGATACCATGTGTATTGGTTTCGACTTGGTTGAGGCAGAAGTATAGGGTCGAAAGATACTACTGGAAGTGGCGAAACCATACTTCTATACAAAAAATGTTTTATTACCTTTTTAAGTAATTTCTTTTTAACTAACCTGCCTATTTGTAAAAATTTAATTGGTTGTCATAAAATTTTCAAATTCCTTTCTAAAAACTGCCGCATTCATTTCAGATCTAAATAAAGGTAATTAGCAAAGAAGCCCTTCCCTTAAGCAAAGCAATTAAAAGATTTAAATCATCCAAATAAATTAATTTAAATTCCATAGTAAATTACTTGGGAAAGATCTTGAAAAATCATAGAAATTCACTTTTAATATGTTATTTAACATATAGAAATTTCTGACCCAAATTCTTCATTTAACAGTTGAAATAAAATTTAAACCCAAATATTCATTTCTTCCTTTTAAAATTCATAATAAATTTTCCATAGCTTGGAAAATTATAAAAATTAAATCCATCTCCAAAATAACATTTTACATAACATTTAAAATCCTCATGGCATTTGAAATCCAATATAAACCATTTTAGCCTTAAAATCGAATAAAACATATATCAAACAAACTTGTTTGAATATAACATATCATGAAATCCAAACATATCATCATCAAAAATCATCATTATGGATTTAAACTTAAAACGGAAATCAAAAGCTATTAAAAACGAAAATAGAGATGGTTTTGATTATTATTCATCTTCTTAGAATAAGGAACTTGAGATTTGATCTTTGATTAACTCCCCTTGCTTGATTGCTTAGCTTTAATTGATTTTTCTCCTCTTTTTCCCCTAGGTTATGGCCGACTTGCTCTCTCTTTGATTTATGTTTTAGAGTTTTGAAATATGAATGTGTAGAGTGAAAAATGTCAGCATGGGTTTAGGGGTTAAATGGTTATGGGTGCGTGTAACGACCCATAAATTTCGATAATTAAAAATGGTTAATTTAATATGGTTTTGTGATTTAACGTTAAAGAGAAATTAAAATTCGTGATTAATAATAAGAATATAATTAGAATAAAATAAAATAGTATAAATTAAATGTAGTTGCTTCAAATGTAATTCCAATTAATTAATAGGATTAAAGATGTATAATTGATATAGATTGTAAATTAATGGTAATAATATGTGTCTTAATTGATAATTGAATTTAAAAGAGAAATTGATAATTTAAATGTTGTATTAATTAAATAGTATGTAACTAATTGAAATTGATAAGAATTAGTACAGTGTAAGTGGTTGTAACTTTTGTTGCGGATAATAAACTTACAAATGTTACTAAACGTAGAAATGGTGGCAATTGTTATTCGTTACCAATTTATATAAATCAATTGCAATTGAAGGTCATTAAATGTTACATTAATGTGAGTTAAGACAATAACTGCCAATTTGTGAACACAATAAAATGAATAGGAATGTTAGTTATATTCATAAGGTGATAATTGATTTACTAAAAGAATAAAACCAAGATAAATAAATTAATTGGGATTTAAAATCTTAATTAATGAGAAGAATCGACAAATTTCAATGTACTTGAAATATAGTAGTTAATACAAATAAAAGATGGAATTATAGCATACTAGTGAAGGAAGATATAAACAAAAATGTTAACTATGTTAATAGAGCAATAATTGATTGAATAAGATGTTGAAATCAAATTTAATCCAATTATCGGAATTAAATTATAATTTATTGTAATTAATTACAATTGTAATTGAATACTGTAATTAGTAAAATAATTGACATTGAATGGATATGTAAATTTGTTTCAATTTATTGTAAATGTCTAAGTAATCAAAAATGATGAAATTTGTTAGTTATTAATTTTTAAATTTAAAAGTGATTTAATCAATTTAATATTAATTTATTTAATTAACATGAAAATAGCCATTTTGGTCATTGTCTTGAATTTCGACAAAACCAATTTCGTCGGATCCGTAATAGTGAATTATTGTAAGATTTCAATTTTCGCAACGATCGGACTTGTCGTTTGATCGTATGGACTCGAAATGCATAGAAATCAATTTAATTAAATTCAATTGAAATCAATTTGAAATAAGCTGATTTTAAGTTAACTTCTTCATACAATGGAATTTGGACTTGAAATTTTTCCATTGAATTTAAAAATATCAAAAACATCTATTTTGACATATGCGATGACTCATTTCCTTTTCGAGAACGAAACGGGCTTTTCGGATCGTTTATCGTTGAATTTTCAAATCAATCTTGTCCATTCATTTCTATTTCTGATCTGCCTATAAATAGCCTGTTACAAACCCTAACTATTTCTTATTCCATTTGTCTATACGTCCAATTCAATCCAATTCTCTCTTTCCAATGGCAGACAAACTAAAACCAATTCCAAATTCAGTAGCAAATCAAAATCAAATCAAAAATTTAAACTCCTCAAAATATAACGAATTATATATCTATTTCAAGCTCTCGACGAGCGCAAGTCAAATCTGCAATCTGTTTTTTGATTTGGGTCTCTATGTGGCCAGAACTGGGCGAAATATTCTCGGCCGTTCGTTGATCACCGATCAACTTCGACTGATCGTCAAATCAATGCTACAGTGTTGTGGAGAGGGCCGAAGGGAGTTCATCCAAGTGGTTCTTTTGGTGATTGGACGCTAGATCGCCTCGAACAATTCGTTAGGGTTTGTAAAAGGAGGTGGCGGCTGGGCTATTTTCTCGGTAGTTCGACGTCATGGTTGGCCGTGGTAGGGTCATGGATAGGAGCAAGTCAGGGGGGTCGCGATTTGTTAGGCGATGGTAAGATGACAAGCAAACGGCGTCGGCTTCATCTGGTTGAACGCGACTTTTAGGACAGCGGTTCTATGACTGTCGCTGTTATGTGAGGTAGCGGTAATTGTTTTGTTTATTTTAATTATCCAATGTTCTAGTATACATAACTTTAACATACGAGGTCCATTTTGTGCACGGTTTGTTTCTTTATGATTGTATCAAAATTCCGGACATTTTGGTGCTTGTTTGGACGAATTCTAAGACTGTCGAAATTTGAACCTATTTTTGGATTTTAATTCAATTTAAAATCGAAGGTGGGTGTTTTAACCCACTCACAAATTCTAAATTATCTTATATTAGTTAAATTAAATTTATAATGTGATTAGAAACTAAATGATTGACGTTTGGTATGTTTAAATTGTCATTCTAGTTAAATTTGACTTTTGTTGCATTTAATCATCTTTTGATGTAATATTGAATTTAAATTGTCAATTTAATACCTGTTATTGATGATAAGTTATCTATTGATGTGTATTGATTGATTGGGATAATGATTGTAATGGATGTTTGATTGTTGACATGAATGACTGCATGTTGTGTTTCATATTATTATAACACTGCAGGTTCCTGATGGGTTGAAATGGTACATATCCGAATGATCTATAGATTAGAGAAAAATCGTTACGGGTTGAAATGATAGACTTCAGCGATTTTATGGATTTTTATTTAATTCGGGATTGCGGTTTGAAATGATATATAACTGTAAAAATTTAGTTTTGCGGATTGAAATGATAAATATCCGTATCACTTGACCCTAGGGTAGAGAATTATATACGGAAACCGAATTAGTTAAATTAAGTGATTTTGAATCTTTAAATTTTGAGTTCGGTTGACTGGCATTTTAAAATAGAAATTGACATATATAAACTGAATTTTTTCAAATAATTCAAGTGTTAAATGTTGAAATTGGAATTGGTTTAATGAATTGCTCAAAGAATTTAAATGAATTTCAAAGTTGAAGTGTCAAATATAAATGAATTTATTGGAATTGAGTTATTGAAAATGTTTGGATATAACTTGGAAATCGATTTAAACTAATTTAAACTATTTTAATTAAATATTTTAATCAATTTAAAACTACTTTAATTTATATTAATCTATTACAACCTACTTAATCCAATTAACCTATTTCACATATTTTAAACTGATTAAATTTATTTAATCTATTTTAAGTCTATTTAATATAATTTAAATCTATTTAGTCTATTTTAAATTTATTTAATCTATTTAAAATCTATTTAAGGTAAATTAAATCCATTTAATCTTATTCTAAATCCATATAAATCATTTTAAAAATCTTATTAAATCAAATTTAAATCTATTTAACCCACTTTACTGTTCAAACTATTTTAAATCTATTTAAACTATTTTTACTATTTAAACTATCTTAAATCTTTTTAAACTATTTTAAAACTATATAACTATATATAATTACCTAAACAATTTTTTAAAATTTCAAACTGTGTAAAGTTCAAGTATTTTTGTCTAAATCCTTGATGTTACACAATCTAAGTTGAAATTTGGAATTGATACCTTTGTGAAAATGATGTATTTGAGTAATATGATGATTTTGGAACGAGGATTTAATTAACATATCTTCTCGATAAATTCAAAAATGAATATGACTTTGAGAATGCATATGATCTTTGAAAGTGATATGATTTCAAATGTGATATGATTTCGAAAGTGATTTTAAGAATATGATATTTTGATAATCAAATTTTTAATTGACTTTTTAGAATGTAAAAGACCCATCTACTGTGAAATAAGCGTTTGGTTGTTAAAGAGACCAGGATCAGACATTCTCATACTCTCTGCCAATACCGAAAACAACTTTAACAACTGTGTAATGGTAGAGATTCCAGAAATGAAGTAGGATGGTTTGACGAACGATTTCGGTATGAGGTATTGACTTGACCCTGACTCCCGTGAGTCAGCTTAGATGTGACTAAAACAGGAGTGATGCCGGGCCAAGTGAGGTCATTCCTCCTATCGGACATATTTCTTCGATACCATTCTATTACTTCGTCATTGATTTGGTGGCCACCCTTGATTTGATTTGGGAGTATGTCCAAGGTGAGCAGTAGTAGCTGCTATGCGTTACACCAGTCCAGATCCGTAATTGGTATATCTACCAAGACATTGCTTCGAGTGCCATGTATACATGCCCTAAAGTGCCTTTTGCGAGTTTGGTTTGTACCATACCTATGGAGTGCCCTCTGATAGCCCTCCAGTTTACAGGGGAATTACGGTACTGCATTGACTATGAGAATATATAAAAATGCATTTAGGGGGAGGGGGGATAGGTAATGCCTTAATGCTATTTTAATAATTTACTTTATTGTAGACATTATTATTATATTGTGCTGTACTACATAGTAGATTGTTTAACGGATCCTTAGGAGATGGTAATCTCGAACATCTCTTAAATTATTGCACTCATGTAAGACACTGGATAGGAGATGTCAAACCCTGTAAACATCTCTAACACCATAACACTTATATTTCCTTATTGTAGATTTAACTTACAAATGATCTTTGTGATATCCCGGAATTTCGAGCAATATCAATTTAATAATCTATATTAAATATTAAATTGATTTGATATATCTTTGTTAATAAGATATGAATTGATTTAATAATTTTCTTCTAAATGAATATTTAACTGATAAATTATCTTTTAAAGGCTAATAAATTGTTTTCTATTTATTTATATATATATTTGTACATATTGTAAATAGTCAATGTCTGTTTTAAATTTGATTTAAATTTTATATTAAATAAATAACCATTTGGCTTTAAAATATACTCAAGATTTAAGTTAAAATTGTCTAAATGGTTTTAGCTTAAATTTAAATTAAATAAAAGGTTTGTGTTCTTATTTTAAAGTATAGCTTGATAAAATAAGTGATAAAGTGATAATTTCTTTTATATATTATTTTAATGTAATGATGAGCTTTATTTATAATATAATGTCTATACAAGTAGATTTTATTATAAATGAAAATTTTTATACATATTTTAAAAGAAGTTATGGTTTTCAAATTTATATAAATCTCTCATAAAAATTATATATATATAATAAATATACATTATAAATATTTAAAGTAAGTATAAAATAAAATAATAATAGTAGGTAATTATATATTTGATAGTTTAAGTCTTAAAATAAAAATAAACACATTTATTGTTAGAGATAGAAATAAATAACAAGCTAACAATAACAATAACCATATCAATTTTATAGTAAAACTTAAGTAAAATATTTATACACTATAGCAAGGTATATGTTGCAGGCTAGAGAGAAATCACATAAGTACCTGGTAATAGATAAGGCAAGTAAAAATTCACTTCAGTGCATTCGAATAGAATAGGGTAAGTATTCTTAGCATCTAAGTTAAACAAAAATAAACATATGTATGCAAGTTTTGTACCTAAAGGAATAAAAAAATGGCTGGTGTAAACTTGATAAGGAGAAAGCATTTAATGCTATATCTCTAGTACACAAGACATTTCATTTCCAGCTTCTTTTTGATAAAAATCTCTGAATTGTTGTACCTGGTCAATAAACAATTCTTTTCACTTGTTTTATTTATCAACCTTGCCTCATTTCATTTCGTATACAAAAGCCACACAATCCCAGTTTCTAAAAGTCTTAAACAAATACAACCTAAGAAAAAGAAAGAGTAGAAGGAATATACAAACCTGAAACCTGAAATCAACTAAGCAATGTAAAGATTCAAGCTAGTTCAAGTTTTCTGGAATCAACAACAAAAATGTATGCAAGTTTCAAATGCCAGTTTCCAAGCATTCCTGTTTTCAAACAAAAAGAACAAGCTTTCTGTTTTAAATGACAGGTGAGTAACACTTCTAAATTTTACTAAAGTTTTAAATCTATTGCATGTTGATATTTAAATGCTTAAATATATGGTGTGAATATTTATTTATTCATTATTCTATGGTTGTTTTGTGATGAAACTCTGTTTATTTCAAAACCTGCAAATTCTAATTGCCTGCATTGAACCTGTTCTGTTTTTATTTGCTGTGAGTAACATTTTTCTTAAAATAACTTAAGTTTAAACTTGTTATATGTTAGTATTTGAATGCTTAAAATATTTGTATGCATATTTATATTTCTCTGTGCATTGGTGAAATGAAGTATCTGTATATTGTATACCCTGTAGACATCCTATTTATGACTATCAAGTTCATACCTTACTTCAAAATTTAACTCAGCTTGATCTAGTGATTGTTTGGACCTAGTATCTAAACAAGTTTGGTTTGTTGGATCATAAAGCAAATTTTAAAATTTTATTTTTGTTTGCTAGTTGGAGAGGCTCTGTAAAAAAAAAAAAAAAAAAAAAAAAAACTAAAAGAACTGGCAAATGTTGATATTAGTAAAATTTCAAACATCATAAATCATTAATTCAGGGTTAAAACTTGAATACTTATCTAAAATTAGGATTTTTAAAAGTAAATTCACATTTTATAGTTAAGTATTGAATTGGCATTTCTGGGTTGTTCATTTTGGGAAGTTTGGGTTGTCTCGGCCAGTGTACTTGATTAGAGTGGCCGTGGTCCTTCATGAAGGTGGAGGAGTGACTGGAGTGTTTGGCAAAATTGCGTGGTGGTTGATCAGTGGCTGGTGGAGAGTGCGGTGGTGGATTTTGGGTGGGAACCCTAGTTATATCAGTTTGGGAAGATTCGATCTTTTCTCCCTCCATGGATGATCGAGTGTAATAGGTTTGTGAGAGGGGGTAGCTGGGTCAGTGACGAAGTTGTAGCTGGAGCAGTCGACTTTCAGGTGGTCGCGGTGGCGAGAGAGAACCGTTGACAGGTTTGGGTGATGGTCTTGCGCGTGTGTTTCCAGGTTTGAAGCTTCAAACTCGATTTCGATTCGAGTTGTGGTGATTGGTTCTGGGGGTCCTGTTGTCATCAGGTGATGGACGTTGAAGTGTGGAAGGGCTGGTGGCTGGCCGGAGATGGCCAGAGGGATGGTGCACGTGCACCGTGCCGTTGGACTCTGGGTGGTTTTGAGTGCTGTGTGCATATAGCCTGGTAGCAAATGAAGATGGAACTGTCTTGTTCCAGTTTCTTTAACCTGATATCAATTGCAAATAAAATTACCTTGTTCAAGTTTCTACAACCTGATAGCAAATGCAAATGAAACTTTAATTTGTAAACTAGATTTAACAAAGCTTAAATCCAGGTAGAAGTTTGAATTCAGGTTTATTTTTGAATTCAAAATTGAAATAAAGTAAAAGTTGGAAGAAAATTTAAGGTGGATTCCACGTTTAAAAGCCTGACTGTTTCCAGGTTTTAAATTTAAAGTAAGATTTGAAAACAGGATTTTAATAGTAGTTTAGAATTCAAAGACAAAGTATAGATTCAAATGAACTCTTGTATCTAAGGTTTTTAAAAATGAATTTGGATTTTAAATCAAGAATTAAAATCAAGCTTTTAAAAAAAGCAAGCTAAACCAAAATTTTAAACTCAAAGTTAAACTAATGAATTCAAGCTTTCCTTGAATTCAAATCTGAAAATTTAAATCAGTTTTTATGCTTAAAACCGGTTTAAATCAAATAGTTTTTAGGTAATTTGTTTCACAATAAATATTTGAATTGATTTCGACATAGCTCTTTTAAAAAGGGATTTTTGAATAGAAGTTAAATAAATTATTTTAACTTGAATTTGTAAGTAATAAATGTTATCTACATCAATTTAAAAGACTTTAAATTGAATTTAAATTGGGTTAATGCTTAAAAGCACGATCATTTTGAATTTTAAATTCAAAATGTAATTTAAATTCAAGAGTGTAATGTTTTACACTTTAATGCTAATGAAATCACTATAAAGAAATGGATTATCTTAGAAATAATTAAGATATTAAAATGACTTAATGAATAGGTTAAATTTTAGAATGATTTCTTTATTTAATTAATAATTTAGAATTAGGGATAATTAAGAAGTAAATTGAGAAATGTTTTTAGTTAATAAAGATAATTAACTAAGAATTATTTGGATAATTATTTAATGTGATTAAATTTGATAATTAATTAGATTAATTAAATTAGATAAATCTATTATAGATTGTTAAGAGTAATTACGTGATAAAAGTAATTAAGAGATTAATTACTTATTGTAATTAATTTTGATGATATGATTAATTTAAGTTAATTAATTCATTTTAATTAATTTAAGGAAATCATTTAATGGTTTGATAAGTGTAATTACTTGGTGTAATTAATGGAGCAGGATTGCTTAGGGAAGTAATTAGATGATAATTACTGGATGTAATTAGTACAGGATGAATTGTAGATGAAGTAATTTGGGTAATTACTTTCGTAATTAATCAGGGGATTAATTATGGAGATAATTAATTATGGGATAATTAATTTATTAAATAAGTAATTAAGGGCAGTTAATTACTGGATTGATATTAATCAAAGTGATTAATAATTGTGTTTAATTAAAGATCAATTACTTAATGTAATTAATCTGAATAAAGCAATTAATTTAAATAAAAATTAGAAATCATTAATTAATGTAATTAATGATGAAATTAAGAATTGATAAATTAGGTAATAATAAATAATGAAATGATTAATTAATTAATTAGGAATAAATGTAATTAATTATATTTAATTAATAAATAAAGTAATTAAATGTTAATTACTATAAATGCTTAGGATAATTAATTATAAAATTAATTAAAGACTAATTACATATTGTAATTAGAGATTGATTAATCAAAGGTGATTAATCAAGATGAATACTTAGTGGATGATTAATTAATTAGATTTATAATTAATTAATGAATATATAAGCAGGATTTATAGATGAAGTAATTAATTTAATTTACTTTAAATTAATTAGAGATTGAAGTAGTTAGTTTAATTCATTTTAAATTAATTACAAATGATATGATTATAAATCATTGCTTATGGATGAATGATATTGATAATTCATTTGATGATTGTGATCTGACATGAATAATATCTATATGTCATGGATGCTTGGTTTAAATATGATAATATTTGATTATCTGATTGGATAATAATATTGATTTTCTGTTTATGATATTATCCGTGATTATCTATTGTGATATTATGAATTATCCATCTGTGTATATTGATTATATTGAATTAAATTGTTAAGACTAAATAGACAACTTGGCCCTAAAAGACACGTTTTGGATTTCGATGAGACCGGGATCGGGTTTTCCGCATTTGGAATATCCGAAAACCACATCGATTCCAAATTAACGATAGGTCGTGAATCTGAAGTGAAGATGAAGATTCAGAATGCAAGGGTTATCGTCGTTAACTCTGAGGGTGATTCCAAAATGAGTGTAACGAGATAATGCCTTCGGTTTCGTTCGAACCCGGAACGAACTTGTATGGATTGAATGCTTTCAACACATCGTCAGGCGGGCGATGAGCATTCTAAGAAAATATGTTCTTTAAAGGTAATCGCAGCCTCAAGCCTCATCAACCGGGAATGTCTAAAACAGGGGAGGTGCAGCAAGGTTAGGTGGGTCATGCCCAAGCAGGACAAGGATATTCCCCTGTCTAGATGTCCCTTTATTTTTCGGCTGTGTGGGCGGTTGATTACAACAACTGCCGGGGTTTATCTTGTTCGGGACTGTTAAGTAAGGAATGGTTCCGGCCTTGTGTTGCAGGGGATGAAGGGAGTATTCCTCGGTACGGTGATCTAGGCCCCGTACTGTGACGGGCGGTACCCCAGTAGCCCTGCCATTGTATGGAATGCACAATCCAATAAGTGCCAACGGTTTTGATTGTATTACCCACTTTTGTGGCTAGTAGCTGGAATTTAATCATGTAACAATTTCGGCTATTTTCTATTTACTTGAAAACCCTAGACATATTATAATATCACAGAATTTCCTACCAAATGTTTTGGTTAGCGTAAGGTAAAAACTTTTCCATTTTTATGTGTGGGAAGTCTTACGTGATACCTTTTGATTTCAAAAGATTTTTAAAGTTAAGCAACTTTAACCTGTTACTCATACCAGACCCATGTCTGACCCGAAGTTTATTTTTGTTTTTCATAAACTCTCGGGTACCTAAATTTTTACGGGTAGCCAAGGGATTCAGGTTAGCTTTGACGAATTCTGGAGGAGCAATGGAGCAGGTGGCTTCAGTGTTGTAGATATATATATATATAGTTCCGCTGTGTTGGTATCTCTGAGTTATTTGTTTGAGTTGTATCGAGTTGTATTAACTAGACAGGTGTCTATAACCGTCTAGTATGTGATGTATTGTCTGTATACCTCTGATTGATGTTATATATTATGTAAATACTTATGTGAATAATATAATTTATTCGTTCCGCTGTGAGATTCTGATGTTGTTGTTCTTTCTTCTCTATCTTTTCTACTTTCTCACCTCTTTCTTTTCTTAAAAACGATACGTCTTCCTGGGCGTAGGAGGGCGGGTCGTTTCAATCTTTTAGTTCCAACTCAAGTGTTTTGTCTTTTCAATTCGCTCGAGTCAGTCTGAGCTTTTCAGTTTATCGAAGACTGCTTTCTGGAGGATGAAGATGAAGATTTTTTTTTTTTATTTATTATAGTTTTTCCGTTGTATCATGTTGTTCCGCTACACTTATTTATTGTTTGTCCTTGTTTATGTAACTCTGATCTATATTATAAAGGTTTAATCAATGTTATTTATAAAACAGCTTCATGAACTATTATTTGATTATTATACTTTGTCATTCCACTGCGAGATTATGTAGTTTTTTCTTTCTCTTCTTTTCTTATTTACCCTATAACAATCTACCCTTTTGAATGGTTTGAGTATGACGTATATGGTTTATTGTCGATTTAAACTGTCCAAAAAGGCAGGTCGTTACAGTTGGTATTAAAGCTTTGGTTTAGCGATAACCTTAGCTTTGTAGGGTCTGACTCATATTAAATAGGGTAGCAATACCCTAGAATGAGCCACTGAGTATATATATGAGAGTGCGTATTTTTTAGTGTTATAAAAGGTTTTTGCATTGCGTTAATTTGTTCCGTTTTGTATTTATGAATTCTGGTTGGTGCATAGGATGCTATGATATCGATAGGGATTGTTGGAAACTGGGGTGGCTGCAACACAATGTTGGATCTTAAGGCTATTCAGACACTAGAAGTGGTGAAATGTGTATTAACTACTTACTTATGAATATAAAACTGTATTTACTCAAATTGCAAATAAAAAGAAGTAATCAGAGAGTAATTAAGTAATAAAGCAAAATGCAGTAATGTAAATAACACCTAGATTTTTATACTGGTTCAGATTAACCAATCCTACATCCAGTCCTACACTCTATCGTGCAGAATTCCACTATAATTGCTTGCTTTCCACGGGTGGCAAGAACACCTTTACAATCTTGGTTTCACGGGCTACAAGACACACCCTCTTGATTTTACAGGCTACAAGAACACCTTCTCCTTATCAACAACAATAAACTATGGCAAGTACTCGTATCTTTAATACAGATTCATGCAGATTCGGTACAATGATCCTATAGACCTCCAATGGCAATATATCTTTGAATTCTTTGAGGAATAGGATGAAATCAGAGAGAGAATGATGTGCATTAAAATACAACTCTTTGATATTGTGTGGTTTGCAAATCGGTGAAGAATTAGAGTGAAATAGTATCAATTTGCTAGGAGATTTGAAGAGTATGCAATGGATTTCTTTTGCAAATGTTTAGAGAAGGAGTAAGAGAAAATGAGAATTCTTGATCTTAAAATTCGTTTTCAGAGACCTTTATATAGTGGTTGAAGAGACATGTCTTTTGGTGAAGAGGTGGAGGGAAATTTCTCTTCATTTAAAATTTGAAATTCTGAAAACTGCTAGTATGTCGACATACTAGGTACCCCCATGTCGACATGGGTGTGTTGCAAAATGAACAGCAACACTAATAAGTGTTGCAAATTTTCAGCATTTCAAATTACCTTATATTTGTGGATTTTTGTGATTCGGTTGAGGTCAATGGTTGATGATCTTCAAGTATAATTGTCATGAGATCTTTAACAAGATATTCTAAAGTTCAACCAACTCATCATCACTTCAAACACCTTTATCCTTCAGCATTCTTCTCTAATTGGGTTTTGTTCTTCAATTGCTCTGATTGACCTTCTTCTATAATTCATTTGCTTCCACTGTATTCTTGTTTATCTCTGTAAATGTCTCCATAATATATCTGATATGACTGCATAACTCAAAGATACGTTAGTAGTAATATTTATATGGTTGTTGTCATCAAAATCAATACCAAGGGTACTAACAATCTCCCCCTTTTTGATAATGACAACCATATAAATATTTGAGACATAAAATATAATATTTTTATATTTGACTCCCCCTAACTCTATGCACTCCCCCATCATTTTGCCTAATATATTTATACCTTTTCTCCCCCTTTGTCCTCAACAAAAAAGGGCGAAAAAGAGTCGCTTAAATCACTGCTAGACAATATGTAGAGTTTGTATATAGAGATAAATGCTTATAAACAAAACACTTAAGGGGAAACCAAATCAATTCAAAACATGAAATAAACTTATCAAATAGTAAGATGAGTTTTAGAGTTACCGACTTTGCTGATGCCAATAACAAATCCTTTTCGTATTTATCCAATGCACAATAGATTTCTTGTCGTATGCTTTGAGCATCTGCTATCTGATATACATTGTTTGGTACCTGAAAAATTATAAAATATGCACACTGGTACCCTTTTTATTCTGGGTCCATGGAGTTAAGTTTTGGGACGCCAAACCCATGAAGAGTTTGAATGTCCTTTCAAAATATAATCATTAGATGAATGAACCTTATTAATAAAATTATCAATATATTTTTCTTTTTCAGTATCATCCACCCTTTTTGGAACCCATAAATTAATGAATCTATTTGGAGGTTTTAACTTTAATTTCCTAGGTTTTGGTTTGAACTTGGTAGCCTTAACAAACTTAGTATTTTGAATACTATTTTTCTTTAATTTAGCCTTAGGGGTGTATCCAAGTCCATGTTTATTCCTAGCGTGTTTAGACGTAGATAATAATTTTTCTATATTATCCTTCCCTTTGTTAAATTTATCAACATCAGTTCTCATTTTGTCAAAATCCTTGTTACGGTTAAGAATAACATTATCTAGAGATGTTATTTTGCCATTCAGATCAGTGATATCTGACTTCATTGAAAGATTTTCTGATTTTAAGGATTCATTTTCATTTTTTAGTTTTTCAAAACTTTCAAGCGTCAAATCCTTTTCATCATTATACCCATTAAGTCTTTCAATTTCATCTTTTAGACATTGTTTTTCTTCAGTTAACCTTTCATTAAATATTTTTAATCTATCTATCTCTGCCAAACTATTGTTGTATTTTTTCCTAAGTATTTTATATCCCTGATTCATATCATTCAAAACATTAGTAATTTCTTTGTTAAAATTCCATACCTGGTCCTCCTTTGCCATGAAGCACATGTTGGCATTTTCTATTTCTGAATCACTATCACTTGATGATGGATCTGAATCATCCCATTTTGCATTCAATGCCTATTTCCTCTCCTTATTGAAAGTGTTTGACTTTGATTTCATCGGTTTGGGACGGTCTCTTTTCAAATGACCGGGTTTATCATGTTCGAAACACTTAACAACATTTCCATTTCTAGAATTATTGTTGTTAGCTTTTTGAAGTTTGTTTGTTATCCAATACTTTAAGAATTTCTTGAACTTCTTTGTCATAAACTCAATATCATCATCAATAGCATCATCAACTGGTTCATCTTCGTCGATTATAGCATTGAGTGCTGGTGATTTCTTCTCATTTGCCTGATTCTCGTTTCTAATCTGCAACTTTACTTCATAAGACATTAGGTTACCAATTAAATCTTCTATTTTCACAATACTAATATCATTGGCTTCTTCAATTGCCAGAGTCTTCTGATCCCATTCACTAGGAAGTGAATTTAGGATCTTTCTGACTTGGTCTTCTTCAGTAATTTTCTTTCCCAATGATATTAAAGCATGTACTATATCTTGAAATCTAGAATGCATATCAGAAATAGACTCATGTGGTTTCATTTGAAAGAGTTGAAACTGGTTAGATAGCATAGATATCTTTGTTTGTTTTACTTTATTGGTGCCTTCATGTGTGACTTGCGGTGTTTTCCAAATTTCATATGCAGAATTACAAATAGACAATCGATTAAATTCATTTCTATTTAAGGAGCAAAATAAAATGTTCATGGCCTTAGAGTTATTAAGTGCTTGTGTCTTTTGGTCGAGTGTCCGTTTTGAATATTCAGTTTGAGGCTCTATATACTCTATTTGGGTAAAGTTCCAAATATCCAAACCATTAGACTGCAAATAACATTTCATCCTACAAGCCCAATATGCATAACTACTGCCATCAAAGAGAGGGGGTCTAGTGGTAGATTGCCCGTTTACAAAAGTGTTAAAAAATGTGTTACTGGTGTCATTAGACATTTATAATTTTCAAAAACCAAGTTAGGAATTTTTGAAAACCAAGGCTCTGATACCAAATGTTAGAAATTGGGGTGGCTACAACACAATGTTGGATCTTAAGGCTATTTGGACACTAGAAGTGGTGAAATGTGTATTAACTACTTACTTATGAATAAAAAATTGTATGTACTCAAATTGCAAACAAAAAGAAGTAATCAGAGAACAAGTAAGTAATAAAGTAAAATGCAGTAATGTAAATAACACCCGGATTTTTATACTGGTTCGGATTAACCAATCATGTATCCAGTCCTGCACTCTATCGTGCAGAATTCCACTATAATCGCTTGCTTTCCACGGGTGGCAAGAACACCTTTACAATCTTGGTTTCATGGGCTACAAGAACACCTTCTCCTTATCAGTAACAACAAACTATGGCAAGTACTCGTATCTTTGATGCAGATTCTTGCAGATTCGGTACAATGATCCTATAGACCTCCAATGGTAATATATCTTTGAATTCTTTGAGGAATAGGATGAAATCAGAGAAAGAATGATGTGAATTAAAGTACAACTCTCTGATATTGTGTGGTTTGCAAATCGGTGAAGAATTAGAGTAAAATAGTATCGATTTGCAAGGCGATTTGAAAAGCATGCAATGGATTTCTTTTGCAAATGTTTGGAGAAGAAGGAGTAAGATAAAATGAGAATTCTTGATCTTAAAATTCGTTTTCAGAGGCCTTTATATAGTGGTTGAAGAGACATGTCTTTTGGTGAAGAGTTGGAGGGAAATGTCTCTTTATTTAAAATTTGAAATTCTGAAAACTGCTAGTATGTTGACATACTAGATACCCCCATGTCGACATGGGTGTGTTGCAAAATGAACAGCAACACTAATAAGTGTTGCAAATTTTCAGCATTTCAAATTACCTTATACTTGTGGATTTTTGTGATTCGGTTGAGGTCAATGGTTGATGATCTTCAAGTATAATTGCCATGAGATCTTTAACAAGATATTATAAAGTTCAGCCAACTCCTCATCACTTCAAACACCTTTATCCTTCAGCATTCTTCTCTAATTCGGTTTTGTTCTTCAATTGCTCTGATTGACCTTCTTCTATAATTCATTTGCTTCCACTGTATTCTTGTTTATCTCTGTAAATGTCTCCATAATATATCTGATATGACTGCATAACTCAAAGATACGTTAGTAGTAATATTTATATGGTTGTTGTCATCAAAATCAATACTTAGGGTATTAACAGGGATTTCTAAACATTTAATAGGATAGGCCGACACAATACTTGTTTTGAAATATAGGTTAATGAAATAATTTTTCCTATTATATATTTTTATACATATAATAATAAATTTTATAAATGATATAGTTGGATGCAATATGGTGTTTGTTGGTAGAGAAATTTTGTAAATATTGATTTAAAAATAAGATTTACAAATAAAATAAATTTAAATTGAAATTTGAGAACTTAAATCCGATATTTTGGAAATTTCTTTCAAAGATTTTTGGAAAATAATCTTAACAATATTTTGGAATAGAATATTTGTTTTCTAAAATAAATATTTCAACATGATTTGAAAGAAAATGTTTAAAAGAACATTTAAAGGAAATAATTTCTGTACTCCCCTCTCTGTTGTTGGAAAATAATTTCGATGATGAGTGCATACATCATCGATGTTCATTTTCGAGTTTCAAAGTGGGTAGACGGTTGTAGTAATTTTAGTACACCTTGTTTTGATAAACGAATCTTAAATTTTAATTTCTAAATATGATTTTATCTATAAAGGATAAATATATATATTATTTTCTAAGTGACTAAAATGAAACCGGAGTTTAGTTCTTAGATTTTTCTGATAATTAGTAGTTTCAATTATTATAATGAATGGAATTTTGACTATATTAATAATTGAAAACTTCTAAAATCAAAATGAGAAATTTGATGTTAAAATGATTAATGAAATAGGAAAGAAACTAAAATTTTGGAAACTGTAAACAAAACGAAAAATGAAAATAAGAATGGTAACTATTAAACATTTTTGTTAACTAAATAAATAAGAGAAACTTAGGTAACATTCAATTACATTCTTACAAACATATATATACATAACTTACCAAACTATCATAAGTTGAATTGTTAAATAGGATATGTTATAGAATATTATAAAAGTAAAACTTGGAAAAAAATCAAAGTGTTCTATGGAATTACTTTAATAAATAAGAATTCTGATATTATAAATTGTAATTAACCGAAGTTAATATTTGAATGCTACTAATGAAGTGTAATAGAAGTGAATAATGTAAGAAAAATAATTATAAACTTAAGTTAACATTTAAACTATTTATAATCAGATTGAATAGTAAAGGTTAATACTGTAAGTAAAAAATTATAAACTTGAATTAATGTTGAAGCCATTTATAATTAAAGTGAGTACTACATAAACTGAATAATTATAACTTCAAAAAACATTGAGATGGGTTAGAAATGGATTTTATATTCAATAATACTAGATATGAAGAATGAATGTGAAAAAGAAATAATCTATAAATGGTAAATTGAACTGTAAAGAAACTTACCTAATAATGTATAATCCAATAATTGAAGATAAATAACTTATCTAAGCAATGAATGTATAGTAATAAAATGAAAGAAAATGACATTATACAAATAGAGGAGAAATGAACTTTTGTAAGGAATAACGAATATAAATAAAATGAAAATAAACATTTTATAAATGAGAAAAGAAAAGTGAAAAAAAGAGAAAATCAAACTAAATTGTAAATATGAAGTAAACTGAAACAAAATGTATACAATACTTCAATAATGAATTCATTTATGGCCTAAATAATTAAATGGAAATAACTTATGTAAGCAATGAAGGTAAGTAATGAAGAGAACAACGATATTGTATAAATGAATGGAAATTTAATTTTGTAAGTCATAAATGTAAAGAAGTTTAACAAGCATTGTATGGACAAGTGAAAATGAACAGTGAATAATGTGAAAGAAGAGTAATAAGAATAAAACTTAATAATATTTGAAAATTATTGTTTATTTGACTTGTAGATTGTTAGGAAAGGACACTTCTATTATGTAGGATGTATAAATGATCTATTGAGTTTTATTTAAGACTATTGAGTGTATGGCATATTTGTAGGTTATTTATCATTTTATATGATTAGAAGTTCTGAACCCGAAAAAATCATTTAGTTTGCTTGCTATGAATGGATGATTGACTTCTTTGCTGAAAATGATGTGGGTACTGTTTGTTTGCAAGAAGATTATTGTTATGTTGTATTGATTTTTTTGTTATTGATTGGAACAACTTGAATACTTCTCTTTTACATAATTATTAACTCTTTTGGATTATATGTATGAAATACAGGTATGGAAGCAATAGCTACCACTTTTGGTTTCATAAAATAAGTGTATTTGCCCGACAAATAGGTACGTTCTCGGATTACGGTTTTATAGTGTTATTATATTGTTTTCCCGTTGTTTGAGATATATTATTTTGAAAATATGTGATATATATTATATTATTGATATTCCTATTTCTTCCAGACCTCTCCGTACAAAGGAGACTCTACCGAAATTTTCCGTAAATTTTGGACTTAGAAAATTTTGTAAAAATGTTTTCCAAACTTTTGTTAACTTGAATATAAAAGAATTCAATGGTTATAATTTGATATATTTTATTTATATTATTTAACTACGTAAATAAATCGTTTATAAAATTAGTATTTTGAATAAGATATATTGATTACTTAATTCCTTCTTTTCTCTTCTTTTTCATTTTTGAGGACGAAAAGTTTTGACTAGGGAAGAGTGTATCGACCCGTAAATTTCGATAATTAAAATAGGTTAATTTAATATGGTTTTGTGATTTAATGTTAAAAGAAATTAAAATTTGTGATTAATAATAGGAATATAACTGGAATAAAATGAAATAGTATTAGTTAAAGGTAATTGATAACCTCTTTAAATGTAATTCCAATTAATTAAATGGAATAAAGAGGTATAATTGATATAGATTGTAAATTAATGGTAATAGTATATTAATTGATAATTGAATTCAAAGGAGAAATTGATAATTTAAATGTTGTATTAATTAAATAGTATGTAACTAATTGAAATTGATAAGAATTAGTATAATGTAAGTGGTTATAACTTTTGTTGTGAATAATAAATGTAAAAATGTCATTAAGCATAGAAATGGAGGTAATTGTTATTCGTTACCAATTTATTTAAATCAATTGCAATTGAATGTTATTAAATGTTACATTAATGTGAGTTAAGGCAATATCTGCCAATTTGTGAACGTAATAAAATGAATAGAAATGTTAATTATATTCATAATGTGATAATTGATTTAATAAAAGAATGAAACTAAGATAAATAAATTAATTGGGGTTTCAAATTTTAGTTAATGAGAAGAATCGACAAAGTTCAATGTAATTGAAAGTGGTACTTAATACAAATAAAAGATGGAATTGTAGCATATTTGTGAAGGAAGATATAAACAAAAATGTTAACTATGTTAGTAGAGCAATAATTGAATGAATAAGATGTTGAAATCAAATTTAATCAAATTATTAGAATTAAATTATAACTTATTGGAATTAATTACAGTTGACATTGATGAATATGTAAATTTGTTTCAATTTATTGTAAATGTCCAAGTAATAAAAAATGATGAAATTTGTTAGCTATTAATTTTGAAATTTAAAAAGTGATTTAATTAATCTAATATTAATTCATTTAATTAACGTGAAAATAGCCATTTTGGCCACTGTCTTGGATTTGGATGAAACCAGTTTCATCGGATCTGTAACAGTAAATTATTGTATGGTTTCAAGTTTCATAGCGATCAAGGTTGTCGCTTGATCGTACAGACTCGATAAGTGTAGAAATCAATTTAATTAAATTCAATCGAAATCAATTTGAAATAAGCTGATTTTAAGTTAACTTCTTCATACGATGGAATTTGAACTTGAAACCTCTTAAGTTAAATTTAAAAATATCGAAACATCTATTTTGATATGTGGGATGACCTATTTCCGTTTCAAGAACGAAATAGGCTTTTCAAGTCATCTATCGTTCAATTTTCAAATCAACCTTGTCCATTCATTTCTATTTATGATCTGCTTATAAATAGCCTAATATAAACCCTAGCTATTTTTTATTCTATTTGTCTGTACGTACAATTCTATCTCCTTCTCTCTTTCCAATGGCAGACAAATCAAAACCAATTCCAAATTCAATTGCAAATCAAAATTAAATCAAAAATTTAGATCCTTAAAATATATCGAATTATATATCGATTTGATGCTCTCCACGAGTGCAAGACAAATCTGCACTCTGTTTTTCGATTTGGGTCTCTTTGTGGCCAAAACTGGAAGATATATTCTCGACTGTTTGTTGATCGTCAATCTACTTCAACCGATCATAAAATTAATGATACAGTGTTATGGAGAGGGCCGATGGGAGTTTATCCAGGTGGTTCTTTTGGCGAGTGTATGGCTAGATCGCCTCGAACAATTCGTTAGGGTTTGTAAAAGGAGGCGGCGGCTGGGTTGTTTCTTGGACTGTTCGACGTCGTGGTTGGCCGTGGTAGGGTCATGGATGGGAGCTAGCGAACGGTGGCGTGTTAGGTGGGTCGTGACTTGCTAGGCGATGGTGAGATGATGAGCGAACGACGGCAGCTTCATCTAGTTGAACACGATTTTTACGTTAGGGGTTTCGTGACTGTTGCTGTAATGGTGACGTGGCGGTAATTGTTTTTTTAATCTTATTTTAGTTTAATTTTACTTATCCAATGTTCTAATATACATAACTTTTATATACAAGATCTGTTTCGTGTGGCTTTGCTCCGTTAGGAACGTATCGAAAATTTGGACATTTTGGCACTAGTTTGGATGAATTCTGAGACTGTTGAATTTTGAGCCTATTTTTGGATTTTAATTTGATTTAAAATCAAAGGTGAGTGTTTTATCCCACTCACAACTTCTAATTTATCTTATGCTAGTTAAATTAAATTTATGATGTGATTAGAAATTAATTGATTGATGTTTGGTATGTTTAAATTGGCATTTTAGTTAAATTTGACTTTATATTGCATTTAATCGTCATTTGATGTAATATTAACTTTAAATTGTCAATTTAATACCTATTATTGATGATAAGTTATCTATTGATGTTTATTGATTGATTGGGATAATGATTGTGATGGATGTTTGATTATAGACATTGGATGACTGGATGTTGTATTTCATATTGTTATAACAGTACAAGTTCCTTATGGGTTGAAATGATACATACCCGAATGATTTATAGATTAGGGAAAAATCATTATGGGTTGAAATGATAGACTCGATCGTATTATGGATTTTTATTTCATTCGGGATTGCGGTTTGAAATGATATATAACCGTAAAAATTTAATTTTGCGGATTGAAATGATAAGTATCCGTATCACTTGACCCTAGAGTAGAGAATTATATACGGACACCGAATTAGTTAAATTAAATGATTTTGAATCTTTAAATTTTGAGTTCAGTTAACTGGAATTTTAAAATAGAAATTGATTTATATAAACTGAATTTTTTCGAATTATCCAAGTGTTAAATGTTGAAATTGGAATTGGTTTAATGAATTGCTCAAAGAATTTAAATTTGAATTTCAAAGTTGAAGTGTCAAAAATAAATGAATTTATTGGAATTGATTTATTGGAAATGTTTGGATATAACTTGAAAATCTATTTAAACTAATTTGAACTTTTTTAATTAAATTAACTATTTTAATCATTTAAACTATTTTTATTTATATTAATCTAGTACAACCTACTTAATCCAATTTAACCTATTTCACCTATTTTAAACTGATTAAACCTATTAAATCTATTTTAAATTTATTTAATCTATTTCAAATCTATTTAAGATAAATTAAATCCATTTAATCTATTCTAAATCTGTATAAATCATTTTAAATATCTTATTAAATCAAATTTAAATCTATTTAAACCATTTTACTATTCAAAATAAAACTATTTAAACTACTTTTACTATTTAAACTATCTTAAATCTATTTAAACTATTTTAAAACTATATAAACTATTTATAATTACCTAAACTATTTTCTAAAATTTCAGACTGTGTAAAGTTGAAGTATTTTTATCTCAATCCTTGATGATGACACGACCTAAGTTGTAATTTGGAATTGATACCTTTGTGAAAATGATATATTTGAGCAATGTGACGATTTTGGAACAAGGATTTAGTTAACCTATCTTCTTGATAAATTCAAAAATGAATATGACTTTGAGAATATATATGATCATTGAAAGTGATATGATTTCAAAAGTGATATGATTTCGAAAGTGATATGGTTTGGCGAACGATTTCAGTATGAGGTATTTACGTGACCCTGACTCCCATGAGTCAGCTTAGATGTGAAAAAAATAGGAGTCATGCCGGGCCAAGTGAGGTCATTCATCCTATCGAGCACATTTGTTCGATACCATTCTATTACTCTATGATTGATTTGGCGGCCACCCTTAATTTGATTTGGGAGTGTGTCCAAGGTGGGCGATAGTAGTTGTTATGCATTACCACCAGTCCAGATCCGCAATTGGTATATCTACCCTGGCATTGCCTCGAATGCCATGTTCACATGCCGTAGAGCATCTTTTACGAGTTTGTTTGTACCATACCAATGGAGTGCCCTATGATAGCCCTCCAATTTATGGAGGAATTATTGTACTGCATAGGCTATAAGAATATATAAAAATGGTGTTAAGGTGGATATGGATAACGCATTAACGCTATATTAATACTTTACTTTATTATAGACACTATCATAATAGCGTATTGTACTACATAGTAGATAGTTTAACGGATTCTTAGGAGATGGAAATCCCAAACATCTCTTAAGTTATTGCACTCACGTTAGACATTGGATATGAGATGTAAAACCCATAAACATCTATGATGCCGTTACACTCATATTATTTACTATTGATTTAACTTACATAAGATCTTTTAGTTCTGACTCGAGTGTTTTGTCTTTTCAATTCGCTCGGGTCAGTCCGAGCATTTCAGTTTATCGAAGACTGCTTTCTGGAGGTTGAAGACAAAGATTTTATATTATTATTATTAATTATAGTTATTTCGCTGCATTTATTTATTTTTTGTCCTTGTTTATGTAACTCTTATCTGTATTGTAAGGTTTAATCAATGTTATTTATAAAATAGCTTCATGAACTGTTATTTGATTATTATATTTTGTCATTTCGCTGCGAGATTCTATATTAGTTTTTTTCTTTCTCTACTTTTCTTATTTACCCTATAACAATCTACCCTTTTGAATGGTTTGAGTCTAACGTGTTTGATTTATGTCGATTTAAACTGTCCAAAAAGGCAGGTCGTTACAGTGTCGCTATTTCCCGTAACGCCCTTTCCGTATTTCCTTATTAGTTAATTTATTAACATTTCCATAACCCATTCTTTCTTATTTAATTAGCACGGCCTCTAAATAAATTTTCAAATCTCAATCCCTTTATTACTAATATTTACATTATTATATTTAATTTATCTAAATAATCTCCTAAATAATGTTATTAAAAATTAGGGGTGTTATAGGTTCCCCTCCATAAAGAATTTCTTTCTCGAAATTCAGTAAGGACTAAATACTAAACATAGCAACCATCTGTAATAACTCCTAACTACCATACTAGCCTACCTGATAAGAAACAGTTTATATAAAGCAATATAGAACATATCCTCATAACAGACCATGATAAGTATCTCCAATCCCGTCTTCTGTCTCCCAAGTACAGTCCTTCTCATTGTCGCTCCACTGAACTTTCACCAACTTGATTGTCTTATTCCTTAACCTTTTCTCATCTCTCGGTACAATTCGAACTGATTTCCTAACAAAAGTCAAATTCGATTCTACTCTCAACTCTTCCAACCCTATCGAAGGAATAGTAATCTCTGGATCATGCACATATTTTCGAAGATGAGACACATGAAACACATTATGGATGCCTGCCATACTGCTCGGTAACTCTACTTTGTATGCGAGCTTTCTGATCTTCTCTATAACTTAGAACAGACCAATATATCTCGGTGCCAATTTCTCCGACTTGTCCAATCATACCACACCCTTCATCGCTGTCACCTTAATGAAAACTTTATCTCCAACTGAGAATTCTAGATCTTTACGCCTCTTATCTACATAACGCTTCCTTCTAAACTGAGCTTCTTTTATCTTTACTCGGATTAACTCAATCTTCTTTATCGCATCTCTAACCAGATCCAGACCTAAGACTAATCTTTCTTCAGTCTCTAACCAACATGCTGGTGATTTGCATGGCCTTCCATACAAAGTTTCAAAAGGCGCCATTCCTATACTAGTCTGATAACGGTTATTATGGGAAAACTCCACTAAGTGTAGGTGATTTTCCCAAGATCCACTAAAGTCTACCACACAACTCCCAATAAATCCTCGAGTACTTTATTGATTCTCTCTGTCTTCCATCCGTATGAGGGTGACAGCAGTACTCATCTTAAGCTTGGTACCCAACGCATCCTGTAGACTCTTCCAGAATTCACTAGTAAACAAAGCATCTCTGTCATCGACAATACTACTAGGAATTCCATGCTGTCTAACTATGTTCTTCATTAACAACTTAGCTAAACTAGGTGCCGTCCTGATTGACTTAACTAGAATAAAATGGACACTCTTTGTTAACCTGTCCACTATGACCCATATTATTTTGTTTCCTCTATTTGACTTTGGCAACCCGCCTATAAAATCCATGGATATCGAATCCCACTTCCAAATTGGTATCTTCAAAGGTCGAAGCAACTTACTCGGGTTCTGATGTTTGGCCTTCACTTGTTGACAGTTTTCACACTCCCTACCCACATGCCAACTTCTCTCTTCATACCTTCCTAATAGAAGCTCCCTTTTATGTCTTGATACATCTTGGTTCCTCGAGGATGAATCGTAAATTTGATGTAACGACCCACCATTTTGGACAGTATAAACCGATAATAAACCTCACATGTCAAACTCAAACCATTAAAAATGGAGGATTGTTATGGAGTAAATAAGAAAAAGTAGGGAAAGAAAGAAAAAAAATACATAATCTCACAGTGGAATGACAAAATATAATAATCAAATAGACAATTCATGAAGCTGTTTAAAAATAGCCTTTGATTATACTTTTACAATATAGATCAGAGTACATATGATCTTATGTAAGTTAAATCAACAGTAAATAAATATGAATGTTGCGGCATCGGGGATGTTTACGGGATTTGACATCTCCTATCCAGTGTCTAACGTGAGTGCAATAACTTAAGAGATGTTCGGGATTTACATCTCCTAAGAATCTGTTAAACTATCTACATACATAATACATTACACTATTATAACAGTGTCTACATTAAAGTAAAGTATTAAAATAGCATTAAAGTGTTACCCATATCCCCTTGACACATTTTATATATTCCTATAGTCTATACAGTAGCGTAAGCTTCTCCATGAGGTTTACTCAAAGAGCACTTCATAGGTAACGTAGAAATCAAACTCGTAGAAGGCGCGATAGGGCATGTGAACACGGCACTTGAGGCAATGCCAGGGTAGGATTCTACCAATTGCGGATCCGGACTGGTGGTAACGCATAGAAGCTACTACCGCCCACCTCGGAACACACAGCTATAATCAAAATTAAGAGGTGGCCCCCAAATCATCACAAAGTTATAATATGGTATCGAAGAAGCATGTTTGATAAGAGGAATGACCTAACTTTTGCCCAGCGTGACTTCTGTATTAGTCACGTCTAAGCTAACTCACAGGAGTCAGGGTCGCGTAAATACCGCATACAGAATTGTTCGTCAAATCATCCTTTCTCGTTTCTGGAATCTCCACCACGTACACAGTTGTTAAAGTGATTTTCGGTATTGCAAAGAGTATGACAATATCTGATCTCAGTCTCTTTAACAACTAAACGCTTATTTCACACGGGATGGTTCTTTTACATTTCCAAAACCAATTCATAACTAATATCAAAATATCATATTCTCACAACCATATCACTTTCGAAATCATGTTCACCTTTGAAAGTATACTCATTTTTGAAATTATTGATAAGATAGGTTAGTTAAATCCTCATTCCAAATCATCATATTTACTCAAATATGTCATTTCACTAGCAAATATCATCTCAAATCTCAACTTAGGTTATTTCATCATTTAATTATATTTGCTTTTCAATCAAGGATTTAAATATAATTACTTCCACATACAATTTAGAATTTAGAAAATAGTATAGATAGATACAAATAGTTTAAATAGTTTAGTATAGATTGAAAATATAATTTAAATGATTTAAAATACTTTAAAATAATTTAAAAAGTGTATTAAAATAGTTTATATAAATTTAAAATAGTTTTCGTAGAATTAAAATAGTTTAAATAGATTTAAAATAGATTAAATAGATTTAAAGTAGATTAAAATGGGTTAATTAGTTTAAAATATGATAAAATAGATTAAATTGGATTAAATAAAATAAAAAAATTAGTTTAAATTGATTAAAATATTTTAAATTAGTTTAAAATAGATTTCAAAGTTATATTCAAACATTTAAATAACTCAATTTCGATAAAATTCATTTATATTTTGCAATTTAACTTTGAAATTCTAATTTAAATCCTTTAAACAATTCATTAAATTATTTCCAACATTAAGGCTTGGATTTTCGAAAATAATTCATTTTATATACATCAGTTTCTATTTCAAAATACCAATTAACTGAATTCAAAATTTAAAGATTTTAAAATCATTTAATTTTACCAATCTGGTGTCCATTTATAATTTTCTACTTTGTGGTTAAGTGATACAGATATTTATCATTTCAATCCGCAATTTAAATTTTTTCGGGTATATATCATTTCAATCCGCAATCCTAATATTTAATTTCAAATACATAAAATTGCTGGAGTCTATCATTTCAATCCATAACGATTTCTCCCTAATCTATCAGATCGTTTAGGTATGTATCATTTCAACCGATAGGGAACTTGCAATGTTATAACAATATAAAATATAACATCCAGTCATCTAATATCAACAATCAAACTACACCACAATCGCCATACAATCAACCAATAAATAACATCAATCAACCGATTATCATTAACAGGTGTTAAATTGACAATTAAATTCAATATTAAATTAAATGATGATTAAATGCAATAAAACTCATATTTAACTGGAATGACAATTTAAATATGCCAAACATCAATTAATCAATTTCAAATCACATCATAAATTTAATTTAAATAACATAAGATAATTTAGTAGTTGTGAGTAGGTTAATACTCTCACCTTTGATTTCAAATCGAATTAAAATCCAATTGAAGGCCCAAAATTGAGCAGTCTCAGAATGCATCCACACTAGTTCCATAATGTTCGGAATTTCGCGTAGCGGATCAAACCGCGCATCAATCCGAGGTCGTATAGAAAAGATATGTCGATTTGAAGTTATACGTTTAAAATATGAAATAATTAAAACAGGTAAATAGGCACAAGGAAGAAGTTGGAAAAAAATTAGTCTCAAGGACAACAAGTTTACTTTGAGTCTGAAGGACACTTTTTAGTGTAAATTGAAAATGATAGCTACAACTATCATTCTGTGATTTACACTAAAAAGTTTCTTTCAGTCTAAAAAACAAACTTCTTGTCCTTGAAATTAAATTTTTCTCTAACTTTTTCCTTGAGCCCAAAAACCCCTAATTAAAATAATAAAAGGAATTTTACACATCACCTGCTTCGTTTTGAACACGATCGAAACACTAGGCTAAACACGAAGTCACGCATGCAACTATAGGCTACAACCGCCACCTTCGATCAAATTTCACTGCCTATCCATGAGCCTACGACACAATCGACTGTCGCCACCGCCTTCACCAAGTCGAGTTGCCCACTCCCTATCCACGCGCATCGCTCCGATTGCCTAGGCGAGCTCCCTCGCCGTCGATGGTTTTTGGCCTTTCTGGCGATCCCCTCGACTTCCAGCATGAACGAACACCATGCTAAGTACCTGCTCTACACCATCTTCCCGACGCCACTTCCTGATCGTCGATAGGATGAAGATCCATCGTTGGATCGCGAGAACCTAATTTCAACGACCGAGGTTTATCCTCGATTTCTAATCGACCATTGATTCAAATGCAAAAGCGACCTGCAAATCTGAGTTGCGCTCGTCGAGAGCTTTGAATTGGTATATAATTTGATATGGTTTTGAGGAGTTTGATTTTGAAATTGGTTTGGAGATTGAATTTTAGGTTTTGCAACTTAATTGTTTGCTGCCATTGAGAAGAGGGAAGTAGATGAAAGGAATTGTACGTACTGAATAATGAAATAAGAAATATCTAGGATTTATAATAGCTTATATATAGGAAAATTTGAATATAGAAAGAATGGACCAGATTGATTTGGATTAAAATGATGAACGATCCAAACAACACGTTTCGTTCCCGAAACGAAAATGGGTCATCCCATATATCAAAACATATGTTTTCGATATTTCTTAATTCAATTGAACAGGTTTCATGTCTTAATTCCATCGTATAAAGAAGTTAGCTTTAAAAATCAGTTTATTTGAAATTGAATTCAATTAAATTAATTTCTACGCGTTCCAAGCCCGTACGATCCAATGAAACTCCGATCGCTACGAAACTTGAAATCCGAACGTAATTCACCATTACGGATTTGATGAAACTAGTTTCATCAAAATCTGATAAGGTGACTAAAATGGCTATTTTCAGGTTAACTAAGTAAATAAATATTAAATTGATTATATCATTTTTTAATTTCAAATTTAATAACCAACAATTTTCTTCATTTTTGATTACTTGGACATTTACAATAATTTAAAACAAATTTACAAATCAATTCAGTGTTAAATATTACACTAATTTCAATGTTCAATTTCAACTGTAATTAATTCCAATTAATTATAAATTAATTCCAATAAATTGATTAAATTTGATTTTAATCTTTTATTCAATAATTTATTGTCAAATGGGTAAAACTATCTCTAATCTACATTTTATT
Source organism: Allium cepa (assembly GCA_030765085.1). Classification (NCBI taxonomy): domain Eukaryota; kingdom Viridiplantae; phylum Streptophyta; class Magnoliopsida; order Asparagales; family Amaryllidaceae; genus Allium; species Allium cepa. Next base: position 724,277,937 of record CM060932.1, on the reverse strand, counting down.
ACCTCAATATTCTACAGTTACTGCATTAATTCACGTTAACGTAACATTTAATTACATTTAATGCAATTTATTTCTTATTTGATTTTAACAACTTAAACAAATAGGTACAAATAACAATTGTCACCTTTAGCTTAATTTTATCACATTTATAAGTTAGTTGTCTACAAATAAATGTTATAACTAGTCACAACACTAATTTTATCCAATTATAATTTATTACATATTATTTCACCAATTAATATAACATTCAAATTATTTCCTTATTTACAATCAATAACCAATTATAACCTTTAATCACTGCAATTAATTGGAATTACATTTAAAGTAGTTATCAATTAACTTAAATCAACAATTTTACATGCCATTCCAGTTATATTATTATTATTAAATCTTAGATTTTTAATTTTTCAAAACATCAAACTCCATAACTCATTTAATTTAACAAATTTAATTAACAACAATTATGGGTCGCTACACTCTCCCCCACTCAAACTTTTCGTCCTCGAAAAGAGAAAGAATGAATTTGAATTAATATATCTTATTCAAAGTATTCATTTCATAACAGTTAATTTACACAATTAAATAATTTAAATAAAGTATACCAATTTACAAAATAATTAAATCCTTTCATTTTCAAGTTAATAAAAGTTTGAAAAACATTTCACAAAAAATTTCTATGTCCAATATTCAAAGAAAATTTCGGCAGAGTCTCTTTATACGGAGAGGTATGGGAGAAATAACATTTTCAATACTAATCATATATTTCACATATTTCAAAATAATATATCCCAAACCATAGGAAAACAATATAATATCGCTAGGAATCATAATCCAAGAACATACCTATTTGTCGGGCAAACAATATTTATTTATGAAACCAAAAGCAGTGACAATTACTTCCACAAACCTGTATTTCACTTATATAATCCAAAGAAGTTAATTATTAAATAAAAGAGAATATTTATGTTTTTTAACTTATAACAACAAAACAACACATCATAACAACAATTACTTACAAACAAATCATACAATCATCATATGCAGTCAAAGAAATCAATCATTCATCCATAGCAACCAACAAATAGTTTGTTCGAATTTAGAAACATTTAATCATATGGAATGATAAATAGACTACAAAGTATATCATGCACTCAACAGTCTTAGATAAAAATTAATAGATAATTCATACATTCTTAACAATTTAAAGTATCACTTCCCAAACATCCCATAAGCCAAAACAAAAAATAACTTTCAAGTATTATTCAAGTTCATTTTAATTAATTTCTTTTCATATCATTTGCTGTTCATTTTTTCTTTATTCATACAACGCTATTTTATTAGTTTACATTCATCACTTACAAAATTTATTTCTCATCTATTCATATAATGTCATTCTCTTTTCATTACTTTACATTCATTGCTTACATAAGTTATTTTCATTTCAATTATCTAGATTATTCATTATTATGTAAGTCTGTTTACAATTTAAATCACCATTAATAGGTTATTTTTTTTCACATTCATTTGTTTCATATAGAGTATTATTGAATATTAAATTTATTTCTAAGTCATTTCAACACTTCTAAAGTTATAATCATTCAATTAATATTGTACTCACTTTAATTATAAATGGCGTCAAGATTAACTTAAGTTTATAATTATTTACTTACAATATCCATATTTTCTATTATATTTAGTTTGTTACATTTCAAATTATTAACTTAAGTTTATAACAATTTCTAACATCAGGACTCTTATCTAGAAGAATTTCCATCGAACACTTTCATTACTTATGTTTTACTTGTATAATATTCTATTACATATCCTTATTTAACATTTCAAATTTTAATATTTTGGTAAGTTATATATATAAGATTGTAATTGAAAGTTATACAAGTTTATCTTATTTATTTTAATTAACTAAATGTTCAATAGTTATCACTTCTCATTTTCATATTCTTTTGATTTACAGTTTACAAAATTTTAGTTTCTTGTATATTCATTAGTCACTTAACATCTAGTTTCTAATTACACATACTAAAAGTTTCCAATTATTAAAATAGTCAAGATTTCATTTCTTATAAGAATTGAAATTTCTAATTTGTAGAAACTTAAGATTAAATACCGGGTTCCCTTTTCAATCCATTTAAAATAATATCTACAATAATATCTTTCATATATCCAAATCATATTTAGAAAATTTTAAGATTCGTAATCAAAACACGTGCAGTAAAATTACTATAGCGGTCTTCCCACTTTGAAACTCGAAAATGAATGTTGATGATGCATGCACTCATCACCGAAATTATTTTCCAATGACAGTGAGGGGAGCACAGAGCTTGTTTCCTTCCAAAATTCTTTTAAAACATTTCTTTCAAATCATCTTGAAATATTCATATCAGAAAATACTTCTAAATATTACTAATATTATATTCCAATACCCTTTCGAAAGAAATTGTTAAAATCCTGGAACTTAAACTCTAAAATTTCCAATTTATATTTATTTTTTGCGATATCATTTTTCAACCAATATTTATAAATTTCATTGCCTAAGAAACAAATATATTACAACCAACTATATCATTTATAAAATTATTCTTTTATATACTGTAACATCCCGCCTTTTTGTACGGTTTAAATCGACGATAAACCACATACGTCAGACTTCAACCATACAGAAGGGAGGATTGTTATAGGGTAAATAAGAAAAAGCAAAGAAAGAAAAAGAACAAAACAGAATCTTGCGGTGGAACAATAAAATATAATAATCAAATATACAGTTCATGAAGCTATTTTACAAAATATTCGATTTTACTTATACAATACATATTAGAGTTACACACACCAGAGGACAACAAATAATGCAGCGGAATAGTGTGAATGTAGTGGAATACTATAATAAATAATGATACAACTTCGTCTTCGTCCTCCAAAATACGGTCTTCCAAATCCTGAAATGCTCAGGCTGACCGGAGCGAATTGAAAAGACAAAACACTCGAGTCAGAACTAAAAGATCTTATGTAAGTTAAATCAACAGTAAATAATATGAGTGGAACAGCGTTAGAGATGTTTGCGGGATTTGACATCTCCTATTCAGTATCAAACGTGGGTGCAGCAACTTAAGAGATGCTCGGGATTCACATCTCCTAAGTATCCGTTAAACTATTTACTATGTAGTAATATACGCTATTATAATAATGTCTAAAGTAAAGTATAATATACTAAAAATAGCGTTAAGGCTTTACATTTTCCACCTTAACACACTTTTATATTCCCATAGTCTATACAGTACCGTAATCTCCCTCGTACTGGGGGTCGTCAGAGGGCACTCCATTGGTATGGTACAAAACAAAATCATATAAGGCGCGCTAGGCTAGGTGACACGGCACAACTAGGCAATGCCAGGGTAGATATACCAATTACGCATCTGGTCTGGTGGTAACGCATAGCCACAGCTACCGCCCACCTCGAGCCACACCCTCAAATCAAAAATCAAAAGTGGCCACCGAACCAATCCAAAAGTCAGAGTATAATGTCGAAGGGATGTGTCCGATAAGAAGGCTACCTCCTTGGCCCGTGAATCGCTCATGTTTCAGCTTCAATAAACCATTTCAATTTCAATATATTTCAAACTTGAGTATTAAACAATTTCAATGTATTTTAAACAATTTCAAAACTAAGGTTGGTAATTAGGGTTCAACAATTCAATGTTTTATTATTTAGTTTTGAAATATTTGCATAATAAATCCATTATCATTTAAATAAAAATCAAATTACAAATAACTAAATATTTCCTTAAATTTATTTATACATGAAATATTCGTTTAATTCATCTTAAAAGAACATTCAGTTACAAAAATCATACCTTTAAAATCTCAATTTTACTTAATTTCGAATCAATTTCATATTTATCTTCCCAACTTATTCTCATTTAAGTTGTTATAAACTCCAGAAATATAATTTAAATAAATACTTAACCATATTATATCTTAACAAAATCAAACTTTATGATTAAACTTCTTTTATACTTTAAACCAATTTTATACCTAGCTTAAAACCAAGAATTTAACTATATATAAAATAACATTTATAAAATATCCAAATTAGTATCTCATAAAACCGTATATTTCTTTACAAAACCATAGAAAATCATTTCAAAATATTTTTATATATAAACCACGGTGTCTGTATATAATTCTCTACCCTATGGTCAAGTGATACGGATATTTATCATTTCAATCCGTAATTTAAAATAAAAATACGGTTATATATCATTTCAAACCGCAATCCCGAATGAAATAAAAATGCATATCGACTTGCGGTTTATAAAAATATAAAATACAACACCCATTCATCCAATATCAATCATCAAACATTTATCACAATCATCATCAAACAATAACATCAATATAGAATAGATAATAAAAAAACAGGTATTTACTGGCAGTTACATTCAATAATAAATTAAATAACTATTTAACTGGAAGTTTATATGCAATAATAAATTTAATAACATTTAATTCAATAAATTCAATTTAACCCAGATGAATAAAAATATGCCAACAGTCATAAATAAATTTCTAATCACATCGAAAATCAATTTAACAAACATAAGAAATTTTAGAAGTCGTGAGTGGGTTAAAACAATCACCTTTTGAATTTAAATTTAATTTAAATCCAATTTAAACCAAAAACTTCAACAGTCTTCGAATTGTCCAAACCAGCACCAAAATGTTCGGAATTCCAATATGATCCTAGCGGAGAAAATAGCGCGTGAATTGGACCTCGTATGTAAAAGTTATGACGATTAGAATGATAAAGATTTTAAATAAAATTTAAAATAAAACAAAATTCTCACCCTCACCGTACACGTCACCTCTCACCCCCCCCCCCCCCAGCAACACGAACATGCTCGAACTCAGATCTGCACGCGCTATTGCCGCCTCATCCAGAACGCACGCCGCTCCTTCTGGCAACCAGCCGCGCGCGCCACACTTCAAACTCCACCATCCCCCCATCGCCCAGGCATCGCGTACGACACTAGATGGAGCCGCCGCCAACCATAAAAGAACCCCTAGCACCATTTTTGCCGCCGATCAGACCAACAGATCACCAAACAGACAGTAGCGATGAGAAGCACTCGTCAATCTCTACGCAACGGTAACCTCCAATTGACGATCAGACGAAGTCGATCACGACTAGATTAACGGCCGTGGATAGTTCGTCGTTTTCAGAACAAACGATGCACCAGAACGGAAAAAAAATTACAGATCTGAGATGCGCTTGTCGAGTGCTTCAGATTAATATATAATTCGATATAGTTTGAGGAGATTAAATTTTGTAGTTGGATTTTGAATTTAAATTGGATTGAGGAGTTTTAGGTTTTTCAGCCATTGAGGAAGAGAAGCAACTGAAATTTCTATATGTATAGAAATGAGAATAGAAAGGCTGCTAGGGTTTATAACAGGGTATTTATAGAAAAGGCTGAAAATAGGATAAATGGACGAGATTAATTTACACGTTGAACGATAAATGGCCCAAAAGCCCGTTTGGACTCCGGAACGAAAATAGGTCAACCCGTATATCAGAATATACGTTTTTGAACATTTTAATATCAATGGAATACGTTTCGAGTCCAGATTCTATCGTATTAAGAAGTTATGCCAAGATCAAGTTATTTGTAACAACCCGCATATTTATCGATTTTATATTTAAATATTTTATTTAAATATTTTGTCGTTAATCGGATATTGGTCCGAAAAGCTACTTTTTGCAAACGGTCAAATTAGGACTCGTGACCACTTACATTGAGTTCGAAATGCCGTTTACAACTTTTTTGAGTATAAACATTGATAGGTTTGGAGTTAGTGGAATTTCACTTACTTTTCCCGCTATGGACTTTGGGTTAGATTAGCCATTATAACTCAAACCCACTTCTCTCTTTCTCCTCACCCTTCATAAATTTCCTAACAACCAAGCTTTAGCATTAATGGTGAGTGGAATGAGAAATTAAAATTCCAAGCTCAAATTCTCTTGCAAATCCAACATTCAATTCCAAATTCAAGAAGAAGACATTGGATTCAAGCTTGTGATTACTTCTCCATTGCTTTCAAACTTTTCTTCATAAATTTGGTGAAAAGGTGAGATTTTTATCTCACAATTCTGGCCTATAACTATATTGGACTGTTGGGAATGATTCCCTATCATTTTTGCATGCATATTAGCATTTGGTTTGGATTGGATTGGCGAAAAACTCCAATTTTTAGCGTTTTGGTGAATTTTCTGCACTTAGGTCGTTCTGGCCATTTTTCTGTGTTCGGAGTTAGGTCGCTCGCGACCTAACCCTTAGGTCGCTCGCGTATTATCGCGCTAGGTCGCACTGCCTTGAATTAACGTCCTTGGAATTAGGTCGTTGGGTTTTAAGTCGTAGGTCGCTCGGCCTTGTTATAGTGGTTAGGTCGTTGGACGATAGGTTGCTCGCGTGTTAAACCTCTTAGGTCGCTCGAACTTATATACCGTTAACTCGTTAGGTCGAAGGTCGCATCGGTACGTTAGGTCGCGTGACCTTAGGTCGTTCCCCTTTAGGTCATATGAACTTGAGTCGTTCGCATGGTTTAAGCCTTTAAGTCATTAGGTCGTAGGTCGCAAGGCCGTAGGTCGCGCAATCCCCTTAACTCGTTCGGCCTTGTCATTTTTAGGTCGCGAGTCTTGCTAGGTCGCCCCTTGTGTCATCTCGTTCGGCCTTTATCACGTTGGGTCGTTCCCCTTTTAGGTCGCGTGGCACCATAAGTCGCATGACCTCAACCCACATAGGTCGCTCGGCCTTTGTCCCATTAGGTCGCGTACCCCCTTAAGTCGCTCGGCCTTTGTTCCATCCTTAGGCCTTCACTAGGTCGTATCGTTTTGGTCGGGGCGCTGCCCCCTGGACCCCCGCGACCTGACCGGGCAAATCGAACCCCGTAGCAGGGGCGTTGCCCCCGCACCCCCACCTAGGGGGGTTGCCACCCCCCTGGACCACCCCTCCGTAGGGGATCTTATCTGAAAAACATTCAACAGAACTTGTTTTTTTGAGATGCTGAGTTGACCATTCTTCGAGACAAACTATCTTGGGCTTCTCGGTCGATTGTATGGATTTTTGAATATCTATTTTGATGGATTCTTTATCGATTTCTTTGGAATTTATTCACGTCTTCGTATGTGAATTTTGATGATCGATTGTTCTACAATCATCTTTGTGATTTGTCACTTTAAAATATACAAAGGTTTCAATACTAGTAGTAAATATCAAAACTCTTTCAACAAAATGATTTCAACTCTATTTTCAATAACAAAGCTCTTTTCTTAAAACCATTTTCCAATCTACTAGTATATACAAACCTTTGCCTTACTCGTATGAGAAATTGAATTTAAACGGCTTAGTAAAACAAGTGGTATGAAACGCTTGCGTTTGCTTCGTCGAATAACTCTTGGACTTGTTCGATTGAACCTTTTTGTGACAATTTTCTAGTGAAGATCTACAGTTTGTTCGTAAATATTTGAGTTAAGCAAGTGGTTATGGGACATGAAGCTAAACTTTTATATTTACTAGCGTAGTGTAATTGACACTTCTCGTTGATCATGACGATCATTTTGTGATTTAGGCTAGCAATTGTGCGATGTCTCTTTGTTTGCTTCCTGGTTAGGCTAGACACCATTTGTGTGATTCCATTCACACATACCTTTTTGCTTTTTGGTTAGCCTAGACACCATTTGTGTGATTCCACACACACATACCTTTTTGTTGCGAGGTCAGGCTAGACACCATTTGTGTGATTCCATTCACACATACCTTTTTGCTTTTTGGTTAGCCTAGACCTCATCTGGGTGATTCCGACTCACCCATATGGGGTAGCTCCCCATGGTCTCATGTGATAGGCCTCTTTCCCTTTTTACTGTGATTTCTGGATTTCTTGTGTTGATTTCTGGAATTTATGTCACTGACTTGTTATGAGTACAAGTTTAGGGTATGATGCCCTCTTTGGATCTTTGAGAAGATTCTTGTGATATCGATTTATCTCTTATTGATTGATCTTCTGTTGATCATCATTTGCATACTTATAGTAGTATGTCAGTATGGATATTTTATGTTTATGCCATATCTTTTATTTTATACCATGTCATCTGATACTTATAGCTAGACTGATCCGTTTATTATTTTCTTAAATAATACTCGGGTCAGACCGAGATGTTACAGGTGCTTCTGCTTGACTTCTTCCCGGGATTTTCTACTCTGTCTTTTGGCTAACTATTTAGATTAGCAGTTTTTGTTGTATACACTTGAGATATAGACTCATAGTTGTATTCTTTTGTATAGCACGTGTTGCTATTTCTTTTGTATTATTGTGGATCTTTTCGACCACTACTCTGATGTACACTTTCATGTGTTAGTTATATATTCATATCTTCTTCCGCCTTTGTGATGTGGATGTCTATGACTGATTTGTGTTATGCTTATTTCTATGTTTGTTTCCGAAGATTATTTATAGCCACCGTGTGATAAGCAATCACATGGATGATCGCTCCTCAACAACCTTATTCTCCGTGCTAGTTGACAGCACTACACCGTAGTGTTCTTGGCTAGCATGGGTATAGAGGTGGGGCGTCACATTATTACAAATTGATTTCAATTAATTTCAATTTAATTTATTTCAAGGCGTTTCAAGCCCGTACGATCAAACGACGAGTCCGATCGTTATGAAACTTGAAATCCTGCTATAATTCACCGTTACGGATCCGATGAAACTAGTTTCATCAAAATCCGAGTCAGTGGCCAAAATGGCTATTTTTCAGTTAATTAAATAAATTAATATTAAATTAATTAAATCACTATTTCAATCCAAATTCTATAATTTATAAATTTTATCACTTTTGATTTCTTAGGCAATTATAATAACTTAAAACAAATTTCTATATTAATTCAACATTATTTTTTTTGCTAATTACCATATTTAATTTCAATTTCAATAACTGTAGAAATTACAAATTTAATTTTTCCATAATCCTATTTAATTGACCTTCCACTCTATTGTTCAATCCATTATTACCAAAAGGATGAAGTTAATATTGTTTCATGATTGTTTACATTAATATTCTCAGATTTCATCTAAATTTCCATTTATGTAATATTTAAATATTTAATTTCATTTAATTGCAATTAATCCTATTATCGTAATTTTAATTCCAAGATTTTGATAGAACTTTACTTCCATTCCTTTTATTCAACCAATTGTCATATTATAAATAAGATTGACATTATTTCCATTTATTTCCTAAATTTACACTAACATAACTTTTAATTTAGATTTATTGTAATTGATTACCGGTTTCAATTTAATATACTAATAAATGGTTAACTTATACTAATTGTTACCATTAACGTTTAATTTCACTTATAAGCTATTATTAACAACAAATGTTACAATTGATTTAGATCTAATTCAATAAATTAAATGAATGGGCAAACAATTAATAATTATCACTGTTGCCAAATTTACTCACATTCATACTTAATTATCAACTAACAATTATTATATTTACTTATCTAGCATTGATTTTATCAAATTGAAATTTATTACGTATTATTTCATCAATTAATATAACTTTTGAATTTATTTTCCAATACACTAATTTCAATCAATTATAACGTTACAATTGTTTCAACTAGTAGGTATTGCACTAAATTAGTTATTATTCAAGTTGCATAAACCTTATTACATAAATTTACATTCAGTTACTATTAATCAATATATTATTCCATTGGTTGATTCAATACTCTTACTCTTATTTACTCATTTTCGATTTTTATAACCGAGTGCAACAATCTTGTAACAACCCTAGATTTTTGTATATTATTTAAATTGGACTTTCTTTTATTTTTAAATTATTTTAAATTTGTTTTATTTCAAACATTTCATTTTTAAATATAAATGATGATTATTAAATGATTTATAGTTCAAACCAGTATAATTTGAATATTTTACTGTAAAGTGAATTTCTAGTCAAACTGTTCAAACTGTGACTTTTTAAACTTCAAATTTAAATTATTTTAAATCTTAAATTTTATCTTTTATTATGAAAATAGATGAAATAACTTGAACATTGCTTTTCATTTCGTTGGAAACGGACTTAAACTGTGAAAGTTATGTACATCTCAATTTTGAGTATAATTTGTTTTATTTTGCAATTTTGTCTATTTTAAATTATATAAATTATATTTTCCTTGTCATATTTATTGTATGCATATTTTTTTATTATAATAATTTTTAAATGAAGTAAACAATTTTCCAAAGTCAATGGTGATTTAATTGTAATTTCTTGACACCGTTTTGGATTTTTAAGCAATTTCTTTAAATCTTTTTCTATTTTTTTAAATTTAATTATTTATTTTTAATATGTGTTAATATGTTTTTAAGTATATTTTTGTCTTTTAATATTTTTAAAGTGATAATAGAATTTTTCTAAAGTCTATTGAAATTTCAATTTATTAAGCCTAGTTTCTATTTTTCTTTACTATTTTCTTCATTTAAATTATATTTAATTAAATTTTTTTTGTGAAGACATTTTTATTTTGTTTTCTTATCATTATTTTTAAATATTTTCCAAGTCCATAATATTTTCCAAAGTTTGTCCCATTTAATTTCAAATTTTCTAGGCTAGTTTTTATTTTGTGCTATTTTCTTATTTTAATCATATCTAATTAATATTTAATTATTAATATTTTGTTTATCTGTTATATTTTAGAATTTGAAATAAAATTTATAAGTATTTTCAGTTATTTAAAATGTATATAAATATATATAGGAAATTGGAAAGGTTTTAAAAGCTTTTGAAACGTAAAGTCGTTTCACCTCCTAAGTCGTTTCTTCTACCGTTTCCTCATTTACTCTTTGGCCGTTTTTTTTCTTTTTCTACTGTATAGCCGTGTATTTTCCTTCCTATTCATGTGAGAGACTTCTCACTTTCCATCATCAAACTCACGGCTAGAAGTATTGAAGGTAATGTCTTCCATTTCATCTTCTTCTTCCTTTGTTTTTCGACTTTTATATTTGAATTTTGTACTTGTTCTCACCTTCATAGCTTGGCTCCTCCTCAACCAGATCTGACCAGACCTCCACTAGCCCCTTCCTTTGACCATCCCCCATCCTACTACCTCTCCATTTCAGGCCGAGCCAATCCAAGGTGAAGACCACCACAAAAACCATCACAAACTATCACTTATGGCCTAGAATTGTCATCTCCTCCTTCTGCCACCATTTGCCGCCACTACCACCACCACCCCTGACCTGATCTCCACCCTCTGCCACATCACCCACCACCACCTGCACCACTGGTTAGGCCCACCTAGCCTCTGGCCGAGCACAATAGGATCATAGAGATGAAGTTGTTGCCTTGTAGTTGCCTTGAAACTGTATAGTTTTGCACATATATCATCTCATCACTTTTACACCATGATGGACGACTACTTTGGACCTCAAACCTGACCCAATCCTCTGCCTTAGCTGAGCTTATTCCATGTCTAACTGAATCATATGAGGTTGAGAACAAGTGCAATTCGTTTAATGTTGTTTTGGGCTTTTGTTTCTAATGCTATTTGGTGATAACTTGCGTTGAAACATACATATATTTGCATTGTTTTGTGTAAATATTTGAACAAGTCTATTTGCTTTGGCTCTCCACTCCCTTGTCGTATCCATGTTGTCGTGCCTTTGTAGTGTCGGTATGTGTGCTTTGGCAGCGATCTCCAGCTTAGAACATGTGAGTACTTCTCACCAGACATTATGTACTTATATAAGTAGTAAATTGACACCCTGTGAATCTATAGAACTATATGATCATGTTATAACTGCTTATATTATTATCATATGATGTTCACACCTGTTATTACACCTATTATATTATATGTTACTGTTATTTCATGTTATTCTGTTTATTTTATGTGTTCATCACACTGCAAGTTCCCTATAGATTAGAATCACTATGGGTTGAAATGATACATACCCGAACGAACTTTGGAATAAGGGAAAATTGTTATGGGCTGAAATAATAGGCCTTAATGATTTTCAATTTATTTCATTTACTTGGGACTACGGGTTTGAAATGATAAAACCCGGATTTTCTTTGTAAATTACGGGTTGAAATGATATTACCCTTATCACCTTTCTTAGTGTAGAAAATTATATACAGACCCGTAGTTAATATATGTTTTTCTAATTTTTTTTTAAATTATTTTAGAAATGTAAATATTAAAATATTTTGAGTTAAATATAATTAAAAAGGATTTTTGTAAAATATTATTGATTTTCTGAATAATTGTAACTGAAATGAATTAATGAAAAAGTTAGAAAATTTTGAATGTAAGTTATTTTGGAAAATTTGATTTAATTATAATTGGAAATTAAATTGAATATGAAATTACGATAAATTTATGATATTTTGAATTTAAATGAATTTAAAGTGATTTTATATCAGATTAATGATTTTTAATAAAGTTGAAATGTGAAATGAATGAATATTTAAGGTTGAAAATTTGAAATATAACTAAAATTGGAAATTTATGAAATTGACTTAAAAGTGGAATTTAGTTAAGTAAATAAAAATAAAACTAAGTTATATTTGAGAATTTGAACTTAAGTGTTAAGTTGAAACTTATTGTAATGAATTTAAATTTGAATGTTGAAATTTAATAAGTGAACTATTAATAAATATTGATTTTTGGAAGGAAACTTAACTTTATAAAATCATGAATTTAAGGAAAATTAAATGATGCTTATAAATGTGAAAATGTATGATTTTATAAGTTAAAAATGATTTAAATAAAATATAAGTGTTTGTGAAATTCTATTGAATATTTGAAGTTAATTAACAGCATTTTTAATACTGTCTTTTGTTAAATTTAATTGTTTTTGAATGTAACTTTCTGTAGCATTTTTTAAATGCTGCGAAACTTGAATTTTCATTGTTTTAATAAATTTAAGTGCATAAATAAACATTGAAAAGTTTAAAATTTTGGAATTTAATACTTTAATTATTAAATGTAATAACTTCATTTTTATGATTTAAAATGAAGTAATTTATTTTGAAATATAACTTTTGATATATTAAATTGATTTGAAATGTGGTACTGAAAGATATGATATTTTGGTATATTGAAATGATTTGAAATGTGGTACTGAAAGATATGATATTTTGGTATATTGAAATAATTTGAAATGTGGTTTTGAAAAAATATAGCTATTTTGATATATTAAAATGATTGAAATATGGTTTCGAAAAGATATGATATTTTGATATTAAAATGATTTGAAATGTGGTTTCGAAAAGATATGATATTTTGATATATTAAAATGATTTGGAACGAAGTTTTGAAGATATGATATTTTGATATTAGATGATTTGAAAAATGGAGTTTCGAAAGATATGATATTTTGATATTAAATGATTTGAAAAATGGAGTTTTGAAAGATATGATATTTTGATATTAAATGATTTGAAAAATGGAGTTTTGAAAGATATGATATTTTGATATTAAAATGATTTGAAAAGAAGTTCTGAAAGATATGATATTTTGGAAATGAAGCTTTGAAAGGTTATGATATTTTGATATATTAAAATGATTTGAAAGGAAGTTTTGAAAGGATATGATAATTTAATATATTGAAATGGTTAGAAATGACCTGATATTTATTTTGATACATATTTGAATTGAAAGATATGGTATGATGATATAATGAAATGGTTTGGAAATGATTTAATCTTTATTTTGATAAAGATTTGGGTTGAAATGATATTTTATTTTGAAGTATAAAATATTGTTTTAAAGTTATAACTACGGGTTATAATAACGATTGGTTGTTAAAGAGACCGGGATCGGATATTGTCTTATAGCCGGCCAATACCGAAAACCACTTTAACAACTGTGTACGCGGTGGAGATTTCAGAATGAAGTAGGATGGTGGCGACGTTCTCGAGGTATATTACGTGGACCCAACTCCCATGAGTTGGCATAAATGACTAAAACAGGAGCTATACCTGGCTACACAAAGGGTCGCACCCTTTCATCGAGCATTCTCCATCCGAAACCATTCTATTACTTTTGTGATTCGATATGTGGCGCGATTGTGATTCGAGGGATTGTTCGAGGTAGGCGGAAGCTGCTGACTTGCCGTCACCACCGGTCCGGGAGTGCAAACGGTGTATCCACCCTGGCATTGCCTCGCGTGCCGTGTCATATCCTTATATCGAGCCCACTACGATTTTGGTTTTAAAGATCCGACCGCGTTAAGGTTCACCATCCTCTTAACGCTATTTTCTATATGATTATAATTTACTGATTAGACACTACTGTATATACCGCAATATTCTACATAGTAAATAGTTTAACGGATCCTTAGAGGATGGGCGGTCCCAAGCATCCTCTAAGTTACTTGTACCTTTACTACAATTCACTTGAGTTGGTTTACATTGTATAAGTATGTATATCTTGACTCGAGTGTTTGTATTTTTATTTACGCTCGGGTCAGCCTGAGTTATTCATAGATTTGGATTTCCACTTTCTGGAGATTGGAATCGCTAGAGATTATCTACTTGTCAAGTTTTATCTTTTGCAGTCTGTTGTTCCTTTCAGCTCTTGTATTAGTAGACTTCTATGTAGTGAGACTTCCTTTGTACTTTATTTCTTCTGTTGTATTTTATGTAACCCTGATATATTTATATAGCAGCTTCATAAACTACTATCTCTTTTAATTCCGCTGCATTATTATAACTCTGTGTCTGTGATCTGTGATTTTTATTTACCGTATATCCTGAGATTTGCCAAAAAAAATTATTTACAACGCGGTATTTTGAGCAATTCAATTCCGGCATGAGTGTCTACCTATACACTTATAATGGATGCGAATGGTTGAAAATATCGGGCTGTTACAGTTGGTATCAGAGCTTTGGTAGCTCTAGGCAAAACTCAGCATATGGAGTGAATGTATTTACAGAACCACTTTCATTCGAGTTTGAATCTCTTCCTTTTTGACTCGATTCCTTTGAATTTTGGAACATTTCCTACGGTTCCAAAATCCATTCGTGTCCCTCACTATTCATCTGTTTTTGACTCTGGAGTATTCCAAAACTCCGCTTCGAATGATCTTTCAAGTGAGTCGGCGGTCATGCCAATTTCAAATTGAATTGAACAAAAAGTGGGAAAACTCCTTTACAATTAGCATCGATTCACCAGAGATTTATATCTATCCTTGGTTTAGATGCTAATATCTTTTGTTATTCCAAATTTTATCTATTGAGATCGAATGTAGATTTACCTTAGAAAAATCCACATTGATCTTATTCTTTAAGGCACGGTTGACCTGGTTAAGGTTGCCCGTGATTTACTTAAGATTATCCACCTCCCTATTTTTTTATTTAATCATCTTGTCTTTTGTTTCCAACCTATCTTCAAACATTTTGAATTATGCTTGTAAATCTATGTTTTGTTTATATATTGTGTTGTTTGGGTTGTTGATGTTGATTTGGGTTTCTGATCGATTCGTTTGATCAACGCTGTCGATAAGATTTCCAAAACACTTTGACAGAACAAACTGACACAATAATATTTTAAATTTGGGTTAATGAAATAAAATTTTGATATATAAGTAAATTTATGGAACTTAATAAATTGATTTAAAATTGATTATTTGAAATGATAATACTTAATTTATCATCTATTGTTCTATAAATGAATTTATAGATAGTTGTTTATAAATTTATTTGGGAACTGAAATGAATTTAAAGCAAGAAATTTGAGAATTTAATTTCTGGTGTTTTCAAACCTTATGTTTAAGTTTTAAAAGGTTATATTATTTAAAGTACTTTTGAATAGAAATTTGTTTTTATAGGATTTTAAAGTTTAAAAATTAGTGCTCCTCTCTTTGTCGCTGGTAAATAATTTCAGTGATGACTGCAACATCGTCGACATTCATTTTCGAGTTTCGAAGTGAATAGACCGCTCTGTAGACTTACTACAGCTTTGTTTTGGTAAATCAATTTGATTTGAATTTCTAAAATATGACTTGATCTATAATATATATAGACATATGATTTAAATTTGATTCGATAAATTATGTGCATACATTTATTTATCTCTAAATGGGTTGAAGAAATCGAAAATTTAATTCTTAAATTTTATTTTAAAGATTAATTTCAATTATAAAAAGAAAATAAAATTTTTGGATGAATATTCAAGCATGAAATGATTTAATTGTATAATACAATTGCATTCAAATATAACTTACCTTAATTTCAGAAGTTAACAATGTAATTGGATAATATACAATATAAAAAGATTTTTTTTAATAAAATTTGATTGGTTATAATAAATGTTATACACTTAAATTTTAATTATAAAATGATTAACAGAGGTAAATATAATAAAGGGTATTTGAATAACTTACAATAAAATAATGTTAAAAGAACTAAGAATAAAAGAAAGCAGTTATAATAAGTGTAAGCATATTTAACATAAGTGATAAATATATTGAGAGGAATAAATTTAATTTTAATTAGGAATAAAGAAGAATTAAATTTATTAAGTACATTGTGAGTGTAATAAATGATTATTTTTCAAACCCATGGTTTTAAAAATTGTTAATTTAAGATGATTGGACAATAAGATAATGAAATTTGAGATAGTTAACGATTTATTTAACTTATGAAAAAAGGGAAAAAAATTTAAGTTGAAATTCCCATGCTTTCAAATTTATTTCCTTATTTTGTTTTTTCAAACTATCTTTTTGTTGTCCTTATTATCCTTATCTTCCTACAGACTGGTATAGGCATCTTTCTATAATCTTTCCGTTTAGTTTCTATAATCTTTGATAATCTTTGGTAATAATTTTGAATCCACCTTTTTCGTGCTTATGTTCTTAATTTTGGAGAATCTTGGAAAGATCATCTCCACCTTGTTAAACTTACCTATAAAAACAGTTATCAGGTATAATTTTCAATCTTCTTGTCATCTTATCTTAATTCTATTTCACTCTATCTTTTTCTGTGCTTTTCCGTACCTCATCCCTTTTCGAGGACGAAAAGTTTTGAGTGGGGGAGAGTGTAACAACCCTAGATTTTCGTATATTATTTAAATTGGACTTTCTTTTATTTTTAAATTATTTTAAATTTGTTTTATTTCAAACATTTCATTTTTAAATATAAATGATGATTATTAAATGATTTATAGTTCAAACCAGTATAATTTGAATATTTTACTGTAAAGTGAATGTCTAGTCAAACTGTTCAAACTATGACTTTTTAAACTTCAAATTTAAATTATTTTAAATCTTAAATTTTATCTTTTATTATGAAAATAGATAAAATAACTTGAACATTGCTTTTCGTTTCGTTGGAAACGGACTTAAACTGTGAAAGTTATGTACATCTCAATTTTGAGTATAATTTGTTTTATTTTGCAATTTTGTCTATTTTAAATTATATAAATTATATTTTTATTGTCATAATAATATGTGTAAATATGTTATTGTATGCATATTTTTGTATTATAATAATTTTTAAATGAAGTAAACAATTTTCCAAAGTCAATGGTGATTTAATTGTAATTTCTGGACACCGTTTTGGATTTTTAAGTAATTTCTTTAAATCTTTTTCTATTTTTTTAAATTTAATTATTTATTTTTGATATGTGTTAATATATTTTTAAGTATATTTTTGTCTTTTAATATTTTTAAAGTGATAATAGAATTTTTCTAAAGTCTATTGAAATTTATTTCAATTTATTAAGCCTAGTTTCTATTTTTCTCTACTATTTTCTTCATTTAAATTATATTTAATTTTTTTTTTGTGAAGACATTTTTTTTTGTTTTATTATCGTTATTTTAAAATATTTTCCAAAGTTTTTTCCATTTAATTTCAAATTTCTAGACTGGTTTTCATTTTGTGCTATTTTCTTATTTTAATCATATCTAATTAATATTTAATTATTAATATTTTGTTTATCCGTTATATTTTCGAATTTGAACTGAAATTTATAAGTATTTTCAGTTATTTAAAATGTATATAAATATATATAGGAAATTGGAAAGGTTTTAAAAGCTTTTGAAACGTAAAGTCGTTTCACCTCCTAAGTCGTTTCTTTTACCGTTTCCTCATTTACTCTTTGGCCGTTTTTTTTTCTTTTTCTACTGTATAGCCATGTATTTTCCTTCCTATTCACGTGAGAAACTTCTCACTTTCCATCATCAAACTCATGGCTAGAAGTATTGAAGGTAATGGCTTCCATTCCATCTTCTTCTTCCTTTGTTTTTCTACTTTTCTATTTGAATTTTGTACTTGTTCTCACCTTCATAGCTTGGATCCTCCTCAACCAGATCTGACCTGACCTCCACCACCCCCTTCCTCTGACCATCAACCATCCTACTACCTCTCCATTTCAGGCCGAGCCAATCCAAGGTGAAGATCACCACAAAATCCACCAAAAACCATCACAGACTATCACTTATGGCCTAGAATTGTCATCTCCTCCTTCTACCACCATTTGCCGCCGCCACCACCACCACCACCCCTGAACTGACCTCCACCCTTTGCCACATCACCCACCACCATCTGCACCACTGGTTGGGCCCACCTAGCCTCTGGCGGAGCACAATAGGAGCATAGAGATGAAGTTGTTGCCTTGTAGTTGCCTTGAAATTGTATAGTTTTGCACCTATATCATCTCATCACTTTTACACCATGATGGACGACTGTAGAATAAATTTAATAATAATCTGGAATAAAGAGGAATTAAATTTGTCGAATAAAATATGATTATAATAATAGACTATTCGAATTTTTGATCTTTGAAATTGTTAATGTAAGGAAGGTGGATAATATACAATATAAATTGTCTTTAAAAATAAAATGTGAGTGCGTATAAAAAGGTTATACACTTAAAGTTTAATAAAAAATTGGTTAATTGAGATAAATAGAACACTAGGTTAGTTGAATAACAAATGGATTAATAAAATAAATTGTTGTTTGAAACAAATTTTGTAATAAACAATGATAAATTGAAAATAAATCAAGTTAAGGAAATTCCTTGAGTTAAAGACAATTGTTGAATATAAATAAATTTAAATTGAAATTTATATGGTTTAAATTAATTGTTTATAATGTAATTCAAGTCTATTTTATTTTGGTTGTTTCTATTCTCCTACCTACTTCCTTTTCGAGGACGAAAAGTTTTGAGTGGGGGAGAGTGTAACAACCCGGATATTTAACGATTTTATTTAATTTAATTAACCGTTTTGTGTGAAAATAATAATAATAATATAAACGATAAAATTTTGAAATATAAATTTGATATTTGGAATGCGTCTAGTTAAACATAGCAACCGGTAAATTTTCGTCCAAAAATATGGAAGTTTATTTCGTGCGCAAATTTACTTCAAAGTTAATCAGTTAAAAAGCGACGAAAATAAATTTTTTCGTAACCAAAATATTTTTACATAGAAAAATTCTAAAACATCTTTCGAGCAAGTTGTCAGTTTGTCGTTTTTTCAAATTCGGACATCTTTGGCTCCGTCGACCTTAATCTTCTGCGATTTTTACGCATTTTCCGTTAGTATATAAAAATTCGAATTTTTATAATTCAAATTATATCACTGACATATATATACCATTTTGACCGTCTCGTCGTGCTGATCTCTACGGTATATTTATTTTTGTGTTTTGAAGGCTGGTTCGCAGCGGAATCCGTGAATACAGGTTAACCATATCGGCACCCATTCGAGCTTTTAATATTTAGTGGCTATTCATATTTCAATGATCCACTAGCATTTATTTTCATTCAGTTTCGACCTTCGTTTCCACTGGTTTCAACGTTCTGTTTCTTTATTTCTCTTTTATTAATTCCCTCTGCAATCAACTTGGTCTATTCCCTTACCTCTCTCTTCTCATTTTATTTACTTCTAGATCCAACATATTAACATGCACGTCACCAACTCTCCTTTCTCAAAGCCATCACCTTTTATCATCCCCTCTCTCTCCTTCTCTCCTCTTTGAAACCAAGAACCCGCCATCCACCTAGCTGCCACGTCAGCCTAGCCGCCCCCCACACGCCACGCACCCCAACCTTTCTTCCTCCCCCTCGGCTCCGCCCCACCAAGCCATGGCCTCGCCTCCTCCGCGTGGCTTTCAACTATTCTAGGCCGTTCGAGCCTCTTCTACCATAACCAGTAGTTGAAGTTTCTACCCCTCTGCCGAAAACACCCATGTCCTCCCTCCGCCGATCTCGACGCCGCAAGCCTAGCAAGCTACCCCTTCGACTCTTCCACCCTTGATTAGCCGAACTCCCTCCCTTCTTTGTCTCTTACAGGTTATGATATGTTTTCATTTTATATACATTGAGTTGATGCTTTAAACGTGTATAAATTTTGTTTTAAATCTGTTATATAGGTTACGTATCTTATGTTATAAAAAGAAGTTAAAACATATCTGTATTACCTTAGTTTCATTCTGTGCTGTAGCTGTTATATGATTTTTGCAAGACGTTTTGAAAGAAAGAAAAAGAAGGGCAGTGCATATATGTTTGTATATATTATATAACAGTGCTATTGTGTTGTATGTATATTTTAAAGTTATACAAGTATAATATGCGTACTGTATATGGTTTAGATTATGGGTTGTAATAAGTATAATTTATTTAGTATATATATATACACGAAGGATACATATGTTATATATATTATAACTTCTTTCATATATGTTTCAGATTTTGTGTATAAGCTTACATGAGTATGCGAGATATGGTTATACATATATAGTATAGCTGTGAATATATGTGTACAAGTTACATAGGTTCCTATGTGACTCGTGAGCTATAAATAATAAGCTAAGAATATATCTCCATTTATTCAATGGATGTGTTGCGTGTGAAGAAATAATATATGTATGATGTGGGTTATATTGTTTGATCACGTATGTGTATATTTACATATATGAAGTTTACAACTATATGGAGTAGAAACTGTTGTTATCTACAAGTTTTACAGTCAATAAAGTTAACAGTATGTACGAGATTTGATGGGTTTAGACATATATATGTTATCAGGTATGATAGTATATTTTAGCGTACGTATGTGAGTTATCTAAGTGTACATAACTTTAAATACCGAGTGTTATTAAATTTTTGATTTTGTAACCTTAGATAATAATATTAAGGAACACGTGTAAGATAAAAATTGATTTTTATATTGGTATTTTAAGAAATTGTTAGTATATATATGGTTATATAAAAGAGTGTTGTTATGAATATGTTGGGTCAAGAATAGAAACTATGTATATTTTATAAGTCTACAGTGTTGATATTTATTTTTTTTGTCGTGTGAAAATGTAAATATATAAGAAAAACTTTGTTTCAGGTTGATAGATGTTAGTACATGTATATAAGTTACTACCTGGGTGCTCATGTGATAATGAGGTACGGCTCGTTTATATATATACTTGTAAATTGGGTTATATAATATAAGTATTAATTTTTAAATACGTTATGTAAATATATAGTTATATATATATATATTCACTTATACCATCTATCTTCAACAATACAGTTTGATCTGATTCGTCAATTTCGAGCGATCAAGCTTTGATCGCCAAATTCGTTCCAACCTACCTTTACTTTGGGATTCGTGCTTGCTATTCGTAGCTTGTTCTGTCGTCAATCTGTTCTGGCCTCGAAAGGTGACCAATCACTCACGATTAATATTCTTTTATTTATTAAATTTGATTTCAATTGGAACGACAATTGAAATATACTGCTGTTATTTATTGCACTGTTATTTATGTATCAGTTCACCTTTGACATCTGACACCGTTATCTGTTATGTATGCAATAATAATTCAGTTTGGTTGATAATTGATTGATTGTTTGCTGTTAATATTGGATGTAAATTGTAATGTATAAAGTGATAAATATTATGCAATTGAATTGACATAGGGTAGTGAAAATTTGAAATTGATATGTGTTGTATTTGATTAGTTAAATCTGTATAATATGACCCCTTTGAATGTTAAATAAATTGACACGTAGAAATAGTGTTAACGACACCTTGAACCATTTAAATGTATGTTGTATAAATTGATGTAGTTTGAAATTGAATTATAAATATCGTGAAGAACCGTATAAATATTAATGTAATAATCTTTAGTCTACATGAAATGATAATGTAGATTCTAGAGATAATTATATTAATTCGCACAAACAACAATGCGAATTAATACGATTATCTCGGGATTATTTGAATTAATTATTGGATTGTTATTGATTGTTATTATTGCTTGTTTACTTACTTTGGCACCATCTCAGTTATCACACTGCAAGTTCCCTTTATTATGTTTGATCTTGAATTGAAATTGGAATCGGGTTGAAATGATATATATCCAAATGAATCTGACCTAGGATAGAGAATTAAATTAAATCTGATTGGTCAATAATTTAAAATAATGATTTTATTCGAGCAAAGAATAAGTTTTGAAATGAAGTTGGAATTTGAATTTTATAAAAAGGAAAATGTAAAGATTGAAATCTGAAACAAATATTAGCGTAGTGATTGATGAAAGGACGTTGTTTGAAATTTAATTATTTAATAAATTAAATTTGGATTTATTAATAAGTAATTTGGAATTAGTAATAATTGAGTTTGAAATTATTAAGTTTGAAATCATTTAATAATTAAATTTGAAAATATAATTAAGTTTGAAATTATAATTAAGCTTGAAATTGTTAAGTTGAATTTATAATTAAGTTGAAAGGATTTGATGATTAAGTTTGAATTGAATTAAGTTTGAAATGATTTAATAATCAAGTTTGAATGTATAATCAAGTTGAAATTATTAGTTTTGAAATTATTAATAATTGAAAAGATTGCATTATTTGATAATTGAATAAAAATTGAATTTTTTTTTATAAGAGGAATTGAACTTTTGAATAAGTAAATTTGAACTTCGTTAATAAATGAAATTGGGTTTCTTATTCAATTAAGCTTTGGAAATTTAAATAAGTTAATAAGTGAAATTGAACTTCTTGAACAAGCGAAATTGAGTTTCTTTATTTATTTGAGTTTTGAAATTCGTAAGTAAATGAATAAATGGGATTGAATTTCTTTACCAAGAAATAAAATGCGTTGTATTGAAATAAATATTAGATTTGAATTTAAGAATTTGATTTGACGAATTTAATCTAATTAAATTTGAAGTTTTGATATAATGAAGTTGAACTTAAGTAATTGATTTAATGAATTGGAAATTTAATGGAAACTATTCGAATGATAAATAAACTTAACGAATATTGAATGAAATCGATTAATGAATTGAAATTGATTTAGAATGTTAAATTAAATTAATGTAAATGATTTCGAAATGAAACTTATATACGAACTTGAATCAATATTTGAATTGTTTTAAATAAAAGTGAAATTGAATTGTAAGATTTTGAATTGGTAATCTGGAAGCTTTGAAACGTAAATTTTGGAAATTGATTTAGAAAGGCAAATGAAAAGTTGTTTTGCAATTGAAATTGAATTTGATTTGTTTTGAATTTATTAAACGACCAATCGGTGTAATAATTACGAAAGTTATTAAAGAGACCGGAATCGGTTATGGATATACTCTCTATCTAAACCGAAAACCACTTTAATAACTATACGCGGAGTGATGATCCAGAATGAAGTGGTTGGAATGATGGACGTGATGACTGAAGAAAGAGAACGATAATGGATAGCCTTGACACTTGTGTCAAATTGGAAATGACTAAAATCAGGAGCCGTGCCGGGCCAAATGGGGTTAGCCACCTCGAGCGAACACACTTCTTCGTAACTACTCATTACTTGTTATTGATTGGTGCACCCTCGGAAATTTCAGGAGTGTTGTTTCGCGGTATTGCGATCGTTGCGGCGATGCGTTCTCACCAGTCCGGATCAGGCAAACGGTAGTTTCACTACCTTGGGTATTGCCTCATGTGCCTTGTCATACTTGTATCCCTGTATACGCGACCACTACGAATTTGTTTTGTTTATACCTATGGAGTACTCCCTGATATCCCACTAGTTTACGGTGGAGTTTACAGTGCTGTATAGACTATGATGCTTGTATAAAATGTGTTAAGGGGGATAATGGTAACGCCTTAACACTATTTTGATACTTTATATTACTGATAGACATTATCTATTTAGCGTACACTACTACATAGTAGATAGTTTAACGGATCCTTAGAGGATGGTGATTCCAACATCCTTTGAGTTACTTGTATTTCGATTGCTATTTCACTTGAGTTGGATTTATTAATATGAGAATATTAATCCTGACTCGAGTGTTTTGTGTTTTGCTTTACGCTCGGGTCAGACTGAGTGTACCAGTATTCAAGGCTTACCTTTGGAGTTGGAGCTTTGCTTGAAGAGCCAGCTATCTATCCAGCTTTCAGATATTCAGTTGATTCCAGTGATGTAATCTGATTATTGTATTTGATTATTGTATTCAAAACTTCTGTTGTAACTTATTTAACTCTGTTGTATATATAGTAGCTTCATGAACTACTATCTCTTTTACTTCCGCTGCATATTATTACTCTGTGTCTGTGATTCTGTGATTATTTATTTACTGTATATCTGAGTTTGCCAAATTTAAATTAACAATTCGGTATTTTGAATTATTCAAGTCCAACATATGCGGATACGAATAGTCCAAAATAGCGGGTCGTTACAGTTGGTATCAGAGCTTTTGGTAGCTCTAGGCAGAACTTAGTATATATGGTAAATGTATTTACAGAATCACTCTCATTCGAGTTTCAATCTCTTCCTTTAACTTAATTCCTTTGAATTTTGGAACGATCCCTACGGTTTCGAAATTCATTCTTGTCCCTCACTATTCGTATTCGTCTGGATTCCGGAGTATCCATAACTTCACTTCGAATGACCTTTATAATGAATCGGCGGTCTCGCCAAATTTCGAATAATTTGTAAAAGGGGTGAAACTCCTTTACAATAGGCATCGATTTACCGGAGATTTCTGTATCCTCGGTTTACGATGCTATCTATCTCTTGCTATACCTGTATTCTATTTCCTGAGATCGGATGCCAATTTTTCTCGGAATTCTGCATCGATCTTATTCTTGAAGTTACGGTCGACTCGGTTAAGGTTGCCCGTAAATTAAATAAGCTTATCCATCTCCCAATTATGTTAATTGAATTATCCTACCTTATGTTTCGAACTTATTATCGAATCAAAATTCTCTTTAATTTGCGTCCATCAAATTTGAATCCCTATCCTTGCTTTGAAATCCAGTGTATTTGTAAATTAAGGTTAAAATGTTTTATATATCGTGTTGTTTGAGTTGTTGATGTTGATTTGGATTTCCGATCGATTCGTCTGATCAACGCTATCGATAGAATTTCTAAAACACTTTAGCAGAGCAAACTGACACAATATTGTTTTCAAATTTAGTAAATAAAAATAATTTTGGAATGATTATGTTGTATAAAAGTATAAATTTTCTGAAATTAAATAGCTAATGAATTGGTTGTTGAAAATAATAATTTTTGATTTTCATTTATTGATGTAAACTATTGACTATTGAATAACATAAACAAATGAATTTATAAAACTTAGTTATAATTTGATTTGGAATTCAAATGGATTTAAATTAGAATTTTAGAATTTAATTTCCGGTGATTTCAAACTTTGAAAGTTTAAAGTTTATAATATATAAAATAATTTCAAATAAAAAATTTGTTTTCAAAGAATTTTTAAAAGAATAAATTAGTGCTCTTCCATTCGTCGCTGGAAAATAATTTCGGTGATGACGGCCGCATCATCGACATTCATTTTCGAGTTTCGAAGTGAGTAGACTATTCTGTAGCTTTGCTACAGTTTGTTTTAAAAATAAATTGAATTGAATTTCTTAAAGTATGATATATTATTTAAATCTAATTTGATATTATATATATATATTTATTTATCTCCAAATATATTTGAAGTTACTCGAAAATTAAATCCTTAAATTTATGATAAAGGATAATTCAATTATAAAATGAAATCAATACTTTGAATAAACGATTAAGCCTGAATAATTAAAGTAGGAATTTTACTTGCATTATGCTCAATCGCATTTTATATAATTTACCTAAATTTCAAAGATTAACTATGTAATTGAATATTATACAGTATAAAATTATGTTAAAGAAAATTTTAAATAAATTTGAGTAGTTATAATAAAGGTAATTATACTTTATATATAGGTGATAAGATATATTAAGTAGAATAAATTTAATAATAATCTGGAATAAAGAGGAATTAAATTTGTCGAATAAAATATGATTATAATAATAGACTATTCGAATTTTTGATCTTTGAAATTGTTAATGTAAGGAAGGTGGATAATATACAATATAAATTGTCTTTAAAAATAAAATGTGAGTGCGTATAAAAAGGTTATACACTTAAAGTTTAATAAAAAATTGGTTAATTGAGATAAATAGAACACTAGGTTAGTTGAATAACAAATGGATTAATAAAATAAATTGTTGTTTGAAACAAATTTTGTAATAAACAATGATAAATTGAAAATAAATCAAGTTAAGGAAATTCCTTGAGTTAAAGACAATTGTTGAATATAAATAAATTTAAATTGAAATTTATATGGTTTAAATTAATTGTTTATAATGTAATTCAAGTCTATTTTCTTTTGGTTGTTTCTATTCTCCTACCTACTTCCTTTTCGAGGACGAAAAGTTTTGAGTGGGGGAGAGTGTAACAACCCGGATATTTAACGATTTTATTTAATTTAATTAACCGTTTTGTGTGAAAATAATAATAATAATATAAACGATAAAATTTTGAAATATAAATTTGATATTTGGAATGCGTCTAGTTAAACATAGCAACCAGTAAATTTTCGTCCAAAAATATGGAAGTTTATTCCGTGCGCAAATTTACTTCAAAGTTAATCAGTTAAAAAGCGACGAAAATAAATTTTTTCGTAACCAAAATATTTTTACATAGAAAAATTCTAAACCATCTTTCGAGCAAGTTGTCAGTTTGTCGTTTTTCCAAATTCGGACATCTTTGGCTCCGTCGACCTTAATCTTCTGCGATTTTTACGCATTTTCCGTTAGTATATAAAAATTCGAATTTTTATAATTCAAATTATATCACTGACATATATATACCATTTTGACCGTCTCGTCGTGCTGATCTCTACGGTATATTTATTTTTGTGTTTTGAAGGCTGGTTCGCAGCGGAATCCGTGAATACAGGTTAACCATATCGGCACCCATTCGAGCTTTTAATATTTAGTGGCTATTCATATTTCAATGATCCACTAGCATTTATTTTCATTCAGTTTCGACCTTCGTTTCCACTGGTTTCAACGTTCTGTTTCTTTATTTCTCTTTTATTAATTCCCTCTGCAATCAACATGGTCTATTCCCTTACCTCTCTCTTCTCATTTTATTTACTTCTAGATCCAACATATTAACATGCACGTCACCAACTCTCCTTTCTCAAAGCCATCACCTTTTATCATCCCCTCTCTCTCCTTCTCTCCTCTTTGAAACCAAGAACCCGCCATCCACCTAGCTGCCACGTCAGCCTAGCCGCCCCCCACACGCCACGCACCCCAACCTTTCTTCCTCCCCCTCGGCTCCGCCCCACCAAGCCATGGCCTCGCCTCCTCTGCGTGGCTTTCAACTATTCTAGGCCGTTCGAGCCTCTTCTACCATAACCAGTAGTCGAAGTTTCTACCCCTCTGCCGAAAACACCCATGTCCTCCCTCCGCCGATCTCGACGCCGCAAGCCTAGCAAGCTACCCCTTCGACTCTTCCACCCTTGATTAGCCGAACTCCCTCCCTTCTTTGTCTCTTACAGGTTATGATATGTTTTCATTTTATATACATTGAGTTGATGCTTTAAACGTGTATAAATTTTGTTTTAAATCTGTTATATAGGTTACGTATCTTATGTTATAAAAAGAAGTTAAAACATATCTGTATTACCTTAGTTTCATTCTGTGCTGTAGCCGTTATATGATTTTTGCAAGACGTTTTGAAAGAAAGAAAAAGAAGGGCAGTGCATATATGTTTGTATATATTATATAACAGTGCTATTGTGTTGTATGTATATTTTAAAGTTATACAAGTATAATATGCGTACTGTATATGGTTTAGATTATGGGTTGTAATAAGTATAATTTATTTAGTATATATATATACACGAAGGATACATATGTTATATATATTATAACTTCTTTCATATATGTTTCAGATTTTGTGTATAAGCTTACATGAGTATGCGAGATATGGTTATACATATATAGTATAGCTGTGAATATATGTGTACAAGTTACATAGGTTCCTATGTGACTCGTGAGCTATAAATAATAAGCTAAGAATATATCTCCATTTATTCAATGGATGTGTTGCGTGTGAAGAAATAATATATGTATGATGTGGGTTATATTGTTTGATCACGTATGTGTATATTTACATATATGAAGTTTACAACTATATGGAGTAGAAACTGTTGTTATCTACAAGTTTTACAGTCAATAAAGTTAACAGTATGTACGAGATTTGATGGGTTTAGACATATATATGTTATCAGGTATGATAGTATATTTTAGCGTACGTATGTGAGTTATCTAAGTGTACATAACTTTAAATACCGAGTGTTATTAAATTTTTGATTTTGTAACCTTAGATAATAATATTAAGGAACACGTGTAAGATAAAAATTGATTTTTATATTGGTATTTTAAGAAATTGTTAGTATATATATGGTTATATAAAAGAGTGTTGTTATGAATATGTTGGGTCAAGAATAGAAACTATGTATATTTTATAAGTCTACAGTGTTGATATTTATTTTTTTTGTCGTGTGAAAATGTAAATATATAAGAAAAACTTTGTTTCAGGTTGATAGATGTTAGTACATGTATATAAGTTACTACCTGGGTGCTCATGTGATAATGAGGTACGGCTCGTTTATATATGTACTTGTAAATTGGGTTATATAATATAAGTATTAATTTTTAAATACGTTATGTAAATATATAGTTATATATATATATATATATATATATATATATTCACTTATACCATCTATCTTCAACAATACAGTTTGATCTGATTCGTCAATTTCGAGCTATCAAGCTTTGATCGCCAAATTCGTTCCAACCTACCTTTACTTTGGGATTCGTGCTTGCTATTCGTAGCTTGTTCTGTCGTCAATCTGTTCTAGCCTCAAAAGGTGAGCAATCACTCACGATTAATATTCTTTTATTTATTAAATTTGATTTCAATTGGAACGACAATTGAAATATACTTCTGTTATTTATGGCACTGTTATTTATGTATCAGTTCACCTTTGACATCTGACACCGTTATCTGTTATGTATGCAATAATAATTCAGTTTGGTTGATAATTGATTGATTGTTTGCTGTTAATATTGGATGTAAATTGTAATGTATAAAGTGATAAATATTATGCAATTGAATTGACGTAGGGTAGTGAAAATTTGAAATTGATATGTGTTGTATTTGATTAGTTAAATCTGTATAATATGACCCCTTTGAATGTTAAATAAATTGACACGTAGAAATAGTGTTAACGACACCTTGAACCATTTAAATGTATGTTGTATAAATTGATGTAGTTTGAAATTGAATTATAAATATCGTGAAGAACCGTATAAATATTAATGTAATAATCTTTAGTCTACATGAAATGATAATGTAGATTCTAGAGATAATTATATTAATTCGCACAAACAACAATGCGAATTAATACGATTATCTCGGGATTTTTTGAATTAATTATTGGATTGTTATTGATTGTTATTATTGCTTGTTTACTTACTTTGGCACCATCTCAGTTATCACACTGCAAGTTCCCTTTATTATGTTTGATCTTGAATTGAAATTGGAATCGGGTTGAAATGATATATATCCAAATGAATCTGACCTAGGATAGAGAATTAAATTAAATCTGATTGGTCAATAATTTGAAATAATGATTTTATTCGAGCAAAGAATAAGTTTTGAAATGAAGTTGGAATTTGAATTTTATAAAAAGGAAAATGTAAAGATTGAAATCTGAAACAAATATTAGCGTAGTGATTGATGAAAGGACGTTGTTTGAAATTTAATTATTTAATAAATTAAATTTGGATTTATTAATAAGTAATTTGGAATTAGTAATAATTGAGTTTGAAATTATTAAGTTTGAAATCATTTAATAATTAAATTTGAAAATATAATTAAGTTTGAAATTATAATTAAGCTTGAAATTGTTAAGTTGAATTTATAATTAAGTTGAAAGGATTTGATGATTAAGTTTGAATTGAATTAAGTTTGAAATGATTTAATAATCAAGTTTGAATGTATAATCAAGTTGAAATTATTAGTTTTGAAATTATTAATAATTGAAAAGATTGCATTATTTGATAATTGAATAAAAATTGAATTTTTTTTTATAAGAGGAATTGAACTTTTGAATAAGTAAATTTGAACTTCGTTAATAAATGAAATTGGGTTTCTTATTCAATCAAGCTTTGGAAATTTAAATAAGTTAATAAGTGAAATTGAACTTCTTGAACAAGCGAAATTGAGTTTCTTTATTTATTTGAGTTTTGAAATTCGTAAGTAAATGAATAAATGGGATTGAATTTCTTTACCAAGAAATAAAATGCGTTGTATTGAAATAAATATTAGATTTGAATTTAAGAATTTGATTTGACGAATTTAATCTAATTAAATTTGAAGTTTTGATATAATGAAGTTGAACTTAAGTAATTGATTTAATGAATTGGAAATTTAATGGAAACTATTCGAATGATAAATAAACTTAACGAATATTGAATGAAATCGATTAATGAATTGAAATTGATTTAGAATGTTAAATTAAATTAATGTAAATGATTTCGAAATGAAACTTATATACGAACTTGAATCAATATTTGAATTGTTTTAAATAAAAGTGAAATTGAATTGTAAGATTTTGAATTGGTAATCTGGAAGCTTTGAAACGTAAATTTTGGAAATTGATTTAGAAAGGCAAATGAAAAGTTGTTTTGCAATTGAAATTGAATTTGATTTGTTTTGAATTTATTAAACGACCAATCGGTGTAATAATTACGAAAGTTATTAAAGAGACCGGAATCGGTTATGGATATACTCTCTATCTAAACCGAAAACCACTTTAATAACTATACGCGGAGTGATGATCCAGAATGAAGTGGTTGGAATGATGGACGTGATGACTGAAGAAAGAGAACGATAATGGATAGCCTTGACACTTGTGTCAAATTGGAAATGACTAAAATCAGGAGCCGTGCCGGGCCAAATGGGGTTAGCCACCTCGAGCGAACACACTTCTTCGTAACTACTCATTACTTGTTATTGATTGGTGCACCCTCGGAAATTTCAGGAGTGTTGTTTCGCGGTATTGCGATCGTTGCGGCGATGCGTTCTCACCAGTCCGGATCAGGCAAACGGTAGTTTCACTACCTTGGGTATTGCCTCATGTGCCTTGTCATACTTGTATCCCTGTATACGCGACCACTACGAATTTGTTTTGTTTATACCTATGGAGTACTCCCTGATATCCCACTAGTTTACGGTGGAGTTTACAGTGCTGTATAGACTATGATGCTTGTATAAAATGTGTTAAGGGGGATAATGGTAACGCCTTAACACTATTTTGATACTTTATATTACTGATAGACATTATCTATTTAGCGTACACTACTACATAGTAGATAGTTTAACGGATCCTTAGAGGATGGTGATTCCAACATCCTTTGAGTTACTTGTATTTCGATTGCTATTTCACTTGAGTTGGATTTATTAATATGAGAATATTAATCCTGACTCGAGTGTTTTGTGTTTTGCTTTACGCTCGGGTCAGACTGAGTGTACCAGTATTCAAGGCTTACCTTTGGAGTTGGAGCTTTGCTTGAAGAGCCAGCTATCTATCCAGCTTTCAGATATTCAGTTGATTCCAGTGATGTAATCTGATTATTGTATTTGATTATTGTATTCAAAACTTCTGTTGTAACTTATTTAACTCTGTTGTATATATAGTAGCTTCATGAACTACTATCTCTTTTACTTCCGCTGCATATTATTACTCTGTGTCTGTGATTATGTGATTATTTATTTACTGTATATCTGAGTTTGCCAAATTTAAATTAACAATTCGGTATTTTGAATTATTCAAGTCCAACATATGCGGATACGAATAGTCCAAAATAGCGGGTCGTTACATCACCTCTCCTAGTGTAGAAATTATATACAGACCCGTAGTTAATATATGTTTTTCTAATTTTTTTAAATTATTTTAGAAATGTAAATATTAAAATATTTTGATTTAAATCTAATTAAAAAGGATTTTTGTAAAATATTATTGATTTTCTGAATAATTCTAAGTGAAATGAATTAATGAAAAAGTTAGAAAATTTTGAATGTAAGTTATTTTGGAAAATTTGATTTAATTATAATTGGAAATTAAATTGAATATGAAATTACGATAAATTTATGACATTTTGAATTTAAATGAATTTAAAGTGATTTTATACCATATTAATGATTTTTAATAAAGTTGAAATGTGAAATGAATGAATATTTAAGTTGAAATTTTGAAATATAACTAAAATTGAAAATTTATGAAATTGGCTTAAAAGTGGAATTTAGTTAGGTAAATAAAAATAAAACTAAGTTATATTTGAGAATTTGAACTTAAGTGTTAAGTTTAAACTTAGTGTAATGAATTTAAATTTGAATGTTGAAATTTAATAAGTGAATTATTAATAAATATTGATTTTTGGAAGGAAACTTAACTTTATAAAATCATGAATTTAAGGAAAATTAAATGATCCTTATAAATGTGAAAATGTATGATTTTATAAGTTAAAAATGATTTAAATAAAAATATAAGTGTTCGTGAAATTCTATCGAATATTTGAAGTTAATTAACAGCATTTTTAATACTGTCTTTTGTTAAATTTAATTGTTTTTGAATGTAACTTTCTGTAGCATTTTCTAAATGCTGCGAAACTTAAATTTTCATTGTTTTAATAAATTTAAGTGCATAAATGAACATTGAAAAGTTTAAATTTTGGAATTTAATAATTTAATTATTAGATGTAATAACTTCATTTTATGATTTAAAATGAAGTAATTTGTTTTGAAATATAACTTTTGATATATTGAAATGATTTGAAATGTGGTACTGAAAGATATGATATTTTGGTATATTGAAATGATTTGAAATGTGGTTTTGAAAAAATATAGCTATTTTGATATATTAAAATGATTGAAATATGGTTTCGAAAAGATATGATATTTTGATATATTAAAATGATTTGAAATGTGGTTTCGAAAAGATATGATATTTTGATATATTAAAATGATTTGGAACGAAGTTTTGAAAGATATGATATTTTGATTTGAAAAATGGAGTTTTGAAAGATATGATATTTTGATATTAAATGATTTGAAAAATGGAGTTTTGAAGGATATGATATTTTGATATTAAAATGATTTGAAAAGAAGTTCTGGAAGATATGATATTTTGGAAACGAAGCTTTGAAAGGTTATGATATTTTGATATATTAAAATGATTTGAAAGGAAGTTTTGAAAGGATATGATAATTTAATATATTGAAATGGTTAGAAATGACCTGATATTTATTTTGATACATATTTGAATTGAAAGATATGGTATGATGATATACTGAAATGGTTTGGAAATGATTTAATCTTTATTTTGATAAAGATTTGGGTTGAAATGATATTTTATTTTGAAGTATAAAATATTGTTTTAAAGTTATAACTACGGGTTATAATAACGATTGGTTGTTAAAGAGACCGGGATCAGATATTGTCTTATAGCCGGCCAATACCGAAAACCACTTTAACAACTGTGTACGCGGTGGAGATTCCAGAATGAAGTAGGATGGTGGCGACGTTCTCGAGATATATTACGTGGACCCAACTCCCGTAAGTTGGCATAAATGACTAAAACAGGAGCTATACCGGGCTACACAAAGGGTCGCACCCTTTCATCGAGCATGCTCCATCGGAAACCATTCTATTACTTTTGTGATTCGATATGTCGCGCTATTTGGATTCGGGGGATTGTTCGAGGTGGGCGGAAGCTGCTGGCTTGCCGTCACCACCGGTCCGGGAGTGAAAACGGTGTATCCACCCTGGCATTGCCTCGCGTGCCGTGTCATATCCTTATATCGAGCCCACTACGATTTTGGTTTTAAAGATCTGACCGCGTTAAGGTTCACCATCCCCTTAACGCTATTTTCTATAGGATTATACTTTACTGATTAGACACTACTGTATATAGCGCAATATACTACATAGTAAATAGTTTAATGGATCCTTAGAGGATGGGCGGTCACAAGCATCCTCTAAGTTACTTGTACCTTTACTACAGTTCACTTGAGTTGGTTTACATTGTATAAGTATGTATATCCTGACTCGAGTGTTTGTATTTTTATTTACGCTCGGGTCAGCCTGAGTTATTCATAGATTTGGATTTCCACTTTTTGGAGATTGGAATCGCTGGAGATTATCTACTTGTCAAGTTTTACCTTTTGCAGTCTGCTGTTCCTTTCAGCTCTTGTATTAGTAGACTTCTATGTAGTGAGACTTCCTTTGTACTTTATTTCTTCTGTTGTATTTTATGTAACTCTGATATATTTATATCGTAGCTTCATGAACTACTATCTCTTTTAATTCCGCTGCATTATTATTACTCTGTGTCTGTGATCTGTGATTTTTATTTACTGTATATCCTGAGATTTGCCAAAATTTTTATTTACAACGCGGTATTTTGAGCAATTCAATTCCGGCATGAGTGTCTACCTATACACTTATAATGGATGTGAATGGTTGAAAATATCGGGTTGTTACAAATCTACACTATTTCATTATTGAGATTTCACTCCAATTGTCAATAATTAATTTTAATTACAAATGCTACACTTGTTTCCTTATATTCAATTCGTAGAAAAGTATACATTTTGCTCTATTTAATTTCTTGTAATTTCATTCAGTTTATCAAAAACTAGCTTTAATTATCATTGTTACATTTTAATTTACTTATTATTTCATTAATAAGTTAATTTTTTTTATTAAATTACCCAATTTAATTATCGAATTTTACGGGTCGTTACACTCTCCCCCACTCAATACTTTTCATCCTTGAAAAGGAAAAAGGAGGAAAAGAAGGAATTAAGTAAACAATATATCCTATTCAAAAATACTTACTTTATAAACACGTAAATTTACAAAATTAACTAATTTGAATAATATATACCAATTTATAACCATTAAATTTTTATTACTCAAACTAATAAAGTTTGGAAAACATTTTTCAAAAATTTTCTAAGTCCAAAATTTGCAGAAAATTCCGGCAGAGTCTCCTTTGTACGGGGAGGCTCGGGAGAAAATATAATATCAAATATAACAATATACAACATATATTTTCCAAAATAATATATCCCAACACGGGAAAAATAATATAATAGTGCTATAAAACCGCAATCCGAAAACATACCTATTGGTCGAGCAATTACGCTTAATTATGAAACCAAAAGCAGTAGCAATTGCTTCCATAACTTGTATTTCACTTACATAATCCAAAAAAGTTAACAATTATATAAAATGAAATAATCAAGGTTGTTTCAACTACAAACAAACAATTCAATATAAACAACAATCACTTGCAACACGACATACAATCATCACATAAAATCAATACAATCAATTATCCATTCATATCAAACAAAACAAATAGTTGTTCGAGTACAAAACTTTAAATTGTACAGAGTGAAAATAAACTACTAAGTGCACCATTTACTCAATAGTCTTAGATGAAACTAAATAGATTATCCATACGCCCACACAAATTTAAAGTATCCTTGCCCCAAACAACCATAAACCAAACAAACAACAATTTCAAACAATAGATAAATTCATCCTTTACTTTACATTTATTTCTTACAAACTTTATTTTCATTCACTCATTCAACGTTAATTTCATTTACTTCCATTTATAACTTGCAATTATTTATTTTCATTTATTCAGGTCATGCTATTTTCTTTTTATTGCATTATATTTATTCATTCATTATTGCACAACTTCGTTTATTTACATTCTTTTGTCTACAATATTTATGTTCAGTTCAATTTCTTAGCATATCAATTCATTTACTTGAGTTTATAATCTTATACTTACCATACTTACTTCCCATCATAATTTATTATAGTAATATTTCAATTATAACATAAGTTTATAACAACTACAACATCAAATTCTTATTTATAAAGGAATTTCATTACATACTTTAATTACCTCACGTTTATTACTTGTATAATATCCATTACATTTTCTTATTAAACATTAGAACTTTTAATATCTGGTAAGTTATATATATGCTTGTTAAGAATGCAATTGAAATTTATATAAGTTCACCTCATTTCTTTTAATTAATTTAATGTTCAAAAATCATATCTTTTGTTTTATAGGTTATAATTTCAACTTTCTTGAAATTTCATTTATAACTTAGCATTAAATCTATTATTTCATTTATAAGTTTCAATTGTTAGTTAAATTCCGTTTCTCTAAGGCAAATGAAACTATTAATTAACGGAAACTTAAGAACTAAATACCGGGTTTAATTTCAAATCATTTTAAAAATGATTGATAAATGTATATGTTACAATTTATATATCCAATTATGTTTAAAACAATTTAAAATTTATATTTGTTTATCAAAATAAATCTGTAGTAAAACTACTACAGTGGCATTCCAACTGTGAAACTCGAAAATGAATGTAGATGATGCGTGCACTCATCACCAAAATTATTTTCCAGCGACAGAGAGGGAGTACAGAACTTATTTCTTTCCAAATTTCTTTTAAAACATTTCTTTCAAATTATATTGAAATATTTATATCAGAAAACACTTCTAAGTAATATTATTATATTCCAAAATCATTTGAAAGCCATTTTCAAAATCCCGGAACTTAAGTTCTAACTTTCCAATTTTTCTTTATTTTTATTTGTAGATTTTATTTTACAACAAATATTTATAAATTTTTCTAACAAACAACAATTATATTACAACCAAATATATATTATTTATAAATTTTTATTTCATATATGGAAAATATAATAGGCAAAATTATTTCATTCACCTATATTCAAAACAAATATTGTGTCGGTCTGTCCTATTAGGTGTTTAGAAATCCCTATTGATGTCATAGTGTCCTATGCACCAACCAGAATTTATAAACACAAAACGGAACAAATTAACACAATATCAAAACCTTTTTATAACACTAACAAATACGCTCTCATATATATATATATATATATATATATATATATATATATATATATATATATATATATACACACTCTCAGCGGCTCATCATCATAGGGTATTACTACCCTATTAACAAAGAATCAGACCCCACAAAGCTAAGTTTTATCATTAAACCAAAGCTCTGATACCAGATGTAACATCCCGTCTTTTTGTACGCTTAAAATCGACGATAAACCACACACGTCAAACTTAAACCATACAGAAGGATGGATTGTTATGGGGTAAATAAGAAAAAGCAAATAAAGAAAAAGAACGAAACAGAATCTTACAGCGGAATGATAAAATATAATAATCAAATATACAGTTCATGAAGCTGTTTTACAAAATATTTGATTTTACTTATACAATACAATCAGAGTTACACATACACGAGAATAATATATAATGCAGCAGAATAGTATGAATGTAGTGGAATACTATAATAAATAATAACAAATCTTCATCTTCGTCCTCCAAAATACAGTCTTCCAAATCCTGAAATGCTCAGGCTGACCCGAGCCAATTGAAAAGACAAAACACTCGAGTTAGAACTAAAAGATCTCATGTAAGTTAAATCAACAGTAAATAATATGAGTACAACGGCGTCAGAGATGTTTACGGGATTTGACATCTCCTATCCAGTGTCAAACGTGGATGCAGTAACTTAAGAGGTGCTCGGGATTCACATCTCTTAAGGATCCGTTAAACTATTTACTATGTAGTAATATACGCTATTATAATAATGTCTAAAGTAAAGTATAATACACTGAAAATAGCGTTAAGGCTTTAAATTTTCCACATTAACACACTTTCATATTCCCATAGTCTATACAATAGCGTAATCTCCCCCGTACTGGGCGTCGTCAGATGGCACTCCATAGGTATGGTACAAAACAAAATCGTATAAGGCGCGCTAGGGTAGGTGACACGACACAACTAGGCATTGCCATGGTAGATATACCAATTACGCATCCGGTCTGGTGGTAACGCATAGTCGCATCTACCGCCCATCTCGAGCCACACCCCAAATCAAAAATCAAAAGCGGCCACCGAATCAATCCAAAAGCCAGAGTATAATATCGAAGGGATGCGTCCGATAAGAGGGGCTACCTCCTTGGCCCGATAATCGCTCCTGCTTTAGCCACTTTATGCCAATTCACGGGAGTCGGTTCCACGTATATACCTTAATAGAACGTCGCCTCCATCCTACTTCATTCTGGAATCTCCACCGCATACACGGTTGTCAAAGTGGTTTTCGGTATCGACAGAGTGTATGCCCATGTCCGATCTCGGTCTCTTCGCCAACCAATCGTTATTATAACACCGCAGTCATTTCAAAATAATTTTACTTCGAAACCATAATATAATATCCATTTCAAAACCATATAAATACGATATCATTTCCATTTCAAAACCCAAAGCAATATGATATCATTGTTATAAAACCCAAATCAATATAATATTATTTTTTATTTCAAATATATCTCTTTTGCAAAATCACAGCACTTTCAAATTTATAATATTTCGAAACCAAACTTGAAATATAACCTTTCGAAACATAATACTTCAAATTTCATAGCTTCTAAACCATAACCTCCAAAACTTAAATGGTTTGGATATTCAAACAGTATATAAAATAAAATAGTTTGAATTTAAAATTACTTTATAAAGTAAAATTATTTCCTCGACTTCACAATTTTATTCACTTTAAATTAAATCTCAATTCATAATTTTCAACTCTCTTTCAGTTTCAATAAAGCATTTCAATTACAATATATTTCAAACTTGAGTATTAAACAATTTCAATGTATTTTAAATAATTTCAAAACTAAGGTTGGTAATTACGGTTCAACAATTCAATGTTTTATTATTTAGTTTTGAAATATTTGCATAATAAATCCATTATCATTAAAATAAAACTCAAATTACAAATAATTAAATATTTCCTTAAATTTATTTATACTTGAAATATTTGTTTAATTCATCTTAAACCAACATC
This sequence comes from Allium cepa, assembly GCA_030765085.1. Lineage (NCBI taxonomy): Eukaryota > Viridiplantae > Streptophyta > Magnoliopsida > Asparagales > Amaryllidaceae > Allium > Allium cepa. The sequence continues at coordinate 724,238,492 of CM060932.1, read as the reverse complement.
CAGTTATAAAAATCATACCTTTAAAATTTCAATTTTATTTAATTTCGAATCAATTTCATATTTATCTTCCCACCTTATTCTCATTTAAGTTGTTATAAACTCCAGAAATATAATTTAAATAAATACTTAACCATATTATATCTTAACAAAATCAAACTTTATTATTAAACTTCTTTTATAAGTTTTAAGCTATATACAAAATAACATTTATAAAATATCCAAATCAGTATACAAAACCATAGAAAATCATTTCAAAATAATTTTATATATAGACCACGGTGTCTGTATATAATTCTCTACCCTATGGTCAAGTGATACGGATATTTATCATTTCAATCCGTAATTTAAAATAAAAATACGGTTATATATCATTTCAAACCGCAATCCCGAATGATACAAAAATGCATATCGACTTGCGGTTTATAACAATATAAAATACAACACCCATTCATCCAATTTCAATCATCAAACATTTATCACAATCATCATCAAACAATAACATCAATATAGAATAGATAATAAAAAAACAGGTACTTACTGGCAGTTACATTCAATAATAAATTAAATAACTATTTAACTGGCAGTTTATATGCAATAATAAATTTAATAACAATTTAATTCAATAAATTCAATTTAACTCAGATGAATAAAAATATGCCAACAGTCATAAATAAATTTCTAATCACATCAAAAATCAATTTAACAAACATAAGAAATTCTAAAAGTCGTGAGTGGGTTAAAACACTCACTTAGCGGAGAAAACCGTGCGTGGATTGGACCTCGTATGTAAAAGTTATGACGATTAGAATGGCAAAGATTTTAAATAAAATTTAAAATAAAACAAAATTCTCACCCTCACCGTACACATCACCTCTCACCCCCCAACAACACGAACACGTTCGATCTTAGATCTGCACACGCTATCGCCGCCTCGTCCAGAACGCACGCCGCTCCTTTCGGCCACCAGCCGCGCGCGCTACACGTCAAACTCCACCATCCCGAGCCCCCCCGGTGATCGCCCAGGCATCGCGCATGACACTAGATGGAGCCGCCGCCAACCATAAACGAAACCCTAACACCATTTTTGCCGCCGATCAGACCAACAGATCACCAAACAAACAACAACGATGAGAAGCACTCGTCAATCTCTACGTAACGATAACCTCCAATTGACGATCAGACGAAGTCGATCATGACTCGATGAACGGCCGTGGATAGTTCGTCGTTTCAGAAAAAATGATGCACCAGAACAGAATTTTTTTTACAGATCTGAGATGTGCTCGTCGAGTGCTTCGGATTAATATATAATTCGATATAGTTTGAGGAGATTAAATTTTGTAGTTGGATTTTGAATTGAAATTGGATTGAAGAGTTTTAGGGTTTTCAGCCATTGAGGAAGAGAAGCAACTGAAATTTCTATATGTACAGAAATGAGAAATAGAAAGGCTGCTAGGGTTTATAACAGGGTATTTATAGGGAAGGCTGAAAACAGTATAGATGGACGAGATTAATTTACATGATGAACGATAAATGGCCCAAAAGCCCGTTGGATTCCGAAACGAAAATAGGTCAACCCATATATCAAAATATACGTTTTTGAACATTTTAGAATCAATGGAATAGCTTTCGAGTCCAAATTCCATCGTACGAAGAAGTTATGCTAAAATCAAGTTATTCCAAATTGATTTCAACTAATTTCAGTTTAATTTATTTCAAGGCGTTTCAAGCCCGTACGATCAAACGACAAGTCCGATTGTTATGAAACTTGAAATCTTGCAATAATTCACCGTTACAGATCCGATGAAACTGGTTTCGTTGAAATCCGAGTCAGTGGCCAAAATGGCTATTTTCCAGTTAATTAAGTAAATTAATATTAAATTAATTAAATCACTATTTCAATCCAAATTCTATAATCTATAAATTTTATCACTTTTGATTTCTTAGACAATTATAATAACTTAAAAAATTTATTTATTAATTCAACATTATTTTTTTGCTAATTACCATATTTAATTTCAATTTTAATAACTGTAGAAATTACAAATTTAATTTTTCCATAATCCCATTTAATTGACCTTTCACTCTATTGTTCAATCCATTATTATCAAAAGGATGAAGTTAATATTGGTTCATGATTGTTTACATTAATATTCTCAGATTTCATCTAAATTTCCATTTATGTAATATTTAAATATTTAATTTCATTTAATTGCAATTAATCCTATTATCATAATTTTAATTCCAAGATTTTGACAAAACTTTATTTCCATTCCTTTTATTCAACCAATTGTCATATTATAAATAAGATTGACAATATTTCCAATTATTTCCTAAATTTACACTAACATAACTTTTAATTTAGATTTATTATAATTGATTACCGGTTTTAATTTAATATACTAAATAAATGGTTAACTTATACTTATTATTACCATTAACGTTTAATTTCACTTATAAGCTATTATTAACAACAAATGTTACAATTGATTTAGATCTAATTCGATAAATTAAATGAATGGGTAAACAATTAATAATTATCACTATTGCTAAATTTACTCACATTCATACTTAATTATCAACTAACAATTATTATAATTACTTATCTAGCATTGATTCTATCAAATTGCAATTTATTACGTATTATTTCATCAATTAATATAACTTTTGAATTTATTTTCCAATTCACTAATTTCAATCAATTATAACCTTACAATTGTTTCAATTAATAGGTATTGCACTAAATTAGTTATTATTCAACTTGAATAGACCTTATTACATAAATTTACATTCAGCTACTGTTAATCAATATATTATTCCATTGGTTGATTCAATACCCTTACTCTTATTTACTCATTTTCGATTTATATAACCAAGTGCAACAATTTACACTATTTAATTATTGGGATTTCACTCTAATTGTCAATAATTAATTTTAATTACCAATGCTACACTTGTTTCCTCATATTCAATTCATAGACAAATATACATTTTACTCTATTTAATTTGTTGTAATTTCATTCAGTTTATCAATAATTAGCTTTAATTATCATTGTTACGTTTTAATTTACTTATTATTTCATTAATAAGTTACAAAAATTTATTAAATTACCTAATTTATTTATCGAACTTTATGTGTCGTTACATATACATAATATATGCTAGGTAAAATTATTTCATTTACATGTATTTCAAAAGCAATATTGTGTCGGTATGTCCTATTAAGCGTTTAGAAATCCCTGTCGACTTTATAGCGTCCTATGTACCGACCAGAATTTATAAATATGAACATAACAAATTAACACAATACAAAACCTTTTATAACACTAACAAATACGTTTTCTCATATATATACACTCAACGACTCATTATAGGGTATTACTACCCTATTTAATATGAGTCAGACCCCGCAAAGCTAATGTTATCACTAAACCAAAGCTCTGATACTAAATGCAACGACCCATCTTTTTAGGTAGTTTAAATCGGCAATAAACCTCACATGTCATACTCAAACCATTAAAAATGGAGCATTGTTATGCGGTAAATAAGAAAAAGCAGGGAAAGAAAGAAACAAATACAGAATCTCGCCGTGGAATGACAAAATATAATAATCAAATAAATAGTTCATAAAGTTGTTCACAAATAGCCTTTGATTATACTTTTACAATACAGATCAGAGTACATACAACAACAATATATAAATAATGCAGTGGAACAACATGATGCAATGGTATGAATATAATAAATATGTAACAACCCGTAAATTTTGATAATTAAATTGGTTAATTTAATAAGATTTTTGTTATTTAATTTAGAAAGAAACAAAAAAACTTTATAGTTACAGTGAGGTGAATGTTAATTTGAAATGTAGCAATGGTAATTAAAGCTAATTATTGATAGTTTGAATGAAATTAAAATAAATGAAATAGTGTAAGTGTTATACTAGGCTATAAATTGAATATAAGGATACAAACGTAAATATTGAATTAATTAATGAATTAATATATAATGAATGGCAATTGAATAAAATCAATGCTCTGTAAGTAATTTTCATATTGGTTTGAAAATGATAAACTTATAAGAATGTGATTGAGAGTTAATGGAAACAATTATTATAAGTTACATATATATTTAACCCGTTAAATTGAATTGGAATTTATCACAACAAATGTAATTAAATATTATGTTAATGTAAACTAGGTTAGTATTTGGAGGTAATGTTAATTTTATTTATAATAATATGATAATTGGAAATAAAAAGAATGGAAATAAAGATTTATTTATTTATTGGAATTTAAAATTATAGTAATTGGGTTAATTGCAGATAAATGAAATTAAATATTAAAATTAATAAATGGATTTTTATAATTTTAAATTTATAAATTTTTGAATTTAATAGAAATGAAATTTAACGCTGAATTGATGAATAAATCAATATTAAAGTGACATCTAAATTTGTGTTAAATTATGGTGAATGTCCAATAATTTAAAATGAGAGAAATTGTGATTTATTAAATTTGAATTGAAATTTAATTTAATTAATTTAATATTAAGATATTTAATTAACTGAAAAATAGCCATTTTGGCCACTGACTCGAATTTCGATGAAACTAGTTTCGTCGGATCCGTAACGGTGAATTATTGTAGGATTTTAAGTTTCGTAGCGATCGGACTTGTCGTTTGATCGTGCGGGCTCGAAATGCCTAGAAATCGATGAAATTGAAATCAATTTGAAATAACTTGATTTTAGCATAACTTCTTCATACGATGTAATATGGACTTGAAACCTGTTCCATTGCATTTAAAATATTTAAAAACAAATATTTTGATATATGGGTTGACCCATTTCCGTTCCGTAATCGAAACGGGCTTTTCGGGTCAATTATCATTAAAAACTCAAACCAATCGGGCCCATTCCTTTCTATTTTGTTCTGCCTATATATATATCGTTATAAACCCCAACAGCCTTTTTATTTCTCATTTCTGTACGTATAAAAATTTCTGTTGCTTCTCTTCCTCAATGGCTGAAAACCCTAATCTTTCTAGTCCAATTTCAATTTCAAAAAAACAAAAAAACAAAAAACTTTTTTTGCGGATCTGCAGAAACTTCGGGTCAGTCTTCGGGTTTCAGAGGCAAAAACTAAGTGCAAGCACTGGGGATTCGAGGCGGTGGACCGAAGTTGAACCCAAAGTCGACATTGGACCAGAATTTTCCAATCTTCTAATTTTCATAACTTTTTCATAAAAGCTCGGATTCATGCACAATTTGTTTTGCTCGGATTATATTAGAATTACGGACATTTTGGTGCTGGTTTGGATGAATTTTGAGACCGTTCAAATTTGGACTTATTTTGGATTTAAGTTCAAAGGTAAGTGTTTTAACCCACTCACAATTTCTAAAATTTCTTATGTTTGTTAAATTGATTTATGATCTGATTTGAAATTTATTTATGACTGTTGGCATATTTTTAATCATCATCTCAGTTAAATTGAATTTATTGAATTAAATTGTTATTTAATTTATTATTGCATATTAATTGCAGTTAATGTTATTTAATTTATTATTGCATATAAACTGCCAGTAAAATTCTTGTTAAGTATTATCTGTCATTGATGTTATTGATTGAATTGGATGATGATTGTGATAAATGTTTGATGGTTGATATTGGATGAATGAATGTTGTATTTATATTGTTTTAAACCGCAAGTTCTTATGGATTTTTATTTTTCGGGATTGCGGATTGAAATGATATATAATCGTAGTTATGTTTTAAATTATGGATTGAAATGATAAATATCCGTACCACTTGACCATAGGATAGAAAATTATATACAAACACCATGGTCTATATATATATAAATATTTTGAAATTGATTTCTATGGTTTTTGAAAAGAAATACATGGTTTTATATAAATGTTGATTTTAGATATTACATAAATGCTATTATATATATATATATATAGTCAAATTCTTGACTTGAGCTATGTATCAATTTGTTAATATAAATAAGTTTAATAATAAAGTTTGATTTTATTTAAAATATAATGTGGTTAAGTATTTATTTAAATTATATTTTAATATAGAATTTATAATGATTTCAATAAATTAAGGTTGAGAGATAAATTGAAAATTGATTTGAAATTGTGTTTAATTTAGAATTTTATTTAATAAAAATCGATTTGGGACTCATCGAATGTGAGATTTTAAAGAATATGATTTCTAACTTGATTTCTTGTTTAAGGTTATATAAATGAATATATCAAGTTTGAATAAAGTGAGGGAAATATCCAGTTATTTGAAATTGGAGTTTATTTGAATGATATTGGAATTATTAAGTAAATATTTCAAAACTAAATAATAGTAAACTGAATTTGATATATATATATATAGAGTTAACAAATTTAGTTTTGAAGTGTTGAATATTGAAATCTTTGAAATCTATTGAAATGATTTATTTGGGGTTCGAATCTATATTTGAAATCGATATAAATTGAAATGGTTTATTGAAAACTGAAAGTGAGTTGAAAGTTATGAATTGAGATTTAATTTAAAGTTAATAAAATTGTGAAGTCGAGGAAATTATTTTACTGTATAAAGTAAAGATTAAATTTAAACTATTTTATTTTATATACTGTTTGGATATCCAAATCGTTTAAGTGGTGGAAGTTATAGTTTAGAAGCTATGAAATTCAAGGTATTATGTTATGAAATGTTATATTTCAAGCGTTTGGTTTCGAAATATTATAATTTTGAAAGTGATATGGTTTTAGAAAGGATATATTTGAAATGAAAACGATATCATATTGATTTAGTTTTAAAAGGGCAATGATATTTTGTTTTAAAGAATAAACTAATTTGAAATTGACCGCAGTGTTATAATAATGTTTGGTTGTTAAAGAGACCAGGATCGGAAGTTGTCATACTCTCTGCCAACTCCAAAATCCACTTTAACAACCATGTACGCGGTTGAGATTCTAGAATGAAGTAGTATGGTGGCAGCATTCCTTTGAGGTATATATGTGGACCCGACTTCCGTGAGTTGGCATAAGGTGGCTAAAAAAAGGAGCGATTGACGGGCTAAGAAGATAGCACCTTTTATCAGACACAGTCCTTCAATACCATTCTATTACTTTGTGATTGATTTGGACCTTTTTATTTTGGGGGTGTGGCTCGAGGTGGGCGGTAGTAGCTACTACACGTTACCAGCGGTTCAGAAGCGTAATTGGTATATCTACCCTGGCATTGCCTCGTTGCGCCGTGTCACCTACCCTAGCGCGTCTTGTACAAGTTTGATTTGTGTCGTACCTATGGAGTATCCTCTGGTAGCCTCCCGATTAGGAGGTATTACAGTACTGTATAGACTATTGGCACTATTACGTGTTAAGGGCTATATGGGTAATCCCTTAACGCTATTAAAAAGTAAGTTTATTTTACTATTAGACATTATTATAATAGCGAAATATTACTATATAGTAAATAGTTTAACGGATCCTTAGGAGTTGTAAATCCCAAACATCTCTTAAGTTACTGCACTCATGTTTGGCACTGGATAGGAGATGTCAATTCCCGTAAACATCTCTGACGCCGTTCCACTCATATGTATTTCCGTTGATTTGACTCCCATAAGATCTTTTAGTTTCGACTCGAATGTTTTGTCTTTTCGGTTCACACGGGTCAGTCTGAGCATTTCAGGATTCGAAGACCTTATTTCTGGAGGACGAAGATGAAGATTGTATTATTACTATTATTTATTATATTATTCCACTACCTACATACTTTTTCGCTACATTATTTATTATTCTTTGGTATGTGTAACTCTGATATGTGCTATATAAGCGTAATCAAATGTTTTGTAAAATTGATTCATGAACTGTTATTTGATTATTATATTTTGTCATTCCGTTGTGAGATTCTATTTGTTTTATTTCCTTCTCTGCTTTTCTTATTTACCCCATAACAATCCGCCCTTTTGTATGGTTTGAGTCTGACGTGTGTGGTTTGTTGTCGATTTAAAGCGTACAAAAAGCGGGATGTTACATCTGGTATCAGAGCTTTGGTTTAGCGATAAACCATAGCTTTGTGGGGTCTGACTCTTTACTAATAGGGTAGTAATACCCTATGATGAGTCGCTGAGTCTGCATATATATATATATATATATATATATATATGAGAGAGCGTATTTGTTAGTGTTATGAAAAGTTTTATATTATTTTAATTTGTTCCGCTTTGTACTTATAAATTCTGGTTGGTGCATGGTGCATATATATATTAATATTTGTTTTGAATATAGGTGACTGAAATAATTTTGCCTATTATATTTTATATATACAAAATAAATTTTATAAAGGTTATATTTGGTTGTAATATATTGGTTATTAGGTAGTGAAATTTGTAAATATTGATTGAAAATTTTAGAACTTAAGTTCCGGCGTTTTGAAAATTTCTTTCGAATGATTTTGGAATATAGTAATAATATTATTAGAAGTATTTTCTGATATAAATATTTCAAATATAAATTGAAAGAATTGTTTTGAAGAAATTTTGGAAAAAATAAGTTCTGTACTCCCCTCTCTGTCGCTGAAAAATAATTTTGGTGATGAGTGCACTCATCATCAACATTCATTTTTGAGTTTTGAAGTGGAAGGCCACTGTTGTAGTTATACTACAGATTTATTTTGATAAAAAAAAGTAAATTTCAAATTGTTTAAATATAATTGGATATATAAATTGTAAGTATATACATCTATCTATTATTTTAAAATGATTTGAAATTTAACCCGGTATTTAGTTCTTAAGTTTCCGCTAATTAATGGTTCAATTATTGTAGTGAAATGGAACGTAACTAATTAATAATTGGAACCTCTAATTTGAATAACAAATTAATGCTCGGTTATAAACAAAATTTCAAGAAAGTTGAAATTGTAACCTATCAACAAAGGATATGATTATTGAACATTAAATTAGTTAAAAGAAATGAGAAAAACTTGTATAACTTTCAATTACATTCTTAAAGGCACATATATAACTTATCGAATATTAAAAGTTCTAATGTTTAATAAGGAAATGTAATAGGATATTATACAAGTAAAAATTTGAAATAATGGAAGTATTCAATAAAATTCTTTAATAAATAAGAATTTGATGTTGTAGTTGTTATAAACTTATGTATGATTGAAATATTACTATAATAAATTGTGACAGAAAGTAAGTATTATAAGAAAGTAATTAAAAACTTAAGTAGACGAATTGATATGCTAAGAAATTGAATTGAACATAAATACTATAAACAAATGAATGTAAATAAATGAAGTTATGCAATAATGAATGAATAAATAAATATAATGCAATAAAAAGAAACTGACATGACCTGAATAAATGAAAATGAAAATGAATAATTGTAAGTAATAAATGAAAGTAAATGAAATAAACACTGAATGAGTGGATGGAAATGAAAAATTGCAAGAAATAAATGTAAATTAAAAAGATAAATCATTATATGAATGAAAAGGAAATCAAACAACAAATGTTATGAAATGAAATTAATACGACTGAACTTGATCTATTGTTTGGAATTGTTGTTTTTTTTTGTTTATGGTTATTTGGGAAAGGATACTTTAAATTCATTTGGATGTATGAATAATCTATTTAGTTTCATCTAAGACTGCTGAGTAAATGGTGCACTTAGTAGTTTATTTTCCATTCCGTACAATTTAAAGTTTTAAACCCGAATAACTATTTGTTTTGTTCGACGTGAATGGATACTTGATTTATGCTAAATGTATATGTTGATTGTATGTCGGTTGCAAGTGATGGTTTTTTATATTGATTGTTCGTTAGTGGTTGAAACAACTTCAAATATTTCATTCAATATAAGTATTAACTCTTTGGATTATATAAGTGAAATACAGGTTATGGAAGCAATTGCTACTGCTTTTGGTTATATAATTAAGCGTTAATTGTCCAACAAATAGGTACGTTATCGGATTACGGTTTTATAGCGTTATTATATTGTTTTTCTCGTTGTTGGGGAGATATTATTTTTAGATATTGTGATATATATTGTTATATTTGATATCATATTTTCTCCCGAGCCTCTCCGTACAAAGGAGACTGCCAAAAAATTTCGTAAATTTTGGACTTAGAATTTTTTTTAAAATGTTTTCCAAACTTTATTAATTTGAGTATAAAAGATTTAACGGTTATAAAATTGGTATATTTTATTTAAATATTTAATTTTGTAAATTTATTGGTTTATAAAGTTAATATTTTTGAATAAGATGTATTGTTTACTCAATTTTTTCCTTCCCTCCTTTTTCCTTTTCAGGGACGAAATGTTTTGAGTGGGGGAGAGTGTAACGACTCGCAAATTTTGATAATTAAATTGGTTAATTTAATAAGATTTTTGTAATTTAATTTAGAAAGAAATAAAAAAACTTTATAGTTATAGTGAGGTGAATGTTAATTTGAAATGTAGCAATGGTAATTAAAGCTAATTATTGATAGTTTGAATAAAATTACAATAAATGAAATAGTGTTAAGTGTTATACCAGGCTATAAATTGAATATAAGAATACAAACGTAAATATTGAATTAATTAATGAATTAATATATAATGAATGGCAATTGAATAAAATCAATGCTCTGTAAGTAATTTTAATATTGGTTTGGAAATGATAAACTTATAAGAATGTGATTGAGAGATAATGGCAACAATTATTATAAGTTACATATATATTTAATCCGTCAAATTAAATTGGAATTTATCACACCAAATGTAATTAAATATTATGTTAATGTAAACTAGGTTAATATTTGCAGGTAATGTTAATTTTATTTAAAACAATATGATAATTGGAAATAAAAAGAATGGAAATCAAGATTTATTTATTTATGGGAATTTAAATTATAGTAATTGGGTTAATTGCAAATAAATGAAATTAAATATTTAAATTAATAAATGGATTTTGGAATTTTAAATTTATAAACTCCTGAATTTAATGGAAATGAAATTTAACGCTGAAATTGATGAATGAATCAACATTAAAGTGACATCTAAATTTGTGTTAAATTATGGTGAACGTCCAAGTAATTTAAAATGAGTGAAATTGTGATTTATTAAATTTGAATTGAAATTTAATTTAATTAATTTAATATTAATATATTTAATTAACTGAAAACTAGCCATTTTGGCCACTGACTCAGATTTCGACGAAACTAGTTTTATCGTATCCGTAAGTGAGAATTATTGTAGGATTTCAAGTTTCGTAGCGATCGGACTTGTCGTTTGATCGTGCGGGCTCGAAACGCCTAGTAATCAATGAAATTGAAATCAATTGAAATCAATTTGAAATAATTTGATTTTAGCATAACTTCTTCATACGATGGAATTTGGACTTGAAACCTATTCATTGTGTTTAAAATATTTAAAAACATATATTTTGATATATGGGTTGACCCATTTCCGTTCCGTAATCGAAACGGGTTTTCGGGTCAATTATCGTTAAAAACTCAAACCAATCGGGTCCATTCTTTTCTTTTTTGTTCTGCCTATATATATATATATATATGTCATATAAACCCTAGTAGCCTTTTTATTTCTCATTTCTATACGTATAGAAATTTCTGTTGTTCCTCTTCCTCAATAACTGAAAATCCTAATCTTCCCAATCCAATTTCAATTCCACAAAAAAAACAAAAAAACTATTTTGCGGATCTGTAGAAACTTCGGGCCGCGCTTCGAGTTTCAGAGGAAAAAACCCTGCATCAACTTCAGATCAGGAAGAAAATGACTCGGGTCACTTCGGTTTTTTTGGAAAAAACTCAGAGCAAGCACCGGGGATTTGAGGCGGTGGACCGAAGTTGAACTCGAAGTCGACCCTGGACCAGAATTTTCCAATTTTCTAATTTTCATAACTTTTTCATACGAGCTCGGATTCATGCGTGGTTTGTTTTGCTGGGATTGTATTAGAATTACGGACATTTTAGCGCAAGTTTGGATGAATTTTGAGACCGTTCAAATTTTGGGCTTATTTTGAATTTAAATTCAATTTAAATTCAAAGGTGAGTGTTTTAACCCACTCACAACTTCTAAAATTTCTTATGTTTGTTAAATTGATTTATGATGTGATTTGAAATTTATTTATGACTATTGGCATATTTTTAATCATCATCTCAGTTAAATTGAAATTATTGGATTAATTTTTTATTTAATTTATTATTGTATATAAATTGCTAGTTAATTTGTTATTTAATTTATTATTGCATATAAACTGCCAGTAAATTCTTGTTAAATATTATCTGTTCTATATTGATGTTATTGATTGAATTGGATGATGATTGTGATATATGTTTGATGATTGATATTGGATGAATGGACGTTGTATTTTATATTATTATAAACTGCAAGTTGTTATGGATTTTTATTTTTCGGGATTGCGGTTTGAAATGATATATAACCGTATATATGTTTTAAATTATGGATTGAAATGATAAATATCTGCATCACTTGACCATAGGATAGAAAATTATATGCAGACACTGTGGCCTATGTATACAAAAATATTTTGAAATTGATTTCTATGGTTTTTGGAAAGAAATACATGGTTTTATATAAATATTGATTTTAGATATTACATAAATGCTATTCTATATATTTAATCAAATGCTTGACTTGAGCTATGTATAAATTTGTTGATATAAATAAGTTTAATAACAAAGTTTGATTTTATTTAAAATATAATATACTTAAGTATTTATTTAAATTATATTTTTATATAAAATTTGTAATGATTTCAATAAATTAAGGTTGAAAGATAAATTGGAAATTGATTTAAAATTGTATTTAATTGAGAATTTTATTTAATAAAAATCGATTTGGGACTCACTGAATTTGAGATTTTAAACAATATGATTTCTAACTTGATTTTTTGTTTAAGGTTATATAAATGAATATATCAAGTTCGAATAAAGTGAGGGAAATATTCTATTATTTGAAATTGTAGTTTATTTGAATGATATTGGAATTATTAAGTAACTATTTCAGAACTGAATAATAGTAAACTGAATTTAATATATATATATATATAGTTAACAAATTTAAATTTGAAGTGTTGAATATTGAAAGCTTTGAAATCTATTGAAATAGTTTATTTGGAGGTTCGAATGTGTATTTGAAATCGATATAAATTGAAATGGTTTATTGAAAACTGAAAGTGAGTTGAAAGTTATGAATTGAGATTTAATTTAAAGAGAATAAAATTGTGAAGTCGAGGAAATTATTTTACTTTATAAAGTAAAGTTTAAATAATTTTATTTTATATATTGGTTGGATATCCAAATTGTTTAAGTGGTGAAAGTTATGGTTTAGAAGCTATGAAATTCAAGGTGTTATGTTTTGAAATGTTATATTTCAAGCGTTTGGTTTCGAAATATTATAATTTTGAAAGTGTTATGGTTTTAGAAAGGATATATTTGAAATGAAAACGATATCGTATTGATTTGGTTTTGAAAGGGAAATGATATTTGGTTTTAAAGAATAAACTATTTGGAAATTGACCGTGGTGTTATAATAACGTTTGGTTGTTAAAGAGACCGGGATAGGAAGTTGTCATACTTTTTGCCAACTTTGAAAACCACTTTAACGACCATGTACGCGGTGGAGATTCCAAAATGAAGTAGGATGGTGGCGGTGTTCCTTTGAGGTATATACGTGGACCCGACTTCCGTGAGTTGGCATAAGGTGGCTAAAACAGGAGCGATTGATGGGCTAAGAAGGTAGCACCTTTTATCGGACACACTCCTTCGATACCATTCTATTACTTCGTGATTGATTTAGGCCCTTTCGATTTTGAGGGTGTGGCTCGAGGTGGCGGTAGTAGCTGCTGCGCGTTACCATCGGTCCGGAGTGTAATTGGTATATCCACGCTGGCATTGCCTAGTTGTGGCGTGTCACCTACTCTAGCGCGCCTTGTACGAGTTTGATTTGTGTCGTACCTATGGAGTATCCTCTGGTGGCCTCCCGATTAGGAGGTATTACGGTACTGTATAGACTATTGGCACTATTACGTGTTAAGGGCTATATGGGTAACCCCTTAACACTATTAAAAAGTAAGTTACTATTAGACATTATTATAATAGCGAAATATTACTACATAGTAAATAGTTTAACGGATCCTTAGGAGATGTAAATCCCAAACATCTCTTAAGTTACTGCACTCACGTTTGGCACAGGATAGGAGATGTCCAATCCCGTAAATATCTATGACGCCGTTCCACTCATATGTTTTTCCGTTGATTTAACTCACATAAGATCTTTTAGTTCTAACTCGAATGTTTTGTCTTTTCAATTCGCTCAGGTCAGTCTGAGCATTTCAGGATTCAAAGACCTTATTTCTGGAGGACGAAGATGATGATTGCATTATTATTATTATTTATTATATTATTCCACTACCTGCATACTGTTCTACTGCATTATTTAATATTCTATGGTATGTGTAACTTAGATATGTGTTGTAGAAATATAATCAAATGTTTTGTAAAACAGCTTCATGAACTGTTATTTGATTATTATATTTTGTCATTCCGCTGTGAGATTCTGTTTGTTTTATTTCCTTCTATGCTTTTCTTATTCACCCCAATAACAATTCGCCCTTTTGTATGGTTAGAGTGTGACGTGTGTGGTTTATCGTCGATTTAAAACGTACAAAAGGCGAGATGTTACAAAATAATATAGTAGTACTAAATCTTTATCTTCATCCTCCAAAGAAGAAGTCTTTGATACAAAGAAAAACTCAGACTGACCCGAGCGAGAAAAGAGAAACCACTCAAGTCAGAACTAAAAGATCTTATATAAGTTAAATCAATAATAAATAAATATGAGTGTAGCGGCGTCAGAGATGTTTACGGGTTTGACATCTCCTATCCAGTGTCTAACATGAGTGCAATAACTTAAGAGATGTTTGGAGTTTACATCTCCTAAGGATCCATTAAACTATCTACATACATAATACAATAAACTATTATAATAGTGTCTACAATAAAGTAAAGTATTAAAATAGTGTTAAGGCATTACTCATATCCCCCTTAACACATTTGTATATTCCCACAGTCTATACAATACTGTAAGCTCCTCCATAAGGTTTACTCAGATGGCACTCCATAGGTATGGTACAAACCAAACTCGTAAAAGGCACGATAGGGCATGTAAACACGGCACTCGAGACAATGACAAGGTAGGATTTTACCAATTGCGGATCCGGACTGGTGGTAACGCATAGCAGCTACTATCGCCTACCTCGGAACATACTTCCATAATCAAAATCAATGGGTGGCCACCAAATCATCACAAAGTCATAATATGGTATTGAAGAAGCATGTTTGATAGGAGGAATGACCTTATTTAGCTCGACGTGGCTCCTGTTTTAGTCACATCTAAGCGACTTATGGGAGTCAGGATCACGTAAATACCTTATACAGAATCGTTCGTAAACCATCCTACTTCATTTGTGGAATCTCCACCATGTACATGGTTGTTAAAGTGGTTTTCGGTATTGGCAGATTGTATAACAATACCGAATCCCGGTCTCTTTAACAAGAAAACGCTTATTTCACACCGGATGGTTCTTTTACATTTTCAAAACTAATTCATAATTGGTATCAAAATATCATATTCTCAAAACCATATCACTTTCGAAATCATATTCACTTTTGAAGTTATATTCACTTTTGAAATTATCGATAAGATAGGTTAGTTAAATCCTCGTTCCAAAATCATCATATTTACTCAAATATGTCATTTCACTAGCAAACATCATCTCAAATCTCAACTTAGGTTATTTAATTATTTAATTATATTAGCTTTTAAATCAAGGATTTAAATATAACCACTTCCACTTTTACAATTTAGAATTTAGAAAATAGTATTGATAGTTACAAATAGTTTAAATAATTTAGTATAGTTTGAAAATATAATTTAAATGGTTTGAAATACTTTAAAATAATTTAAAAAGTGGATTAAAATAGTTTATTTAGATTTAAAATAGTTTTAGCAGAATTAAAACAGATTAAATAGATTAAAAATAGATTAAATAGATTTAAAATTTGTTAAATATACTTAAAATAGATTAAATAAATTTAAAATAGAATAAATAAATTTAAAATAAATTAAATAAATTTAAAATAGATTAAAATGGGTAAAATAGTTTAAAATAGATTCAGTTGGATTAAATAGATTATAATAGATTAAAATAAATTAAAATAGTTTAAATTGATTAAATTAGTTTAAAATAGACTTCAAAGTCATATTCAAACATTTCAATAACTCAATTTCGATAAAATTCATTTATATTTGATAATTAAATTTTGAAATTCCAATTTAAATCCTTTGAATAGTGTTCGTCGACGAAAGTTCTATCGGTTTAGAAAACCATCGAACGAATTTAAATTGAAAATAACCGTAAGCGCACGGCGTACACTTGTAGTACGGGGCGAATACGAGTCGATCCACATGGAATTGTTGATTTAAATTTCCTACTTAATCAAATTATACCAAAGTCGAGAGTGCGTTTAAGCTAGAAAATGAGAAAATGAACTAACGAACAAAAAGAAAAGAAATGCAAATATGAGAGTTAAATGACAATTTAGAGAATAAATCCACTCTCTAGATCATGTAGTTCAACACATGAAATCATGATCTCTCTTTTATGGTCATTAGTGTTTTAATTGATGTGTTTATCATAAGTATGACATATTTGAGCTATTGATTAGCCAACATAAGCCATCAAACTATAACACACCCCTTAAAACACTTACTAACTTTCATGAAACTTGACAAAGAAAATGAAAATGAAATCTATTTTAAGTATGGCCTATTAACTATTGATTAGAAACATAGACCATCAAATTTTAATTTCAAATCACTTTATTATGCCATAATCATATATTCATGAAGAGGCATTTGTGTTAGTGATTGTTTAAGCATCGCCTATTTGGTGTCAACAATATAGACTATCAAATTCAAAGCAAAGACAACAAATTAAACCACTTCAATCATTCTCATTAAGCACAAAAAGAGAGCATGAATTGACAAAATGTTGAAGCTACATTAATTAGAGAGCTTCATTACCCCTAAATTTAAGGGGTTTGGCCTCTCATATTTGTCATCATATGAACAAATGCAACAAGCAACATTGAATAAAAAGAAGAGGAAAAAGAGAGAAAAATGAAAGGAAAAATTATTCTACTTGCATAAAAGAGAAGAGATCTACACTACAACATGAAAGTAAATGAACATGAAAAGGATGGATTATTACTTAACTCGTATTTTCAACAATTTCATTAAGATCTTCATTATCAATTTCAAAAGTTGTTATTTGAAAATCGTCGATTTGTGTCAAAGATGAATTATTACTTAACTCGTCACACGTTGGGATTTCGTTTTTTTGTTCACGTTGTTTCATATAAGTTTCAAACAACGAATCCATGTGATCATCGTAAATTTCGTTCATTTGTTCTACAAAATCCAATTTGTAGTTATTACATTGAGAATTTTCGATTTGGATTTGCTGAGAACAAAAATTTTCACTCGTAACATGGTTAAGACTATTCCCATTACCAAATTCGTTTGAAAAGTTGTTCCCATTTTCATGTTGAGGTTGAAATTCATTTTGGAGTTCGAAATTAAATTGGCATGGGTTATAATCGTAATCGTTTGAATTTTGAATTGAATTCAAATTTTGAAATCCTTGACTCGAGTTATTACACAAATAAGAATTACATAAATCATTTATCTCCTGATTTTGTCGTGTAGAAAGTTCGAGTAAAGATGAAATCATTTCAATGCTATTTTCAAGAGTCGAAGGTTGGTCATCGTTTTGAAAATTTTGTGGTTCAAAACTCAAATCGTTTAAACAATAGTTATCGCTAAAATATCCATATGAATTTGGAGTGAAATTATATGAATTATATTGATTTTCACAACTATTGTTAAATTCACGTAAGTGGGGAAACTCGAACATTTTCAAGAATGTTTTTTTTAAAGAAAAATATTTACAAATAGAATTTATTTTTCAAAAGGGAAATTGATTTTTGTTTTGTATTTGGATTTTCAAATTTTTGGCTTTTTTAGAAAGGTTTTTTTTTGGATTTTTGTTTTTCTAAATTTTCTTTGGAATTTTGGAATTACAAGGGAAAAGGATTCAAAAATTTCAAAGAAAAAGTAAAAGGAATATTTACATTTTTTTTAGTTTCGGATTTTTGAAATTTTTTTAGCTTTTTTTTAAATATGCATGAACTAATGCGACTAAATGCATGCAAGCGTTAATTACAAATGATCTATCCTAAGTTAATCCAAAATTGTATAATCACAAATTGTCTTAAATCAACAAGATAGTTCTCAGCCAGGTAACAGACAGGATTTATCGGTGCACCACGAATCACCGTAGCAATACAACCGAAGGTTTAAGTACCTTCAGAGGAACAATTCAGTATAATATTTACGAATCACCGTAATATTTATAACTAATTATTGTTCTGCCGTAGCCTAGATACCAAGAAATTAAATTGTTCAAAGAAGACAAATTGTCAAATACAACAAAGAGCTATCGTTATTATTAATCAAAATCTAAGATGAAATGCAAAACTGAAATTAAATGTGTACTAACAATGCAACTACGAATGGATTTTTATTTTTTTTTCAATTTTCAATTTTTTTTAAAATATATGCAAACAAACGACAATGCAAGGCAAATAAAAACAATAGATATAGCAAGCAAGCAGTTTATTTTTTTTGGCAAGTAAGGCGAATTAGTTTGGCAGTAGAGTGAAGCACGTGAATGATTCTTCCTTATCTGCTTCTTCAACCTGAAAATAAAACAAGATATATATACAGTTTTTTCCCTAAAGGTTAGAATGGAACTTCAAACTATTGAAAACCAAACAAAACAAAACAATTTTAGAAACTAAAAACAAATTAAACAAAACTAAAAACAGAATAGGCAAACACTTTATTTTTTAAAAGATGGTAAAGGAGAGGAAAAAAATTAAAACAAAACAAGATAGCACAAATAAAAAAAAAGATTCGGCCTAAAACCAAACCCGACCCCACTATTGAAAACTAGTCCAAACTCAAAATATCCTTATCAACAAACAAACGTAATTGAACAAGTTAAGCAACAAAATCAAAATTTTCCTTCTCAGTTCGCAATTTTTCACTTCGAAATTAAACTTTCCACGTCCCTTAAATTTATTTTGGTTTCATTCTAGAGTAAAGGTGTGGTCGAGGTGATTGCAAGCGTCGAAGGCCGCTGCAGTTCAAGGAGGCTTTGCAGTGGTTCACGAGTTTGAGGCGAGGAGGCGGTGTCAGGTGATGGGTTTTGGTCATTCGATTGATGAGTTGTTGGAGGTGGCGCGCGAGTTGCTTGTGAAAGGCGATTGAGAATTGGGTTGGAGGACTTCACGATTTTGGTGGGCTTCAAGTGCTTCGAGTGTCGCAGTGGTGGACTGTCGAATTATGGTTTTTGGGTGTGGTTTTTGGATATAGAGAAGCTCGATGGTATGGGTTTGACTGATGAAGTACGTGTATGTGGTTAAAGAAGTAAAGTTTTTTTTTTGGGTTTCTTTTTTTATTTTTCGGTTGTTTGGAACATTGAGGCTGGGACTGTGAAAGAAGATGCAAGGAGATGTTGATGATCGATTTTTGTGATAATGGAGTGACAGAATTGTTAAAGGAGATGTTGTCCTTTCAGTTTCTTGACATAGTGAAAGATGGAGGCAGTTGCCAGAGGTTGTGATGTGGTGATCTGAAGTTAGATGGTGATGTAGAGGCAAGCTTGAATGGGATGTGGTGAAATTGTATGCACTGTGCACTGGAATAATAAAGTTTGTTTGGCAGAGAAGTATGTAAGCAGAGAAGGTTGTGTGAAATGGAAGAGCTGATCAATGGATATGAGATCGAGTAGCACCGTCAGGTGGTGATTGCTGCTGGATATGGGGTTTGTGGTTCAGGTTGAGGAGGTGAAGTTAAATTTTGGGTATAGCCAGAGGTAGGTAATGTTTGTACTTGTTGTAGTGAGAAGTGGAGATGGAATTGCAATGTTATGAAGGTGGTCAGGGTGCAGTCAAGTGGTATGGCAGTGAAATGTTTTGGTTTTTGACAGAGGTTGAGTAGAAGGAAAGTAAAAGGCAGTGGTCGTAAGTTGTTTGACTGTGGCTCAGTGATGTAAGTGGTGAAATATTGAATTGTGGCAATGTAATAGTAAAGAGGAGTCTTTGCTGTGGCACTGTCAGGTTGTTTTGTGGAGGATGGTGCACAGATATGTGCAGGATTGGGAAGTGAGTGGATGTTTTGTGGTTGACAGGGGATGGAAGGCAGTGGCAAGGTAGTGACCAGAGGAGTTGAAGTTTGGTCTATGTGAAGTTTGGTGATGGGGAAGTTGTTATTGAAGTTTTGATTGTGCACTGGCGATTGTTCAGAGGAATATTGGTGGTTCAGGGAAGAAATGTGGAGTGAACTGAGAAGAAATTGGAGGAATGACAGTTTCTATTGGGAGTTGAATATCAGCTGAGGCACTGTAGCAAATAGAGAGTGAAAACAGTTTTGTAAACAGAGAGTGAAAATACTGTAAACTGTAAAACAATGCAAATGTATGCACAATGTAAAATGTGAGATGCAATGAAATATATTTTTTCTTTTTCAAATGAAAGTGTGGTTTTATTTTGAAATGAACTTGTGTATGTTTTTTTTAGTATGAAATGCAAATGCAAATGCAAATTGTAAACAAAACACTTGAGAACAATAACACACAAACAAAATGCAAACAAAAATCAAACATTTTTTTAAATATGTAAACAAACACACAAAATACAAACAATAAAATCAAATAACACTAATCCGAAGAATAGAAAATTAAAATCAAAACAAATCCCCGGCAACGGCTCCAAAAACTTGTTCGTTGACGAAAGTTCTATCGGTTTAGAAAACCGTCGAACGAATTTAAATTAAAAATAACCGCAAGCACACGACGTACACTTGTAGTACGGGGCTAATACGAGTCGATCCACAGGGAATTGTTGATTTAAATTTCCTACTCAATCAAATTATACCAAAGTCGAGAGTGTATTTAAGCTAGAAAATGAGAAAATGAACTAACTAACAAAAAGAAAAGAAATGCAAATATGAGAGTTAAATGACAATTTAGAGGATAAATCCACTCTCTAGATCATGTAGTTCAACACATGAAATCATGATCTCTCTTTTATGGTCATTAGTGTTTTCATTGATGTGTTTATCATAAGTATGGCATATTTGAGTTATTGATTAGCCAACATAAGCCATCAAACTATAACACACCCCTTAAAACACTTACTAACTCTCATGAAACTTGACAAAGAAAATGAAATCTATTTTAAGTATGGCCTATTAACTATTGATTAGAAACATAGACCATCAAATTTTAATTTCAAATCACTTTCTTATGCCATAATCATATATTCATGAAGAGGCATTTGTGTTAGTGATTGTTTAAGCATAGCCTATTTGGTGTCAACAATATAGACTATCAAATTCAAAGCAAAGACAACAAATTAAACCACTTCAATCATTCTCATTAAGCACAAAAAGAGAGCATGAATTGACAAAATGTTGAAGCTACATTAATTAGAGAGCTTCATTACCCCTAAGTTGAAGGGGTTTAGCCTCTCATATTTGTCATCATATGAACAAATGTAGCAAGCAAAATTGAATAAAAAGAAGAGGAAAAAAAGAGCAAAATGACAGGAAAAATTATTCTACTTGCATAAAAGAGAAGAGATCTACACTAAAACATGAAAGTAAATGAACATGAAAAGGAAAGAGCATATATTAAATTGCATAAAATAAAAAAGATTACATAAAATAAAAATGGTTAAGTAGCCATGAAAAGAGAAAGAGGAGCTTTCATTTTATTTTTGATCTAAACTAAACTAAAGAGAAGGAGGCCTAAGAGAGGCTAAGAGAAGAGATGAAGATTACATGAAACATAAGGGGTATATATACAAGTTTTGAAAACCTAATTCACTTTTTGGGGAACGCCCAAAATGCCCATTAGGAAGTGTGGAGGCCAAGTAATCATTAACATGTCTTAATCCCCCATTAAGTGTAAATGAAACCATTAACTCCATAAGCATGTGCATTAGCCTTTAATTTGTACATTAAGATAGGTGGGTAGGTGGGGTCCTCCATGATCTTCACTTTGAATTATTTCCACCTTCATTCCTTTATATCCATTTTGCGCATGCATGTTTCTTCATGAACCCACTAATATGAGAAGCTAAATTCCTACAAAATATTATAGAAATTTCCAATTAAATTCTCTCAAATTAATATACGTGCACAAATGGCCATTTTGCCCTTATGTGAAGATGAATATGTGAAAATTTGGAATTAATATGAATTTTGGTTAAAACAAGTTAAAATACCCAATATGATCATTTATTTAATTTAAATAGAATAAATATGGTGGTAAAAATATGCACATTTACGTGCACATCAAATACCCCCACACTTATCTTTTTATTCGTCCTCGAGTGAAGAAAAACTAAGATAAATCCGTTTTCGTAGGGAGCACAATTGCATTGAGCGTATGCAACAAGCCGTTAAAACTCTGGGTGTCCCCAGTAGGTCGAGTGTTGTCTCGTGAGGGTTTTCAGCGGATACTACCCACAAAATCCACATGCAGGATGAAAATATTTACAAAATGCAAGATTTATTTACAAAGAGATAAACACGAATTTTTGAAAATATTTACAATGAAGGATTTACTTTTATATCGACACAAATAAGTTAAATATAGGTTTTGGTTATTATCTTGAAATTTTTTAGTCATTTACTCATCAAAATTTTCAACAAAAATGAAGTTATCATAACAAATAGACTATAGTTTAACTTGTTGTTTCGGTAGATAACAAAGTGTAATTATAAAATGGATCCTTAGTTGATTATCAAAGTTTATCAAAGTGGTATTTTCATTTCTTTTCAATAACAAATCAAATCAAATAAGTAAAAATAGCGTTAGGATTTCAACTGCTTGCTCTCATTATTTGCAAGAAAAATTACACACCTAGCTCAGGTAAACTGAGGCCAGATATACCACCCATGCACTGCCTTTCGGGCTTATGTGAGGGGAGTACAAAGCATGGCGAGTGTACAAACTTTCGTGCATACACCTATCGACCGTAAGTGGTTTTCATTAAGTCTGTTTTTTTACATGTATTCCAGACATGCATAACCGTGAGGACTTTTAAATGAGTATGAAAGCACATAATCAAAGATTCCAAGTAATTCACCCATGCATAACCGTGAGGACTTTTAAATGAGAGTGAATACTTGGATGTTATTTTTTTTTATTTTTTTTATTTTTTTAAGAGAGAGAGGCTGTTTTGCAAAATCATCTTAGTACCATTTAACTTAGAAGACTAAAAAATGTTATATCCTTTACTTAAATCAACCACTTTTTAAAACAAAGATTTTCAATTAGGATGTACTTCATAATTAACACATATGAATCTTCCTATATACTAGTTAAATCATTATTATTTGTAATCAAATTTCATTTTTATTTTTGTTTAGACAAATAAATTTCCAAAAATTTCAATTTAATAAACAAAAACCATATATTTATCTTATAGTGTTTCTTTTAAAAATAAGTCAAAATTCTAAAAAAAATCTTCTTTTGTTTTTGAATTTTTTTTTGGAGTTTTTGGAAGAAAAATGAAAAATTAATCCAAAAAAATCAAGAAGAAGATGAGTCTCCCCCACACTTGATTTTGACTGTGTCCCCACAGACAAAGGCGTGTTTATTATTATTTACATGAAAATGAATGTATTTACACGACATCAGAAAGTATATTGCCAAAAAGTAAATGAAACGGTCTTCCAAAGACCGATTCATTTGTCTCGTCAAGTATACGAGACACAACTTAAGCTCGAAAAACCAAACCATAAAAGATTTTGAAGTCGAATGTGATTTGGAAAAATGAATGTCGTCTTATTAAAAATCTTACGAGTTGTTTTATTTTCGATGATTTTTGGGGTAGATATAACGATTGATTGAAATTCACATTTATTTTCAACAAATTGAAATTCAAGTTGGTCATTGAAAAATTCTTCAAAATTATTGATTTCAAAATCGTGATGTAAATCGTCCCCTTTGGAATCCAACAACTCATCTTCAAAAAGTCCAAAGAAACTGTGTTCGTTAAATTCGTCTTCCTTTGTTGGATTATCAACAACTTCATTGCGTATCTCAAGTTCAAAATCCAAAGTAGTTGTATTCAAATTTTCGAAATCGAGAAAAGGAAGATTGAATTTTAAATTTGGTTCCACACCCTCAAAAGAATTAAAATCCAATTTAATTATCGTATTCTCAACAACTTGATTAAGATCGTCATTATCAATTTCAAAAGTTGTTATTTGAAAATCGCCGATTTGTGTGAAAGATGGATTATTACTTAACTCGTCGCACGTTGGGATTTGGTTTTGTTGTTCACGTTGTTTCATATAAGTTTCAAACAACGAATCCATGTGATCATCGTAAATTTCGTTCATTTGTTCTACAAAATCCAATTTGTAGCTATTACATTGAGAATTTTCGATTTGGATTTGCTGAGAACAAAAAATTCACTCGTAACATGGTTAAGATTATTCCCATTACCAAATTCGTTTGAAAAGTTGTTCCCATTTTCATGTTGAGTTTGAAATTCATTTTGGAGTTCGAAATTAAATTGGCATGGGTTATAATCGTAATCGTTTGAATTTTGAATTGAATTCAAATTTTGAAATCCTTGACTCGAGTTATTACACAAATAAGAATTACATAAATCATTTATCTCTTGATTTTGTCGTGTAGAAAGTTCGAGTAAAGATGAAATCATTTCAATGCTATTTTCAAGAGTCGAAGGTTGGTCATCGTTTTGAAAATTTTATGGTTCAAAACTCAAATCGTTTAAACAATAGTTATCGCTAAAATATCTATATGAATTTGGAGTGAAATTATATGGATTATATTGATTTTCACAACTATTGTGAAATTCACATAAGTGGGGAAACTCGGACTTTTTCAAGAATGTTTTTTTTAAGAAAAATATTTACAAATAGAATTTATTTTTCTAAAAGGAAATTGATTTTTGTTTTGTATTTGGATTTTCAAATTTTTTTGGCTATTTTAGAAAGGTTTTTTTTTGGGATTTTTGTTTTTCTAAACTTTTTTTTGGATTTTTGGAATTACAAGGGAAAAGGATTTAAAAATTTCAAAGAAAAAGTAAAAGGAATATTTACAGTTTTTTTTTTAGTTTTGGATTTTTGATATTTTTTCAGTTTTTTTTTAAATATGCATGAACTAATGTGACTAAATGAATGCAAGCGTTAATTACAAATGATCTATCCTAAGTTAATCCAAAATTGTATAATCACAAATTGTCTTAAATCAACAGGATAGTTCCCAGCCAGGTAACGGACATGATTTATCGGTGCACCACGGATCACCGTAGCAATGCAACCGAAGGTTTAAGTACCTTCAGAGGAATAATTCAGTATAATATTTACGAATCACCGTAATATTTATAACTGATTATTGCTCTGCCGTAGCCTAGACACCAAGAAATTAAATTGTTCAAAGAAGACAAATTGTCAAATACAACTAAGAGCTATCGTTATTATTAATCAAAATCTAAGATGAAATGCAAAACTGAAATTAAACGTGTACTAACAATGCAATTACGAATGGATTTTTGTTTTTTTTTCAATTTTCAATTTTTTTTTAAAATATATGCGAACAAACAACAATGCAAGGCAAATAAAAACAATAGATATAGCAAGCAAGCGGTTTGTTTTTTTTGGCAAGTAAGGCGAATTAGTTTGGCAGTAGAGTGAAGAACATGAATGATTCTTCCTTATCTGCTTCTGCAACCTGAAAATAAAACAAGATATATATACAGTTTTTTCCCTAAAGGTTAGAATGGAACTTCAAACTATTGAAAACCAAACAAAACAAAACAATTTTAGAAACTAAAAACAAATTAAACAAAACTAAAAACAGAATAACAAACACTTTATTTTTTAAAAGATGGTAAAGGAGAGGAAAAAAATTAAAATAAAACAAGATAGCACAAATAAAAAAGAAGATTCGGCCTAAAACCAAACCCAGCCCCACTATTGAAAACTAGTCCAAACTCAAAATATCCTTATCAACAAACAAACGTAATTGAACAAATTAAGCAGCAAAATCAAAATTTTCCTTCTCAGTTCGCAATTTTTCACTTCGAAATTAAACTTTCCACATCCCTTAAATTTATTTTGGTTTCGTTCTAGAGTAAAGGTGTGGTTGCGGTGATTGCAAGCGTCGAAGGCCGCTGCAGTTCAAGGAGGCTTTGCAGTGGTTCATGAGTTTGAGGCGAGGAGGCGGTGTCAGGTGATGGGTTTTGTTCGTTCGATTGATGAGTTGTTGGAGGTGGCGCACGAGTTTCTTGTGAAAGGCGATTGAGAATTGGGTTGGAGGACTTCACGATTTTGGTGGGGTTCAAGTGCTTCGAGTGTCGCAGTGGTGGACTGTCGAATTGTGGTTTTTGGGTGTGGTTTTTGGATATAGAGAAGCTCGATGGTATGGGTTTGACTGCTGAAGTATGTGTATGTGGCTAAAAGCAGTAAAGTTTTTTTTTGGGTTTCTTTTTTTATTTTTTGGTTGTTTGGAACATTGAGGCTGGGATTGTGAAAGAAGATGCAAGGAGATGTTGATGATCGATTTTTGTGATAATGGAGTGACAGAGTTGTTGAAGGAGATGTTGTCCTTTCAGTTGCTTGATAGAGTGAAAGATGGAGGCAGTTGCCAGAGGTTGTGGTGTGGTGATCTGAAGTTAGATGGTGATGTAGAGGCAAGCTTGAAGGGGATGTGGTGAAATTGTATGCACTGTGCACTGGAATGATGAAGTTTGTTTGGCAGAGAAGTGATGTAAGCAGAGAAGGTTGTGTGGAATGGAAGAGTCGATCAATGGATATGTGATCGAGTAGCACCGTCAGGTGGTGATTGCTGCTGAATATGGGGTTTGTGGTTTAGGTTGAGGAGGTGATCTTAAATTTTGGGTACGGCCAGAGGTAGGTAATGTTTGTACTTGTTGTAGTGAGAAGTGGAGATGGAATTGCAATGTTATGAAGGTGGTTAGGGTGCAGTCAAGTGGTATGGCAGTGAAATGTTTTGGTTTTTGACAGAGGTTGAGTAGAAGGAAAGTAAAAGGAAGTGGTCGTAAGTTGTTTGACTGTGGCTCAGTGATGTAAGTGGTGAAATGTTGAATTGTGGCAATGTAATAGTAAAGAGGAGTTTTTGCTGTGGCACTGTCAGGTTGTTTCGTGGAGGATGGTGCACAGATATGTGCAGGACTGGGAAGTGAGTGGATGTTTTGTGGTTGACAGGGGATGGAAGGCAGTGGCAAGGTAGTGACCAGAGGAGTTGAAGTTTGGTCTATGTGAAGTTTGGTGATGGGGAAGTTGTTATTGAAGTTTTGATTGTGCACTGGTGATTGTTCAGAGGAATATTGGTGGTTCAGGGAAGAAATGTGGAGTGAACTGAGAAGAAATTGGAGGAGTGACAGTTTCTATTGGGAGTTGAATATCAGCTGAGGCACTGTAGCAAACATAGAGTGAAAACAATTTTGTAAACAGAGAGTGAAAATACAGAGAGTGAAAATACTGTAAACTGTAAAACAATGCAAATGTACGTACACTGTAAAATATGAAATGCAATGAAATATTTTTTTTTTCTTTTTCAAATGAAAGTGTGGTTTTTTTTTTTGAAATGAACTTGTGTATGTTTTTTTAGTATGAAATGCAAATGCAAATTGTAAACAAAACACTTGAGAACAATAATGCAAACAAAAATCAAACAATTTTTTTTTAATATGTAAACAAACACACAAAATACACACAATAAAATCAAATAACACTAATCCGAAGAATAGAAAATTAAAATAAAAAAAAATCCCCAGCAACGGCGCCAAAACTTGTTCGTCGACGGAAGTTCTATCGGTTTAGAAAACTGTCGAACGAATTTAAATTAAAAATAACCGCAAGCGCACGGCGTACACTTGTAGTACGGGGCGAATACGAGTCGATCCACAGGAATTGTTGATTTAAATTTCCTACTCAATCAAATTATACCAAAGTCGAGAGTGTGTTTAAACTAGAACATGAGAAAATGAACTAACTAACAAAAAGAAAAGAAATGCAAATATGAGAGTTACATGACAATTTAGAGAATAAATCCACTCTCTAGATCATGTAGTTCGACACATGAAATCATGATCTCTCTTTTATGGTCATTAGTGTTTTAATTGACGTGTTTATCATAAGTATGGCATATTTGAGCCATTGATTAGCCAACATAAGCCATCAAACTATAACACACCCCTTAAAACACTTACTAACTTTCATGAAACTTGACAAAGAAAATGAAAATGAAATCTATTTTAAGTATGCCTATTAACTATTGATTAGAAACGTAGACCATCAAATTTTAATTTCAAATCACTTTCTTATGCCATAATCATATATTCATGAAGAGGCATTTGTGTTAGTGATTGTTTAAGCATAGCCTATTTGGTGTCAACAATATAGACTATCAAATTCAAAGCAAAGACAACAAATTAAACCACTTCAATCATTCTCATTAAGCACAAAAAGAGAGCATGAATTGACAAAATGTTGAAGTTACATTAATTAGAGAGCTTCATTACCCCTAAATTGAAGGGGTTTAGCCTCTCATATTTGTCATCATATGAACAAATGTAGCAAGCAACATTGAATAAAAAGAAGAGGAAAAAGAGAGCAAAATGAAAGGAAAAATTATTCTACTTGCATAAAAGAGAAGAGATCTACACTACAACATGAAAGTAAATGAACATGAAAAGGAAAGAGCATGTATTAAATTGCATAAAATAAAAAAGATTACATAAAATAAAAATGGCTAAGTAGCCATGAAAAGAGAAAGAGGAGCTTTCATTTTACTTTTGATCTAAACTAAACTAAAGAGAAGGAGGCCTAAGAGAGACTAAGAGAAGATATGAAGATTACATGAAACATAAGGGGTATATATACAAGTTTTAAAACCCTAATTCACTTTTTGGGGAATGCCCCAAATGCCCATTAGGAAGTGTGGAGGCCAAGTAATCATTAACATGTCTTAATCCCCCATTAAGTGTACATGAAACCATTAACTCCATAAGCATGTGCATTAGCCTTTAATTTGTACATTAAGGTAGGTGGGTAGGTGGGGTCCTCCATGATTTTCACTTTGAATTATTTCCATCTTCATTCCTTTATATCCATTTTGTGCATGCATGTTTCTTCATGAACCCACTAATATGAGAAGCTAAATTCCTACAAAATATTATAGAAATTTCCAATTAAATTCTCTCAAATTAATATACGTGCACAAATGGCCATTTTGCCCTTATGTGAAGATGAATATGTGAAAATTTGGAATTAATATGAATTTTGGTTAAAACAAGTTAAAATACCCAATATGATCTTTTATTTAATTTAAATAGAATAAATATGGTGGTAAAAATATGCACATTTACGTGCACATCAAATAGTTCATTAAGTCAATTCCAATTTAAGCATTAAGGCTTGGATTTTTGAAAATAATTCAATCTATATAAATCAATTTCTATTTCAAAATACCAATTAACTGAATTCAAAATTTAAAGATTTAAAAATAATTTAATTTAACCAATCCCGTGTCCATATATAATTTTCTACCCTATGGTCAAGTGATACAGATATTTATCATTTCAAATCGTAATTTAAAAAATTTCAGGTATATATCATTTCAAGCCGCAGTTCCAAAATTTAATTTCAAATACGTTAAATCGCTCGAGTCTATCATTACAACCCATAACGATTTCTCCCTAATCTATCAGATCATTCGGGTATGTATCATTTAAACCCATAGGGAATTTGTAGTGTTATAATAATATAAAATATAATATCCAGTCATCCAATATCAACAATCGTACATACATCACAATCATCATACAATCAACCAATAAATAACATCAATCAACCGATTATCATTGATAGGTGTTAAATTGACAAAATAAAAGTCATATATAACTAGAATGACGATTTAAATATACCAAACATTAATTAATCAATTTCTAATCACATCATAAATTAAATTAGCTAACATAAGATAATTTAGTAGTTGTGAGTGGGTTAAAACACTAACCTTTGATTTGAAATCGAATTAAAATCCAATTTAAGGACCAAAATTAAGCAGTCTCAGAACTCATCCAAACCTATTCCATATTGTCGGGAATTTCACTACAATTGCAATGGAGCAAGCCACGCCTGAATCCAAGATCATGTGGAAAAGATATGTCGATTAGAAGTTATACATTTAAAATATGATATAATTAAAATAATAAAAGGAATTTTACACATCACCTGCTTCGTTTCGAACACGATTGAAAAAAGCTCAACACGAAGTCACGCACGTGGCTATAGGCTACAGCAGCCACCTTCGATCAAATTTTGCCGCCTATCCATGAGCCTACGCTTCAATCAAATGTCGCCATCGCCTTCACCACGACGAGCCGCCCTACCCCTGTCCACGCGTGCTGGTTGCAGAGGCAAGCTCCGTCGCCGCTGATGGTCTATGGCCTTTTCTTGCGATCCCCTCGACTTCCAGCATGAACAAACACCTTGCTAAGGACCTGATCGACACCATCTTTCCAATGCCACTTTCCGTTCATTGATCAGATGAAGATCCACCATTGGATCGCAAAAACCTAATTTTGACGCTGAGGTTTATCCTCGATTTCTAATTAACTAGTGATTCAAATGAAAAAATGAGTTGCGGATTAGAGTTGCGCTCGTCGAGAGCTTCGAATATGTATATAATTTGATATGGTTTTGAGGAGTTTGATTTTGAAATTGGATAGGAGATTGAGCTGTAGGGTTTGCAACTTAACTGTTTGCTGCCATTGAGAAGAGGGAAGCAGATAGAAAAAATTGTACGTATAAAATAATGGAATAAGCAATAGCTAGGGTTTATAACTATAACAACCTACCGTTTTAGACTTTTTAAGCAGATACACATGCCTGAATCAAACCATTCAAAATGGCAGATTGTTATGGGGTAAATAAGAAAAAGAGAATGAAAGAAAAAAATACAGAATCTGGCCGCGGAATGACAAAATATAATAACCAAATAACAGTTCATGAATCTGTTTTATAAATACATTTGATTATTCTTTTACAACACAAAAATTAGAATTACACAAAAAAGAAATAAATAAATAAATGCAATAGAATAACATGATGCATTGTAATAAATATAATAAATGATAATAGTACAAATCTTCGCTTTCATCCTCCAGAAATAAGGTCTTCAACCCTGAAATGCTCAGGCTGACCCGAGCGAATTGAAAAGACAAAACACTCGAGTCAGAACTAAAAGATCTTGCGTAAGTTAAATCAATAGTAAATAAATATGAGTGTAACGGCGTCGGTGATGTTTATGGCGTTTGACATCTCCTATCGAATGTCTAACGTGGGTGAAGTAACCTAAAAGATGTTCGAGATTTACATCTCCTAAGGATCCGTTAAACTATAGACTACGTAGTACAATACGCTATTATAATATGTGTACAGTAAAGTAAAAGTATTAAAATTGTGTTAAGGCATTACCCATATCCCCCTTAACACATTTTATATATTCCCATAGTCTATACAGTACCAAACACTCCTCCGTGAGGTTTACCCAGAGGGCACTCCATAGGTACGGTACAAAACAAACTCGTAGAAGGCGCGATAAGGCATGCGACAAGGCACTCAAGGCAATGTCAGGGGTAGATATACCAATTGCACTCCCGGACTGGTGGTAATGCATAACACTTACTACCGCCCACCTCAGAACACAGTGGCTACTGTAACAACCGTGATTTTATTACCGTAGTAATAAAATTTTAAAACAGAAATTTTTAATTGAAATTTGGAAAATAAATTTGCAACGCAAAAAAAATGTTGCAAAGTCAGTTGTTAAATATCCAAGCTAAGTTGAAATGGATAATATGCATTCACGTGTAACAAGAAACGGTCCATTTAAAAGCAAACGAAAACATCTTGCTGTCACCAATATTTGCAAAGAAAAAGTTTGTTGTCACTTAATTCTTCTAAAGCCAAAAGTGAACACAATTTACTCTTACTGTCACTTATTTATAGAGCAAAGATGAGCTTGCTGTTAACAAAAATTGTAAAGCAAATGGAACACTTTGCTTTTGCCTTCACGTGTGTTAACAAATTGGTCCATATTGTAAAGCAAAGATGGAACAAATTGCCTTGCTGTCACCACACATTTTTAAAGCAAATATAAGAACACTTTGCAGCCATCATCATTTATTAGCAAGCATGTCCTTTTCTCTCTTCTTTTGCACGTCTAGCTTTTAATGCGTTTGTACAACTTCTGCCAACTTATATTTTTATTTTGACTTGTTGCAAAATTGGAAGAGAAATGACATCACTTCTTTTCGTTCCATTTTTCTCGGTTGTAGCTTTGAAAACTTATTAATGGTGGTTCCATATTATTGCTTTCTTCTGAATCTTTGGTGCTAACTGATTTTTGAGGCGAATTAAAGGTGAGTGAAAACTCACAATTTCTAATTTAAAAACTATGGTCACAACTTAGTTAGTAAAGAGGGTTACGTTTGTATGCAATATTGTACGTACTCAATATCTTTGATTTCTGGAAATTTCTCACAATATTGTTTTGCAGACAGTTGTGCATTACTTTAATTTTATGTGTGTGCAAGTGGTATTTAGATTGAATGGGTTCAAGTTCAAGTTAGTAATTTATTTTTCTTCTACTTCATTGTTGCATTCAAACGTGTACATTAAATAGCAAGTTCCAGGTAACATCACATATTTTTGTTGCCTACTCCATTCGAGTGTACACTTGTATGCATCACCCATACCATATTTGCGTGTACATGTTAATGCGTCCGGACTAGTATACAAAGATA
Organism: Allium cepa; assembly: GCA_030765085.1. Lineage (NCBI taxonomy): Eukaryota > Viridiplantae > Streptophyta > Magnoliopsida > Asparagales > Amaryllidaceae > Allium > Allium cepa. Next base: position 724,205,447 of record CM060932.1, on the reverse strand, counting down.
AAGCATCCTGACCATTGCTTTAATTCATATGCAAGTGTAGCACGCAAATTTCAATTTTTACACGTGAATGCATGTTAAAGAATTCAAAATTTTGGCCAGGTCTTCTTGTTGTATTTCATATTGAATTTGCATACGCGTGGCACAAAAATCACGTCTTGATCATCTTAAATTTAGTTCTTGTGTGAATTACTAAAAAAAGTGGTCAGGTCGTATATTGTTTTGTTCAAAGGTCAATTACTTTGCCATTTTTAGTTTGTTTGTACATGAAAACTATTTTGCACAGGCCATCTTGAGATTTCATTTGCATACCGTGCGTGTGATGTTGATTTTAATAAAATGTTACCCAGTTATATTTTTCTAAAGTAATGTATGCAAAAAAAAAATCTACTCCAGGTCATTGTTTATTTGTGATTAGTAAACCATATGTTTTCCAGGTGATTGCTATGTGCTTTGAGGAAAAAAAGAAATTATCACACAATATGCTGTGAGAATATGCTTGCATATTGATGAGTTGCTAGGTCACATTATAATTTAGGCCATTGTGTTACGTAAGAATAAATAGCGCATTCACCAAAGTGAATCAAATCCAATTCTTTTTGCACATTTTGACGTGCATGCATTTCCTTTTTATTATTGCATTAGGCATGTTTTGCAAAGTAGACATTAATTTCAAGTTGAGACAATGTAATATTTTTGATGAAAATATAGTGGTGCAGTCCACTATTTAATTTGCGTTGAACCGGTGTTACGTTTTAAAACGTATTTTGTTGCCGTTATTTTTATAACGGAATTTTTACGTCGGTTTCATATTTTTGAAAGTGTGTTGTTTTGATGATATTTTTGACGAATAAAAATTACTGTTGTTTTGACTTCAGTAACCGTCAATTTTAAAGTGAATTTTCAAGCGGTTATCCCGCAACGCTGATTTGATATCCGTTTTTACGGTGTTTTGTGAAGTGCAATTTCCTCATTGAAATTGCTATAGTTGTTGCTGTTTACTCACGTGTTTTAAAAATCGTTTTAAAAATGAAATTGTTTCCAAAAATTTTACAGTTTGCGCTTTCAAAAGAATGAGGAAGTGATTTAAACGCTTCAGCAAAATTAAGGACTATGAACCCTTACTTTTACTGATTCGGTTAATTCCAGACTTGTCCATTTGAGAACGTAAAATGTTATTATATAAAATACACAATTTTGTACTTTTAAGGAAACGACGAAGAGATTTAAACGATTTAGCAAAAGTGCTGAGTATGGAAACATACTTTTACTATTTCGGTTAATTCCGCACTCGTTAATTGAAATATTTGATGTTTGATGATTTTGATGATTTTGTTGGGCTTTCGAGCCACTCTGTTGGACCTTAGGGTCATCTGTTGGACCTTCGGGTCATATGATGGACCTTCGGGTCATCTGTTGGACCTTCGGGTCATATGATGGACCTTCGGGTCAATTACCAATACTAGACTTTCGGGTCATCTGCTAGACCTTCGGGTCATTTGTTGGACCTTCGGTCATATGATGGACTTTCGGGCCAATTACCAGTGCTAGACCTTCAGTTCATCTATTGGACCTTCGGGTCATATGTTGGACCTTCGGGTCATTTGTTGGGTGCCAAAAATTATAGTACTTGGTAGGCTTCGGCTATATGAGATGCACGTGCGGCGTAGCTAAAACTCGCTATCTGATGGGATCGTTCCGTATTTTCTAGTTATCTTATTTTGATTTCTAGATTTTGTGAATGTTGATTTTCTAGTTATCTTATTTTGATTTCTAACTTTTGTGAATGCTGGTTTTCTAGTTATCTTAACTGATTTCTAGATTTTTGTGTATCGCTGTTTTGAATTCAATTGTGAATTTGAAAGTTGATTTTGATGGAGTTTAAATTGAAATTTCTTCATTTGAACTATGTTGATTATTTATGCTGTATAATCTCATTCGAGATTATAATTATTTGCTTAAGTGTTGTTTATCATACACTTATTTTTGAAGTTTAAATTAGACTGATCCGTTTATTATTTTCTTTTAAATAATACTTGGGTCAGACCGAGTTATTTCAGGATAATCGCTATCTCTGATTCAGTTGCTGCTTCAGCTTTTGGGATTTCACTTCATCGTTTTTCTAGCTTTGAGGTGCTTCTTCTTTTGGTGTATTGACTATCGTCTCATGTGTGTTGATGATATGTAAATGTACATTAGGTTCATGTGAACTATCGATTGTTGTAGCATGCATCCAGACTTATCTTCCGCTATATATCTGATATTTCTGTTCTAATGTGATTATACTTATCTGTATTGTTGTTATTATGAGTTGTTTTGAATTTTTCTTAAGCCACCGTAGTTTCGTTTTAGATTTGGATTGAATATATATCTTTGGGGGTAATTTACACAACTCCTATCGATGTAACCAATCCTCGTCTAAGGCATAACATATGGATGGTCGCTTCTAACAAGCTTTATTCTTCGCAATAGCAGACGTTATTCCTTATAATAACCTTTGTTATTGTGAGCATAGAGGTAGGGCGTCACAGCTTGGTATCAGAGCTGAGATTCAGTACAAATTATAATAAACACATAACAGAAGTAGAATGGAACATGCGTTACAACTATTCAAGGGTTTTGTTCGTTTCTTTCTAATCTATTCCTTCGTTGTTCTTAAACTTTTATCCACTCTAACAAGTTAGAATATGTCTAGGGATAAATCTCATATCCCCGTAGTATTCCATTTGTTAAACTCCTTATCAATCTTGAGTTGTATTAACTGCTCCTAAGGGTTTCAAATCCGGGAAGCTTAATATTGTTAAAGCTTCCGGTGATTCTTCTCAGCCCAAGGTATTCTTCCTTCTGTTTTGGAAGGTTTTATTTTAATTCATTGTCGTTCTATTAGAGTTCTTTTTGATACGGGTGCATCACATTCAATCGTGTCGAAGGAGCTTGTTAATGTTATTCCTTTGGTTGTTGTTTGTCTTTGCGACCCTTTGAGGATTGTAAATCCTATTGGAGGATCCGCTACTCTTGGTTTGTTGTATGTTGATGTTGAGATTATTCTATGTGGTTTTTCCTTTCATGCGAGTCTGCATGTTATGGATTGTCTTGGTTTTGATATGATTTTGGGAATGGATTGGCTCGTCCGTTATGAAGTTCAAATCCTATGTCCCGAAAGAACTTTATATCTCAAGCATCCCGATGCTATCGAGCAGTTATCTATTATATTTCGAAGCATGGATCATACTTCGAATGCTCTTATTTCTTCCTTTGAATCGGAGGATGTCATAGATAATATTCCGATTGTTTGTGATTTTTCTGATGTCTTCGAGCCTACTTCGTGTTTACCGCCGAATAGGGCAATTGTGTTCCGTATTGATCTTATCTCTGGTGCTTATCCTGTCAGTCTTCCTCCTAGGAGGATGTCTGCTAAGGAAAATGAGGAACTCAATCAGCAATTATCTGAATTGGAAGACATGCAATTTGTTCGTTCTAGTTTATCTCCTTAGGGCGCCGCCGTTGTCTTCGTTAAGAAGCCAGATGATACTCTTAGGCTTTGCATTGATTATCGCAAGCTTAACGAGCTCACTATCAAAAATAGGTATCCATTACCTAGGATTGACTACATGTTCGATCAATTAAGTGGCGCTAAGTTTTTCTCACAACTCGACCTTGCCGTCGGTTTTCTTTTGGCTACGAGTTGCGAAAGTTAGCATTCCACTTACCGCATTCCGCACTCGTTATGATTCTTATGAATGACTTATTATGTCATTCAGTTTGCCCAGCTTATTTCATCCATTTTATGAATCGAGTATTCTATAAATATCTCGATGACTCCATTTGTGTATTTATTGATTTTGGATGAAAAAAACAGTTTAAAATTTTGCAAATATTTTTCATTTGATTTATTTACAAGTATAATTGGATTTGTGTTTATCATATAGAAGATGATTTTGTGATTGTATTACCCAATGAGTGCTTTAAGAATTCTGGTCGATGCGTTTGATCAACGTTATCGATAGGAATCTCCTAAACGATTTGATGAGACAATTTGACACAATAAATTGACCTATAAAAAGTAAATTTTTCTAGAAAATGATTTCATAAAGATAATTGTAATTTTGGAAGTTTTAGCTTTTCAGTAAAGAAGATTATTGAAAGAACTCTTTTCCGATACTCTTATCCTTGTGATTCCCGAAGGGAACCAAGACTTCATTATTTGCACCAATACTAGTCGTATTGATTTCAGTGTTGTTCTCATGGAAAAGGATAGAATAGTTGCCTAAGTTTCTAGAAAACTAAAGCCTAACGGGATTCGTTATGCTACCCATGATTTGGATTTAGCCGCTATAGTCTTTGCTCTAAAGATTTGGCGACATTATTTTTAGGAGAGCGTTTTATTCTCTTCACTGATCACAAATCTCTAAAGTATCTATTTACTCATAAGGAACTTAATATGAGGCAACAACGTTAGCTCGAATTTCTTGCTTCATATGATTTAGATATTCAGTATACCCCTGGTAAGGGTAATCGAGTTGCTGATGCACTTAGTCGCAAGCAGCAAGTTGTTGTTCCCATGATGCTAGCAGAGTGGAATATATTGGAAGCTTTATCTCATTATGATATTAGAGACCATCCTTCAGTTTCTGATTCTCCCGTGCTTTTATTTAGCCGGTAAGCTCATCCCAGTTTGTTGGATCGTGTTGCCGATGCCTAGAAACAAGATCCAAATCTCTCTTATCTTATTCAGATTTATAAATCGAAATCCCGAAGTGATAATCTAAAGGATTTCGATATTGATGTTCATGGTTGTATTCGGAAGAAGGGAAAGTTGATCGTGCCTAGTGTTTCTAATCTTAGAAATGACATTCTTGAGGACTGTCATCGTTCTAAGTATACTATTCATCCGGGTAGTAGTAAGATGTATGCTAACATGAAGCGCATATACTTTTGGGAAGGTATGAAGCGTGATGTTGCAAGTTATGTGAGTCGTTGCATGACTTGTCAACTTGTTAAAGCAGAACACCATCGTCCTAGTGGTCTATTGCAGCCTCTTGAGATTCCATTATGGAAATGGGATCAAATTTCTATGGACTTCATAGATGGTCTACCTCGTTCGAGGTCAGGCCATACTAGAGTTTGGGTGATTGTTGACCGATTGACCGAATCGGCCCATTTTATTCCTATCAAGTCCAATCAGACTGCTCCTTGTCTTTGGTTGTAGTTGGGAAGACCACATATCTCTTGTTGAATTTGCTTATAACAACAGTTTCTAATCCAGTATCGGTATGGCTCCTTTCGAAGTCCTTTACGGAAGGCCGTATCGATCACCATCTTGTTGGTTGGAATCCAGGGAGGAGTTGGTTCTCGGCCCTGATTATATTTGTGAATCTTCTGAGAGGATTGATATTATTAGACAGAGAATGAAGGAGGCTCAGAATAGGCAGAAATCTTATGCCAATCATCGTAGGAAGCCTTTGGAATTTTCTATTGGCGATCTTGTATCCATTCGTGTTCCCCCGATGAAGGGTGTGGTGTGTTTTAGTAGCTCAGGGAAATTGGCTCCTCGTTATATTGCACCATTTTCTATTACGGAACGCATTGGCCCTGTTGCTTATCGTGTATCGCTACTATCCAGTTTTCGGGAATTCATGACATATTTCATGTATCCCAGCTTCGTTGATGCCATCGAGATTCAGATTCTATTATTGATCCTCATATGTTGCAAGATTTTGAGATCGCACCCAACTTGTTTATGGTGCAAAATCCTATTCGTGTGCTAGCTTCGGTGGTTAAACGCCTTCGCAATAAAGAAGTCCCGCTTGTGAAAATTCAATGGTCCGCAAACCCCAAAGGTTGCACTTGGAAAACCAAAGAATTAATCGAGCGTTCTTATCCTAGTTTTCTCTCCTCTTCGGGTGGGGGTGAGCATTCTTAATCTATCTTTTCTATGTTAATCTTTATTGAGATGAATAATGTGTGTTATAAACGACTTCTAGTATAAAAATTGCGGGGACGCAATTTTTATAAAGGGGGGTTTGTAACAACCGTCATTTTACCATCGTAATAAAATTTTAAAACAGAAATTTTAAATTGAAATTTGGGAAATAAATTTGCAACGCAAAAAAAATTGTTGCAAATTCAGTTGTTAAATATCTAATCTAAGTTGAAATGGATAATATGCATTCACGCGTAACAAGAAATGGTCCATTTAAAAGAAAACAAAAATATCATGCTGTCAACAATATTTGCAAAGCAAAAGTTTGTTGTCACTTAATTCTTCTAAAGCCAAAAGTGAACACAATTTACTCTTACTGTCACTTATTTATAGAGCAAAGATGAGCTTACTGTTAACAAAAATTGTAAAGCAAATGGAACACTTTGCTTTTGCATTCACGTGTGTTAACAAATTGGTCCATATTGTAAAGCAAAGATGGAACAAATTGCCTTGCTGTCACCACATATTTTTAAAGCAAATATAAGAACACTTTGCAGCCATCATCATTTATTAGCAAGCATGTCCTTTTCTCTCTTCTTTTGCACGTCTAGCTTTTAATCCGTTTGTACAACATCTGCCAACTTATATTTTGACTTGTATGCAAAATTGAAAGAGAAACGACATCACTTCTTTTCATTCCATTTTTCTCGGTTGTAGCTTTGAAAACTTATTAATGGCGGTTCCATATTATTGCTTTCTTCTGAATCTTTGGTGCTAACTGATTTTTGAGGCGAATTAAAGGTGAGTGAAAACTCACAATTTCTAATTTAAAAACTATGGTCACAACTTAGTTAGTAAAGTGGGTTACGTTTGTATGCAACATTGTACGTAGGCAATATCTTTGACTTCTGGAAATTTCTCACAAAATTGTTTTGTAGACAGTTGTGCATTACTTGAATTTTATGTGTGTGCAAGTGGTATTTTAATTGAATGGGTTCAAGTTCAAGTTAGTAGTTTATTTTTCTTCTACTTCATTGTTGCATTCAAACATGTACATTAAATAGCAAGTTCCATGTTACATCACATATTTTTGTTGCCTACTCCATTCAAGTGTACACTTGTATGCATCGCCCAGACCATATTTGCGTGTACATGTTAATGTGTCCGGACTAGTATGCAAAGATAAAGTATCTTGACCATTGCTCCAATTCATATGCAAGTGTAGCACGCAAATTTCAATTTTTACACGCGAATGCATGTTAAAGAATTCGAAATTTTGGCCAGGTCTTCTTGTTGTATTTTATATCGAGTTTGCATACGTGTGGCACAAAAATCACATCCTGGTCATCTTAAATTTAGTTCTAGCGTAAATTACGAAAAAAAAGTGGTCAGGTCATATATTGTTTTGTTCAAAGGTCAATTACTTTTCCATTTATAGTTTGTTTGTACATGAAAACTATTTTGCATAGGTCATCTTGAGATTGCATTTGCATACCGTGCGTGTGATGTAGTTTTTAATAAAATGTTACCTAGTTATATTTTTCTAAAATAATGTATGCAAAAAAAAACTTAACTTCAGGTCATTGTTTATTTGTGATTAGTAAATCATATGTTGTCTAGGTGATTGCTATGTGCTTTGAAAAAAAAAGAAATTGTCACACAACATGTTGTGAGAATATGCTTGCATATTGATGAGTTGCCAGGTCGCATTATAATTTAGGCCATTGTGTTACGTAAGAATAAATAGTGCATGCGCCAAAGTGAATCAAATCCAATTCTTTTTGCACATTTTGACGTGCATGCATTTTCTTTTTATTATTGCATTAGGCATGTTTTGCAAAGTATACAATAATTTCAAGTTGAGACGATGCAATATTTTTGGTGAAAATATAGTGGTGCAGTCCACTATTTAATTTGCGTTGAACCGGTGTTACGTTTTAAAACGTATTTTGTTGCCGTTATTTTTAAAACGGAATTTTTACGTCGGCATCATATTTTTGAAAGCGTGTTGTTTTGATGATATTTTTGACGAATAAAAATTACTTATGTTTTGACTTCAGTAACTGTCAATTTTAAAGTGAATTTTCAAGCGGTTTCCCGCAACACTGATTTGATATCCGTTTTTACGGTGTTTTGTGAAGCGCAATTTCCTCGATGAAATTGCTATAGTTGTTGCTGTTTTACTCACTTGTTTTAAAAATCGTTTTAAAAATGAAATTGTTTCCAAAAAATTTACAGTTTGTGCTTTCAAAAGAATGAGGAAGCAATTTCAACGCTTTAGCAAAATTAAGGACTATGAACCCTTACTTTTACTGATTCGGTTAATTCCGGACTTGTCCATTTGAGAACGTAAAATGTTATTATATAAAATACACAATTTTGCATTGTCAAGGAAACGATGAAGAGATTTAAACGATTTAGCAAAAGTGCGGAGTATGAAACCATACTTTTACTATTTCGGTTAATTCCGCACTCGTTAATTGAAATATTTGATGTTTGATGATTTTGTTGGGCTTTCGAGCCACTCTGTTGGACCTTCGGGTCATCTGTTGGACCTTCGGTCATATGATGGACCTTCTGGTCAATTACCAGTACTAGACCTTCAGGTCATCTGCTGGACCTTCGGGTCATTTGTTGGACCTTCGGGTCATATGATGGACCTTCGGGTCAATTACCAGTACTAGACCTTCGGGTCATCTGTTGGACCTTCGGGTCATATGTTGGACCTTCGGGTCATTTGCTGGGCGCCAAAAATTATAGTACTTGGTAGGCTTCAGCCATATGAGATGCACGTGCGGCGTAGCTAAAACTCGCCATCTGCTGGGATCGATCCATCTTTTATGTTGATTTTCTAGTTATGTTATTTTGATTTCTAGATTTTGTGAATGCTGATTTTCTAGTTATCTTATTTTGATTTCTAGATTTTGTGAATGCTGATTTTCTAGTTATTTTAACTGATTTCTAGATTTTTGTGTATCGCTACTTTGAATTCAATTGTGAATTTGAAAGTTGATTTTGATGGAGTTTAAATTGAAATTTCTTCATTTGAACTATATTGTTTATTTATGCTGTATAATCTCATTCGAGATTATAATTATTTGCTTAAGTGTTGTTTATCATATACTTATTTCTGAAGTTTAAATTAGACTAATCCGTGTATTATTTTCTTTTAAATAATACTCGGGTCAGACCAAGTTATTTCAGGATAATCGCTATCTCTGATTTAGTTGCTGCTTCAGCTTTTGGGATTTCACTTCATCGTTTGTCTAGCTTCGAGGTGTTTCTTCTTTTGGTGTATTGACTATCGTCTCATGTGTGTTGATGATATGTAAATGTACATTGGGTTCATGTGAAATATCGATTGTTGTAGCATGTATCCGGACTTATCTTCCCCTATATATCTGATATTTCTGTTCTGATGTGATTATACTTATCTGATTGTTGTTATTATGAGTTGTTCTGAATTTTTCTTAGCCACCGTAGTTTCGTTTTAGATTTGGATTGAATATATATCTTTGGGAGTAATTTACACAAATTCTATCGATGTAATCAGTACTCGTCTAAGGCATAACTTACGGATGGTCGCTTCTAACAAGCCTTATTTTTCGCAATAGCAGACGTTATTCCTTATCATAACCTTTGTTATTGTGAGCATAGAGGTGGAGCGTCACAGCTTCCAAATCAATCACAAAATCAAAATATAATATCGGAAAAATGTGTCCGATCGGAGGGATGACCTCACATGGCCCAGTATAGCTCCTGTTTTAGCCACATCAAGCTGACACACGGGAGTCAGGGCCACGTAAATACCTCATACAGAATCGTTCGTCAAACCATCCTACTTTATTTCTGGAATCTCTACCAAGTGCACAGTTGTTAAAGTGGTTTTCGGTATTGGCAGAGAATATGACAATATCCGAGCCTGGTTTCTATAACAACCAAACGCTTATTTCACACCGGATGGTTCTTTTACATTTTCAAAACAAATTCATAATTGATATCGAAATATCATATTCAATTTCAAATCATATCTCTTTCGAATCATATTCACTGCAAACTATATTCACTTTCAAAATCATATTCACTTCCAAATCATATTCACTTCCAAATCGTGTTCACTTTCATATCATATTCACTTCAAAGCATATCCACTTTCAAATCATATTCACTTTGAAATAACATTCACTTTGAAATTATTGATAAGTTCCGTTAATTAATTCTTCATTTCAATATTATCTTATTCGCTCAAATATATCATTTCACAAAAAGGTATCAATTCCAAATTCCAACTTAGTTTGTATCATCATCAAGATTTAGATATAAATACTTTAACTTTACACGGTCTGAAATTTTAGAAAATAGTTTAGGTAATTATATATATAGTTTAAACTAGTTTAAAGGGATTTAAAATAGTTTAAATAATAAAAATAATTTAAATAGATTTAAATTTGATTTAATTAGTTTAAAAATGATTTAAATAGACTAAATATAGATTATATAGAATTAGATTTTATTAAGTAGATTTTAAATAGATTAAATGAATTTAAACTGGATTAAATAAATTTAAATTATATTAAATGGGTTTAAATTATATTAAATGGTTTTAAAATAGATTAAATGAATTTAATTAGTTTAAAAAAGGTTAACTTGGATTAAATAGGTTGTAATAGATTAATAAAAATTAAAATAGTTTTAAACTGATTAAAATGGTTAATTTAATTAAAATAGTTTAAATTGGTTGAAATAGGTTTCAAAGTTACATCCAAACATTTTTAGTAACTCAATTCCAATAAATTGATTTATATTTGACATTTCAACTTTGAAAATCCAATTTAAATCCTTTCTACCATTCATTAGATCAATTTCAATTTTAACATTACACTTGGATTAACGAAAATAATTCAGTTTATATAATCAATTTCTATTTCAAAGTACTAGTTACCTGAATTCAAAATTTCAAAGATTCCAAAAATCATTTACTATAACCAATCCGATGTCCGTATATAATTCTCTACCCTAGGGTCAAGTGATACAGATATTTATCATTTCAATTCACAATTTAAATTTTTACGGTTATATGTCATTCAAACCGCAATTCGGAATGAATAAAAATCCATAAAATCACTCGAGGCTATAATTTCAACCCATAATGATTTTTCCCTAATCTATAGATCATTTAGGTATGTATCATTTCAATCCATAGGAATTTGCAGTTTGTAACAATATAAAATAAAATCATCCAATCATACAATATCAACCATTCAAACATATATTACAATCATCATCAAAATCAAACAATGAACATCAATAAATACCTGAAAATTAATACAAGTATCCAATTGACAATTTAAAATCCAATATTAATCAATACAGGTATTAAATTGACAATTTAAAATTCAATATTAAATTAAACGGTGATTAAATACAATAAAGTCAAATTTAACTGGAATAACAGTTTAAACATACCAAACATCAATTAATTAATTTCTAATCACATCATAAATTTAATTTAACTAACATAAGATAAGCTAGTAGTTGTGAGTGGGTCAAAACACTCACCTTTAATTTTAAATAGAATTAAAATCCAAAATATGGTCCAAATTTAATCAGTTTCAGATCGTTCAAACTAGTGTCAAAATGTCCAGAATTTCGATCCGATCCTAACGGAACAAACCGCACGTGAATTGGACCTTGTATGCGAAAGTTATTAAAGTTAGAACGTTTGAAATTAGAATTTAAATAATATAATACAAACAAACATTAACCTCGTCCAACCCCAAAGACACGTAAGCACTCACCCATCATCCCCGAGATTTCACCTGCAGGTCGACGCGCACGAACCTTAGCGCCGCTCTCTTCCTTTGCTCCGATTGCCAAAATCCATGCCACCATCCCCATCAGAATGCGCCACCAAGCTCTGCCCGCCTAGCCGCCTCCCCTCATACAGGCGCGACCGCCTCCCTCCCCTCGAGCATGCTACAGTCGCCGCACCTTCCAAGGTGATTTCTGGTGAATAAGATGACCAGTGATATGACATAGCCATATGCATCGAACCAGCTCGTCACCCTCTACGCACCCATGCCCTCCGATCGACTCCTCAACGCAAATCCACCGTTAAACGAAGTTATAGCCCATGGATGGCCGAGAATGAAACATCAATTTTTGGACAAACAATGGTTCGATTTGAGAAACGAACTATTGTAATGAGTTACGCTCGTCAAGAGCTTCGAAATGATATTTAATTTTATATGGTTTGGAGGAGTTTGATTTTTGAATTGAATTTGAAATTGAATTTGCATTTTGGGGATTAGGATTTTGTAATTGGATTTGGTTCTACTATTGATAAGGAGAAGTAGACAGATGAAATGTATATACTGGAAAATGGAAATAAGAAATAGTTAGGGTTTATAATAGGCTATATGTTGGCAGATTAGAAATAGAAATGAATGGACTAGAATTATTTGAAAGTTGAACGATAAGCAACCCAAAAAGCCCGTTCCGTTTTTGAAACGAAAATGGGTCATCCCATATATCAAATAGATGTTTTTGATATTTCTAAATTCAATGGAACAGATTTCAAGTCCAAATCCCATCGTATGAATAAGTTGCTTTAAAATCAGCTTATTTCAAATTGATTTCAATTAAATTGATTTCTAGGCGTTTCGAGCCCATACGATCAAACAAAAAGTCCGATTATTACGAAACTGGAAATCTCACAATAATTCACCATTATGGATCCGATGGAACAGGTTTCGTCGAAATCCGAGACAATGTCCAAAATGGCTATTTTCACGTTAATTAAATAAATTAATATTAAATTAATTATCACTTTTTAATTCAATATTTATAAACTAACAAATTTAATCATTTTTGATTACTAAGACATTTATAATAACTTAAAACAAATTTACCTAAAATTTCAGTGTTAATTATTTTCCAAAATATAGTGTTTGGTTTCAGCGGCAATTATTCCAAATAATTAAAATTTAATTCCAATAAGTTGATTTAACTTGATTTCTATCTTTATATTCAATCAATTATTACTCTAATAACATAGTTAGTATTTGTTTATATCTTATTTCACTAACGTGCTACAATTTCCATCTTTTATTTGGATTAACTACTATATTTTCAATTATATTGATTTTTTTTATTTTTCACATTAATTAAAATTTGAAATCCCAATTAATCAATTTATCTTGGTTTCATTCCTTTATTAAATGAATTATTACCTTATGAATAAAATTAACATTTCTATTCATTTTATTACATTCGTAATTTTCGGTTATTGTCTTAACTCACATTAATGTTACATTTAATTGCAATTGATTAAATATGTTGGTAATAAACAACAATCGTCACCATTACTACATTTAGTAACATTTGTAATTTTATTATTTACAAATAATTGTTATAACTATTACTACCCTACCACTATTATCAATTATAATTAATTACACCTTATTTCATTAATTAATCTACATTTTAATTATCAATCGCTCTTTTAATCCAATTATCCATTAATACATACATTACTATAATTTATTTACAACCTATATCAATTATAACTCTTTAATTCTTTTAATTAATTAGAATTTACATTTAAAGCAGTTATCAATTACCTTAATTTAATAATATTACATATTATTTCAATTACATTCTTATTATTATCACAAAATTTTATTTCTTCCAACATTAAATCATCAATCTTCATTAAATTTACATATTTTAATCATCGAAAATTACGGGTCGTTACACTCTCCCCCACTCAAAACTTTTTGTCCTCGAAAAGGAAAAAAAAGAAAAGAAGGAATTAATTAATCAATATATCTTATTTAAAAATATTAAATTTATAACCGATTTATTTACATAATTAATAATTAAATAAAATATATCAATTTTTGACAATATAATCCTTTATATTAAAATTCACAAAATTTTCTAAGTCTAAAATTTACGGAAAATTTCGGCGTAGTCTCCTTTGTACAGAAAGGTCTGGAAAATAAAATAATATCAATAATAACAATATATCATATATTTTCAAAATGAATATCCCAAACCATGGGAAAAACAATATAATATCGTTGTAAAACCGTAATCCGAAAGCGTACCTATTTGTCGGGCAAACAACGCTTATTATATGAAACCAAAAGTAGTAGCTATTGCTCCCATAAGCCTATATTTCACTCATATAATCCAAAAGATGTTAATAATTATATGAAAGAGAAATATTTAGGTTGTTTCCATTAATAACCAACAAAAACATCACAACATAAGAACATCACATATGGTCAAAATATCAATTAACTTCCACAGTAACCACAATTGGTTTGTTCGGGTTTAGAAACGGCTAATCATATAAAATGTTAAACAAACTATGAAGTAAACCATACACTCAACAGTCGTACATAAAACTTTATTGAATATTTATACATCTCTACACAAATTAGAAATATCATTTCCCAACCAATCCATTAGCCAAACAAACAAAGAATTCAACACATTTTTAAAGTTTACTTTATTTATCCTTTTCACATCATTTGTTGTTCATTTTTTTCTTCATACAATGATTTTCTTTAATTCGGTTCATTATTTATAAAATTTTAATTTTTCATTCATTTATGTAAGGCTTATTTCATTAATTTGCATTCTTCACTTACATAAATTATATTCATTTCAATTATTTGGATCATAATGAATTCATTATTGAAGTATTATATGAATTTTATTTTAGTTTACTTCACATTTACAATTTAGTTTAATTTTCCTTTTTTTTCATTTTCATTTAATTTTCTTGTCTCATTCATATAATATTTATTTTCTTTACATTCATTATTACTTACAAAAGTTCATTTCTTCTTTATTTATACAATGTCATTTCTTTCATTTTATTACTTTGCACTCATTGCTTAAATATTATTGAATTTTACATTATTAGGTAAGTTTCTTTACAATTAGTTCACCATTTAGATTATCTCTTTTTCATATTCATTCTTCCATATATAGTATTATTGTCATTTCTAAATCTTTTCAATATTTGTATAGTTATAGTAATTCAATTTATATAGTACTCATTTTAACTATAAAAGGCTTCAATATTAATTCAAGTTTATAATTATTTACTTACAGTATTCACCTTTATCAATAAATCTGATTATATAGCTTAAAATGTTAACCTAAGTTTATAATCATTTTTTTACATTGTTTACTTTTATCACATTCAATTAGTAGCATTTCAAACTATTACCTTTAGTTTACAACAATTTATAACATCAAATTTTTTATTTATTGAAGTAATCCCATTGAACATTTTCATTTTCCTAAGTTTACTTGTACAATATTCTATTTCATATTCTTGTTAACATTTCAACTTTTTAATATTTTCGTAAGTTATATATATGTTTTTAAGAATGCAATTGAATATTACCCAAGTTTCTCTTATTTATTTAGTTAACAAAATGTTCAATAATTACCATTTCTTATTTTCATTTCCCTTTTTATTTATAGTTTACAAAATTTCAATCGCTTATATTTTCCATTTATCACTTAGCATCCAGTTACTTATATTTTTCTTCATTCAAGAATACTTCTAATTATTAAAATAATTAATATTTCATTCATTTCAATAATTGAAAACTACTAATTATCAGAAAATTTAAGAACTAAACTCCGAGTCATTTTAATCCTTTAGAAAATTATATATACATATATATCCTTTTAGAAATTCAAAATTTAAGTTTTATTCATCAAAGCAGATGTGAAGTAAAATTACTATAGTAGTCTTTCCACTTTGAAACTTGAAAATAAACGTCGATGATGCGTACACTCATCACTGAAATTATTTCCTAGCGGCAGAGAGGAGAGTACAAACTTATTTCATTCCGAAATTTCTTTAAAACTTTTCTTTCAAATCATATTGAAATATTCATATCAGAAAATACTTCTAAATACTACTAATATTATATTCCAAAATAATTCAAAAGAAAATTTCAAAATCCTGGAACTTCCATTCTAAACTTCCAATTTATATTCACAATATTTGTAAATCCTATTTTCCAATCAATATTTGTAAAGACCCGCAAATCCGTACTCCTTGAATAGACACTAATCTCCAGTGATTAACTCAACATGAACGGAAATACGAACCCTTAGGATTTTAAGAAAGAAGAAAAGGTAGAAGAAGAGAGAAGATAGAAAATAGAACGGAAAGAAATACAATAACAGAACAACATCAGAATCTCACAATTCGCAGCGGAACAACATATAATAAATAAATGAATAATCTTTAAATAAAGAACTATATCAGTTATTACATTACATTACATTACATTACATCAGAGTGTACAACAACAAACAACCAGCGGAAAAAGAAATACTATATACTAGTAATACGCCATGCCATCCATCTTGCCTCCAGCAATTCCTGAATTCCAGAATATCCTGATAAACCTAACTCTCGACTGCCCGTGTGGAAAATGGTGGGCACCCAGAGTTTAGGAAGGAAAACAATAAACTCCGAGTCAGTCATGTGACTGGTGTGAGAACTCAAAACAGTTTATTTATCTTTAAAATAAGGAACAGGAAAATTTTTAAAATAGATTCGCAATGTTTTTGAAAATGTAACTACCATAAGACCTCCCACCACACACACAATGCAAACGCAGACTTGGAGGAGATTTCTTCTTATGTTAGTCAAAGATGCTTGATACACAAAATCAAATCAATTTTGATATTATTATTAGTGCATAGTGTAGAAGACATTTCGAAAGCAGAATATAAATCTTAGCCAGCATAGGTACCATTATATTATGCCTACTATAGCTACCATATTAGATGGCAGGTTCTACAACTAAAACCGTACAAGATCGTATTGTTTCTTTGGATTTCCAACGAATGGTCAGGCCAAGGAACTTCCCATTGCCACATGAGAACGCCTCTGGAAGGACGTCCCCGTGAACCAAACCGGATCTCTGCCAACACAAGGCCGGGTTACCCCTAACTTGGTAACAACAGACACGAGTATGCCATCCCCCGGTCCTTTGGGACCTTTAACCGAGAGCTCTCTAATCAACATCACACCATAATAATAAGTGTTTCAACATGAGTAAGCATTTGGGCTCCATAACATGGTACCACCCTTTTTCAGAAGGAAATGCACACACCTTAAAGGGAGCTACCCCTCATAACCTTGCTGCATCTTTCCTGTTTTGACCATTCCGGGGTGTGAGGCTCGACGAAGTCTCGTCCACAAAAACACGCTTTATACAAAAGCTGTGCTTTGGGTCAACAAATGATCATAGAAATGATCACCAAGATAGACGATCAAGCAAATGATCCTATCACAAATGATCAACACAACGATCATTTCACAGCAACACTCAGCATGTCACATTACCAAATTGGGAATATATTGCTGATAACCTTCAACTACATAACCTCTGAGCTTGTACGTCTCAGAGAAGGGTGTTAAGCTAAGAGAATAAATTCTCCGCCACCAACAGAAATATATTTGAAAGAAATCGGCTTTATATCTCAATTTGTAATGTCAGGCATACTATCCATACATGTCTGTTCCGGGATCGAACAGAACCGAAGGCACTTACAAAGAAGTCCTTGCAATCTGGATAATCTCTAATCACGTCCGGATTTCCCATCACATATGGATATCTCTATACCGGGGATCAGCCAGTGCAGAGACAATCAACAAGAAACCCTTTCGTTTTCGAAAATATCCGGTCTTCGGCACCGATCTTCAAATGCAATTCATAACGACGTATCACATATTTGGAATGGGTTATACGACCCCAAGGTCCTTTCCCGGTTAACCCGAATAGTGAGCGCTTATTTAAAAAAAAATAAGTGTGGCATTCAATTTCAAGCAAATCACAACAAATACCTATTTAAAGGTAAATATTGATAGTCGGTTATTGAACTATTAATGGATATGCACAACATCACCAGATTCCAAATAATTTTCCAAATTATTTATTTTCCAAAAATATCTTTACAAGATATATATTTTCATTCTTTAAAAATAAATCAATATTTATTTTTAAACAGTTTCCCCCTTTCATTTATAAATTCCATAGTGAATTTACATTCCAAAATATTTATGAATATACGATTTCCATTCGATTTCTAATATTCATTTTCAATTTACCTTCAAAAAGATAAATTCAAAATATTCACTTAATATTGGAAAAACATTTCCATACTTATTTATTTATAAGTAATTCACAAGTCTTTTTATTTTCTATACTTGGAAAATATTCAATATACTCTAATCGAAATTAAGTATATATTTCATTCTTTAAGGAAATCGTTCTCTTAAACATATTTATTTGGGCCAAAACGAATGTTGCGTAAAACATCGTTACGACAACCCAAAATCACTAGTATAGGGATTCGAAATTAAAATAGATATATAAATCCCAATACTATACAAAACATTTCCTTTCAGAAATCATTTACTATAACAACAGTGTTATAATCTACCATTTCCTTCTATTTCTCGAAAACGTCTATTTCAACAATGAATGTTGAAATCTATGGTTTCGATAGTTAATACATTTTAAAACATCTTTAGATCGTTTTAATTCTATTTAAAACATCACATCCAAACATTTCTTTAACATATTATTCACTATTCAAAAATGTGAATATACTTGTTAAACAATTTTATCATTTCTATTCATTTTGTTTTACAGGATTATTCTCTGTCTAAAACGTGAATATAACTCCATTAATAAATTACAACTATTTACTTATCAAGATAAGTCGTTGCGGATTTATAAAACAATGTTTATAAATTCCATTTCTATTTCTATTATGACACTTCCTCTTATAAATCTCCTTTATTAATCTATTCAATTTCATATCTCAATGATATACTAAAAGTTCATATTATAAGTTAAATATTTATAATTTATTTGTTTACAAAAAAAGTTCTTTCAAACTTCCCAAATTATAAATCTTATAACTATAAGATTCATTTATTTATCCAAATCTATTCTTTAAATAACTTTATAAATTTTATTTATAAAATTCCATTTATAACTTCACCGTTATAATCCTATAGATTTCATTCATTTATGAAATTCATTCTAACACTTATAAAAGCTCGTTTTACAATTCCAATATTTTTAATTTATAAATATCAATTTATAAATCTTTTATATGGATCAATTTATATTATTCTTTTAAAACGTCTTTAAACTCCTTTATAATTCATCATTTTGATTTATAAAATAATCAAATTTCATAAATCCTATTTTTAAACTTTTTATAATAAATTCAAAAATCCTAATTTTAATTATTTTATAAAATCATTAATCCCATATTTTCAAAAATCAACTTTTAACTATATTTCTCAAAAATCATAATTTTATAACATTAAAATTTTATCGTTTATTTATTTAAGATGAATCAATTCCAAAAATATTTTATAAACGTATACTTTCAAAAATCACTTTAGAAATCCTTTAAAATCAAAATCATTATTTTTAAACTTCAAAATTGGATTTGATGATGCAACACATCAAATAGTCAATCACGACTTTCAAATATCATATATCGATATGATAAACAATCAAATATCACAATATCGGAATCAAATAAATATTTGTGAGGAATCCAGTTGGATCCCTCCAACCTGTTTTCCTGCATCGACAGACATTAGCACAATACTCATTCCACTTCGAGGTGGAATATCGCAGTATATGGGATTTATAAAATATTATCCGCTTAATAGGCGGCGCAATAGGGTCTCATCCGCTATACAATGTGGGAAATCAATCAACTGCAATATATACATATGCCAATATATATATATATATATATATATATATTGCTATATATATAGATATATCCTACTATATCTAATATCACAAATCAAGCAACAATCAATAAATAACTGCAAATCCAACTTATAAATTTTTGAGTGAGAAGTTCTCACCTTTGCTTTTATATAGCAATCCATTTTCCATCTTGACTCGATTTTCTTGATTTATACCTTGTATAAATATTTACACAATTTATTAATATTCGAACAGATCGAATAATAAATTTTCATTTGAAAATTTTGATTCATCGGTGATTTTATTTTAATAGTTAAATTAACTTATAATTTTATTTAAACCAATATTTCTCCTTTAATAAATTTATTTTAAACTAATTTTCCTTTTAAAATAATTCTAACTAGAAATTTCTAATTGAACTAAATTTCCTTTTTATAAATTTAAATCAACTAACAAACTTTGGTTTTAACTATTAAATTTGTTATAAATAAATTTCCTTTTAAATAGAATATTTGAACTAAGTGAAAAATCACTTACCATTTAATTAAATCGAATCCCCTTTTAAATTTTAAATAGATTACACTTAACAAATTTATCTAATAAAATTTAAATTTCAACTAAATTTACTTAAATAAATTTATTTAACTACAATTTAATTTTAAAACTAAATTTTCTTCTTTCTGCTTCTGTATTTATATTTTATTTTTCAGTTTGCAACTAAAATAGTTTAATTCACTAATAGTTTCGTTTAACCCAATTTTGTCTTTAATAATTGATTTAACTAATTATTTTACTTATAATATGATATATTATTTTTCTTACTGCAATTACTTAAATTTCTGTGTTTTTTTTTCTTTTTTTTTCTTTAAAGCAAGTTTAACTTAAAACTGCATATATATAAATTTTAATTAAAACAACTGTAAATAAATTTTCTTGCCATTAACATTTATTATTTAAAATGAAATCAAAATAAACTTGTAATTATACCTCACTGCAATTTTGAAGAACCCATTCCCAATCGCCTGCCGCCACCTTGAATCGCACGCGCAAACCCTACTCGCGTCGCCTTCGTCGCCCACAATCCATCACCACCCATCGGCCACCACTGCACGCGCTCGAGCCACCACCATCATCTCGCGCGCCCAACATCGCGAGTCGCCTCCCTGACAATTGCAATCCCTAAGACAACCCTAAACCTTCACGCGAACGTCGACCCTCTACAGCAATGGCCTCATCGTCGACGTCACCGCCTTCACCTCGGCCTACGCACGCGTGCGCTGCCCCCTCCAGCGAGCGCCGTTGCCTCGCGATTTCAATTTAGGACTTCGGCCATTTATATATATATATATATATATATATATATATATATATATATATATATATTTTTGAAACGAGTTCGAATCGATTCGAACTGGGGAAGATGGAAGAGACAGCTCGGCTGTTATTTGATTCGAAGGAAATAAAGAGGGAGAGGAAGACTTTTTTCAACAGAAGGGCTGCGGCCATTTTTTTTCTTTTTCGTTTGTTACTTTGCAAATGAACTGAAGGAGGGAGGGAACGTGATTTATCAGAGAAGAGTCGTGCAAGCACGTCCTTGTATCGCGATTTTAGGCATATTTTTAGGGATGCTTCCGTTTGTTTTAAATTTAAATTTAAATTTAAATTCACTTTGTTTCGATACAACTTTCAACGCGTTTACGTGTCGTATGCTCACATAACAACTCTGAAAAATACGAAATTTGAAATCCGGCAATAATTCAATATTACGGATCCAATGGAACTGGTTTCGTCGAATTCCGAGACTGTGCCTCGGACGGCTATTTTTAAATATCGATTCAAACGATATAATTTCAAAACTGAACAATTCACTTTCAAATTCAATTCTGAAGCTTCTATTATCTTCAGTACTTTCAATATGAATTTTATAAGCCTTTGAAATATTTTTAATCAGCTTAAAATTGAAGATTCAAATTTTTATTCAACTTCAATAGATTAAACTCTAAAATTAATCGCTAAATTCATTCTGATAATTTGAAATTCAAGTCAAACTATCATTCAAATATTTAAAATTAATTAAATATTTTCAATTTAAATTATTCAAAATTCTGGGTCGTTACAATCTTCCCCCCTTAAAAGAATTTCGTCCCGAAATTACAAGTTAAGAAGAATGCCCTTATCCTGTCTATTATTTTTCACAATCCAAATAGTTTTATCAACTTACTAACCTAAGTCTTTTTATTAGAGATTCATTATCATTTCAACTAGCTTTCAAACTTCAATTATAAGTTTCAAACAACATTGTTTTCCTTAACAATTCAAATTTAAATTTAAATTTCAAACTTTCAAAATTTCTCAAAATTTTTCTAACACCCTAAATTTTCGAAAAATTTCGCCAGCGTCTCCTTTGCGCGGCTAGCTCGGTACGACTACAAAATGGCACCACGGCCCCTCAGAATCAAAAAGAAAAGAGAAAGCCAAGTGGCTGGAGAAGAAAATCACCAAATTTCATACTGAAATTGAAATACATACCTTTTTGTCGAGCAATTCAATTTTTATCTTTGAAATCAAAATCCCAATTCCATTTCTTTTAATATACCTGTATATCCTGCTAGTCATAATATCCAATTCCAACATTCAAACTATTTTGCCAATTCCATTACAAAATTTCCAACATATGCTTCTTATACATTTTTACTTCACTATTGAACTTACACATTTATTTTCATTCATTCATTTCAATTTCAATTCAATTCCATTCAATTTCATTTGAATTCAATTCACAATTTCAATTCTATTTGAATTCAATTCATAATTTAAATATTGAATTCTAACGATTAACTTTCATTTGCTAGTTCATATTACTACTTTAAATTAGTTTTATTCACTAATTCATTTCAATTTCATTTTCTTGCACTTGCAGTTTCAATTTTTTTTATTCATATATGAATTCATTTCCTCATGTTCCCAATACATATTTATAAATTTCCATATTCAATTCATCTCGAATTTACTTAATTACCAACAAAGGGAATTTCAATTTTTTTTTTTACTTACTTGAATTTATATACAAATTCAAATTTATCTTCAAATTTAGCTCACGACTAAACTTTAATTCAACCAATTCATTTATTTACAATTTATTTTACAAGTCCTAATTGTATATGAATTTATTTCCTTATATTTTTAATTCATATTTATAAATTTCATTTGTTAAATGAATTTATCTCTAATCTTTGGCTATACATTTTTTTTTCTTACTTAATTTCATATAATAATGATAATAATTTAATATTATCACTTCCTAACAATCATGCAACCATATACTATAATAATTCATAGAAAATCATTCCTTTTCTATACTAAAATAGTTTTGGGCAAAATTATCTTATTTACCCGATTCAAAAACAATTTTATATTCACTAACAAATACGCGCTCATATCTATTATTACACTCAAACTCATTCTAGAGTACTGCTGACTCTATCTCTAATGAGTAATACCCAACAGAGCCATGGTTGTCGCTTAACCATATGCTCTAATACCAACTGTAAAGACCCGCAAATCCGTACTCCTTGAATAGACACTAATCTCCAGTGATTAACTCAAGATGAACGGAAATACGAACCCTTAGGGTTTTAAGAAAGAAGAAAAGGTAGAAGAAGAGAGAAGATAGAAAATAGAACGGAAAGAAATACAATAACATAACAACATCAGAATCTCACAATTCGCAGCGGAACAACATATAATAAATAAATGAATAATCTTTAAACAAATAACTATATCAGTTATTACGTTACATTACATTACATTACATCAGAGTGTACAACAACAAACAACCAGCGGAAAAAGAAATACTATATACTAGTAATACGCCATGCCATCCATCTTGCCTCCAGCAATTCCTGAATTCCAGAATATCCTGATAAACCTAACTCTCGACTGCCCGTGTGGAAATTGGTGGGCACCCAGAGTTTAGGAAGGAAAACAATAAACTCCGAGTCAGTCATGTGACTGGTGTGAGAACTCAAAACAGTTTATTTATCTTTAAAATAAGGAACAGGAATTTTTTTTTAAAATAGATTCGCAATGTTTTTGAAAATGTAACTACCATAAGACCTCCCACCACACACACAATGCAAACACAGACTTGGAGGAGATTTCTACTTATGTTAGTCAAAGATGCTTGATACGCAAAATCAAATCAATTTTGATATTATTATTAGTGCATAGTGTAGAAGACATTTCGAAAGTAGAATATAAATCTTAGCCAGCATAGGTACCATTATATTATGCCTACTATAGCTACCATATTAGATGGCAGGTTCTACAACTAAAACCGTACAAGATCGTATTGTTTTTTTGGATTTCCAATGAATGGTCAGGCCAAGGAACTTCCCATTGCCACATGAGAACGCCTCTGGAAGGACGTCCCCGAGAACCAAACCGGATCTCTGCCAACACAAGGCCGGGTTACCCCTAACTGGGTAACAACTGACACGAGTATGCCATCCCCCGGTCCTTTGGGACCTTTAACCGAGAGCTCTCTAATCAACATCACACCATAATAATAAGTGTTTCAACGTGAGTAAGCATCTGGGCTCCATACCATGATACCACCCTTTTCCAGAAGGAAATGCACACACCCTAAAGGGAGCTACCCCTCATAACATTGCTGCATCTTTCCTGTTTTGACCATTCTGGGGTGTGAGGCTCGATGAAGTCTCGTCCAAAAAAACACGCTTTATACAAAAGATGTGCTTCGGGTCAACAAATGATCATAGAAATGATCACCTAGATAGACGATCAAGCAAATGATCCTATCACAAATGATCAACACAATAACCATTTCACAGCAACACTCAGCATGTCACATTACCAAATTGGGAATATACTGCTGATAACCTTCAACTACATAACCTCTGAGCTCGTACGTCTCAGAGAAGGGTGTTAAACTAAGAGAATAAATTCTCCGCCACCAACAGAAATATATTTGAAAGAAATCGGCTTTATATCTCAATTTGTAATGTCAGGCATACTATCCATACAAGTCTGTTCCGGGATCGAACAGAACCGAAGGCACTTACAAAGAAGTCCTTGCAATCCGGATAATCTCTAATCACGTCCGGATTTCCCATCACATATGGAGATCTCTATACCGGGGATCAGCCAGTGCAGAGACAATCAACAAGAAACCCTTTCGTTTTTGAAAATATCCGGTCTTCAACACCGATCTTCAAATGCAATTCATAACGACGTATCACATATTCGGAATGGGTTATACGACCCCAAGGTCCTTTCCCGTTAACCCGAATAGTGAGCGCTTATTTAAAAATAAAATAAGTGTGGCATTCAATTTCAAGCAAATCACAACAAATACCTATTTAAAGGTAAATATTGATAGTCGGTTATTGAACTATTAATGGATATGCACAACATCACCAGATTCCAAATAATTTTCCAAATTATTTATTTTCCAAAAATATCTTTACAAGATATATATTTTCATTCTTCTAAAATAAATCAATATTTATTTTTAAACAATTTCCCCCTTTCATTTATAAATTCCATAGTGAATTTACATTCCAAAATATTTATGAATATACGATTTCCATTCGATTTCTAATATTCATTTTCAATTTACCTTCAAAAAGATAAATTCAAAATATTCACTTAATATTGGAAAAACATTTCCATACTTATTTATTTATAAGTAATTCACAAGTCTTTTTATTTTCTATACTTGGAAAATATTCAATATACTCTAATCGAAATTAAGTATATATTTCATTCTTTAAGGAAATCATTCTCTTAAACATATTTATTTGGGCCAAAACGAATGTTGCGTAAAACATCGTTACGACAACCCAAAATCACTAGTATAGGGATTCGAAATTAAAATAGATATATAAATCCCAATACTATACAAAACATTTCCTTTCAGAAATCATTTACTACAACAACAGTGTTATAATCTACCATTTCCTTCTATTTCTCGGAAACGTCTATTTCAACAATGAATGTTGAAATCTATGGTTTCGATAGTTAATACATTTTAAAACATCTTTAGATCGTTTTAATTCTATTTAAAACATCACATCCAAACATTTCTTTAACATATTATTCACTATTCAAAAATGTGAATATACTTGTTAACCAATTTTATCATTTCTATTCATTTTGTTTTACAGGATTATTCACTGTCTAAAACGTGAATATAACTCCATTAATAAATTACAACTATTTACTTATCAACATAAGTCGTTGCGGATTTATAAAACAATGTTTATAAATTCCATTTCTATTTATTTTATAACACTTCCTCTTATAAATCTCCTTTATTAATCTATTCAATTTCATATCTCAATGATATACTAAAAGTTCATATTATAAGTTAAATACTTATAATTTATTGTTTACAAAAAATGTTCTTTCAAACTTCCCAAATTATAAATCTTATAACTTATAAGATTCATTTATTTATCCAAATCTATTCTTTAAATAACTTTATAAATTTTATTTATAAAATTTCATTTATAACTTCACCGTTATAATCCTATAGATTTCATTCATTTATGAAATTCATTCTAACACTTATAAAAGCTCGTTTTACAATTCCAATATTTTTAATTTATAAATATCAATTTATAAATCTTTTATATGGATCAATTTATATTATTCTTTTAAAACGTCTTTAAACTCCTTTATAATTCATCATTTTGATTTATAAAATAATCAAATTTCATAAATCCTATTTTTAAACTTTTTATAATAAATTCAGAAATCCTAATTTTAATTATTTTATAAAATCATTAATCCCATATTTTCAAAAATCAACTTTTAACTATATTTGTCATAATTTTATAACATTAAAATTTTATCGTTTATTTATTTAAGATGAATCAATTCCAAAAATATTTTATAAACGTATACTTTCAAAAATCACTTTAGAAATCCCTTAAAATCAAAATCGTTATTTTTAAACTTCAAAATTGGATTTGATGATGCAACACATCAAATAGTCAATCACGACTTTCAAATATCATATATCGATATGATAAACAATCAAATATCACAATATCAGAATCAAATAAATATTTGTGAGGAATCCAGTTGGATCCCTCCAACCTGTTTCCCTGCATCGGTAGACATTAGCACAATACCCATTCCACTTCGAGGTGGAATATCGCGGTATATGGGATTTATAAAATATTATCCGCTTAATAGGCGGCGCAATAGGGTCTCATCCGCTATACAATGCGGGAAATCAATCAACTGCAATATATACATATGCCAATATATATATATTGCTATATATATAGATATATCCTACTATATCTAATATCACAAATCAAACAACAATCAATAAATAACTGCAAATCCAACTTATAAATTTTTGAGTGAGAAGTTCTCACCTTTGCTTTTATATAGCAATCCATTTTCCATCTTGACTCGATTTTCTTGATTTATACCTTGTATAAATATTTACACAATTTATTAATATTCGAACAGATCGAATAATAAATTTTCATTTGAAAATTTTGATTCATCGGTGATTTTATTTTAATAGTTAAATTAACTGATAATTTTATTTAAACCAATATTTCTCCTTTAATAAATTTATTTTAAACTAATTTTCCTTTTAAAATAATTCTAACTAGAAATTTCTAATTGAACTAAATTTGCTTTTTATAAATTTAAATCAACTAACAAACTTTGGTTTTAACTATTAAATTTGTTATAAATAAATTTCCTTTTAAATAGAATATTTGAACTAAGTGAAAAATCACTTACCATTTAATTAAATCGAATCCCCTTTTAAATTTTAAATAGATTACTCTTAACAAATTTATCTAATAAAATTTAAATTTCAACTAAATTTACTTAAATAAATTTATTTAACTACAATTTAATTTTAAAACTAAATTTTCTTCTTTCTGCTTCTGTATTTATATTTTATTTTTCAGTTTGCAACTAAAATAGTTTAATTCACTAATAGTTTCGTTTAACCCAATTTTGTCTTTAATAATTGATTTAACTAATTATTTTACTTATAATATGATATATTATTTTTCTTACTGTAATTACTTAAATTTCTCTGTTTTTTTTTTCTTTTTTTTCTTTAAAGCAAGTTTAACTTAAAACTGCATATATATAAATTTTAATTAAAACAACTGTAAATAAATTTTCTTGCCGTTAACATTTATTATTTCAAATGAAATCAAAATAAACTTGTAATTATACCTCACTGCAAATTTGAAGAACCCATTCCCAATCGCCTGCGGCCACCTTGAATCGCACGCGCAAACCCTACTCGCGTCGCCTTCGTCGCCCACAATCCATCGCCACCCATCGGCCACCACTGCACGCGGTCGAGCCACCACCATCATCTCGCGCGCTCAACATCGCGAATCGCCTCCCTGACAATTGCAATCCCTAAGACAACCATAAACCTTCACGCGAACGCCGACCCTCTACAGCAATCGCCTCATCGTCGACGTCGCCGCCTTCACCTCGGCATACGCGCGCGTGCGCTGCCACCTCCAGCGAGCGTCGTTGCCTCGCGATTTCAATTTAGGGCTTCGGCCATATATATATATATATATATATATATATATATATATATATATATATATATATATATATATTTGAAACGAGTTCGAATAGATTCGAACTGGGGAAGATGGAAGAGACAACTCGGCTGTTATTTGATTCGAAGGAAATAAAGAGGGAGAGGAAGATTGTTTTCAACAGAAGGGCTGCGGCCATTTTTTTTTTTCGTTTGTTACTTTGCAAATGAACTGAAGGAGGGAGGGAACGTGATTTATCAGAGAAGAGTCGTGCAAGCACGTCCTTGTATCGCGATTTTGGGCATATTTTTAGGGATGCTGCCGTTTGTTTTAAATTTAGATTTAAATTTAAATTCACTTTGTTTCGATACAACTTTCAACGCGTTTACGTGTCGTATGCTCACATAACAACTCCGAAAAATACGAAATTTAAAATCCGGCAATAATTCAATATTACGGACCCAATGGAACTGGTTTCGTCGAATTCCGAGACTGTGCCTTGGACGACTATTTTTAAATATCGATTCAAACGATATAATTTCAAAACTGAACAATTAACTTTCAAATTCAATTCTGAAGCTTCTATTATCTTCAGTATTTTCAATATGAATTTCATAAGCCTTTGAAATATTTTTAATCAGCTTAAAATTGAAGATTCAAATTTTTATTCAACTTCAATAGATTAAACTCTAAAATTAATCGCTAAATTCATTCTGATAATTTGAAATTCAAGTCAAACTATCGTTCAAATATTTAAAATTAATTAAATATTTTCAATTTAAATTATTCAAAATTCTGGGTCGTTACAATATTTATAAAATTCCTCTACCTAACAAACAACATATTACATACATCTATATTATTTATAAAATTATATTATTTTATATACAAAATATATAATAGGCAAAATTATTTCATTTACCTATACTCCAAAACAATATTGTGTCCGTCTGTCCTATTAAGTGTTTAGAAATCGTTATCATTGGCATAGCGTCTTATGTACCGACTAGAATTTATAAATACAAAACGGAACAAATTGACAAAATACAAAAACTCGTTTATAACACTAACAATACACTCTCTTATATATACACTCAGCGACTCATTCTAGGGTATTACTACCCTATTTCTAAAGAGTCAGACCCCACAAAGCTAAGGTTATCGTTAAACCAAAGCTCTGATACCGACTATAAAGACCTGCCTTTTTACATTTTAAGTAGACACACATGTCTGACTCAAACCATTCAAATGGGCAGATGTTATGGGGTAAATAAGAAGAAGAGAAAGAAAGGAAACAAATACAAAATCTCGCAGCGGAATGACAAAATATAATAATCAAATAACAGTTCATGAAGCTATTTTGTAAATACATTTGATTATTCTTTTACAACACAAAAGTCAGAGTTACATAAAATAGATATAAATAAATAAATGCAGCGGAACAACATGATGCAGTGTAATAAATATAATCAATAATAATAGTACAAACTCCGTTTTCTTTCTTCAGAAATAAGGTATTCAACCTGAAATGCTCAGGCTGACCCAAGCGAATTGAAAAGACATAACACTCGAGTCAGAACTAAAAGATCTTACGTAACTTAAATCAGTAGTAAATAAATATGAGTGTAATGGCGTCGGAGATATTTATTGGGTTTGACATCTCCTACCCAGTGTCTAACGTGGGTGCAATAACTTAAAAGATGTTCGGGATTTACATCTTCTAAGGATGTGTTAAACTATCTACGATGTAGTATAATACGCTATTATAAAATGTCTACAGTAAAGTAAAAGTATTAAAATAGCGTTAAGGCTTTACCCATATCCCCCTTAACAAATTTTATATATTCCCATAGTCTATACAGTACCATATGCTCCTCCGTGAGGTTTACCCAGAGGACACTCCATTGGTATGGTACAAAAAGAACTCGTAGAAGGCGCGATAGGGCATGCGACAAGGCACTCGTGGCAATGCCTGGCTAGATATACGAATTGCACTCCTGGACTGGTGGTAACACATAGCAACTACTACTGCCCACCTCGGAACACATTCCAAATCAAAATCAAGGGTGACTACCAAATCAATCACAAAGTCAAAATATAGTATCAAAGAAATGTGTCCGATCGGAGGAATGACCTCACTTGGCCCGGTATAGCTCCTTTTTTAGCTACATCAAACAAACTCACAGGAGTCAGGATCACATAAATACCTCAAATCGTTCGCCAAACCATCCTACTTCCTTTCTAGAATCTCCACCATGTGCACAGTTGTTAAAGTGGTTTTCGGTATTGGTAGAGAGTATGACAATATCCGATCCCGATCTCTTTAACAACCAAACGCTTATTTCACACCGGATGGTTCTTTTACATTTTCAAAACAAATTCATAATTGATATTAAAATATCATATTCAATTTCAAATCATATCTAGAATCATATTCACTTCAAACTATATTCACTTTCAAAATCATATTTACTTTCAAATTATATTCACTTTCAAATCATATTCACTTTCAAATCGTATCCACTTTCAAATCATATTCACTTTTGAAATCACATTAGCTTTGAAATTATCGATAAGTTCTGTTAATTAATTCTTCATTTCAAAATTATCTTATTCATTCAAATATATCATTTCACAAAAAGATATCAATTCCAAATTCTAACTTAGGTTGTATCATCATCAAGGATTTATATATAAATACGTCAGCTTTAAACAGTTTGAAATTTTAGAAAATAGTTTAGGTAATTATAAATAGTTTATATATTTTAAAATAGTTTAAATAGATTTAAAATAGTTCTAATAATAAAAATAGTTTAAGCAGATTTAAATTTGATTTAATTAGTTTAAAAACGATTTAAATAGATTAAATATAGATTAAATAGAATTAAATTATATTTAGTAGATTTTTAAATAGATTAAATAAATTTAAACTAATTAAATAGATTTAAATTATATTAAATGGATTTAAATTATATTAAATGGGTTTAAAATAGATTAAATTAAATTTACATAGTTTAATATAGGTAAAATACGTTAACTTGGATTAAATAGGTTGTAATAGATTAATATAAATTAAAATTGTTGTTGTTTTTTTATTGGCAAGGCCAGCCGGTTTTATAGTGGACCGTCCACTATTTGTTACGAACGTAATAAAAATTGAAGTACAGGAATAAGGTAAAGAACCTTAACTACTATGAAAAAAGAAAATACAGCACAGGTACGTGACAGCTATGTCACAGTAACTAAAAATATCACTATGACTAGGCCTCCTCCGAAGAGGAAGAGTCACCATCATCAGAAGACACCTGAGTAGATACCAAAGGGACATTCCCACAAAGACCAGCAAAAGGACGGAATCGGGTAGCAAACAAGGATCATAACCCATAGCATCAGAAGAGTAGATAAACGACCGATCCCAGGAAGTTTCAGCTAGCATGACAGAATTCGAAGTCGCATACAAACCGTCCAAATCGAGAACTAAGGAATCACCAGCCGGTTTGTAATGAAGGCATCTAAGGTCCGAATAATCATCGGAGACAAATCTAAAGAAGGAACCAACCACAGGGTTAAATCTCATATCAGATATATGATCAACCCAACACCGCTCGGACTCATCCCAAACAACAGACAACCGCGGCGAGAATGGGATAGGAGCAGCAACATCACAAGGGACCATAGAATCAGGAGTAAAGACAGGCTTAACACAACGCAAAGGAGGCAGACTCAGATAAGATAATGGAACAGCAGGAGGAGGGTGGATCTGAGAGGCACGGGCCTTGGGGACCCAAATCCTACGCAGGGGGCGAGGAAGAGGGATCTTCGGAGCAGCCGTGGAGGCTACAGAGTGCATGCAAGCATTGGCCAGGTGGCCAAAAGTGTGACAGGAGCTACAAATATCTGGAGCCCATCCATAGCGAACGCGGACATCTACAACATGCCGACAGCAAGCTAAACAGGAATAGAAGAAGGGAGTGGCTTGCAGGGGGAAATCGCAATAAGAGCCTTAGCATACATCATTTTATCACGCGCAGCTATATTAGTGTCAAAACATTTCAATTTTCCAACGTTACAGGCTAACCAATTCAACCCAAGAATAGGTTGAAGGGCAGAGGGAATCTGCGAAAAATACACCCAAACAGGAATAGAAAGAACCTGTTCACGAGCACGCGCCACCGTTGGAGACCAAGGAGTAACTATAAAAGGCCTTCCATCAAAAAACGAAGGCTCAGCCTCAAGAACAAGCTGCCGATCCTCAGAAGAGGAAAACATAAGATAATACATGGAATTGATCAGCTTAACATGCAAATTACCACGAATCTTCCAAGCCCTTTGACAAATCGAAGACTCATTAAGAAGCCGGTGATTAGGTTCCAAAAAGAAAATGACCAAATAATCAGACCAATAATCAACGCCGGCTTGCAAGACAGAAGGGGGTGGGATCATCACTCCATTCTCCTCGACCAGATCAAAATCAATGGGGACGTAGTCACCCGCATTACGGGGCAGGGACGTGAATAGAGAAGACCAAAGTTTGGGGCTTAGCCGCGAAGGAGCAGCAGGACCAGGATGCTCCGCGATGATGTGGGAAACAATGGAGGCAGACAGAATTGAATTACCAGAACAAACTACACTGTCAATAGGAGCAGATTTCTCAGAGGCAATATCACAAGCACCAGGAGTGCAATGGCCAAAGCAAGGAATATCAGCCGAGGTACAACCCTGGTCACGAACACACAAACCAACATCGGGCCTAGCACCACTAACACCACTCGACACGAGCTTCCCCAAAAAAACAGTTCATATTCTCAAGATTACTCACTTCAACACTACACGAGTAAGGCAAGGACGAACCCACGCTGAAGTGTGAACTCACAGGGCGAACTAAGCTTGCTTGCAGAGGCGGAAATTCGATGGCAGATTGAAGGAGAATTTGAGGACAATCAGACGCTGAAGCCATGGATTTAAAAACGCGACCCGACCTAGTCGACGATGGAGAAAGAGGGAATGAAACAAGGGGGGATGAGGCAGAGAAGCGGGCATGAAGAGGGGAGGAGGAGCGGAAAGGCGTAAAGGCAGACGAACGAATTACAGGGAGCGGCGCCGAACGAATATAAGGATACGATAATGTCAGACGCCATTAATATCAGGGTATGAAGATTTTTGATTTAAAAAAATTAAAATTGTTTTAAATTGATTAAAATAGTTAATTTAATTAAAATAGTTTAAATTAGTTGAAATAGATTTCAAAGTTATATCCAAACAATTTTAGTAACTCAATTCTAATAAATTCATTTATATTTGACACTTCAACTTTGAAAATCCAATTTAAATCCTTTGTACCATTCATTAGATTAATTTCAATTTTAACATTACACTTGGATTAACGAAAATAATTAAGTTTATATAAATCAATTTCTATTTCAAAATGCCAATTAACTGAATTCAAAATTTCAAAGATTCCATCATTTAATATAACCAATCCAGCATTCTTATATAATTCTCTACCCAAGGGTCAAGTGATACAGATATTTATCATTTTAGTCCGCAATTTAAACTTTTATATATCATTTCAAATCGCAATCCTAAATTTAATAAAAATCCATAAAATTGCTCATGTCTATCATTTCAACCCATAATGATTTTTTCCTAATCTTTAGATTGTTCGGAAATGTTTCATTTCAACCAATAGGGAACTTGCATTTTATAACAATATAAAATACAATCATGTAGTCATACCATATCAACCACTCAAACAAACATCACAATCATCGTCCAAATCAATCAATGAACATCAATAGATAACTGATAATCAATACATTATTAAATTGACAATTTAAAATCCAATATTAAATTGAATAATGATTAAACGCAATAAAGTCAAATTTAACTGGAATAACATTTTAAACATACCAAACATCAATTAATTTCTAATCACATCATAAAATTAATTTAACTAACATAAGATAATACAGTAGTTGTGGGTGGGTCAAAACACCCACCTTTAATTTTAAATATAATTGAAATCTAAAATAAGGTTCAAATTTGAACAGTCTCAAAATTCGTCCAAACTAGCGTCAAAATGTCTGGAATTTCGATAAGATCCTAACGGAACACACCGCATGTGAATTGGACCTCGCATGCGAAAGTTATTAAAGTTAGAACGTTTTAAATTAGAATTTAAATAAAATAAAACAAACATTAACCTCATCCAACCCCAAAGTCACGTCAGCACTCACCCATCATCCTCGAGATTTCACCTTCAGGTCGATGCACACGAACCCTAGCGCCGCCCCCTTCCTTTGCTCCAATGGCCAAAATCCATGCCTCCATCCCTATCAGAATGCGTCACCAAGCTCTTCCCGCCTAACCGCCTTCTCTCGTATAGGCGCGACAGCCTCCCTCTCCTCGAGCATGCTACAGTTGCCGCACATTCCAAGGTGATTTCTGGCGAACATGATGACCGATGATCGGACATAGCCATATGGATTGAACCAGATCGTCATCCTCTACGTACCCATGACCTTCGATCGACTCCTCGACATAATTCCACCGTTAAATGAAGTTATGGCCCATGGACGGCCGAGAATAAAGCACTGATTTCTGGCCAAATGATGGTTCGATTTGAGAAAAGAACTATTGCAGTGAGTTACGTTCATCGAGAGCTTCGAAATGATATATAATTTTATATGTTTGGGGGAGTTTGATTTTGGAATTGAATTTGCAATTTGGGGATTTGGGTTTTGTAATTGGATTCGGTTATGCCATTAAGAAGGAGAAGATAAAAAATGAAATGTATATACTGAAAAAAGGAAATAAGAAATAGCCAGGGTTTATAACATGCTATATATAGGCAAATCAGAAATAGAAAGGAATGGATTAGATTGACTTGAAAGTTGAACGATAAACGACCCAAAAAGCCCGTTTTGTTCTTGAAACGGAAATAGGTCATCCCATACATCAAAATAGATGTTTAACATTTTTTTAAATTGAATGGAACAAGTTTCAAGTCCAAATCCCATGTATGAAGAAGTTGCTTTAAAATCAGCATATTTCAAATTGATTTCAATTAAATTGATTTCTAGGCGTTTCGAGCCTGAACGATCAAATGACAAGTCCGATCGTTACGAAACTTGAAATCTTACAATAATTCATCATTACGGATCTGATGAAACTGGTCTCATCAAAATCCAAGATTGTAACGTCCCTCTATTTTGGACCATTCAAATCGACAATAAAACCACACATGTATGACTTGAATAGCCCAAAATACCAAATTGTTAATTTAAAATTTGGCAAAACTCAGAATATACAGTAAATAAATAAATCACAGATCATAGACATAGAGTAATATAATGCAGTTGGAATAAAGGAGATAGTAGTTCATGAAGCTACTATATAAATACATCAGAGTTATACAAGATACGAAAGAAGCTTCAATATGATAAACAAGCACAAGGCTGAATACATCCCTGGAATCAACCGGATAACTAGAAGCGAAATAGATAGCTGGATCTTCAATCAAAGCTCCAAATCCGAAGGTGAGTCTCTAATGCTGTATCACTCAGTCTGATCCGAGCATAAAGCAAAACACAAAACACTTGAGTCAGGACATAAATACTTATACAATGTAAACCAACTCAAGTGAACTTTAATATAAGGTACAAGTAACTTAAAGGATGCTTGGGACCGTCCATCCTCTAAGGATCCGCTAAACTATTTACTATGTAGTAATATTTCGCTATTATAATAATGTCTATAGTTAAATAAACTTACTTTTAAATAGCGTTAAGGGGTTGCCCATATAACCCTTAACACGTAATAGTCCCAGTAGTCCATCAAGTATCATAGTCCCTCCTGATCGAGAAGCCATCAGAGGATGCTCCATGGGCTATGGGAGAAAACCAAACTCGTACAAGTCGTGCTAGGGTAGGCGACACGAAACAACTAGGCAATGCTAGGGTAGATATACCAAATGATATCTGGACTGGTGGTGATGCATAGCGCGCAGCTACCGCCCACCTCGAGCCACACCCCCCAAAAATATCAAAGGGTCCCAATCAATCAAATGGTATCGAAGGAGTGTGTCCGATAAGAGGAGCTACCTCACTGGCCTGAGAACCGCTCCTGTTTTAGCCACCTTATGCCAACTCACGAGAGTCAGGTCCACGTATATACCTTAGTAGAACGTCGCCACCATCCTACTTCATTTTGGAATCCCACCGCGTACACGGCTGTTAAAGTGGTTTTCACAGTTGGTAGGGAGTATGACAACTTCCGATCTCGGTCTCTTTAACAACCCAACATTATTATAACCCATGGATATTTATTTCAAAATCATTTATACTTTCAAACCAAAGTAGCATATCCATTTCAAAAGCATATCATAATAGTATCATTTCCATTTCAAAATCAAATCAAAATATCATTTCAATAAGACCAAAATTTCAAGTCACTGAATATTTCCTTCAATTTATTAAATTTGAAATATTCCTATAAATTATCTTAAACCAAACCACTTTAAAATATTGTCATTTGGAAATCATAATACTTAGAAAAATCATAACACTTTAAAACATTCATTTAAACCATTAAAAATCAATGTTAATATCTTACAAAACAATATTCATTTAAACCATTTAAATATCAATGTTAATATCTTTCAAACAATATTCATTTAATCCATTAAAATATCAATGTTAATATCTTTCAAACAATATTCATTTAATCCATTAAAATATCAATATCACCTAATATTCCTTTCAAAGTTGTAACATTTCCAAGTTCATTCATTTAATTATAAAATTTCCCAAAACATTGTATTTTCAGCAACAGCAGCATTTATAAAGTGTTACGGTAGATATAGTGATGTTTCAAAACATTGTCAAATTCAGAAACAACAGCACTTACAAAGTGCTACAACAGGTATTTAGTTATTATTTCAAAACAGTTTACTTTCAGAAACAACTACACTTACCAAGTGTTACATAGCTATTTAGTTATTCAAAACAGTTTACTTTCAGCAACAACAGCACTTACAAAGTGCTGCAATAGCTCTTTAGTTATTCCAGAACTTAGCTTATGTTCAGAAATGATAGCACTTAACAAATGCTGTCTTAAAACCACAACATTTCTGAAATGCTTCCAATACTAATTCCATATTTAATATAAAATTTCAAAAACATTAAAACTTCAATTTTTAACCATTTTAACTCATAATAATCATATTTTCGTCTCAAAAATATTCATTTGGATATCATTCAACTTATGATTTAATAAAATAAATTTTTATCAATACATATCTAATTTAAACTAAGATTCATTTGTTACGTCAAAAGTACATTCTTCCTTAACTCTGCTTTGACAAATAACTTAACACTTTATTTTAAAATAACCACTTCATAAATAAAACTAAATTTTCATTTATTTACTTAACTTAACGATTTTATTTAAAACCCAATTTCCAGTTTTCAGTTAAGTCATAATTTAAGATACATATTTCCATTTAAAAATCCTAACTATTTATTTTACAAAACATAACATTTCACAAAAGAACATTTTATCATAGTTAATATAACAATCAATTTTTTTTATAGATCTATTCATTTAGACATCGATTAACTATGATTTTCTAGTTAAATAAATTTTATTACAAAATGTCCAATTAAAAATATATTCCATTTTATCTATTCAAAATACACTATTTATTATACAAAACATGTCTATTTCATAAAGTATTCATAACAATTACTAGGTTAGATTAAAACTTCCATATTAAGTTAAATTCAGTTATTAAGTTATTTATCATCAATAAAGATCTTTAATTCAACTTAACACCAATTATTAACTTATAAAAATTTAATTCATAGAAAAACCAATACACCTTTATAATTAAAGAATTAAATCAAATTTTAAGTTAAAATTCCATATATTTATAAAACTCAAAATACTTAATAATCTTTTAGGGAAATATTATTTAAAATACTTAATAAATTTTTAGGAAAATATTATTTAAAAATATAACCATGGGCCTGTATAATATTTTCTAACTTAGGTCAAGTGATACGGATATGTATCATTTCAATCCGTAATTTAAAAAGAAAAATCCGGGTTCTATCATTTCAAACCCACAATCCCAAGTAAATCAAATACAATAAAAATCGCTCGAGCCTATCATTTCAGCTCATAATGATTTTCCTTATTCTAATGTCCTTTCAGGTATGTATCATTTCAACCCATAAGGGAACTTGCAGTATGATATAGCAAATAAAATGAACAGTACAATATAACATATCATATCAAATGAAGTAACAGTTATACAAACAACATTTAACATCTTATAAATATATCACAGGCATGTATGAACATAGCATATTAATTTATATAACTCAATTGTCATCATTTCACAATTATAAAAGTACGTATGTCTAGAGTGATAGACTCACCTTTTTCAAAGCTAGAATCAAATTCAAAACACACATCCAAACTCCGCAAAGCACGAAAAGGCACGACAAAGCACGACTATATTTTTGAGTTGAATGAAGTGTCAGATCCAAATCTTGTATGCAAACAAATACACATATATAATAATATATTTCTCAACACAGAGATTTGAATTTAAGCAGATGGAAAAAATATGAAATAAAGTGACATAACCTTGCTTGACCAACACAAGTGGCTCAGCCACAAGCAAATTGGTTAGACCATCATCAGGTATGCTCGGCTATGGTAGGTTGAAGGCAACCTAGGCTCGGCTATAAGCATGTAAGTGCAGGGCTATGGCTTGAGAAATAAAGAGAAGTGCAAGAGGTGTAAGTTACAAATGCAAGGAAGGCTAAAGGTCAAAGGCAAGCAAGGTTTTGGTTTGGCCCTAACTCTCTTTGTGCTCGGCCATGGCTATAGCATGGGTCAAGTGGACATCATAAGGCACGGCTAGGGTTTGGAAAAGCAAAGGAGGAGTTTTTTCCATTTATGGCCAAGGCTACTAAGAAAAGTGGTGATGGAATATAGGAGTTTTGGCTAAGGTTTAGTCATGTTTTGGTGATGTGTTGCAACTTGGTGGTCATGGCTTTGGAATGGGGTGATGGAGGAGGTGGTTATGGTCGACATGATGGTGTGGTGGAGATGGTGAGGTCGGCTGTAAGGGTGAGGTGATAGAAAGGCCGAGCATAGCTTGCAAAGCAAAGAGAAAAAGGAAAATAGAAAAAAAAAAGAGGAAGGAGAAGCCATGGACTAGATCTTGTTGTAATTTTTTTCATGCAAATGGAAGTGAGATGTTTAGGAAGTTTTATGCGTAATAGGAAAGAGAAATTCATGGCTAGATTAAAGGAATGAACGGCGAAGGTAAGTAATAAAGAGGATAGATAATAAAAGGCAAGAGTTTGAATGGTTTGAAAAATAAAACGGCAACACTAGAAAAACAAATAACTTGATGTATTTAATTAATTTTTTCTTTTGTTTGTTAGGAAATGAGAAAAAGTGAGAATGCTTTGTGCATGAGTTAGAGGAGTGTTTCTCACGGCTAGAGAAGGTTTGGATGGCAAGAAAAGTGGGAGTGAATGCTAAGAAATGGAAAAGGCACGAGTTAAGGTAAAAGAAACTTACAATATATTTTATTCTTAAATGCAAATGAAAATGAAGATATTAGGATGAGAAAGAAATATTCTTGCACGTGATTGAGATACGAATACACGGCTAAGAAAGATAAGAGTGAATGTTTATGGAGTGTAAATGCTAGGAAAACAAAAAGGCAAGAATTTAAACAATCTAACCTATGTCTCCTTGATTTTCTTCAAGCCATTTAAAATAGATAAATCAATCAAAAATCAATAACTACAATCAAAGTTCATACAAATAAATATAGAAATAAAAATTAGAGAAATAAACATTGGAAAAATGGAATATAAAATATAGAGAATCATTGCGTGTAAAACGCTGTATTGTATAAGCTGAATTTTATGAAACGAAAAGTAGAACTAATATTAAAATAAAATACAGTTTCAAAGAAAAGGATTAGAATTTTAAAATTCAAATTGAAAATTCCAACTGTGGTCAAACTTTGACTTCCAGTTGACCAAAATATAAGATTTTCAGAAAATGTTTATTTTATTATATTTGGAAAATAAATCACAGACAAATTCCAAACTTACCTTGGAAAATTTTAAATTCACTTTTTAGATGAGTTAAAAATTAAAGTTTTCAAATAAAATTTTTGGATTTGCCAAAATCTTTGGAATTCATTTATTTCTTTTAGGAGTGGCTTGCTTTGGCTTTGGCGCATTTCATGTAACAGGCTTATATGGTCCTGTAATATGGGTATCTGATCCTTATGGACTAACTGGAAAAGTACAATCGTAAGTCCAGCATGGGGCACGGAAGGTTTTGATCCTTTTGTTCCCGGCGGAATCACCTCAAAATCATGGGTTGTTATAGGGATAGTGACCAAAATGGCTATTTTCAAGTTAATTAAATAAAGTAGTATTAAATTAATTATCACTTTTTAATTCAATATTTATAAACTAACAAATTTCATCAGTTTTGATTACCAAGACATTTATAATAACTTAAAACAAATTTACCTAAAATTTCAATGTTAATTATTTTCCAAAATATAGTGTTCAATTTCAGCTGCAATTAATCCAATTAATTAAAATTTAATTTTAATAAGTTGATTTAATTTGATTTCAATCTTTATTTTCAATCAATTATTACTATGATAACATAATCAATATTTGTTTATACGTTATTTCACTAATATGCTACGAGTTTCATCTTTTGTTTGTATTAACTATTATATTTCAATTATATTGAATTTTGTCAATTTTTCACATTAATTAAAATTTGAAATCCCAATTAATTAATTTATCTTGGTTTCATTCCTTTATTAAATCAATTATTACCTTATGAATAAAATTAACATTTTTGTTCATTTGATTACATCCGCAATTTTCAGTTCTTGTCTTAACTCACATTAATGTAACATTTAATTACATTTAATTGTAATTGATTAAATATGTTGGTAATAAACAACAATCGTCACCATTACTACATTTAATAACATTTGTAAGTTTATTATATACAAATAACTGTTATAACTATTACTACCCTACTACTATTATCAATTACAATTAATTACACCTTATTTCATTAATTAATCAATATTTGAATTATCAATTGCTCTTTTAATCCAATTATCCATTAATACATACATTACAATAATTTATTTACAACCTATATCAATTATAACTCTTTAATTCTTTTAATTAATTAAAAATTACATTTAAAGCAATTATCAATTACCTTAATTTAATAATATTTCATTTTATTCCAATTACATTCTTATTATTATCATAAATTTTTATTTCTTCCAACATTAAATCACCAATCTTTATTAAATTAACATATTTTAATTATTGGAAATTACAGGTCGTTGCA
The DNA here is from genome assembly GCA_030765085.1 of Allium cepa. Taxonomy (NCBI): domain Eukaryota; kingdom Viridiplantae; phylum Streptophyta; class Magnoliopsida; order Asparagales; family Amaryllidaceae; genus Allium; species Allium cepa. The sequence goes on along the minus strand of CM060932.1, from coordinate 724,163,733 downwards.
TAACATCCTATATATAGGCAGATTTGAATATAGAAAGAATTGACCAAATCGATTCGGATTAAAACGATAAGCGACACGAAAAATCCGTTTCGTTCCCGAAACGAAAATGGGTCATCCCATGTATCAAAATAAATGTTTTTGATATTTCTAAATTCAATGGAATAGGTTTCAAGTTCTAATTCCATCGTATAAAGAAGTTAGCTTTAAAAATCAGCTAAATTCAAATTGAATTAAATTAAATTAATTTATACGTGCTTCAAGCCCGTATGATCAACGACAAGTCTGATCGCTACGAAACTTGAAATCCTACAATAATTCATCATTACGGATTTGATGAAACTTGTTTCGGGGAAATCCAAGATGGTGGCCAAAATGGCTATTTTCACGTTAATTAAATAAATTAATATTAAATTGATTAAATCACTTTTTAATTTCAAAGTTAATAACCAACAAATTTCATCATTTTTGATTACTTGGGCATTTACGATAATTTAAAAAAAATTACAAATCAATTCGGTGTTAAATATTACACTAATTACAGTGTTCAATTTCAACTGTAATTAAATCCAATTAATTATAATTTAATTTCAATAAATTGATTTCAATCTTTTATTCAATCATTTATTATCAAATGGGTAAAACTATCACTAATTTACATTTTATTACCTCAATATTCTATAGTTATTGCCTTAATTCACATTAACGTATAATTTAATTACATTTGATGCAATTTATTTCTAATTTGATTTGAACAAGTTAAACAAATAGGTAATAAATAACAATTTTCACCTTTAGCTTAATTTAATCACATTTATAAGTTGATTTACAAAAAAATATTATAACCACCCACAATATTAATTTTATCCAATTAAAATTTATTTCATATTATTTCACCAATTAATATAATATTTAAATTGTTTCCTTATTTACAATCGATAAACAATTGTAATCTTTAATCACCGCAATTAATTGGAATTACATTTAAAGTAGTTATCAATTAACTTAAGTCAATACTATTACATCTCATTCCAGCTATATCATTATTATTAAACTTAGATTTTTTTAATTTTTCACAACATCAAACTCCAAAACTTATTTGATTTAACAAATTTAATTATTGAAATTTATGGGTTGTTGCATTTGATCAATGACATTACTTAGGAACTTCTTTCCTTATGTCCTCAACATTCATAACGCACAACCATCCCTTCTTTCTCAACCATCCCCTCTGGTTAAGACTAAAATCCTTTAGATCATCGATCTCAATTCCCACCTTACGCCTCCTAATCCTCTCGACTAATAACGGATCCTCCTTTTGCTTAGAAGCATTTCTTTCCGTCAACATTGGTCGAACATCCAAACAGGATGACATGGCAGTGCTCCGACTAGAACTAGCAGTCGATTTTATTTGCACATTACAAGTAGTCAAAGCTTCTAAATCTTTCCATTCTGCCAGCACAACCAACACCACATTCTTATGTTATCTGCTAAGGGCATCTGCTACTTTATTTTCTTTTCTAGGTGTATACTCTATACCAAAATCATAAGCTGCTAAAAACTCTAGCCACCTCTGCTGTCTCATATTCAACTCCTTTCGAAAGAATAAATGCCTTAAGAATTTATGATCAGTGTATACCTCAAATCTCACCCTTAAGAGACAGTGTCCCTATATCTTCAATGTGAATATCACTACACCCAACTCCAAATCATGAGTATGATATCTTACTTCATGTGGTCTAAGTTGTCTAAAGCGTAGGAAATGACTTTGTCCTTCTACATCAACACAACTCCTAATCGAGTCCCACTTGTATCGGTATACACTACCAACCCTTAATTTCCATTTGAACCTATGAACATAGGTGTAACGTCCCGCCTTTTTGTACATTTTAGGCAGATAAACGTGTTGAATCAACCATACAGAAGGGCGAATTGTTATTGGGATGAATAAGAAAAAGCAGAGAAAGAAGAAAAACAAAATAGAATCTTGTAGTGGAATGACAAAAAATATAATAATCAAATAAACAGTTCATGAAGCTGTTTTATAAAACATTTGATTATACTTATACAATACATATCAGAGTTATCTATACCAGAGAATAATAAATAATGAAGCGGAATACATGATGTAGTGAAATATAATAAATAATAATACAATCTTCATCTTTGTTCTCTAGAAATAAGGTCTTCAAATCCTGAAATGCTCAGGCTGACCCAAGCGAATTGAAAAGACAAAACACTCGAGTCAGAACTAAAAGTCTTATGTAAGTTAAATCAACAGTAAAATATGAGTGGAACGATGTCAGAGATGTTTATGGGATTTGACATCTCCTATCCAGTGTCTAACGTGAGTGCAGTAATTTAAGAGATGCTCGGGATTCACATCTCCTAAGGATCCATTAAACTATCTACTATGTAGTACAATACGCTATTATATTATTTCTGTAGTAAAGTAAACTATTAAAATAGCATTAAGGCGTTACCCATATCCCCCTTAACACATTTTTATATATTTCATAGTCTATACAGTACAGTAATTCCTCCGTAAACTAGAGGGCACTCCATAAGCATGGTACAAAACAAACTCATAGAAGGCACACTAGGGCATGTGAACATGGCACACTAGGAAATGCTAGGGTAGATATACCGTTTACGAATCCGGACTGGTGGTAACGCATAGCAGCTACTACCGTCTACCTCGGAACACACTCCCAAATCAAAATCGAAGGGCGCCTATCAAAACAATCGCAAATCAGTATATAATATCGAAGAAGTGTTCCCGATCAGAGCAATGACCTCACTTGTCCCGACGTGGATCCTGATTTTAGTCACATCTAAGCCGACTCACGGGAGTCAGGGTCACGTCATCCCTCATACAGAAATCATTCACCAAATCATCCTACTTCATTTCAGGAATCCCCACCACGTACACAGTTGTTAAAGTGGTTTTCGGGTATTGGTAGAGAGTATGACAATATCTGATTCCGGTCTCTTTAACCACATAACGCTTATTTCACACCGGATGGTTCTTTTGCATTTCAGAAGTCAATTCACAATTGATATAAAAAATAACATATTCTCAAAACCATAATACTTTCGAAATCGTATTTACTTTCAAATCATATTCACTTTGAAATCATAGTTCGGAATTATATTTTCTTTCAAAAAGTCATAATTTCTTCCAAAGTCATATTTCCAAAATCGGGTAAAACCTTACTTCAAAATCATCGTTTTCAATTTATTCTCTTTTAAAACAAAGCATTGAATTTAAACACTTCCACTTTACTTAGTCTGAAAATTTGGAAATAGTCTAAATAATTATAAATAGTTAAAATAGTTATAAATAGTTTAATTATAGGTTAAAAATACTTTTAAACTGATTTCAAATAGTTAAACGGATTTAAATTAGATTAAGTATAATTAAAATAGATTAAATATATTTAAAATAGATTAATTATATTTAAATAAATTAAAATGGTTTAAAACGAATCAAAATAATTTTATATAGTTAATATTAGTTAAATAGTTTAATAAATTTGAAAATCCAAATAATATATTCTTTTATAATAGTTTATATTAAAATATAAGTTTGGAATTTATATCCAATTAAACTATTCATTTCATTTCAACACATTTAGACCAATTTAAATTTCCAAATCAACAAACCAAATTTCCCTTTTCAACATAAACTTGATTTTCCAAAAATACTTCCATTTATATAAATCAAATTTTATTTCAAAGTATCATTTAATTCCATTCAAAAATTAAGGATTTTAAAGCCATTTAATTTAACCAATCCGGTGTCTGTATATATTCTCTAACCTAGGGTCAATCGGTACGGTTATTTATCATTTCAATCCGCAATTTAAAATTTTATGGTTATATATCATTTCAAACCGTATTCCTGAATAAATAGAAAAATTCATAAAATCGCGCGAGTCTATCATTTCAACCCATAACGATTTTCAAATAATAATAATTAAAGGAACTTGCAGAGTGATAACTGTATATCTTTATATATATATATTAACATAACATCCAATCATTCAATATCAACAATCAAAATCCATCATAATTATCATCCAAATCAACCAAATAAATATCAACAATTAACTAATTTACAATAACAGGTATTCAAGTGGCAATTTAATTTCAAAAACAAATTAAATAACAATTTAATCCAAAAGGATACAAATTAACAGGGATGGCAATTTAAATATACCAAACGGTCATAAATAATTTTCTAATCACATTATAAATCAATTTAACAAACATAAGAAATTTTATAAGTTGTGAGTGGGTTAAAACACTCACCTTTTGAATTTAAATTGAATTTAAATCCAATTAAACCCAAAATTCAAATGCTCTCAGAATTCGTACAAACCAGCGTCAAAATGTTCAGAATTTCTATTAGATCCCAGTGGAGAAAACCCCGCGCGAAACGAACCTCTTACGTGAAAATAATTGTCATTAGAAGTTCAATAATTTTAAATTTTAAAATAACTAAAACAAAAGAAATATAAAAATAAACAACACATGTTATCACCTTCCAATACTCAGAACCCTGAAAATTGAACACAACAACCATGTTCAAATCGCACAAACCCTAGTGCAGTAGCCACTCATCGCCACGCTTCCCACGCTGACGCCGGCCACCCTGGCTACCAAGACTTCGCCGCCGAACCTCCCTAAGGCCCAACCACCCTTTGCGACCACCATCCGCCATGAAATCGACGTGAAATTTCCCAACTGTCGTTATAACCCAACTAATTCTAAAATTCCCCTCGATCTAGCCACTGGAACGAAAAACAAGCTATGCCGATGGACAGCGCGCGACACTCTCCACATGATGGTATCATCAATTTGACGATCCATCGACGTTGATCGAAAGATTATGGAAGGACGAGAATAGGTCTTCAATTTCTAGACAAACAACCATTCAAATTGAAAAACGAATTAGAAATCTGAGATGCGCTACTCGAGAGCTTCAAATCGATATATAATTCGATATAGTTTGAGGAGTTTAAATTTCTGACTTGGAATTTGATTTGGAATTGAACTGGAATTTCTGCCATTGGAACGAGGAGTTGAGAAGAAGATGTACATATAGACAAATGGGAATGAGAAGTAGCTAGGGTTTATAACAAGCTATTTATAGACAAAGCTAAAAACAGAAAGAATGGACCAGATTGATTGAACGATACACGACCCGAAAGGCCTATTTCGACTCTGGAATGCAAATGGGTCAACCCATATATCAAAATAGATGTTTGCAAATTTTTTAAAACCAACGGAATAGGTTTTATATCCTAATTCCATCGTATGAAGAAGTTATGCTAAAACCAACTTATTTCAAATTGATTTCAATTAAATAGTTTTCTAGGCGTTTCGAGCTCGTACGATCAAACGACAAGTCCGATCGTTACGAAACTTGAAATCCTATAGCAATTCACCATTATGGATTCGATGAAATTGGTTTCTCGAAGTCTGAGACAGTGGCCAAAATGGCTATATTTTAGTTAATTAAATAAATTAATATTAAATTAATTAAGTCCCTTTTAATTCAAATTTAATAATTTTGCCATTTCTATCCCTTTGGATTTACTTAGTAATTTATAACAAATTTCCATATAAATTAATGTTGCATATTTCATCAATTCCAAAGTTTTAAATTTCAATTTCAATAAAATTTGCAATTATAAATTAAATTTCCAATAGTTCAATTTAATTTTCTTTCCATTTATTATTCAATCAATTTCATCTTATGGTATAATTAACATTGGTTTATATTTATTACATTAATATTTCCACTATCAGCTTTATTTATATTAACACAACATTTAATGACGTTAAATTGCAATAAATCCAATTGTTATAACTTGTATTCCAAAAATTTATTAAATCTTGATTCCTATTCTTATTATTCTACTAATTATCATATTATGAATAAAATTTACATTATTACCAAATATTACCTTAATTAACATTAGCGTAATACTTAATCACATTTACTGCAATTGGTTTCAAATTAAATATAACAAGGCTAAATAAATAGGCAACGTATATTAATTATTACCATTAACTTTAAATCACACTCATAAATTCATTATTTACACAAAAATGTTACAATTTCTTACATAACCTAAATTTTATTCAATGATCATTTATTTCATAATATTTCATTTATTAATTCAATGTTTACATTTGTCTTCTTATATCAATTTATATCCAAGTATAACATTTGCATTATTTCATTTATTGGAATTTTCAAGTTATTAACAATTAACTTACATTTATATTGTCACAACTCATTCTAGTTATTATTTCCATTAACAATTCACTAATTTTTAATTTCTTAAATATTAAATTACCAAAATCTTATCAAGTTAACAAATTTAATTATCGAAAATTTAAGGGTCGTTACACTCTCCCCCACTCAACACTTTTCGTCCTCAAAAAGGAAAAAGAAGGGAAAAGAAAGAATTAAGTAAACAATATATCTTATTCAAAAATATTAACTTTATAAACAAAAAGTTTTAAAAAATTAAAAAATTTAAATAAAATATATTAATTTAAAACAATTAAAACCTTTCATATTCAAGTTAACCAAAATTTGGAAAACATTCCGTAAAATTTTCTAAGTCCAAAATTTATGAAAAATTTCGACAGTCTCCTTTGTACGGAAAAGCTCGGGAGAAAATATAATATCAAATATAAAAATATATATCACAATATCTCATAATAATATATCCCAAAATGGGAAAATATATAATATCGCTAGAAAACCGTGATCCGAAAACGTACCTATTTGTCGGGAAATTAACGCTTATTTTATGAAACCAAAAGCAGTAGTAATTATTTCCATAAACCTGTATTTCACTTATATAATCCATAACGAGTTAATAATTATATAAAATGAAATATTTAATATTATTTCAACCATAAAACAACAAATCAATATATAACAACAATCACTTGCAACCACAACATACAATCATCTTATGAGATCAATACAAATCAATTATCCATGCATATCAATCAAAACAAATAGTTTTTTCGTGTTAAGACACTTTTAATCACATAGAATGACAAACAACTAGTATTTATACCCTTTACTTAACAGTCTTAGATAAACGCAATAGATTATTCATACATCCAAACAATTAGAATTATCATTTCCCAAACAATCCATAAACCAAACAAATAACAGATTCTAACATTATTTAAGTTTATTCTTATTAATTTCCTTTCATAAGATTTTTTGTTCATTTTTTCTTTCGTTCATCCAGTGGTTACTTTCTTTATCTTACATTTATTTCTTACAAATTTTTTATTTCCATTTATTCATTCAACGCTTATTTTCATTTACTTTCATTCATTACTTACAAAATCTCATTTTCATCTGTTTAGATCATGTCTATTTTTTTTTTTTGCATTTCATTCATTTATTTACATTCATTACTTAATTTCATTTATTTACATTTATTTATTTATAGTATTCACGTTAAATTCAATTACTTAGCGTATCAATTCATTAACTTAAGTTTATAATCATTCATTTATAATACATACCTTTCTACTATATTTAATTAGTAGTATTTCAATTATACTTAAGTTTATAACAACTACAACATCAAATTCTTATTTAATTGAATACTTTTATTACTTCAATTTATACTTGTATAATATCCTATTTGTAACATCCTATTTCTAAGCCAAATATTTATTTAGAAATTAATATAAATTCTAGAATTTAATTTGAATTTTTCAAAACAAAATAAATAAGATTAGTGTTTGATTATATATGTAAATAGATTGTAATTTGAATTTGAAATTCAAATATAAATATCTTAAAAATATTTGGATTTAAAAATAATATGAATGTGATTATTTATTAATGTATAATTTAGTTTCAAAATTATTTTCTTTAAAGGTTATATATATACATAAATAAAGAAAATGTACTTATAAAATAGAAAATACAATTTAAAATAATATAAAACATAAAAAGACATAAAAACATGCAAAATTACAAATGTAAGTTAACAATAAAGGATATTAACAAGTGTTAGCTTAATGGAGCATGAAATTAACAAGTGTAATGATTTTATCAATAAAATTAATAAGTGTCATTCTATTTTTTATTTTTGAGATAATTAATTAAAATTGAAACAAAATTATATAAGCACTACATCTCCTTCCTTCTCATTTCTTTTATTCGTTCAAACTTTAGAAAGCAGAAAAAAATTCAAAAAAAAAGCCTGTACAAATCACAAAACAAAGAAAACATCAAAGTAAACTACCTCTTCAACATTTAAACTGAAACAAACAAAACCAAAGAAAGAAAATCATCTTAAAATTTTTGAACGAGCAAGCTAATTCATCAAGTTAAAGCAAGATCATCTTAAACTAGATTTCAGATCAAAAGCAAGGTCACCTTTCGATATCAAACATCGAGTATAAATCAAAAATCAAAGTTCTGGAGAAACAAAAATAAACTCAGGTTCTCTGTTTTAAAATAAACAGGTGAGTAAACACCTTTTAAACCTGATTTATGCTTGAGGTTGTGAAGTGAATCTGTGAAGAATATTTTAATGTATGAAAGTATGTTTATATGTATAATATATATATATATATATATATATATTTGTCTGTACATGCATGGGAACAGACATATTCACTTCTGTTCTTAGATCTAGGTTTCAAAAACATATTTCCAAAATTAATTCTCTTCTTCTAATTCATTTTAGGTTTCAAGATCTTAAATAAACTTGTTTGTATGATCAAGGTCTAGGTCTTAAAAATATTTTTGAGAAGACTTGGTTTGAATTTATCTGGAAATTTTAAAATATACAGAGAAACTTTAAAACCATGTCAAATTCGAATGTTAAATTTCCTTGATTCACCTATACCATCCATCACATCTTCGAAAATCATGATTTTTAAAAGTAAAATCAGAATTTTTAGTGCAGTATTGATCGAGGAATTCGTGGTTCAATGGATTTGGGACATTTGGAAATTTCTGGTCATCGGCAAAGTATGGGTTGTCGCGATCATGGCTGAAGCTTGCTGGGAGGTCGAGGAGTTTGAGAAAAATGCTCGGTGAAATTCCTGATCATCGTGGATGATGAACGTGGTCAATCTAGGGTCTAAACCCATGTTTTAGTCGAGGTCGAATATCTAGTTGCTGTAGCTTCGTCGGTGGGTCGGACTTAATCGCACCGGAGGAAAATGACGCGTGGATGATCGACGAGGCTCTGGCCGGAGTTGCATGGCCTCTGGTGGCCTGAGGTGGTGGGGTGAATCGTCTGTGTTGATCAGAGTTTTGTTCCAGGTTTGGCCGAATAGCTCGATCGTGAGTTCGTCGCCATTCAGGAGTTCTGGGTGTTTTGGTGATTTGTGGAGGTTGTCGTTGACTTGTCAATGGTCGTAGCATCGACCAGAGGTGATCGAAGCAGCTGTAGATGTTCACATGTACATGTGTGTATCTGGGTTCATTGTGGAGTTTGGGAAGAAAGTCATTGCCTCAGGGTCGAACTGGAAGTCGAATTGGGTAGGACTCGAAGACGGGTGTGGAATTTTGCTTGGGTTTTTGTTCGGGTGCAACTCGGGTCTGGAAATTTTGGTGAAACGCCAAGTTTTTAAACCTTTAAAACTAATCAAATTTTAATCTAAAAATTTTGCTGTACTTGTTTCTTTTAAGTAATTAAAGGTTTTGTTTAAGTTTGGATTAGTGAAGGTTTTATAATTAAATTAATTATGTTTTGAATAATATATAACCTTTATTTTAAAATTAACTTAAAAATGTAATTAAGGAGTTGATTAAGAAGATTAAATGTTTTCAAAAGGTTAATTAACTTAAATACCTTAAGTTAATTTATGTGTTATTATTAATTCATTCCAAGGTTTATTAATATAAAGATTTTTAAAGATAATTAAGTAATTAATTAAGATAAATGATTTATCTTTTAATTTATTAATTAAATTTTAAGTAATTAATGATTAATTAATTAATTAATGACAGTTATTAAAAGATTATTACTTAAAGGATAATTACTTAATAATAGTGATTAAATAATAATTAATTAGTTTAGTAATTAATAATTAAAGATTGATTAAATAATAATTAAAGATTAATCAAATAATAATTAAGGCTAATTAAATAATAATTAAGGTTAATTAAAAAATAATTAAGATTAATTAATTAATAATTAAGGGTTAATTAATTTATAATTGAGGAAAATTAATAATTAATTAAGGATAATTAATGAAAATAATTATGTGATTAATTAATTATAATCACACGATTAATTCATATTACTTATAGATGATTGATTATTATGAATGCCTTGGATTGGTTGATATCTCTGATATGTGATTGTGATACTTTGCGATATGAATTGCTTTGCTTTAGCTGTGACATCTGTGATATATTGTTGTGAAAACAACTTGGCCTTTAAATGACATTTGAATTTCGATGTGACAGGGAGTCGGATTCCAAATGGTTGTCCAAAACCCACATCGAATATTAATGGTGAATCTTTTGTTTAAAAGATTATAAATGGAAATTTGTTGTGACTTGTGTATCCACGTGTTTTTAAAATAAGTGCTCATTATTCGGTTGAGCCGGGAGAGGACATTTAAGTCTTAAAGACCATTTCGAATAATGATACGACGAAATGGGAGTGCATTTGAAGATGGTGGTTGAAGACCGAGTATTTTTGAGAACGAATGGATTACCTATCAATTGTCTCTGCACTGAGTTGCTCCAGTATACAGATCTCCATATGTGATGGGGAGTCCGATTGGGACTGTGGATACCCGGATTGCAAGGGCTTCTTCCTTTATTGGACGAAGTGCCTTCGGTTCAATTCAGACCCAGGATGGACTTGTATTGTTGTATGTCTGACATTATATTTTGAGATATAAATCTGATTTCTATCAAATACATTTTTGTTTGGTGGCGGAGAATTTATTCTCTTAGCTTAACACCCTTCTCTGAATCGTACGAGTATAACGGTTATGTAGTTGATAGTTATTAGTGATATACTCCCAATTTGGTAGTGTGGCACGCTGAGTGCTGATCGTTTTTTGATCGAAGCATGGCTTTTGTGAAAAGCATAGCTTTGTGGGACGAGACTTCATCGAACCTCACACCCCGAAAATGGTCAAAATAGGAAGGATGCGGCAAGATTGCGGGGGTAGCGCCCCTTAGGGTATGTTCATTTCCTTTTGGATAAAAAGTGATATCATGGTATGGATCCCAGATACTTAACTTATGTGGTTGTTGTTGTTGGGGCCCCGGATAAAGGTCGGTTGTGACCGGGGGATGGCGTACTCATGTCAGTAGTTACCTAGTCACAAAGGTAACCGGCCTTATGTTGGCAGAGATCCGGTTAGGTTATCGGGGTGTCCCTCCAAAGGCATACCCATTCGAAAAGGAAGTTCCTTAGCCTGGCCATTGTTGGAAATCCAATCACCAAATACGAGCCCTTTACGATTTCAGTTGTATAACCTGCCATTCTTAGATGGTAGCTACAGTAGGCATAGTATAATGGTACCTATGCTGGCTAAGATCAATAATATACTTTCGAAATGTTTTCACACTATGTACTAATAATAATATCAAAAGAATTTTTACGTATCAAGCATGTTTGACTATCATAAGGAGAAATCTCCCCCAAGTGTGCGGTTGCATTGTGTGTGTGCCGGGAGGCCTTATGGCAGTTTCATTTTCCAAAAAAGCATAGTAGATTTATTTTATAAATTATTTTTGGTTCAAACAACTGTTTTTGTTTACTCATACCAGTCCCATGACTAACTCGGAGTTTATTGTTCCCTTCTTAAACTCTGGGTGCCTATAATTTTCCACACCGGCAGTCTAGAAGTAGGTTATCCGTGTTTTAGAGCGAAGTTGGAATGTAGATTGGATCTAGATGGCTTTTGAAGCCTTTGGTCTTTGAAGTTTTTGGAAGCTTTGGGTTTGGAAAGTCTTTGGATTTTTGGAAGACCTTATCAGAATCAAAGTATGTTGGATTCTTTTGAAGAACCTGTTGTTGTTCCCTTGTGTGTTATTGTTCTGTTGTCATGTCATGTATAGCACTCTAATGATGGTGGTTATTTGTTGTAATCAAATTTTGTATCTATGCTGTATCAATGTTGTTTATCAATGAAATTCATTTTGTTTCCGCTGTGTTATATCATCTAATGTTTTTATAAGCTCTACCGAACTGGACTCCGACGTTTGAATCTTCGACATTGGAATACAAGTGAGGTATTAGATGTTGATTTTTTGGACGCTGGATTTCGGGTCGTGACAAGTGGTATCAAAGCTAAAGGTTGAGTAAGAACTTTAGCTTTGGAGTATAACACATTAGGTGACTCATAAGAGATAGGGTTAGAAATACCCTAGAATGAGTATATCCCTAAGATATCTCGTCCGTATGGCCTAAATCAAGTTTTCTTACTATTTACAGATAGTGAGAATGAGCGCAAGAAGAGGACGAGCTAGGGGACAGGGAAGTACCACTACAGCTGGTCAAGACCCTGCAACAACAACAGCTCTTCCTATCCAACCTCGGTCGAATCTGGATGATTTATAATAAAGTTTTTCGAGACTTGGTGGAAAGCCATTCACAGGCAAGGAGTCTATTATCGAAGCATAAGCCTGGATTTGATCGTGTGAAAGGATTTTCAGAGGACTAAAGATGGAGGATGACCAGGTGAGATTGATAGCTTCTTGCAACTCCAGGAGGAAGCTCTAGTGTAACGACCCTGGATTTCGGCCCCGGTTATTTTAATAAATGTTTAATCTAATTAAATATAAAATGTGAATTGATCATATTTAAATGGATATGATTTTTGAAATTTTTCCATCTATTTATATAAACTGTATTTTAAAAGGAGATTGATTTGGAAATTGAAATAAGTATTTCAATAATATTACAATAAAAATCTATCTTATATAATTACTTAAAATACTTTACATTGTTTATATTTAGTATAAAATAATATATATAGATAATAATGTTTGAAATTCTAAAATAAGTTTCTTAACAATATTATAAATAAAATTTAACTCATATAATTAAATTAAAATGCTATACATTGTTAACATTTGTTAAATGAATACATATGCTTAATAATGTTTAAAATTTAAAATCTAATTCTAGCAATACAAAATATAAGGGTAGACTATGAGTCAAATTTATGTATATGATTTAAATAAATACAAATGAATCATAAAAATGAGAATAAATTTAAAAAAAATTTATGAATCTAATTCAAATATTAATGGCTAAAATAGAAAATAGAAAATAGAAAATATAGATAGATGATAATGTTCAATATAAAATATTAATAATTATGTAAGTCAAAAATATCAATATAAATGAATGAGTAAACTCATGGATATAAGTTTATTATTTATAGCTAAAATACAAATGGAAATAAATTCAAAGACAAGTATAAATAAGCAAATCATTTATATTGTACATGATTGAAATATTGTTAGCTGAAGAAACATAACATTTAAATTGCTTCCGTCTCAGCCAACCTTTGTCATTTCGATTATGTATAAAATAAAATAAGCACAAAGTGTGTAGAATAGGATGAAAACAAAGCCAAACAATGAAACAAACATTTTTATACAATACACAAGCATTTTCATTCATAAGCCAACATTTACCTGCAAAAATAAAAATAAAATAAAATGCATATCTCCAAACAAATATGTATACTACAGTTCAAACTTGATTCATAGGTATGAACAAATTATAAGCTAGAAAGTAGTATAATAACAAAACAAAAGTCTTTATCCAAAGCTTCATACATAAGCCAAGTTTATACCTGCAAGATAGTACATATCTTCATACAACTATACACAGACCAAATACAATAATAATTATGCAAGCATATTATGAAGCAATGCATTAATTATCATCAAATCAGCCACTCTTTTGTTCTAAACAAATACTACAAATCCTTGTCATTTGCAGTAAATAAGCCTGCCCATATCAGACAAATAACAACTACACTAGTAGACACCTTCCTTCACACATATATCATCTTCTATATATTTATTTACATCTGTTCTTTTAGTTCGTTCAAAATATAATGAGAAACTTGGTTACCTGAGAAAAATTAAAAAAAAAGAACCCAAAATCAAATATATTCAAACAGCAAAAACAGATTCAAAGTCTGTAGTTTCAACCTTTAGTTTCAAGCAACTAGATTCGCAGGTTGTTCAGGTGAGTAAACAAATTAATTCATAATCCAAGTTGAATTAAATATGTGTGAACCATCTGTGATTAATATGGTGCTTTGCTTGGATGTTTATTATAGTTTAACTCTGTATATATATATATATATATATATATATATATATATATATATATATATATATGCCTGGATTGTGTGTTTCTTCCTCTCTGTTTGGTTACAGGTTGCAAACTGATCAGAGAATTTCAAATCTTTTTTTTTACTTTATCTGAACATTTTGGATTTCGAGTTCGAACAAACTTGTTTGTTTCCACCTGAGTTAAGGTTTTAATATAGTTTTCAATATGTATGGATATATACAGTATAAAAAAAATTAAATTATTTTTACAGGGGAAACTCTAACATATGGAAATTTTGAATATGATGAATCAATGATTCAAGTTTATATTGTGAATCGTTGTTCGAAAACATGATTTTTAAAACAAAAATAGAGATTTTACATGGATTATATCAACAGCAGTTGTAGTTCATTAGAAATTGCTTCTTCTACAAATTTCCAGCGACCGGGAAATCGCTTTAAGCTAAAACTTTGCATGAAGTAAGCTTAGTAATCAATCATATCAGGAAAAATGCTAGGAAAAATTCCGAATGCGTGAATCTCTGGGATGAAGTAAAAATAGGGTTTTGGGTTCATGGGTTCTAGGTTCTGTAGATTTTTGATTTCGTCACCGTTGCATGATCGAGTGCCTCGCGCTTCGGGGAGGTGGACGAGGAAGGTATGGATGACGTACGGGCGGAGTTGCGTCACTGCAGGTGGTCGCATTTGGCCGGACGTGGCGAATTGTTATCGAGTGTTCGAACGTGGGTTCGAGTTACAGGTTGTTTTTTTTTTTGAATTCATGGATTTCGTGATGATTGGTGTTGCGATCTCGTATTTGGGGGCGAATTGTGATTTGTGGGTGGCGACGTGGGTGGCCGGAGGTGTGGCGAACCACCGTGCACGTGCACGGTGGTGTTTGGGGACGAGCTGTCGTGTCTGTGTCGTGGTGAGATTTTTGCTTCGTGTCGCACTCGGGAATTTGCGTGTGTGCTTCGAGTTATCAGGTGTTTGTATGTTCAATACTGCTGTTGCGTTTAATACTAACTAAAAAAATATATGAAGAAGGTAAGATACAGGAAGGAGAGGAAGACAGAGAGTGAGAGAAAGGAAACGCACGGGAGAGTCACGAGGAAAAACTCGAGTTTCCTCGAGTAAAAATTGGTGCGGTCTCGGTACCTCCCCCAAATGGCCGTGTATAATGATTTTTGTACAATTGTTTAACTTAGTTAATTAAGTAATTGTTAGTTAGTTAAGTTAGTATTTTAATTAAAGGTTGATTTAGGTAAGTAAGAAAAGATATGTGAGTAATAATATGAAATTAGGATGTTAAGTAATTTGTATTTGAAATCTTAAATTGATAACCTTAAATTTATATTTTTTTTCTAATTAGAAATAAATTATATGACAAGCAATTTAAATCTTAATAACGTTAGTTAATTACTTAAGGTTAATTAATGGAAATTTATTTAAATGATTAATAGGAATTATACTTTAATTAAATTGATAATAATTGATTTATTGAAGTAATTTGTGACAATTAAATAATTAATTCGTTTAATAAGTAAGTTATTAACTAACTAACTGAGTAATTAAGTATTAGTTAATGAATAAAATTTAGTAATTAATTAATAAATTAAAAATTTGAATAATTAATAAATTGATTAATTGAGTTACTTAATCAGTAATTAATTTAGTAGGATAAAATAATTTATTCTTAAGCAATCAATTAAGTAAAGTAATCCAAACTGTTTGGAATGCATTTGATAATTCTATTTGATTGACTTTGATATCTGTTGATGATATTTCTGTGATATGTTGTGATGTATTATGGATGTCTGTGATATCTATGTATGATTTATTTGTTATATCTGTTATGTTAATTCCTAATATTGAATTGAACTGTTAAGTTAAATAGACAACTTGGCCCTTAAAATGGCGTTAGGATCCGATGAGACCGGGATCGGAAGAATCAATTTTGATTCTCCGAAAACCACATCGATCCAAATTAAACGATAGGTCGTAACTTATCAAATGGAGATCGAGATGGAGTTTCGGAATGCAAGGGTTATCGTCGTTAACTCTGAGGGTGATTCCAAAACGAGTGTAACGAGATAATGCCTTCGGTTTCGTTCGAACCCGGAACGAACTTGTATGGATTGAATGCTTTCAGCACATCGTCAGGCGGATGATGAGCATTCTAAGAATATTGTTCAATAAAGGTAATCACAGCCTCAAGCCTCATCAACCGGGAATGGCTAAAACAGGGGAGATGCAGCAAGGTTAGGTGGGTCATGTCCAAGCAGGACAAGATATTTCCCCTGTCTAGATGTCCCTTTTTATATTTCGGCTTAGTGGGCGGTTGCTAGCTACAACCGCGGGGTTTATCTTGTTCGGGACTGTTCAGTAAGGAATGGTTCCGGCCTTGTGTTGCAGGGGATGAAGGGAGTAATCCTCGGTACGGTGATCTAGGCCCCGTACTGTGACGGGCGGTACCCCAGTAGCCCTGCCATTGTTGGAAATCCATTTTCCCTACGAGACCCTAAGGTTTTGATTTGTATTACCCACTTTTGTGGCTAATAGCTGGAATTTAATGAATGTAACAATTTCGGCTATTTTCTATTTACTTGAAAACCCTAGACACTATTATAATATCATTGGATTTCCTATGAAATGTTTTGGTTAGCGTAAGGTAAAAACTTACCCGTATTGATTTGTGGGAAGTCTTACGTGATACCTTTATTTTCAAATGTTTTTCAAAGTTAAGCAACTTTAAACCGTTTACTCATACCAGACCCATGTCTGACCCGAAGTTTATTTTTGTTTTTCATAAACTCTCGGGTACCCAAATTTTTACGGGTAGCCAAGGGATTCAGGTTAGCTTTGACGAATTCTGGAGGAGCAATGGAGTAGGAGGCTTCAGCGTTGTATGTATATATATATAGTTCCGCTGTGTTGGTATCTCTGAGTCATATCGTTTGAGTTGTATTGTATTGAGTTGTATTAACTAGGCAGGTATTATAACTGTGTAGTATTGATGTATTATCTGTATAACTCTGATATATGTAAAACTTTTAAATATTTAAGTGATATATTATATTTTGTTCCGTTCCGCTGTGAGATTCTGATGTTGTTGTACTTTCTTCTTCTTTCTTTTCTATTTTCTCACCCCTTTCTTTCTTAAGGATGATACGTCTTTCTGGTAGTAGAAGGGCGGGTCGTCACAGTTGGTATCAGAGCATAGGTTGGTGATAACCTTGGCTCTGGTGGTGATTACTCAAATAGAGTTTGTAAAACTCTAAAATGAGTTCGAGTGTATTAATAGATATGAGCGCGTACTTGTTAGTGAATATAAAATTGTTTTTATATTGTGTTGATGTATCTGTTGAGTGTTTATGGATTCTGGTCGATGTGTGGGACACCATTCCATCGATAGGGATTCCTAAACTCTTAAACAAGATAGACTGACATAGTATTATTTTTAAAGTAGGGTAAATGGAATAATTTTACCCAAAATTATATTTTGATATTAAAGAAATATTTTTCTGAAATAACTATATATACTTGGATGTTTGGTGTTAATAGTACAATCAAATAAAAATTTAAATGTGAGTGGTTTATAACCAAATAAAATTATATAAGAATGATTTTAAATAAAAAGGAATATAATTAACATTTGAATAAACTAGAATTTAAGTCCCGGGAATTTGAAAGGTGTTTAAATGAATTTAAACAAAAGAATTTGGGAATTTAAAATCTTGGGAATGTTTGAAATGTTTTTCCAAAGAGTTGAAGGCAATAATGGAGTATTGTTTTGGAAAAATATGATTAAATGAAAAATGTTTTGGGAAGAATTTGTGAAAGCAAGGAAGCACTGAACTCACTTTAAGTCGCTGAAAAATAATCCTGATGATGATGGCCACATCATCAGTATTCATTTTCGAGTTTCTAAAGTGATGGATTGCTACCAGGATAGTTGGTTATGATATTGTTTGGGGTTGTTGGGTATGCAAGTTGTTTAAGAATTTTCAAAAGAGAAAATTTGTTTTGGTGAGAACAAGTGTTTGAAATGTGATTATCATTTCAAAATGGTTTTAGAGATGAAAACCGGGAAACTGAATTCTAAGAAATTCTATTTAATAATGTGAAAGGTTTGAATGAATCAACTATTGAACTTATAAAGTAAAATTGATATTAACAAGATGAAAATTGGGAATTTTAATCCAGGAATTAAAATTTAATTTAAGTAAATGAAAGTGAAGAAATATATTTGAGTTTAACCTGAGATAAGTTGAATGAAATTGAAGTTCAAAACGAACTTAATTGGATATAAAATTTGAAGGTAAGATGATTGAAATTGTGAGGTGAAAATTTATACCTTATGATAGTAAGTGCTATATATAATCTGAAATTGTGATTATGAGATGAAAAGACCTAAATGAGTAATATAAGTTGTTAAGTGGATAAATAAGTTTTGAGCTCATATATTGAGAAATAAATTTAAAAGAATGATAAGTAGATAAATTTAACTATAGTTGAGTTAGAATAAAATAGAATTTAAATGAATCCAGTCAAGTTATATATAATAATGAATGAAATAAAATTCTTATGTAAATAAGTAAATGTGACTCAAAGTAAGTATTGAATTGGACTAAAATAGAATTGGAATGAGATGTAAACAAATCTGATAACCTTATTATGAATAAATTCAATAATGAATGGTTAATGTAAATTAAAATTTAAGAATGGATGAATGGATAAACTAATCAAATAGATTAGTAAATAGTTGGGGTTTGATTAAAGGAAAATCAAATCAAAGATTTAAATGGAAGTTAGTGGAATAGAATAAATTTAAGTTGTTAGGTGGAATAGTTTGAAGAAAATAAATGAATTAAGTAAATTGTGAAATGATTATTTAAAATATTGGTTGTCGAGTTTAATAAAATGATTTGGGATCAAACCTGTTGAAATGAAAGAAAATGCAATAGAAGGATTATGAATAATTTAATTGGGATGGAATCAAGTGTAAATTGAGTTGAAATCAATTTAAGACTTGTTATAAAGCTTAAGTGATTATTTATTCACAATGGTATTGTTAAATTGCCTAAGGAAATGGGTTGTTTGAAGAAAATAAGATTGAATAAAATTTTATGAATTATTGGAAGCAAAATAGGATGATTTTGAATATGAGTTTGTATTGCTTAAATGGATTATATAAGCAAGTAAGTTGTAAATTCCTTTTAATTAAAAGGAAATGGTTTGAGAATTGATTGAAATTAATTGTGCTGAGGATTGGAACCTTATATTTGTGCTTATGGAAATATGTAATGCTAAACAAATGGAGAATATGTCAAAGCTTTTCAGAATTTGAAAACTATATATAAAAAAATTTATTAGCAACAAAACAACTTCAAATTGAAATTTAAAGTAAAATAAGGAATGAAACTAATTTAAAAATAATAGGAATCAGTTATAAATGGAGATAGAAAATAAAGGTTCAATATTCAGAGTTAAGAAAATTGAATTCATATGGAATTGGTAATTCAGATTTAAATAAGAAGATATAAAGCTTAAAGTGGTAGGGTAATAATGTGAGAGATATATAATGCTTAAAATTAAACTTAAGAAGGGAAGAGTGAAATCTTAAGTAAAATTGATACTGAGAAAATTATTTCAAGTGGATAGAATCAGGATAATGTGAATAAAAGAAAATTGATATGGTTGATAATCAATTGATATAAATACGTAGGATGTACGTATATGATTTTATTCACGTAGCAATTAGATCTAGATTCGAGCACAGAATTTCGAGATAATTATATCGATCCGAATTAGGATTTTTCACTCGATTTTCGACGACGAACCACGGATATGGATTTTGATTGATTCTGGAAATTCTCTATCATAGTTGTGACTATGCAAGGAGAATGACAGTTTCTGATCAAGAAACCAGTTCTGAGTCCGCACTAGGAAGTCGGGTGGACGATACTAGTTCGGAAATGAAATTGTGTGATCGAGCGAGTGATCGGATTTGACATGGCGTACGAATGGTAAATGTACATCGTACTAGCTTGATTGAATAGATATTGAGATTCTGTAAACGAGTCAATAAATTTGGAAAGAGTTAATACTGTAGATTTCAGAATTTAATTTCCAGAATGGATGTCTGGAATTTATTGTGTATTCCATATTTCTCAGGAAATTTGTTCATGATTCATCATTAATTGTTAAACCAGTAATTCAGGAAATTGGAAGTTGAGTTGAATTTAATTGTGGTCAGGAATCCAGTTTGGATTATTGATTATCGAGAGACAAACTCTCGATAATTTTAGGAAAGCTTATCCGGATTTATGTTCGGATAACTAGTAATGTTTGTTAGAGAAGACTGTTTGATTTTGTTATTGTATGACTGATATGTATGTTTGGATGGTTGGTATAACAGCTTTTAAATTGTCTATGTTTTAAATTTCGGGGACGAAATTCTTTTAAGGGGGAAGGAATGTAACGACCTTGGATTTCGGCCCCGGTTATTTTAATAAATGTTTAATCTAATTAAATATAAAATGTGAATTGATCATATTTAAATGGATATGATTTTTGAAAATTTGCCATCTATTTATATAAACTGTATTTTAAAAGGAGATTGATTTGGAAATTGAAATAAGTATTTCAATAATATTACAATAAAAATCTATCTTATATAATTAATTAAAATACTTTACATTGTTTATATTTAGTATAAAATAATATATATAGATAATAATGTTTGAAATTCTAAAATAAGTTTCTTAACAATATTATAAATAAAATTTAACTCATATAATTAAATTAAAATGCTATACATTGTTAACATTTGTTAAATGAATACATATGCTTAATAATGTTTAAAATTTAAAATCTAATTCTAGCAATACAAAATATAAGGGTAGACTATGAGTCAAATTTATGTATATGACTTAAATAAATACAAATGAATCATAAAAATGAGAATAAATTTAAATATAATTTATGAATCTAATTCAAATATTAATGGCTAAAATAGAAAATAGAAAATAGAAAATATAGATAGATGATAATGTTCAATATAAAATATTAATATTTATGTAAGTCAAAAATATCAATATAAATGAATGAGTAAACTCATGGATATAAGTTTATTATTTATAGCTAAAATACAAATGGAAATAAATTCAAAGACAAGTATAAATAAGCAAATCATATATATTGTACATGATTGAAATATTGTTAGCTGAAGAAACATAACATTTAAATTGCTTCCGTCTCAGCCAACCTTTGTCATTTCGATTATGTATAAAATAAAATAAGCACAAAGTGTATAGAATAGGATGAAAACAAAGCCAAACTATGAAACAAACATTTTTATACAATACACAAGCATTTTCATTCATAAGCCAACATTTACCTGCAAAAATAAAAATAAAATAAAATGCATATCTCCATACAAATATGTATACTGCAGTTCAAACTTGATTCATAGGTATGAACAAATTATAAGCTAGAAAGTAGTATAATAACAAAACAAAAGTCTTTATCCAAAGCTTCATACATAAGCCAAGTTTATACCTGCAAGATAGTACATATCTTCATACAACTATACACAGCCCAAATACAATAATAATTATGCAAGCATATTATGAAGCAATGCATTAATTATCATCAAATCAGCCACTCTTTTGTTCTAAACAAATACTACAAATCCTTGTCATTTGCAGTAAATAAGCCTGCCCATATCAGACAAATAACAATTACACCAGTAGACACCTTCCTTCACACATATATCATCTTCTATATATTTATTTACATCTGTTCTTTTAGTTCGTTCAAAATATAATGAGAAACTTGGTTACCTAGAAAAGTTAAAAAAAAAAGAACCCAAACTCAAATATATTCAAACAGCAAAAACAGATTCAAAGTCTGTAGTTTCAACCTTTAGTTTCAAGCAACTAGATTCACAGGTTGTTCAGGTGAGTAAACAAATTAATTCATAATCCAAGTTGAATTAAATATGTGTGAACCATCTGTGATTAATATGGTGCTTTGCTTGGATGTTTATTATAGTTTAACTCTGTATATATATATATATATATATATATATATATATATATATATATATATATATGCCTGGATTGTGTGTTTCTTCCTCTCTGTTTGGTTACAGGTTCCAAACTGATCAGAGAATTTCAAATCTTTTTTTTTACTTTATCTGAACATTTTGGATTTCGAGTTCGAACAAACTTGTTTGTTTCCACCTGAGTTAAGGTTTTAATATAGTTTTCAATATGTATGGATATATACAGTATAAAAAAAAATTAAATTATTTTTACAGGGGAAACTCTAACATATGGAAATTTTGAATATGATGAATCAATGATTCAAGTTTATATTGTGAATCGTTGTTCGAAAACATGATTTCTAAAACAAAAATTGAGATTTTACATGGATTATATCAACAGCAGTTGTAGTTCATCAGAAATTGCTTCTTCTACAAATTTCCAGCGACCGGGAAATCGCTTTAAGCTGAAATTTTGCATGAAGTAAGCTTAGTAATCAATCATATCAGGAAAAATGCTAGGAAAAATTCCGAATGCGTGAATCTCTGGGATGAAGTAAAAATTGGGTTTTGGGTTCATGGGTTTTAGGTTCTGTAGATTTTCGATTTCGTCACCGTTGCATGATCGAGTGCCTCGCGCTTCGGGGAGGTGGACGAGGAAGGTATGGATGAGGTACGGGCGGAGTTGCGTTGCTGCAGGTGGTCGCATTTGGCCGGACGTGGCGAATTGTTATCGAGTGTTCGAACGTGGGTTCGAGTTACAGGTTGTTTTTTTTTTGAATTCATGGATTACGTGATGATTGGTGTTGCGATCTCGTATTTGGGGGCGAATTGTGTTTTGTGGGTGGCGACGTGGGTGGCCGGAGGTATGGCGAACCACCGTGCATGAGCATGGTGGTGTTTGGGGACGAGCTGTCGTGTCTGTGTCGTGGTGAGATTTTTGCTTCGTGTCGCACTCGGGAATTTGCGTGTGTGCTTAGAGTTATCAGGTGTGTGTATGTTCAATACTGCTGTTGCGTTTAATACTAACTAAAAAAAAATATGAAGAAGGTAAGATACAGGAAGGAGAAGAAGATAGAGAGTGAGAGAAAGGAAATGCACGGGAGAGTCACGAGGAAAAACTCGAGTTTCCTCGAGTAAAAATTGATGCGGTCTCGGTACCTCCCCCAAATGGCCGTGTATAATGATTTTTGTACAATTGTTTAACTTAGTTAATTAAGTAATTGTTAGTTAGTTAAGTTAGTATTTTAATTAAAGGTTGATTTAGGTAAGTAAGAAAAGATATGTGAGTAATAATATGAAATTAGGATGTTAAGTAATTTGTATTTGAAATCTTAAATTGATAACCTTAAATTTATATTTTTTTTTCTAATTAGAAATAAATATATGACAAGCAATTTAAATCTTAATAACGTTAGTTAATTACTTGAGGTTAATTAATGGAAATTTATTTAAATGATTAATAGGAATTATACTTTAATTAAATTGATAATAATTGATTTATTGAAGTAATTTGTGACAATTAAATAATTAATTCGTTTAATAAGTAAGTTATTAACTAACTAACTGAGTAATTAAGTATTAGTTAATGAATAAAATTTAGTAATTAATTAATAAATTAAAAATTTGAATAATTAATAAATTGATTAATTGAGTTACTTAATCAGTAATTAATTTAGTAGGATAAAATAATTTATTCTTAAGCAATCAATTAAGTAAAGTAATCCAAACTGTTTGGAATGCATTTGATAATTCTATTTGATTGACTTTGATATCTATTGATGATATTTCTGTGATATGTTGTGATGTATTATGGATGTCTGTGATATCTGTGTATGATTTATCTGTTATATCTGTTATGTTAATTCCTAATATTGAATTGAACTGTTAAGTTAAATAGACAACTTGGCCCTTAAAATGGCGTTTGGATCCGATGAGACCGGGATCGGAAGAATCAATTTTGATTCTCCGAAAACCACATCGATCCAAATTAAACGATAGGTCGTAACTTATCAAATGGAGATCGAGATGGAGTTTCGGAATGCAAGGGTTATCGTCGTTAACTCTGAGGGTGATTCCAAAACGAGTGTAACGAGATAATGCCTTCGGTTTCGTTCGAACCCGGAACGAACTTGTATGGATTGAATGCTTTCAGCACATCGTCAGGCGGACGATGAGCATTCTAAGAATATTGTTCAATAAAGGTAATCGCAGCGTCAAGCCTCATCAACCGGGAATGGCTAAAACAGGGGAGATGCAGCAAGGTTAGGTGGGTCATGCCCAAGCAGGACAAGATATTTCCCCTGTCTAGATGTCCCTTTTTATATTTCGGCTTAGTGGGCGTTTGCTAGCTACAACCGCGGGGTTTATCTTGTTCAGGACTGTTCAGTAAGGAATGGTTCCGGCCTTGTGTTGCAGGGGATGAAGGGAGTAATCCTCGGTACGGTGATCTAGGCCCCGTACTGTGACGGGCGGTACCCCAGTAGCCCTGCCATTGTTGGAAATCCATTTTCCCTACGAGACCCTACGGTTTTGATTTGTATTACCCACTTTTGTGGCTAGTAGCTGGAATTTAATGAATGTAACAATTTCAGCTATTTTCTATTTACTTGAAAACCCTAGACACTATTATAATATCACTAGATTTCCTATGAAATGTCTTGGTTAGCGTAAGGTAAAAACTTACCCGTATTTATTTGTGGGAAGTCTTACGTGATACCTTTATTTTCAAATGTTTTTCAAAGTTAAGCAAATTTAAACCGTTTACTCATACCAGACCCATGTCTAACCCGAAGTTTATTTTTGTTTTTCATAAACTCTCGGGTACCCAAATTTTTACGGGTAGCCAAGGGATTCAGGTTAGCTTTGACGAATTCTGGAGGAGAAATGGAGCAGGAGGCTTCAACGTTGTATGTATATATATATATAGTTCCGCTGTGTTGGTATCTCTGAGTCATATCGTTTGAGTTGTATTGTATTGAGTTGCATTAACTAGGCAGGTATTATAACTGTGTAGTATTGATGTATTATCTGTATAACTCTGATATATGTAAAACTTTTAAATATTTAAGTGACATATTATATTTTGTTCCGTTCCGCTGTGAGATTCTGATGTTGTTGTACTTTCTTCTTCTTTATTTTCTATTTTCTCACCCCTTTCTTTCTTAAGGATGATACGTCTTTCTGGTAGTAGAAGGGCGGGTCGTCACATTTAGCCTGATGGGAGACTGTTACATTGGATGAGCCAGAGGATAAGTTCACTTGGGATCGATTCAAGGAAGAGTTTGAGTAACGTTATATGCCATTTGTTGGTATCTCTACAATGTACCAAGAGTTTACTGACTTGAAGCAGGGGAGTCTATCTTTTGAAGAGTACTTGAACAAATTTAACGAGTTACCTCGGTTTAGTCCGGAATTGGTAAACACCCCTCTGAAGAAGAATGAAATATTTATTTGAGGGATGAATAAGAAGTTCCATGAAAGAATGATAACCCACGTGAAGGAATCTTTTTTTGATTTGATAGACATGGGTTATAGATACGCTACCCTAGATAAACAAGACGTTTTAGAGGAGAAAGGAAGTGCAAGCAATCCGAATTGGAAGAAAAGGAAGTTCAGAGGGAAGAAACCGTTGCAAGGCAAAGAGGAGAAGAGCACTCTAGAAAATAAGGCGAAGATGTAACTTGTTTCAACTGTTAGGAGAAAGGCCATTATTCAAGCAGTTGCAAAAAACTAAAAAACAAGGAAATAAAGAACAAGCTATGAAGGCAAGTCAGGGAGCTAGGGAATGCTATTATTGTCATAAGCTTGGACACGTAATTAAAGATTGCCTAGCAATGAAGCATGCTCAAGTAGCGAAAGTGTATGCAATAAAGGATGACCCCTCAACGTCAAAGGCGGATAAAGGAAAAGGAGTTTTAGAAGGTAACCTTCTTATTTATGACAAAGTTGTTTGATTTTTGTTCGACACGGGGGCAACACATAGCTTTATTTCCCAACAGATCGTAAACGAATTAAAACTTAAACCCGAATTTGTCGATGAATTCATTTGTGTGAAGAATCTGGTTGGTAGCCCTACAAATATTTATTTATATTGTAGGAAGGTTCCTATCTCGTATTCTTGTCATCAATTTCCTATAAATCTTTTCGTTCTCGACTTTAATGAATTTGAAATATTACTTGGAATGAATTGGTTAACGAAATACGAAGCTAAATTAGATTGTAACGATCAATTGATTTCGGTTAGAACCAAATTGGAAATTTCATTATGATTTTTTGTAAGGATCCGGGTCCTAAGAGGGATAAGTTACTGTATGTATCCCGAACCTAGTTTGGAATCCAAACCTATTATCTACAAATTTGCAGAGATATTCGAGGAAGTTAAATCTTTACCTCCGCACAGGGAAATTGAATTCAGAATCGACTTGGTTCCCAACGCTCGTCCTATTATTTATGCAAGCCGTAGGATGGCACCAAGGGAAAGAATAGAGCTAGTCAAGCAAACCCGAGATTTGCTGAAGAAAGGATTAATACATCCCAGTTATTCCAGTTGGGGATCAGCTATGGTCTTCATAGCTAAGTCTGATGGATCTCTGAGATTGTGCATAGACTACAGCGTTCTCAATAAATTAACTCTTAAAAATAAGTTCCCTTTGCCCAGAATCGATGAACTATTCGATCAGTTGCATGGAGCTTGATTCTTTTCTAAGATGGATCTTTCCTAGGGATTCCATCAACTGAGAATTGCTGAAGACTGTATCCATTTAACTGCTTTTAGGGGTCCTGACACGTTCTACGAATGGTTAGTTATGCCTTTAGAACTAACCAATGCTCCCGCATATTTCATAGACTTGATGACCCGAATATTCCGAGAGGTGTTGAATAAATTCATTCTTATATTTATTGACGATATTCTGATCTACTCCAAAACAAAAGAGGAGCATGCCGAGCACTTCAGAATTGTTTTGGAAATATTAAGGAGGAACGTTCTACTTGCTAAATTTTCTAAGTGTCATTTTGGGTCAAGGAAGTTAGATTTCTCGGACATATTGTCACCGAAGAGGGAATTTCTAAGGATCCTGGCAAGGTCTCCACTATACTAGACTGGAAGCAATCCATAACTCTGAAGGAAGTCAGAAGTTTTCTGGGTTTAGCCGGATATTACCGAAAATTTGTCTAGGATTTCTCCATGATAGCCAGTCCGTTAACTAAGTTAACAATGAAGAATGCTAAGTTTGATTGGACCCCAAAGTGCGAGAAAGCATTCTAGGAGTTGAAGAGAAGGCTGACCACTGCTCCTGTTCTCGCTATTATTAACGGGAATCAAGGTTTATATGTATACACATATGGGTATGGTGAAGGTGTGGGTACTGTTCTAATGTAGAAGGGTAGGGTGATTTCCTACGCCAGTAGAAAATTGCGTCCGCATAAGAAAAACTACCCAACCCACAATCTTGAGCTCTTGGTTGTTATTTTTTCTTTGAAAATCTGGCGTCATTATCTTCTGGGTAAGAATCTCTTTCAGCTTTCCTAAAAAAATTAAAAGTTTAACTTAACTTAATATATACACTTAATAAACCCTCTTTCTTCTAGGTGAAAAATTCGAATTGTTCACCGACCATAAATCTCTGAAGTATCTCTTTACCTAGAAGGATTTAATCTGAGGCAACAATATTGGTTGGAATTCCAAGCATTATATGACATGGATATTCTGTAAACACCCGGAAAAACCAACGTAGCAGCCGATGCTTTGAGTAGAAGACATGCTATGCTTGTTTATCTTGTTGTCACTCATACTCTTCTAAGAAGATCGCAAGTAAGCAAAAAGAAGACAAGTTTCTTCTAGAAATTTGTAGGAGAATTCGTCGTGGTGAAGATTCCAGCTTTGAAGTCGATAAGAATAGAATTGTAAGACTGAAAGGTAGGATGTGTGTTCCAGATATCCTTGATCTCAAAAGGGAAGTGTTGGATGAGTGTCACAAGTCCAAGCTTAGTATCCGTCCAGGGGTTAATAAGATGTATCGAGATATCAAAAGGACTTTTTGGTGGAAAACAATGAAGAGGGACATATCTATTTATGTCATTCATTGTGCAACTTGTCAGCAAATCAAAGGTGATCGATGAAGATGGCGAGTTTACTTCAACCATTGGAAGTTCTTAAATGGAAATAGGATCAAGTATCTATGATTTTGTAGACGAGTTGCCACGAACTCGTAAGGGTAATGAGGCAATTTGGGTTATCGTGGATCATCTGACCAAGACTGCCCACTTTATCCCAGTGAAATCCACCCGAACAGCAGCAAGTTTGGCAGAATTGTATGTGAAAGAGAATGTTCGCCTCCATGGTATACCAAGTAGTATAGTGAGTGGTCGTGACCCGATCTACATAAGCAGATTTTGGGAGGCATTTCAAGCCACAGAAGGAACCAAGTTGAACTTCGGTACTACTTACCACCCGCAGTCTGATGGGCAAATAGAAAGGATAAATCAATCTTGAAAGATCTTTTGCATGCTTGTATTCTTGACTTACGCAGTTCATGGGAGGACCATTTGCATCTGGTTGACTTTTCATATAATAATAGTTATTAGGCCAGTACTAGGATGGCTCCGTTTGAAGCATTGTATAGTCGTCCGTGTAGATTACCTACGTGTTGGATTGAGTTATGTGATTGACTTATCCTTGGTCCAGATATGATAAAGGAAGCTACTGAGAAAGTTGATTTTATTCGAAAGAAATACAAAACTTCCAAAAGTTGACAGAAAAGTTATGCCGACCGTAGGAGAAGAACTCTAGAGTTTTAGGTTGGGGATCCAGTTTTCTTGAAGGTTTCCCCAACGCGTGGAGTGTTGAGATTTGGAAAGACTGGTAAGCTGGCACCGTGATATATAGGTCCTTTTCCTATGCTTGAGAAGATCGGTCCTTTGGCTTATCGAGTGTAGTTACCTAATCGATCATCTGGCGTACATAATGTCTTTCATATTTCACGTCTTCGGAAATATGTGCACGATCCAGATCATGTTATTGAGGAAGCCACTCAGTGGGATTTAGAGATTACTCCCAACTTAGCAGTGCAAAGAGAACCGTCGAAGATTTTGATCGAGATGAAAAGCAGCTGAGGAATAAAGTGGTGAAATTAGTAAAATTTCAATGGAGTGGTGATCCAAATGATTGTACTTGGAAAACAGAGGATAACATGCAGAAGTTCTGCCCGAAGTGTAGAGTGGATATTTCGGCTTAATCTAGTAAGTCATTTCTCTATCTTTTTATATGTATTCATATATTCTTTGTTTGTCTCTCTCTCTTTCAAATTTCGATGATGAAATTTTCTTAAGGGGGGGGGGGGGGGAATCTGTAACATCCTATTTTTAAGCCAAATATTTATTTAGAAATTAATATAAATTCTGGAATTTAATTTGAAACTAATTTGATTTTTTCAAAAAAATAAATAAGATTAGTGTTTGATTATATATATATATATATATATATATATATATATAAATAGATTGTAATTTGAATTTGAATTTGAAATTCAAATATAAATATCATAGAAATATTTGGATTTAAAAATAATATGAATGTGATTATTTATTAATGTATAATTTAGTTTCAAAATTATTTTCTTTAAAGGTTATATTTATATATAAAGAAAATGTATTTATAAAATAGAAAATACAATTTAAATTAATACAAAGATATAAAAAGACATAAAAACATGCAAAATTACAAATGTAAGTTAATAATAAAGGATATTAACAAGTGTTAGCTTAATAGAGCATGAAATTGACAAGTGTAATGATTTTACAAATAAAATTAACAAGTTCCATTCTATTTTTGTTGAGATAATTAATTAAAATAGAAACAAGATTATATAAACACTACATCTCCTTCCTTCTCATTTCTTTTATCTGTTCAAACTTTAGAAACCAGAAGAAAAAAATTTCAAAAAAACAAAAACAAAAGCCTGTACAAATCACAAAACAAAGAAAACATCAAAGTAAACCACCTCTTCGACATTTAAACTGAAACAAACAAAATCAAAGAAAGAAAATCATCTCAAAAATTTCAACTGAGCAAGCTAATTCATCATGTCAGATCAAGATCATCTTAAACCAGATTTCAGATCAAAAGCAAGATCACCTTCCAGTTTCAAACATCAAGTATAAATCAAAAATCAAAGTTCGAAAGAAACAAAAATAAACTCAGGTTCTCCGTTTCAAAATAAACAGGTGAGTAAACACCTTTTAAACCTGATCTATGCTTGAGGTTGTGAAGTGAATATATGAAGAATATTTGAGTGTATGAAAGTATGTTTATATATATACAGTATATATACACACACACACATTTGTCTGTGCATGTTTGGGAATAGACATATTCGCTTCTGTTCTTTGTTCTAGGTTTCAAAAACCTGTTTCCAAAATTTAATTCTCTTCCTCTAATTCACTTTAGGTTTCAAGATCTTAAAGAAACTTGTTTGTGTGATGAAGAATCTAGGTCCTAAAAATATTTTTGAGAAGAATTGGTTTGAATTTATCTAGAAATTTTAAAATATAGAGAGAAACTTTAAAACCATGTCAAGTTCGAATGTTAAATTTCCTTGGTTCACCTTTACATCCATCACGTCTTCGAAAATCATGATTTTTAAAAGTGAAATCAGAATTTTTAGTGAAGTATTGGTCAAGGAATTCATGGTTGCACAGATTTGGAACAGTTGGCAATTTCTGGTCATCTACGAAGTATGGGTTGTCGCGATCATTGTTGAAGCTCACTGGGAGGTAGGGGAGTTTGAGAACAATGCTCGGTGAAATTCCTAATCATCGTGGATGATGAGCGTGGTCGATCTAGGGTCTAAACCAATGTTTTAGTCGAGGTCAAATATCTGGTTTCTATAGCTTCGTTGGTGGGTCGGAGTTAACCGCATCGGTGGGAAATGACGCGTGGATGGTCGAGAGGCTCTGGCCGGAGTTGCGTGGCCTCTGGTGGCCTGAGGCGGCGGGGCGAATCGTTTGTGTCGATCAGAGTTTTATTCCAGGTTTGGTCGAATATATCTATCGCGAGTTCGTCGTCGTTCAGGGGTTGTGGGTGGTCTGGTGATTTGTGGTGGTTGTCATTGACTTGTTAATGGTTATAGCATCGACCAGAGGTGATCGGAGCAGCTTTAGACATGCACATGTACATGTGTGTATCTGGTTCATTGTGGAGTTTGGGAAGAAAGGCATTGCCTCGGGATCGAACTCGAAGTCGAATATGGTTGGATTCGAAGAAGGGGGTGTGGAATTTTGCTCGTGTTTTTGTTCGAGTGTGACTCAGGTAAGACTCGGGTCTTGAAATTTTGGTGAAATGCCAAGTTTTTAAAATTTGAAAACTAATCAAGTTTTAATTTAAAAAAATTCTTAACTTATTTCTATTAAATAATTAAGGTTTTGTTTAAGTTTGGATTAGTGAAGGTTTTATAATTAAATTAATTAAGTTTTAAAATGTTTTGAATAATGTATAACATTTATTTTTAAATTAACTTAAAAATGTAATTAAGGAGTTGATTAAGAAGATTAAATGTTTTAAAAGGTTTATTAACTTAAATACCTTAAGTTAATTTACGTGTTAGTATTAATTCATTCCAAGGTTTATTAATTTAAAGATTTTTAAAGAAAATTAAGTAATTAATTAAGATAAATGATTTGTCATTTAATTTATTAATTAAAGTTTAAGTAATTAAAGATTAATTAATTAATGACAGTAATTAAAAGACAATTACTTAAAGGATAATTACTTAATAATAGCGATTAAAGAATAATTAATTAATTAATTAATAATTAAAGATTAATCAAATAATAATTAAATATCAATCAAATAATAATTAAGGTTAATTAATAAATCATTATGATTAATTAATTAATAACTAAGGGTTAATTAATTTATAATTAAGGATAATTAATAAGTAATTAAGGATAATTAATGAATGTAATTATGTGATTAATTAATTATAATCACACGATTAATTCATCTTAGTTGTAGATGATTGATTATCATTGAATGCCTTGGATTGGTTGATATCTCTGATGTGTGATTGTGATACTTTGTGACATGAATTGCTTTGCTTTAAGCTGTGACATCTGTGATATATTACTGTGAAAACAACTTAGCCTTTAAATGGCATTTGAATTTCGATGCGATAGGGAGTCGGATTCCAAATGGTTATCCGAAACCCACATCAATATTAATGGTGAATCTTTTGTTTAAAAGATTACAAATGGAAATTTGTTGTGATTTGTGTATCCACGTGTTTTTAAAATAAGCGCTCATTATTCGGTTGAGCCAGGAGAAGACATAAAGACACAAAACCCATTCCGAATAATGATACGGCGAAATGGGAGTGCATTTGAAGACGATGGTCTAAGACCGAGTATTTTCGAGAACGAAAGGATTACCTTTCGATTGTCTCTGCACTGAGTTGCTCCGGTATAGAGATCTCCATATGTGATGGGGAGTCCGATCGTGATTGTGGATACCTGGATTGTAAGGGCTTCCTCCTTTATTGAACGAAGTGCCTTCGGTTCCATTCAGACCCAGGATGGACTTGTATTGTTGTATGTCTGACATTACACTTTGAGATATAAAGATGATTTCAATTAAATACATTTCTTTTTGGTGGCAGATAATTTATTCTCTTAGCTTAACATCCTTCTCTGATACGTACGAGCTCAGAGGTTATGTATTTGATGGTTATTAGTGATATATTCCCAATTTTGTAGGGTGGCATGCTGAGTGCTGATCATTTGTTCATAGAAACATGGCTTCTGTGAAAAGCATAGCTTTGTGGGACGTGACTTCATCGAACCTCGCACCTTGGAAATGGTCAAATCAGGAAGGATGCAGCAAGGTTACGGGGATAGCGCCCCTTAGGGTATGTGCATTTCCTTCTGGATAAAAAGTGGTATCAAGGTACGGAGCCCAGATGCTTAACTTATGTGGTTTTTGGTTGTTGTTGTTATTGGGGCCCCGGATAAAGGTCGGTTATAACCGGAGGATGGCATACTCGTGTCAGTAGTTACCTAGTTACAGTTGTAACCCGGTATTGTGTTGGCAGAGATCCAGTTAGGTTTTCGAGGCGTCCCTCCAAAGGGTACCCTTTCGGAAAGGAAGTTCCTTAGCCTGGCCATTGTTGAAATCCAATCACCAAATACGAGCCCTTT
This sequence comes from Allium cepa, assembly GCA_030765085.1. NCBI lineage: Eukaryota > Viridiplantae > Streptophyta > Magnoliopsida > Asparagales > Amaryllidaceae > Allium > Allium cepa. Next base: position 724,130,155 of record CM060932.1, on the reverse strand, counting down.
ACAATTTCAGTTGTATAACCTTCCATTCTTAAATGGTAGCTATAGTAGGCATAGTATAATGGTACCTATGCTGGCTAAGATTAATATTATATTTTTGAAATGTTTTCACACTATGCACTAATAATAATATCAAAAGTATTTTTACGTATCAACCATGTTTGACTATCATAAGGAGAAATCTCTCCCAAGTGTGCGATTGCATTGTGTGCCGGGAGGCCTTTTGGTAGTTTCAGTTTCCAAAAAAAGCATAACGAATTTATTTTATAAATTGTTTTTGGTTCGAACAACTGTTTTTGTTTACTCATACCAGTTCCATGACTGACCCGGAGTTTATTGTTCCCTTTCTAAACTCTGGATGCCTATAACTTTCGACATGGGCAGCCTAGAAGCAGGTTATCTGTGTTTAGGAGCGAAGTTGGAATGTGGATTGGATCTAGATGTCTTTTGAAGCCTTTGGTCTTTGAAGTTTTTGGAAGCTTTTGGTTTGGAAAGTCTTTAGAGCTTTGGAAGACCTTATCGGAATCAAAGTATGTTGGATTCTTTTGAAGACCCTATTGTTGTTTCGCTGTGTGTTATTGTTCTGTTGTCATATCATGTATTGCACTCTAATGATGGCAGTTATTTGTTGTAATCAAATGTTGTACGTATGCTGTATCAATGTTGTTTATCAATGAAATTCATTTTGTTTCTGCTGCATTGTATCATCTAATGTTGTTATAAGCTCCACCGAACTGGAGTCTGACGTTTGAATCCCCGACATTCGAATACAAGTGAGGTATTGGATATCAATTTTTTGGACGCTGGATTACGGGTCGTGACATTATTACATTTGCTTATTAAACATTACAACTTTTAATATTTGGTAAGTTATATATGCTTTAAGAATGCAATTGAAATTTATACAAGTTTATCTTATTTCTTTTAATTAATTTAATGTTTAAAATCATATCCTTTTTATTTACAGGTTATAAATTTCAAATTTCTTATATTTTAGTTATAACCTAGCATATAATTTCTTACTTCACTTTAGAAGTTCCAATTATTAAATAGTTAAATTTTTATTCTATTACAATAATTGAAATCTCTAATTTATAGAAAATTTTCCAATTATTAAATAGTTAAATTTTTATTCTATTACAATAATTGAAATCTCTAATTTATAGAAATTTAGAAACTAAATGCCTATATATTAGTACATTGCAAGTCACTGACTGTGAAAGCTTGCAAGTATATTGCTCCAAACTGGTTATATGAGAATCTGCAAAGTGCTTCATATGGAAGAATATTAGTACTCTGGAACTCAGCAATTTTCAAGCTCACAAAATTAATGGAAAATGATCAAATTATTCATATTAATGCCTTATCCTTAGCTTCAAATGCATCTTTTATTATTTCTTTTGTTTATGCTCAAAATAGTTTAGACAGAAGACTCTCTTTCCTTTCCAATCCCCCTTCACTTGTTCAACCTTATCTACCTTGGATTATACTAGATGATTTTGATTGTATGTTCTCTTCTAATCAAAAATCTGGACGTATTCCTCTTTCTATAAAAGAAGTAGCTCCCTTGAAACAAACTATTATCCAAACATCTCTCAGTCATATTAATTTTGTTGGTGCTGAATTTACATAGAATAATAAAAATAAACATGGCCCAAGAACATTTTGTAAGCTTGATCATGCTTTTCAAAACATCCATTCTATCAATCTATGGCCAAATCTTCTGTGTAAATTTCTAAATCCTTCCATATCAGATCATTCTCAAATTATTTTAACATGGGGAGAGAATGCTATAAGGAAAAATTCCTCACTTAAATTTTATAAGTCTTGGACTAACCACAAAAATTCCATAGCACTGTTTTGCAGGTTTGGGAGGAAATTACATTTGGAAATCCAATGTACATTCTAAAAGCAAAGTTGTAAAGGTTGAAAACAAAACTTAGAATCCGGGCTAAAGAAAATTTTGGAGATGGATCAAAAATTTCTGATGGAATAAGAAGGCAACTTAATGATATACAACAGGAACTTCAACATGACCCGTTGAATTCAATACTAGCCTACCACAAATCGGAATTATCAAATGCATTACAAGAAGCTTTGAATATTGAAGCTATTATGAGAAAAGAAGTTCTTCATGAAATTAATGATAAGCAAGGAGATAGAAATACAAGATACTAACATAATTCAATAAAAGTTAAGCAGGCCAGAGAGAAGATTTTAAATATAACCGATATGAATAGAGAAAGGCAGGATAATGATGAATTTATTGCTACGGCTTTCATTAATTACTTCTCCTCTATATTAGCAAATCTTACTCTAATGGCTCCAAATCTTCTCCCTCTCTATAAGATACAAACTCCTTTTTCGGAAAATGAACAAGCTAGGAAACTGATTGAAGAGGTATCACCAGAGGAGATTAAAAAGGCAGTATTTTCTTTCAAACCTGATAGTAGTGGTGGACCTGATGGTTTTAATGCATTCTTCTATCAAAATTCATGGAAAGTAATTAAAATGGATGTAATCAAAGCAGTACAATATTTCTTCTCCCATAATAAATTTCCTATTAGTGTCGATGCTACAAATATAACTCTAGTGCTAAAATGTTCTAACCCAATTAATGTTACAGAGTTCTGACCAATTTCGTGTTGCAATGTATTATACAAAATATTGTCCAAGATTATGGCTAGTAGATTACAAAATGTTTTTCCCACAATCATATCAAGAAATCAAGTTGCATTTATGCCACAGAGAAATATCATTGATAATATTTTATTAACTCAAGAACTTATAAAAGGATATGGAATTGGAAAATTTTCTCCTAGATGTATGTTGAAGCTAGATATTCAAAAAGCTTTTGATATTATTTCTTGGAGCTCAATCATTTCAATTCTTTCCAGAATGAACTTCCCAAAACCAAATGTCGGCTTGGATTTATACCTGTATATCAAACACTTACTTCTCTATATCAAGGTATGGGTGTTCAAATGGATTTTTCAAAGGAACACAAGGTTTCGACAAGGAGATCCAATTTCTGCTTAATTATTTATTATAGTGATGGAAATTCTCAATTCATTGATAATTGAACAAGTACACTCCAAAAAACTGGAGCTTCATCCTAAATGCAAGAATCCATTAATAGCCCATCTTTTATTTGCTGATTATCTTGTTATCTTTACTAAGCCTATAGTTAAAAATATTACCTCAATACCGTTAGTCCTTGAGATGATGATTTTGATGACAACAATCTAAGAATAAAATTACAAAATATAAATACTAACATTATAGTTTAGATATATATGTATATGCAGTATTTAACCATGCAGGTACCAAGAATGAAGACTGTACATTATAGAGATTCAAAATATCAAATTGAAGACTCGTGAGTATCAAGATTATCAAGAGTTCAAGATTTCAATAATAAGAAATTTAATTAGGAATTTTGTTAAGACTCCTAGAAAAGCACTAGCATCTTAAAATCCAATTTATTCATGGAATGGAATCCACTTCGAGCCTGTTAAAGGGATAGAACCCTAGCTAGGATGGAACCTACGAAAAATCTAGTGGAACATTATTTTGTATCCACTAACTTTTATTCAAATGTTTATACAAAATTATATCTTGTTTTTGAAATGATTTCAAAACCTTCCTTTTAAAAGAATAAAAAATATCTATCCTGCTTTTAAATACTTTTAGCCTCAAAATAATCTTCATTTTCAAAATCAAAATTCCTTAGTTTTAAACTATCTTTTAATAATATTAAATTTTAGTATTTACTTAGATTTAAGTATAAAATTATAGTAAAATTATATATATATATACCAAAATATTATTCTCTATATTTACTTATGTATTTTAACTTTAATTAAGTATATTTGTAAAGTTTAAAATAGTTTTAATACAAGATGAAAGTTATTTTCAAGGAAAAACAAATTACCAAAATTTCCTTAGGCATGCCGACATCCTCAAGTACCCCATGTCGACATGGTAGCAATTTATTTCAAAAATTTGAATTTCATAGGAAGTGTCTATTCGTCATATCCTTTCATGAATGGATAAGGCTATTGTTATACTATAAATAGGGGCAGTTTTAAACGAATATTCATTCATGTTTTCTCTGATTTCACTTCTCTTCTTCTTCCACATTTCTTTATAGACATTCTTACCATTACTCTGTCGAAATCAACATTGAATCTAACTAGATCATTTCTGGTTTGATTCTCTATCACTATCTCAGCAAGATCTCAATGCTCTTTAGAGTTCGAGACTTCTTTGTAACGAATTTAGCGAGAAAAGGTGTGATTGGCCTTGGAAATCAATCAAGTGAGAAAAGGTGTGATTGTAGCCTTGAAAATCAATTGGGTGGACTTGTTGCCCCTAAAATCAAGTATCTCGACCAAGAGGATTGTGAATCTGGAGTGGTGTACCTCGTAGCCTTGAAATCAAGGGTGTAATTGTACAATTGCTTTTGAAAGGAAATCTGTACTTGTGTGCGGGACTGGATGTTGGGTAACTTCGAACCAGTATAAAATCCAGTGTGTTCTTTCCTTTATTGTTTTTACTTTATTTCTGCATCTGTGTTTGATTCTGTAATCATATCTGCGTCTGAATATTGCATACATTTGTGTTCAAATTAACAAAAAATCAAAAAGACTTAGTAATTTCTTTAAACACTATTCACCCCCTCTAGTGTTAATCCTAGCCTTAAGATCTGTATTCCGCATTTCTCATATTTGATGTCAGAGCAAGGTTTTCAAAGTTTCATAATATGATTTTTGAAAAAGTTTTTAAAATGGCTATGTTTGAAAAACTTGTTAATACTAGTTTAGAAATATTCAAACCATCATTGTCTCTTGAGTTTGCATTTAATCAATATTCAAATTCATGTCTACCAAAATTGTATGATGTGCATGAAACATGCTTTATAGGTGTTGAGGAATCAATCCACAATGGACAAATTGTGCAGATCAAAATGAATAAATGGATACTCGATAGTGGATGCTCTAGACACATGACTGGGAATCCAGATATGTTGAATGATATAATATACAAAGACGGAGGACTGGTTAATTTTGGAGACAATTCAAAAGGATATGTGATTGGCATTGGCAAAGTCGGCAACTCTGAAACTCCTATTATTACTAATGTTTTGCTAGTTAAGAATCTGAAACATAATCTGCTAAGTATTAGTCAACTTTGCAATAAAGGATATAAAATTAAATTTGAAAAAGATAAGTGTCACATTGAAGATAATAATTCAACCAAAATATTTGAGGGAATTAGGAAAAAAATATTTATATTCTTAGTATGAAAGTCTCAAATGATAACATATGTCTTTTGGCAAATACAAGTGACCCTTGGATTTGGCATAAGAGATTTGGACATTTGAATTTCAAACTCTTATCTAGACTGTCAAACCATGATCTACTAAGAGGTCTCCCTAAAATGAATTTTAAAGTAGCTAGTCTATGTGATGCATGTCAATTAGAAAAACTTAGAAAAAGTTCCTTTAAATTAAAAGATATGATTTTAACTTCAAAACCTCTTGAATTACTTCACCTTGATTTATTTGGTCCATCTCAAGTTCTATCAATAAATCATAGTAAATATGTTTTTGTAATTGTAGATGATTATTCTAGATTTACATGGACAATATTTTTGAAACATAGAAGTGATACTTTTGAATGTTTTAAGAACTGTACAAAAAGGATTCAAAATCAACTTTCTCTAAAAATTATAACCATTCATAGAGATCACGGTGGTGAATTTGAAAATGTAAAGTTTGAGGAATTCTGCAATAAAAAGGGAATAACTCACAATTTTTCATTTCCAAAAACTCCACAACAAAACAGAGTAGTAGAACGTAAAATAGGAGATTCAAGATTGTGCGAGAACTATGCTTTCGAATAGTAAATTACCAAAGTATTTTTGGGCACAAGTAGTTGCTACCGCCTGTTATATTTTAAATAGAATTTTAATTAGACCTTTAACTGATAAGAAATCTTATGAACCTCTTTACAGAAAGAAACCTAAGGTATCTTATTTTAGAATTTTTGGAAGCAAACGTTTTATTTTAAATACAAAAGATAACTTAGATAATTTTGATCCTAAATCCGACAAAGGCATCTTTATTGAATATTCTAATAGAAGTAAAGCGTACATAGTTTTAATTTAAGAACTAACACCATCGAAGAAACAATGCATGTTTCATTCGATGAGAATCTCAAAAATTTTGAAAATATAAACGATGAAGAGGTTATAATCACTCAAAATCAAGAGTCAACTGAAACTAATAATGAAATTAATCATCCTAATAAAAGAATTAAACTTTTAAAAGAGACCATCCTATAGAAAATATACTAGGAGATATGCAATCTATTGTTAAAACTAAAAATCAATTAAGTAAAATGAGCAATGTAGCCTTTATATCAACTATTGAACCCAAAAATCCAAAAGAAGCATCAACTGATGATTCATGGATTTTGGCTATGCAAGAAGAACTAAATCATTTCACTAGAAATGATGTTTGGGAACTTGTTCCTAGACCTGAAAATAAAACTATAATTGGTACTAAATGGGTTTATAAAAATAAAACGAACGAACAAGGAGAGGTTGTTAGAAATAAATCCTGGTTAATCGCTCAAGATTATTGTCAAGAAGAAGGAATAGATTTTGATGAAACCTTTGCTCCTGTAGTAAGATTAGAAGCCATTAGGATTCTACTTGCTTTCTCAAATAATATTAATTTTAAATTATATCAAATGGATGTTAAAAGTGCCTTTTTAAATGGATTTGTAAAAGAGGAAGTATATGTTGAACAACCACCACTTTTTGAAAATGAAAAACTACCAAATCATGTTTACAAACTTAAGAAAGCTCTATATGGTTTAAAACAAGCTCCTAGAGCGTGGTATGATATACCAAGATCATACTTATTACAATCAAACTTTGAAATTGGTAAAGTAGATAATACTCCTTTTATTAAAAGAAATAAAAATGATATTCAACTAGTACAAGTTTATGTAGATGATATCATTTTCGGATCAACTAATTTTGAAATAAATAAAGAATTTTCTGAAATAATGACAAAAGAGTTTGAGATGAGTCATATGGATGAATTAAACTTCTTTGTAGGATTACAAATAAAACAATTAGATAATGGTATCTTTATTAGTCAAGAAAAATATGCTAAAGAACTAGTTAGTAAATTTGGACTGAATACTGCAAGTGGAAAGCCCACTCCCATTGCAACCAATGAGTACCTAAGTAAAGAAGTTCTCTCAAAAGATGTAGATCAAAAATTATATAGAGGAATGAGGATCGCTACTCTATATCACTGCTAGTAGACCTGATATCATGCATAGTGTTTGTCTCTGTGCAAGATATTCAATCCCAACCTAAAGAGACCCACTTAAAAGCCGTAAAACGTATCATAAGATATGTTAAACACACCTTTGATTATGGCTTATTTTACCCTAAAAACGATTCTTTAACTTAATATCTTACTGTGATGCTGATTATGCTGGTTGTAAATCAGACCGAAAAAGTACAAGTGGAACTTGTCACTTTTTGGGGCATTCTCTGATTTCCTGGTTTAGTAAAGAGTAAAATACAGTTTCTTTGACAACAACTAAAGCAAAGTACATTTCTAATGTTTGGGCTTGTTCTCAAGTAATATATATGCAACAAACTTTAAAAGATTTTGGTTTAAATATCTCAAAATCACTAATTTATTGTGATAATACTAGTGCAATAAATTTATCCAAAAATACTACTCATCATGCTCGAACTAAACATATTGATATCAGACATTATTTTCTCAAAGATAATATAAGTAAGGAAGTAATTACTCTCGATTATATCAATTTTGAGAATCAAATTGCTGATATCTTAACAAAACCCTTAAAACAATCTATATTTACTAAATTAAGTAGAGAATTAGGTATTTGTTCAATAACTGAAATATAAAACATAAATAACAAAGTATAATTAAAAATTAAATCAAAATAAATCAAATAGTAAAAATATCAAGCACCATGTCGACATCCCCCCTCTACCCATGTCGACATATAAGGATTTTTTAATTTTGAAAATTTTCCCACCAAAATTCAAATAAATGGTTATATATTCTTCCTATTTCGAAATTTTGATCATTCTCTCCATTCTCTCTCTGTTCTAACTTCTGAAATCAATTAAACAATGGCCTCCTCTTCCAAATCAAACAAAAATTCAACCTTTTCGTTCCCTTCTCCTTCTTCTGGCCCATTTCAACGAACTACGCTCGCACGAGTGAAGAAAATGGAGGATTCTTTGAAGGATGCACTGCAACTAATAACTGAAATTCAAGTGGTGCAACTTAGAATGGCCAAAGAACAAGAACGGAAATGCAAAATCCTTAATAATTTGCAAAAATTTCTAATGGACAATCACGCTAATCTGTTCTTGATTGATGAAGAGTCTTCGGGAGATCAAGTGCAAGAGGACAGCGAGGAAGGAGAAGAAGAAGCCTTCATGGAAGAAGAGAACGCTGAAGATGACGACAAAGTTGTTTGCGTTGGAGAAGTGTGCTTTGACAAGGATGGAAATCTAGTCGAACATCGTGGAAATTTCTGTTTCCACTACCCAAATTGTTCGGTTCATGGATCTCCTATTTTCAAAGACACACATTAGTTTCTTTTCTCTCTTTCCTATTGTTGTATGGTTTTACTTACGTTCTCTACGCATATGTAAATAAAACAATATATAATTAATAAATAATTTGTGTTCTTATATTTGATTTCTCACTATTATAAGTATTATCATCGATTCTTAGTTAGGATAGTTAGTAATTTAGGACTAAGTTTTAGTTTTAGAATTAAGTGATGATTATTTATGATAACACTATCATAATCATATGTCATAGAGTATTAGATTAAGGGGAAGTTCTATGCTTTGGAGTTAGTTTTCGTTGACGACAAAGGGGGAGAAGTACAAAAGAGGATAGTTAGGCATAGATTAAGGGGAAGTTATTAGTTTTAGGGGGAGTTATTAGGATAGAAGTAATATTTTATAAACAAAGGTTGTCATCATCAAAAAGGGGGAGATTGTTAGTCCTTGAGATAATGGTTTTGATGACAACAACATAGAATAAGATTATAAAGTATAAATACCAACATTATAGTTTAGATATATATGTATATGCAGGATTTAACCATGCAGGTACCAAGAATGAAGACTTTACAGTATAGAGATTCAAGATATCAAGATTGAAGACTCATGAGTATCAAGATTATCAAGAGTTCAAGATTTCAATAATAAGTAATTTAATTAGGAATTTTGTTAAAACTCCTAGAAAAGCAGTGGCATCTTAAAATCCAATTTATTCGTGGAATGGAATCCACTTCGAGCCTGTTAAAGGGATGGAGCCCTAAGTAGGATGAAACCTACGACAAATCTAGTGGAACATTGTTTTGTATCCACTAACTTTTATTCAAATGTTTTTACAAAATTATATCTTGTTTTCAAAATGATATCAAAACCTTCCTTTTGAAAGAATCAAAAACATCTATTCTGGTTTTAAATACTTTTAGCCTCAAAATAATCTTTATTTTCAAAATCAAAATATCCTTAGTTTTAAACTACCTTTTAATATTAATTAACTTTTAATATTTACATAGATTTAAATATAAAATTATAGTAATTTGTATGTACATATATATATCCCAAAATATTATTCTCTATATTTACTTATGTATTTTAACTATATTAAGTATATTTATAAAGTTTAAAATAGTTTTAATACAAGATGAAAGTTATTTTCAAGGAAAAACATATTACCAAAATTTCCTTAGGCATGTCGACATCCTTAAGTTCCCCATGTCGACATGGTAGCAGTTTATTTCATAAATTTGAATTTCAAAGGAAGTGTCTATTCATCATATCCTTTCGCGAATGGACATGGCTGTTGTTCTACTATAAATAGGGGCAGTTTTAAACGAATATTCATTCATATTTTCTCTGATTTCACTCCTCTTCTGCTTCCACATTTCTTTATACATGTAACGTCCTTCCTTTTTGTACAATTTAAATCGACGATAAACCACACACGTCAGACTTAAACCATGCAGAAGGGAGGATTGTTATGGGGTAAATAAGAAAAAGAAGAGAAAGAAAAAGAACAAAACAGAATCTTGTAGCGGAACGATAAAACATAATAATCAAATATACAGTTCATGAAGCTGTTTTACAGAAACATTTGATTATACTTATACAATACATATTAGAGTTACACATACTAGAGAACAACAAATAACAATGCAGCGGAATAAAATGGTGTAGTGGAATAATATAATAGATAATAGTAATAAACTCTTCGTCTTCGTCCTCCAGAAATAAAGTCTTCGAATCCTGAAATGCTCAAACCGACCCGAACGAATTGAAAAGACAAAACACTCAAGTCAGAACTAAAAGATCTTATGTAAGTTAAATCAACTGCAAAATATGAGTGGAATGGTGTCAGAGATGTTTACGGGATTTGACATCTCCAATCTATGGTCTAACGTGAGTGTAGTAACTTAAGAGATGCTCGGGATTTACATCTCCTAAGGATCCATTAAACTATTTACTATATAGTAATATTTCGCTATTATAATAATGTCTATAGTAAAATAAACAAACTTTTAAATAGCGTTAAGGAGTTACCCAATCTCCCCCTTAACACAATAATAGTCCCAGTAGTCCATCTAGTATCATGGTCCCTCCTGATCGGAAAGCCACTAGAGGATACCACACGGGCTCCGGGAGAAAACCAAACTCGTACAAGGCGCGATAGGGTAGGTGACACGACACAACTAAGCAATGCCAGGGTAGATATACCAATTACGCTTCTGGGCCGGTGGTAATGCGTAGCGCGCAGCTACCGCCCACCTCGAGCCACACCCCCAAATCAAAAAACAAAAGTGGCCACCGAATCAGTCCAAAAGTCAGAGTATAATATTGAAGGGATGTGTCCGATAAAAGGTGCTACTTTCTTAGCTCATCGATCGCTCCTATTTTAGCCACCTTATGCCAACTCACGGGAGTCGGGTCCACTTATCTACCTCAAAGGAAACGCCACCACCATCCTACTTCATTTTGCAATCTCCACCGCGTACACGGTTGTCAAAGTGGTTTTCGGAGTTGGCAGAGAGTATGACAACTTCCGATCTTGGTCTCTTTAACAACTAAACATTATTATAACACCGCGATCATTTTAAAATAATTATACCTCAAAACTAGAATATAATATCCATTTCAAAACCATATAAATACGATATCATTTCTGTTTTAAAAATCATTATAATATCATTTTAAAGAAATCCTAAATCAATATAATATCACTTTTATTTCAAATTTATCCTTTTTCCAAAATCGTAGCACCATCAACTTTATACACTTCGAAACCAAACATTTGAAATATAACCTTTCAAAACATAATACTTCGAATTTCATGGCTTCTAAGCCATAACTTCCAAAACTTAAATGGTTTGGATATTCAAACAGTATATATAAAATAAAGTAGTTTGAATTTAAAATTTCTTTATAAAGTAAAATAGTTTCCTCGACTTCACAATTTTATTTACTATAAATTAAATCTCAATTCGTACTTTCAATTTCAATATATTTCAAACTTAAGTATTAAACAATTTCAAAATTAAGGTTGGTAATTATGCTTCAGCAATTCCATTTCTTTTATTAAATTTTGAAATATTTGCATATTAAATCCATTATCGTTTAAACAGAGCTCAAATTACAAATAACTAAATATTTCCTCCAATTTATTTATACCCTCGAATATTCGTTTAATTCATCTTAAAACAAAATCCAGTTATAAAATCATACCTTTAAAATCTCAATTTTATTAAATTTCAAATGAATTTCATATTTATCTTCCTACCTTATTTTCATTTAAGTTATTATAAACTCCAAAAATATAATTTTAAATAAATACTTAACCATATTATATCTTAATAAAATCAAATTTTATTATTTAACTTCTTTAATACTTTAAACCAATTTTATACATAACTTAAACCAAGAATTTAACTATATATATATAAATATAAATAAATATATATATATAATAACATTTATAAAATATTCAAATCCATAATTCATAAAACCATATATTTCTTTACAAAACCATAGAAATCATTTCAAAATATTTTTATATATAGACCAGGGTGTCTGTACATAATTTTCTACCCTATGGTCAAGTGATATGGATATTTATCATTTAAATCCGTAATTTAAAATAAAAATACAGTTATATCATTTCAAACCGCAATCCCGAATGAAATAAAAATGCATAACAACTTGCAGTTTATAACAATATAAATACAACATCCATTCATCCAATATCAACCATCAATCATTTATCACAATCATCATCCAATTAAAAACAGTAACATCAATATAGAATAGATAATAAATACAGGTATTTACTAGCAGTTTATATTCAATAATAAATTAAATAAAAATTTAACTGGTAGTTTGTATGCAACAATAAATTATATAACAATTTGATTCAATAAATTCAATTTAACTGGAATGATTATAAAAATATACTAAACAGCCATAAATAAATTTCTAATCACAACTTAAATCAATTTAACAAACAAAAGAAATTTTAGAAGTTGTGAGTGGGTTAAAACACTCACCTTTTGAATTTGAATTGAATTTAAAATCCAATTTAAACCCAAAATTTCTACAATCTAAGAATCTGCCCAAACCAGCGCCAAATGTCAGGAATTCAGATATGATCCTAGGGGAAGAAACCGCGTGTGAATCCGAGTTCGTATGTAGGGGATACGCTAGTTAGAACAATTTGATTCAAAATTTTAAATAAAATAAAACAAGCAAATGGAAGCTCAACACGTCAGCTTGTTCACGTGGCTGCCTTCTTCTTCCAGAAACGCACGAGACAACAACGAAAATCCTACTGCCCTGAACAGAAAAACACGCCGCCACCCTCGTTCGATTGCCGCCATGCCTCTTGTGACCTCGCGCCTACCACCAGAATGCCGCAACCCCATCATGGCCACATGGCCCCCCACGCGACTGTCTCGCGTTCACCGAGAAACGACACGCAGAGCTCGACCATGCCGAGGAAAAAGGTGCAGCCGCCACTGATTTTAACCCCTAGGTCGAATTATTGCGCTCGATCCGGCCGTTAATCCATCAAACGAACACCAGCGATGAGAAGCACTCGTCCATCTCCACGCAACGGTAACCTCCAATTGACGATCGGACAGAGTCGATCACGACTCGATGAACGGCCGTGGATAGTTCGCGTTTTCTGAACGAAAGACGCACCGGAATGAAAAACAAATCACAGAATTGAGATGCGCTCTTCGAGAGATTTCCGATGAAATAAAATATGATATAGTTTGAAAAGTTTGAATTTTTGGCTTTGAATTTGATTTGGAACTGCATTTTGGGATTTAGGGTTCTGGAAATTTGTCTGCCATTGAGGAAGAGGAGGAACATAATGAATTGTACGCACAGACAATGACAATGAGGAATAATTAGGGTTTATAACGAGGTATATATAGGCGAGCTGAAATTAGAATGGATGGATAAGATCGATATGCGCGTTGAACGACAAAGTGGCCCAAAAAGCCCGTTTCGACTCCGGAACAAAATTAGGTCAACCCATGTATCAAAATAGATGTTTTAAAATATTTTAAACACGATGGAACAGGTTTCAGGTCCAAATTCCATTGTATGAAGAAATTATGCTCAAATCAAGTTATTTCAAATTGATTTCAATTGATTTCAATTAAATCGATTTCTAGGCATTCCGAGTCCGTACGATCAAACAACAAGCCCGATCGCTACGAAACTTGAAATCCTACAATAATTCACCGTTACGGATCCGATGAAACTGGTTTCGTCGAAATCCGAGTTAGTGACCAAAATGGCTATTTTTTAGGTTAATTAAATTAATTAATATTAAATTAATTAAGTCGAATTTCTAATGTAAATTTTATGGTTAACCAATTTCACCATTTTTGATTTCTCTAACATTTACAATAATTTAAAGAAGTTAAGATACCAAATTAAAGTTAATTAATTCACCAATTTCAGTGTATAACTTCAATTTCATTAAATTCAAAAATTATAAATTTAATTTTCAAAAATTCTATTAAATCTACTTTTCATTCTATTATTCAATTCGTTATTGTCAACGGATGAAATTAATATTGGATTCAAAATCTATTGCATTAATATTCTCACATTCCATCTTCATTTAACGTAAAAACTTAATATTGAATTTTACTTATTTGCAATAAATCCAATTATTTTACTTTAAATTCCAATAAATAAATAAATCCTGGCTCTCATTCTTTTAATTCAACTAATTATCATATTGTCATCTTAGGTACCATTTACATTAGTATATATACATTAACATTTTCCCATTTTATCTTTATTTCCATTACATAACATTTAATTTCAATTGCTACAATGGTTACACTTATTATAAGTTGGATTTCAATGGACAGATTTGTTTCAATTCAATCTTTTTATTAAGTTCATTGCTACTCTATAACTTAGTTACCTTGTTTTTCCATTCATTATCTTAATATACCCAATTTAACAACTCTTAAACATTATATTACATTTCACATTAATGTAACATTTATTTACATTTACTAAAATTTATTTCCAATTCCAATTAACAATCTAAATAAATGGGCAACATAAAATAATCATTACCGTTATCCTTTAGTCACATAAATAAGCTTCTATTACTTACAAATCAATGTTGCTATTTATTTTCATACTACTAATTTCATTCACTTATGTTCAATTTATAGCCAAACATAACATTTAAATTATTTTATTTAATTGGAATTTCATTCAAGTTCATTAATTATTAACTTTAATTAGAACTGTTTACCTTGCATTCTCGTTATTATTTCATAAACATGATTCCTAGTTATTGCTTTAATTTATACTAACATTGATTCTATCAAATTGCACTTATTATGTATTATTTCATCAATTAATTATAACTTTGAATCTATTTCCAAATTTACAAATTACAATCAATTAAAACCTTATGATTGTTTCAATTAATTGGGATTGCACTAAATTAGTTATTTATCAACTTACTTTAACATTATTACCTAAATTACATTCAGTTACTATTAATCAATATATTATTGCATTGGTTAACTAAATGCTTACTTTTATTTACTTATTTTAAATTTTATACCCAAGTGCAACAATTAACACTATTTCTTTATTGGAATTTCACTTCAATTGTCAATAATTAATTTTAATTACCATTGCTACATTTCATTTTTAACATTTGCTTCATTATAAATTATAAATTTTTTATTTCTTTCTAAATTAAATTACAAAGATCTAATTAAATTAACCAATATATTTATCAAAATTTATGGGTCGTTACACTCTCCCTCACTCAAAACTTGTCGTCTCCGAAAAGAAAAAAGAAAGAAAAAGAAGAATTAAGAAATCAATATATCTTACTTAAAATATTAAATTTATAAACAAATAAATTTAAAAATTAATTAATTTAGATAAAATATACCAATTTATAACCATTAAATCTTTTTTTACTCAAACAATTAAAGTTTGGGAAATGTTTTATAAAAATTTCTAAGCCCAAAAATTTCGGAAAATTTCGGCAGAGTCTCCTTTGTACGGGGAGGCTCGGGAGAAAATATAATATCAAATATAACAATGTACAACAATATAATTTCCAAAATAATATAAATCCCAACCCAGGAAAAATAATATAATAATGCTATAAACCATAATCCGAGAACGTACCTATTAGTCAGACAATTTATGCTTGTATTATGAAACCAAAAGTAGTAGCAATTGCTTCCATAACCTGCATTTCACTTATATAATCCAAAAGAGTTAATAATTATATAAAATGAAATGTTTAAAGTTGTTTCAACCATAAACAAACAAATTAATACAAACAACAATCACTTGCAACAAGGCATACAACCATCACATAGAATCAACACAAATCAATCATTTATTCATATCAAACAAAACAAATAATTATCCGGGTTCAAACTTTAAATTGCACAGAATGGAAAATAAACTACTTAGTGCACCATCTACCCAACAGCCTTAGATGAAACTAAATAGATTATTCATTCATCCAAACAATTTTAAAGTATCCTTGCCCAAACAACCATAAACCAAACAAACAACAATTTCAAATAATAAATTTAGTTCATTCTTATAAATTTCATTTCATACATTTGTTGTTTGATTTCCTTTTTATTCATATAACGGTTTATCTTTTTTATTTAAATTTATTTCTTTTATTTATCAATGGTTTCAAATACTAACTTAAACTCAAGATGTTTTGCTTACTATATCCGTCTTCCTATTTATTTAGTTATAAATAACGTTAAACATTAACTTGAATTTATAAGTCATATATTTACAGTATTCATATTTTCTACTTCTTTTATTTATAAATAGCTTCAACCATTTACTTAAGTTTATTATCATTTATTTATAATACTTACATTTCTATTACATTAAATTAGTAGCATTTCAATCACGACTTAAGTTTATAAGCCCTATAACATCAAATTATTATTTATAAAAGTAATTCATTGAACCTTTCTATTACGTAAATCTTACTTGTAAATTTTCCATTACATTTTCTTATCAGACATTTCAACTTTTAAATCTTTTGGTAAGTTATATATATGCTTTTAAAGAATGCAATTGAAACTTATACAAGTTTATCTTATTTTTTTTAATAAATTAAATGTTCAATAATTATATCTTTTGTTTTTTTTCTTTTTTTTATAGGTTACATATTTTAACTTTCTGGAAATTTATTTATAACCTAGCATTTGATTCTTTTATTTTATTTAGAGGTTCCAATTATTAATTAGTTACATTCCATTTCACTACAATAATTGAAACTATTAATTAATGGGAACTTAAGAACTAAATACCGGGTTAAATTTCAAACCATTTTAAAATAATAGTTTAGTATATGTACTTACAAATTATATATCCAATTATATTTAAACAATTTGAAATTTTATATTTGTTTATCAAAATAAATCTGTAGTAAATCTACTACAGTGGCCTTCCCATTTAAAAACTCGAAAATGCATGTCGATGATGCGTGTACTTATCACCGAAATTATTTTCCAACGTCAGAGAGGGGAGTACAGAACTTGTTTCTTCCAAAAATTTTTAGCAATTATTTCAAATTATACTGAAATATTTATCATAAAATACTCTTAATAATATTATTATATTCCAAAATCATTCGAAAGAAAGTTTTCCAAAATCCTGGAACTCAAATTCTAAGTTTCCAATCTTTCATTTATTTTAATTCAAATCTTATTTTCAACTAATATCTAAAAATTTCACTGCCTAACAAGCAAATATATTACAACAAATATGCCATTTATAAAATATATTATTTTATATATAAAAATATACAATAGGCAAAATTATTTCATTTACCTATATTTTAAAACAAATATTGTGTCAGTCGGTCCTATTAAGTGTTTAGAAATCCCTATTGATGTCATAGCGTCCTTTGCACCAACTAGAATTTATAAATACAAAAAGGAACAAATTAACACAGTATGAAAACCTTTTTATAGCACAAAAAAATATGCTCTCTCATATATATACACTCAGCGACTCATCATAGGGCATTACTACCCTATAAATAAGAATCAGACCCCATAAAGCTAAGGTTTATCGCTAAACCAAAGCTTTGATACCAGATGTAACGTCCTGCTATTTTGTACGCTTTAAATCAACGATAAACCACACACGTCAGACTTAAACAATGCAGAAGGGTGGATTGCTATGGGGTAAATAAGAAAAAGCAGAGAAAGAAAAAGAACAAAATAGAATCTTGCAGCGGGACGATAAAATATAATAATCAAATATATAGTTCATGAAGCTGTTTTACAAAAATATTTGATTATACTTATACAATACATATCAGAGTAACACATACCAAAGAACAATAAATAAGAATGCAGTGGAAAAAAATGGTGTAGTGAATAATATAATAGATAATAGTAATATACTCTTCGTCTTCGTCCTCCAAAAATAAAGTCTTTGAATCCTGAAATGCTCAGACTGACCCGAGCGAATTGAAAAGACAAAACACTCGAGTCAGAACTAAATGATCTTATGTAAGTTAAATTAGCTGTAAAATATGAGTGGAACGGCGTTAGAGATGTTTATGGGATTTGACATCTCCTATCTAGTGTCTAACGTGAGTGCAGTAACTTAAGAGATGCCCAGGATTTACATCTCCTAAGGATCCGTTAAACTATTTACTATATAGTAATATTTTGCTATTATAATAATGTCTATAGTAAAATAAACTTACTTTTAAATAGCGTTAAGGAGTTACCCAATCTCCCCCTTAACACAATAATAGTGCAGTAGTCCACCAGTATCAAGGTCCCTCCTGATCGGGAAGCCACTAGAGGATACCACACGGGCTATGGGAGAAAACCAAACTCGTATAAGGCGCGATAGGGTAGGTGACACGACACAACTAGGCAATGCTAGGGTAGATATACCAATTACGCTTCTAGGCCGGTGGTAACGCGTGGCAAGCATCTATCGCCCACCTCGAGCCACACCCCCAAATCAAAAAACAAAAGTGGCCACCGAATCAATCCAAAAGTCAGATTATAATATCGAAGGGATGTGTTCGATAAAAGGTGCTACCTTCTTAGCCCGTAGATCGCTCCTGTTTTAGCAACCTTATGCCAACTCATGGGAGTCGGGTCCACGTATTTACCTCAAAGGAAACGCCGCCGCCATCTTACTTTATTCTGGAATATCCACCGCATACACGGTTGTCAAAGTGGTTTTCGAAGTTGGCAGAGAGTATAACAACTTCCGATCCCGGTCTCTTTAACAACCAAACGTTATTATAACACCGCGATCATTTTAAAATAATTATACCTCAAAACTAGAATATAATATCCATTTCAAAACCATATAAATATGATATCATTTCCATTTTAAAAACTAAATCATTATGATATCATATTTATATGGTTTTGAAATGGATTTAAAGAAATCCCAAATCAATATAATTTCATTTTTATTTCAAATTTATCCTTTTTCCAAAATCGTAGCACCTTCAACTTTATCCACTTCGAAACCAAACATTTGAAATATAACCTTTCAAAACATAATACTTCGAATTTCATAGCTTTTAAACCATAACTTCCAAAACTTAAATGGTTTGGATATTCAAACAGTATATAAAATAAAATAGTTTGAATTTAAAATTTCTTTATAAAGTAAAATAATTTCCTCGACTTCACAATTTTTATTCACTTTAAATTAAATCTCAATTCGTACTTTCAATTTCAATATATTTCAAACTTAAGTATTAAACCATTTCAAAACTAAGTTTGGTAATTATGCTTTAACAATTCCATTTCTATTATTAAATTTTGAAATATTTGCATAATAAATCCATTATCGTTTAAATAGAACTCAAATTACAAATAACTAAATATTTCCTCCAATTTATTTATACTTGGAATATTCATTTAATTCATCTTAAATCAAAATCCATTTATAAAATCGTACCTTTAAAATCTCAATTTTATTAAATTTCAAATCAATTTCATATTTATCTTCCCATCTTATTCTCATTTAAGTTATCATAAACTCCAGAAATATAAGTTTAAATTAATACTTAACCATATTATATTTTATAAAATCACACTTTATTATTTAACTTCTTTTATACTTTAAACCAATTTTATACATAACTTAAACCAAGAATTTAACCATATATATAAAATAACATTTATAAAATATCCAAATCCATAACTCATAAAACCATATATTTCTTTACAAAACCATAGAAATCATTTCAAAATATTTTGATATATAGACTAGGGTGTCTGTATACAATTTTCTACCCTATGGTCAAGTGATACAGATATTTATCGTTTCAAACCGTAATTTAAAATAAAAATACGGTTATATCATTTCAAACCGCAATCCCGAATGAAATAAAAATGCATAACAACTTGCAGTTTATAACAATATAAATACAACATCCATTCATCCAATGTCAACCATCAACCATTTATCACAATCATCATCCAATTCAAAACAATAACATCAATATAGAACATAAAATAAATATAGGTATTTACTGGCAGTTTATATTCAATAATAAATTAAATAAAAATTTAACTGGTAATTTGTATGCAACAACAAATTATATAACAATTTAATTCAATAAATTCAATTTAACTGGAATGATGATAAAAATATACCAAACAGCCATAAATAAATTTCTAGTCACAACATAAATCAATTTAACAAAGATAAGAAATTCTAAAAGTTGTGAGTGGGTTAAAACACTCACCTTTTGAATTTAAATTGAATTTAAATCCAATTTAAACCCAAAATTTCCACAGTCTCAGAATCTGCCCAAACCAGCGCCAAAATGTCCGAAATTCAAATACGATCCTAATGGAAGAAACCGCGCGTGAATCCGAGTTCGTATGCAGGGATACGCTAGTTAGAACAATTTGATTCAAAATTTTAAATAAAATAAAAAAGAAAATGGAAGCTTACTATGTCAGCTCATTCACGTGACCACCTTCTTTTTCCAGAAACGCATGAGACAGCAATGAAAACCCTACTGCCCTGAACAGCAAAACACGCCGCCACCCTCGTTCGATCGCCGCCGCGCCTCCTGTGGCCTCGTGCCTACCACCATAACGTCGCGACCCTATCACCGCCATGTGACCCCCCATGCGACTGTCGCGCGTTCACCGAGAAACGACACGCAGCGCTCGACCATCCCGAGGAAAAAGGTGCAGCGAAGCACTCGCCCATCTCCACGAAAGGGTAAACTCCAATTGACGATCAGACAAAGTCGATCACGACTCGATGAACGATCGTGGATAGTTTGGTGTTTTCTAAACGAACGATGCACCAAAATGAAAAACGAATCACAGAATTGAGATGCGCTCTTCGAGAGCTTTCCGATGATATAAAATATGATATAGTTTGAAAAGTTTGAAGTTTTGGCTTTGAATTTGATTTGGAACTGCATTTTGGGATTTAGGATTCTGGAAAATTTTCTTCCATAGAGGAAGAGGAGGAACAAAATGAATTGTACATATAGACAATGATAATGAGGAATGATTAGGGTTTATAACGAGGTATATATAGGCGAGCTGAAATTAGAATGGATGGATAAGATCGATATACGTGTTGAACGACAAAGTGGCCCCAAAAGCCCGTTTCGATTCCGTAACGAAATTGGGTCAACCCATATATCAAAATAGATGTTTTAAATATTTTTAACACAGTGGAGCAGGCTTCACGTCCAAATTCCATTGTATGAAGAAATTATGCTCAAATCAAGTTATTTCAAATTGTTTTCAATTGATTTTAATTAAATCGATTTCTAGGCGTTTCGAGTCCGTACGATCAAACGACAAGCCCGATCGTTACGAAACTTGAAATCCTACAATAATTCACCGTTACGGATCCGATGAAACTGGTTTCGTCGAAATCCGAGTCAGTGATCAAAATAGCTATTTTTCAGGTTAATTAAATAAATTAATATTAAATTAATTAAGTCGAATTCCTAATGTAAATTTTATGGTTAACCAGTTTCACCATTTTTTATTTCTCTAACATTTACAATAATTTAAAGATGTTAAGATACCAAATTAAAGTTAATTAATTCACCAATTTCAGTGTTTAACTTCAATTTCATTAAATTCAAAAATTATAAATTTAATTTCCAAAAATTCTATTAAATCTACTTTTCATTCTTTTATTCAATTCGTTATTGTCAACGGATGAAATTAATATTGGTTTTAAAATCTATTACATTAATATTCTCACATTCCATTTTATTTAACATAAAATTTAATATTAAATTTTACTTATTTGCAATAAATCCAATTATTCAACTTTAAATTCAATTAAATAAATCCGGACTCTAATTCTTTTATTCAACTAATTATCATATTATCATCTTAGGTACCATTTACATTGGTGTATATCCTGATACCTTAACATATTCCCATTTTATCTTTATTTTAATTGCATAACATTTAATTTCAATTGCTATAATAATTACACTTATTATAAATTGGATTTCAATTGATTTATTTATTTCAATTCAAATCTTTTTATTAAGTTCATTACTACTCTATAACTTAGTTGCCTTGTTTTTCCATTCATTATCTTAATATACCCAATTTAACAACTCCTAAACATTATATTACATTTCACATTAATGTAACATTTATTTACATTTATTAAAATTTATTTCCAATTCCAATTAACAATCTAAATAAATATGTAACATAAAATAATCATTACCGTTACCCTTTAGTCACATAAATAAGCTTTTATTACTTACAAATCAATGTTGCCATTTATTTTCGTACTACTAATTTCATTCACTTATATTCAATTTATAGCCAAACCTAACATTTAAATTATTTTATATAATTGGAATTTCATTCAAGTTCATTAATTGTTAACTTTAATTAGCATTGTTTACTTTGCATTCTCGTTATTATTTTATAAATATGATTCCCAATTATTGCTTTACTTTATACTAACATTGATTCTATCAAATTGCACTTATTACGTATTATTTCATCAATTAATTATAACTTTGAATCTATTTTCCAATTTACAAATTACAATCAATTAAAACCTTACAATTGTTTCAATTAATTGGGATTGCACTAAATTAGTTATTTATCTACTTGCTTTGAGATTATTACCTAAATTTACATTCAGTTACTATTAATCAATATATTATTGCATTGGTTAATTAAATGCTTACTTTTATTTACTTATTTTAAATTTTATACCCATGTGCAACAATTAACACTATTTCTTTATTGGGATTTCACTTCAATTGTCAATAATTAATTTTAGTTACCATTGCTACATTTCATTTTTAACATTTGCTTCACTATAAATTATAAATTTTTTATTTCTTTCTAAATTAAATTAAAAAGATCTAATTAAATTAACCAATTTATTCATCAAAATTTACGGGTCGCTACAATACACATTCTTACCATTACTCTGCTGAAATCAACATTGAATCTAACTAGATCATTTCTGGTTTGATTCTCTGTCACTATCTCAAACAAGATCTCGGTGCTATTCAGAGTTGTAGACTTATTTGTAATCAATTTAGCAAGAAAAGGTGTGATTGTTGCCTTAGAAATCAATTAAGTGAGAAAAGGTGTGATTGTAGCCTTAGAAATTAATTAGGTGAACTTGTTACCCCTGAAATCAAGTATCTCTACCCAGAGGATTGTGAATTTAGAGTGGTGTACCTCGTAGCCTTGAAATTAAGGGTGTAATTGTACAATCGCTTTTGAATGGAAATCCGTGCTTGTGTGCAGGACTGGATGTAGGGTAACTCCGAACCAATATGAAATCCGGTGTGTTCTTTTCTTTATTGTTTTTACTTTATTTCAGCATCTGTGTTTGATTCTGTGATTATATCTGTGTCTGAATATTGCATACATTTGTGTTCAAATTAACAAAAACTCAAAAAGATTTAGTAATTCCTTTAAACACTATTCACCCCCCTAGTGTTAATCCTAGCCTTAAGATCCGTATTCCGCATTTCTCACAAATACTTGAAGTACTGAACCGATTACATGCTATAACCGGTTTGAAGATAAATTTTAAAAAATCTCACATTTTAATTGCAGGACTAAGTGATAGTTTGAAAACAGAAATCATAGTTCATTCAGGACTAAATGAGAAGCATCATAATGCTAATTACCTAGGATTGCCACTTATCACTGCAAGAATCACGAAATCCGATTGTCTTCCTTTATATGAAAAGATTACTGAAAGGCTATCCATATTGCCAAACACAAATTTAACTTAGGCAGGTAGATTGGTTATCATTCATATTGCTAATGCAATGACAAATTACTAGATGAGACATTATGTAACGACCTAAAATTTTCGACCTCAAAAATTCGACCATAATACGTTCACTATAGAAGTGCCGAACAATCGAACGTCGGAAATCCCAGATTGTTAGGGCA
Organism: Allium cepa; assembly: GCA_030765085.1. Taxonomy (NCBI): domain Eukaryota; kingdom Viridiplantae; phylum Streptophyta; class Magnoliopsida; order Asparagales; family Amaryllidaceae; genus Allium; species Allium cepa. Next base: position 724,106,054 of record CM060932.1, on the reverse strand, counting down.
AGAGAAGAAGAAAAAGAAAGCAACAGCGCAGAATCTCACATTCGCAGTGGATCAAAATATAATATCAAATAATAGCATTTATACAAAGAAAGCTGTAATTGTTACTTTACATACGATATATCAGAGTACAACAATACTCAAATAACTAGACAGTTGTAACAACTTGTCCCAAACTACTCTCAATACAAACTCTATTACACAGTGGAAAAATACTCCATACGTTCCTGCCGCCCAGCTCGCCTCCTGAGCTCCAAAACGTCCCAATCTTGAAAATCTATAATACTCAGTCTAACCCGATCATTACAATAAAGTAACACCCGGGTCAGGCTGAAAACCAGTGTGAGTACACCTATAACTTGGAAATACTGAGTTATAAACATATTTGAAACCCCGGGGTAACTCATACTTCACTACGAGATTCTGAACTTGTTATAGTCAACACTTATTTCATAAATCAATCCCTAAGTACCACTACATAGTTTCAATGGTCCAGTTTACTTAAATAATTCCATTCCAGCCTATTGATTGCACATATCAAATCTATAAAAACATATTGTAGATTACAAATCGAAGTGGTTTCGGGTATCTACTGATACCCGAGCTCGGCCTCTTCGAATCCAATGTTATTTTTTAAGCCAAATGTTTAAGTTTAAACAATACAGTTTTTATTCAGGATTTCATATTCACACAACAATTCATCTCAGATGGATAGCCTACAATATCACAGTTCAACCAAAGTATCTCATGTCTCAAAGCATCATAAATCGCATATCAGAGATATCAAATAATCTAAGTCATTCAATATATGTTAATCATCTATAAGAAAGATAAATTAATTGTATCATTCCTAATTAATTTAATTGCTTTTAAATCCTTCTTACTTAACATTAATTAATCACATCCATTAATTAATCATTCTTTAATTATCAATCTAAAATAATTATGAATAATTAATTTCATTAAGTAATTATCCCATTGGTTAATTATCCTCAATTAATTAACCTTTAATTATTAATTAATTATCCTCTAATTTCTAATTAAATTTACTAACCCTTAAGAAATTAATCCTTTAATTACTTACATTAAGTAATTATCATTTAAGTAATTACTTACATTAATTAATATCTAATTACCAATTAATTAATCTCTAATTACCAACTAAGTAATCTCTAATTCCTTTAATTTATAATCCTTAACTATTAGTTAATTAATCCTTAATCATTAATTAATTAATTTCTCTTTAATTACTTCATTAATTTAATTACTCATTAATTATCCAAGACCTTAATTAACTTTAAGACAAACTTTTTCTTGATTAATTTCTAAATCATTATTAAGATCTTATTAATAAATCTTGAAATCACTTATCATTAACATATAATATAAAATCATATTACTCCTTTAATTGACTACTTAATTACATATTTAAATTAAAATTTTAAACAATTCTAAGAATCTACTTAATTAATTTATGTGACATAAATAATTCAACTTCCTTAAACCAATTATTTAAATAAAACATTTATTAAAAGAAGATATATTTAAGAAAAAGGATTAAACTTGATTTTTTTTTTAAATTTCAAAAACTTGCTTTTATTCAAATTTTAAAATTGTTATAAATCATTCACTTTGGATTCAACCCGGTATGTACTCGAGTCCAGACCCGAGTATTTTCTTTTTTTCTTTTGAAAATTTAATATGCTTAAAACTTAATATGTTTAAAACTTTAAGACCTGTTGTAAGCAAAACCACACGCGAGCTACACGAGACCAAACACGGGCCATCACCATCATTCCTCGAGTTTCTCCCGAGACTTCTCTTCTTCCTCGCCTCAGAACCTACTCTAATATACAGAGTCACACGTGCACGTGCACCAAGGATCGTCGATTATCCGACCACCCATTCCACCGTCGAAAAGTCGTCAATGATCTACACTTTCAATTCTGGCCACCAGATTTCCATATCGACCACGAAATTAAAATCGAGTTCGATCGAACCACAGGAACGAAAACTGGTCACCCACAAATCCACCTCGACCCACTGCCTCAGACCATCGGATTTCTCACTACCTCGTCCATAGCCTCGCCAAAGACCCACACTTCAATTCCCCTACGACCGATCGTCTCCGATGCCCTGACGACGACACACCGTCCTTAAATTCAACGTCGAGCAAACTCAGATGTAAAACCCTACATCACCATCTATACGTCACCATGGTGGTCGATAAACCCTCCGACCAACTTTCTTTTGACCCCTAGACCTCCAGCTTCCTGTAGCAACAATCTCAACGACCGCCACTTTCCCAATCGCCAGAATTCGACCAATAGTCGATTTTCATTCAACTTGCAACATCTCGACGACCACAATCTTAAAATTTATGATATGGCTATCAAAATTCATCATTTTTTAATACAAATCAGTTTACATAATCAAAAATGAGAAATTAAGACACTTAGTTCTTCTAATTTGAAAGAATTGTACTGTTATTTCTTATTTCCGAAATATTTACTAAATATCTTTATTTGAAACTATTTATAAAAATGAAATTAGAATCTTACAATCATTCTCTCTTTAAAGATTAGAGTCTAATGTTGTTTCTTTGGGAAGATATGAATTTATTTATGTTGATCTTAAACTTGGGAACACAATAGAGGTAAGTACACACGCAAAGATATGCACATACATTTATATTTATATACATGCATACATCTAAATTCATCCATGCAGCAACATTACTTCAGCTATTATATCACATACATCAGGTTTAATCAATTTAACTTAAGGAAGATTGTTTACTCACAAGGTTTTGAAAACAGAAATCAGGGCTTAATCTGATCTACAACTTGAATTTGATATTCCTCAAGTTTGAGTTGATTCCTTGCTTGTTTGGAGCTTTAATTCTTGCTCAGACTTGAACGAAGTTGAAGCGTATGTTGATTACAGTTTTGATTTTCTCTTTTTAGTTTTTGCTTTGGGTTTTTAGTTTTGAGAATAAAAGTTTTGAACTGGAAAATAGCCTGGTTCTCAACATTTTATTATAATTCAATTTAAATAAACCATTGCCACATGTAATTTTGCATGTTATCTATCTTACAAATGTTCAATTCTATGATACAAAACTTACAAATGTTCTCATACATGTATTATATGTCCTTTATGTTTTTATATTAATTCATGTATTACGTTTTAAACTTTTATATATATACAAACCATATTGTTCATGTAATTTTAAAAGAAAGAAAATTAAACCTTTTTTTTATTAAATCCTATTTTAAATCTTTAGCTTTAATACTTAAATAAATATATATATAGATACTATCTTTGATGTTTGAAAACATAGAGCTTCTTTTAAATAGCTCTTGAAAATTATCATATTGAACTCAAAACAATAGCTACCTAGACACCATATATATATATATATATATATTATAATTAGAAATATCTTATGTGAACTTTTGATATTACATATATATATATATCCATATTTTTACAACTTCCATATATTCTACTTCTCATTCCATATACACACACATACACACTTGTATATTTGTATAAGAACACTTTTAAATTTTCAACACTATGAAGTTTTGCACATATCTATTAATATATTTATTAATTTACTGTAAGATTTATCGTTTCCAAATATCTATAGTCCAGCATTTATTATAGTTTCAAATCCATTTGTATATATCCAAATATTTTTAAATATTCAGAATTCTATTTGAACAAATAAAATCAATATCTCAATAGTAAAAAATCATTTAATTATCCAATTATCAGATGACCAAAATCCGGGTTATCACATTGTTCCCCCATTTAAAACTTTTCGTCCTCGAAAAGGAACGAAGCCATAATTTAATTTTATAGCTAACTATCAGTTGAATTATCCTTTAAGCATTTTGAACTCTTAAATCCACTTTATTTAAAACACTTTAAAAATCTATTTAATATTGCCAAAATAGTTATATATATATACATATATAACTTGATGTCTCAACAAGTCCATCCTCGTTCTTACAGAAATTCGGTCATATGTTGATCAGGCATAGGACTGAAGATCTATAAGTACTTGGCAAACCCGTTTTCAACACCCGGTGAAATACTTGGAAAATATTTTGGTGAAAATATAGAAAACATTTTTGAAAATATAGAAAACAATTTTTGAGGAAATAGGAAACATTTTTGGTAAGAATACCTTGGAAATCATCACCCCCTCCTTGGTTGCAGTTAACCCGATGGTTACGCTGTAGGATCGATTTCACCCTAGAGTGGGGGGGGGGGGTTGAATAGGGTGATACTATCAATTATAAAAATTAATTGCGGAAGCTTATAGAATAATTTCAACATAGATCATAGAATAATAGCAGCACAGATAATAGCAGAATAATAAATGCAGAAATAGAATGACACAGAATTTACCCGGCTTCGGCAAAACCCTGCCTACGTGCTGCCCCCTAGGTTTCTACTATAAATTAAGTAGTCACACGCTTACACACGTAAACTCGCGACACCCGCTATTGACTAACCTAACTCTACGCTCAAAACCCTACCACAACTCAGCCACTAAGTTGCGAATTCTCAAACTACGCCACGTTGTTTGTCCCCTAGTCACACGCCTAGAAATTTAAACGGTTTAAAAAGAAATTACAAATTAAAAAAATTTAAAATAAAATAACCCTAATTAAAAAAGTAAAAGCCCTTATTAAAAAAAGAAAGCCGGCCCCTTTTATATTCTTTAGCCTGTTCCTTTTTGTTAGTGGTGGCTTTGTTCTTTCTTTGCAATTTAGGGCTTCGTTCCCTTTGTTCCAAATTAGGCTTATTCTGTAATTCGAAGTAGCCGACTTTGAGTTGATTGATCCTGGATAATCATGAGTAGCTTCGATCGTTTCCTCGTTGCTCACTTTGGCTGCTTCGTTGATCGAGTTCTATCTTTGCTTCGGTATGTATTTTATGCTTTTGTTCTTTAGTGTTTTCGTACTTGAACTCGATACCCAATAACCGATTTTGATTCTGGGTTATATATGCGTTCAATCTCCTTTATTTGCGTTCGTATAAATTAGTTTGAATTTGTCAATTACTTTGCTCGGCCGTTCGATTTCACTTTGATGTTGATGATTTCTCTGACTTCTTAATTCATTTGCTTGATACTCACGGTGTTGATTCGTGACTTGGTCAAATTACTTGGTTACTACGGTTTTGGTCTGAAACTGTTACATTTGATTTTAATCTTCGTTACCTTTGACTCTAGTCAGATTTTGTGTATGCAAATCCACGTCTTCGACCATTTTTGATTTCTTAAAAAAACTGGTGATCACGTTCGAACTGTACCATCTGTTCTATGACATTGCTGGTTTGATCCATGACTTAGTTCACTGTATATTCATTCTCTTAGTCTGCATTATCCTGTACTTCGAGTTTGTTACTTTTTCACTGTGGCATTTTTTTGAACTGTATCATGGTCGTGGTTCTGAGAATGCGACTTCATCCCATTGCGTTGATATCTAGCAGCAGTAACTTCACTGAATTGTAACTATGCCCTGTCTGGTTCATTGATCTGCATTTGTGCTGTTCACATGTATGGTTTGTTCTTTGTTTTTATTGTTGCTGTGTCACTTGTGTACTGAGCATTGCCGAGTCTTTTATTTGTGTCACTTGATTGCCGAGTCTTTGAGCATTGTTGTGTCACTTGATTCTTCTGAAGCTCGAGTTGCTTCAACACACTGCTATGTTTATTTACTTCGTTATGTACTTGGGCTTGTAGCATTGAAACTGCACTGATGCAATAGTTCATCTTTGTTGTATATACGCTTGCTGCTTGGTCATTTTTGTATGTTGTCATTGTATCACCACTGTTGCAAGTTTTCTTTGATGTTGAACCACTATCTTCACTTATAACATGTTCAGTGGTCTAGTTTCTTCATGTTGTCACTTGACCATCTTACTATTCACTGTGCCTTGAGTCTGTGCATTGATATTGGCTGCGACGAACTTGTACATCTCCTTTGGTTTGTTTGCATTGAAGTTGTATTTTGCTGTGTATGACATGGTTGTTGTTGTTGTTGTTTCTGTCCATTTGCCTCTGGTTACTGGTTATACTTCACTTGCTTGTAGTTATGCTGTTGAGCTTTGTTGTATGGCCAGTGGTGCACTTGGTTATTCGACCCTGCTCTACTAGTTGCTGTGCATTGCATAGTAGTTACATATGTGAACTTGAGATCTTGTATATGCTTTGAGTCATGGTTTATTTTGATTTTGGTCGAGGCTTTGCATTTTATTTGTTTTTCGAATTACACCTGAGTTGAATCCAGCTTGAAGCTCGGATTTGATCTTGTGCTGAAAGTTGTGACATTCATTTTATTGCACTTAAGTTGAACTGATAATTTGGGTTTGACCTGTGCTCAGCTGTACCTGTAAATCAATCAAGTGTATATTTCGATGTGCACGACGTTGTGGCATATACAGTGGTACACTTTGTATGTCACAAGCTGTTTGTGTATGATGAATTCAAAGTTAAATGATGACGAACAACCTAAATAACTGAGGCAAATATTATTTTCAAAATTCACATTTTGTTTTAAACTACAAAAATATTTCCTTTTCAATTATACTGCGTCAATATTTAGTTTTGCAGATTGCTCAGATGCTGGATTCAATTTGAAGTGAAGTTGAAGATAAAATACGAGTGTGAGTGATATGTAGTGAGGTCAACTGTAAATGTGAAATTGTGATGTATTGTAATCAAAGTTGTATATGTATAGTGAGAGCTTGAATTTGTACTATTCAAAATTGTAATAAATATTTGTTTGAATAAAAATTTTGTTTGAATTCAAATTCTGTGTTATTTATTTTTATTCAGAAAATATTTGTTTAATTTATGAAAAATAAAATTGTACATTAACAAATACATTTATGCGAATATATATATATGTGTGTGTTTATTATCATCAAACAAAAATCATATAATAGCATATTCAACATACGTTGCCATCCCGGCAAAATCCATAGATAACTGTAGGCACTCTATGCCCCTCGATTACGCCATGGATCCCGCCACATATCGTAGCCACACCTAGGTTTACATCGCCATCACGGAAAAAATACACGTAACTATTAGCTCCCTCGAATTTCGCTGCCAAATGAAACTTCACCACTCTTACATAGATCGCAGACTACATCAGTCGAGTTCCAATGTAGCCTGCAGGCACTCACTGCCACACGACTCTCGCTATGTTTTCATAGATCGTAGTCTACCGATGTTACACTCCCATCACGGCCAAATCAAACGTAAACCGTTTGCTCTCATGGCCACACAACTTCCTCTATGGTCTACAGTAGATCGCAGTGACATCGAGTTACACTATCGTCATAGCATAACCCAAATGTCTCTGTAAGCATCAGCGCCCTCGACTTTCGCTACCCACACATAATCCTCAGGAACTTCAATTTGTCCGGACTTCCTCTCAGGATCAAATTTAGAGCCTCCCACTTAGGGCTCAAGGCAGAACCACCCTATGGATCTCCTATGAAGTTTATTTCAATGGGAGCGCCTTTTTCCCCAGTGCCAATCTCAAAATATTTTATACTATATACATATAGTATCTTCCAAATCATACTCTTTATGATTCACATTAATATCTTTTACACAAAATCGATATCTCAAATCGATAGTTCCAAACTTGGCTTTTCAAATTCCCAAAATTGATTTTCCAAAAATCAAAAGCCTTTCAAAAATCAGTGGGTTACAAAAATCCATTTTACCAAAATTATTTTCATAAAAATCATTTACATACATAGATATATAAAATATTGGAATCATTTATACCGATTTCCCTTTTATACTTCAAATATTTTTCAAAACCTTTTCTTCTGGTTTTAGATTCAACATAGGGAAAGTTTATCATATATAACAAATATGTGTGTGTGTGTATAACTTTACTTATGCCAAATCAACATTCAATTTTGTTTTTCTTTTATAAAATTACCTGCCACGTTACTTACTTTTCATAAAATGAGTTTCAGTTATAGAGATATCCAACTTCTATTCTTATTCATCATATATTTTTCAAAATATACATTTCTTTTCAATCATCATTTTTCATTTCTTTCAAAATTTCCAATATCAGATCTGATCGCTCACACGATCACACAATTCTGTATACTCCATCCGACTTCCTAGTCGGACTATGATCTAGTTTCTTGATCAAAAATCGTCATTCTTCTAGCATATCCCTAATTATGATAGAGAATTTTCATAATCAATCAAAAATACATATCCAAGGTTCGCCATCGAAAATTGAGTGAAAAATCCCAACTCGGATAGATATACTATCTCGAAATTCTATGCTCAAATCTGGATCATTTGCGAATAGAATAATATATGTACATCTTACGTATTTATCTTCATTGATTATTAGCTAAATCAATCTTCTTCTTATCCACATTCATTTTGAATACAACTCACTTATCCACAATTACCTCAATTTCCATTTGGTATCACTTCAGTTGCAACAGTTTGCATTCTGACCAACTTGAATTTAGAAAATAGCTTGAAAATTTAAAATAGATAAGTAGTTGTAAAATAGAAATTTAAATAGTTAAGTAATTATAAAACAGTTGTAAAATAGTTAAATAGTTGTAGAATAGTTAGATAGTTGTAAAAGTGGTTGTAAATAGTAACTAGTTTCAAAATAGTTGTAAAATAAGATAAGATAGTTTGGGTTTTAAAAAAAAGTTGTCTAGTAAATAGCTAGAAAAGATAGATTTAAAATAGATTACATTAAAATAATTTATTTGAAAAATAGTTCAGACCTAAATGTTCAATTTTCCAATCTCCATTTTCAATCAATTTCCAATTTCCACTTCCATTGATTTAATTTCTACTCAATTTGAATCAACTTCAATTCCTTTCCCAAATTCAAATCAATTTCCCTTTGAATTTAAACTTATTCAACTTCAGACATAATTCCAATTAATTTAAATCAAGTTCAATTTGAACAAATTTCCAATATTAATCTCAACTTTAAATTAACTCGAATTACATAAATTCGAGTTAAATCTTTAAATGATGATTTAATCCTTTAAATCAAGTTAACCTTTATTTTTAAATTTAACAACCTAAATTTTTAAACAATTTAACCTTCAGAATCCAATTTATTACCCAATTTTAACTTTGAAACCAATTCTTAACAATTTCAGTTTACAAGTTCCTTTTTAAACTTTTAAACCTTAAGTTCAAAGTGATTCCCTTTTCATAATTACAATTTCACTTCAAAAATCAAAATAGTTCTAAAATAAGGTTTTATTTCTATTTTATTACAGTAATGGATGTATATTACCTCAATCAATTTCTTAATTCATTTAAAATAATCCAACTCTCAGTTTCATAGATTATTAATAACAACTGGATGATATCAAAATAATTCAAAATAAATAAACATCCAAATTATCCAAACATCAATTAATAGCATCCATTATAATTTCCCGAACTCAAGCCTTATTCAGTTTAGTCCATTTAACTTCCCTAAGTTAAATCTCAATTCATTTAATCCAGTCAAATTTACCCAATTTGAATTCCCATTTCAAATTTTAAAATTCTTATTAATAATTCCCACTTAAGTTCAAAAACTTATTTCACTTTGGGTTTTCACATTACATTCCAAGGAAAAATTCAAAACTCAGCCTTAGAGTTTATTTCAAATCATAATCCCCTCAGTCGCTCCTCCAAACTCCATCTACGACCAGATCTGGGCACAGGTTTAACGTGATGTCTGCCGCTGCCGTGTCTTCTAACCCTTCCCTTCTTTCGGTAGTTGAGTTTCCCCCTTGGAATAACAATCGCCTCTCAGTCGCTCCAATAGCTCGACCTTCCAAGTGTGCTCTGGTCCATCTTGCGGTTGCTCCCTGTGTGCCTCCTGTCTCTGCGCCAACTCCTGCTAAGGAAATTTTGGGTATGCAGGTGAATAAAAATTGTGATTTGTATAGGATTGGTACCTCTTCTGTGTTTAGAGTGGGTGGAGCAAGTGGATTGTCTGTTTCAAATGTGGGATCGTCCTTGGCTGAAGTTTCTAAATGTTGCTCTTCAACTGTTTGTTCATTTGCCTCTGAGGATCTTGGCGTTTTGAACAGAGATAAGTGTGTTATTGCTTCCAAGTTAGTTGTCTGTCCTGCATTGCCCCACGCTGAAGATACCCCTGGTCCAATTGCTCCATTGTCAGCGTGCCCCAAATCTTGGTCATCGCTTTTCATTTCTCTACCGCGAAATGCTGGTGACTACAAACCAGTTGATTTTGAAATTGTTGAAGAGAATGGAGTCACGATTCCTCCTCCTATGGTGCTGCAAGCTGGTATTGACTTTTGGTCTGAACATTTGGTTGTATTTTTTCTGGAACCAAATCATCGCCTTCGTGATCCGGTGTCGGATTTGTGTAGGGCTTGGAAGCTGCGTGGAAAATTGCAAGTTAAGCTGATCGATTCCATGTATTTTATAAAGTTTTCGTCTGCCGATGATCGACGGCTAGCTCTTGGTGCCGAGCCTTCCTTTTTTGCTGGTAGGCCCTTTATTATTACTCCTTGGTCTCCCTTGTGGCGAGTGCTCGTGAGCAGGTGCTATCCATTCCCGTTTGGGTGTTCTTTTCGCATATCCCGACTGCTCTTCAACCATTGCTTGGGTTGAATTGGTTAGCCTGCAATGTTGGTAAATTGAAATGCTTCGATACCAATACGGTTGCCCGCGACAAATTGATGTATGCTAAGGCACTTGTTGAGATATACCCTTTTAAGCCTCTCCCTGCAACTATCCCTGTTCAGCTTGCTGTTCGGAATGTTAGGGAGGTCCGTGTACGCTATGGTTGGGTTCCAGATATATGCTCTTCATGCCACTCTTTTGGCCATATGGCATTCTCTTGCCTACACCCCAAATCAGCCGCTGCTCCACCGAAGATTCCTCTTCCTCGTCCCCCACTCCAGAAATGGATTCCTAAGGTCCTTCCTCTATCCCTCTGTCCGCCCCCCATCCTGAGGTAATTGTGTTGGATCTGGGTCCGCCTCCTTCTGTGGTTAGGCCTGCCTCTCTTTCAGTTGTAGTGGTACCTTCTGTTGCCCTAGCTATTCCTTTGGCTGTCCCTGATTCTTCTCGGTTGCCTATTGTTTGGGATGAGTCTGAGAGGTGTTGGGTTGATCACATTTCTGATGTGAGTTTTAACCTGGTGGATGATTCATATTTCAGATTTGTATCTGATGATCTGTTGGATCTTAGATGCCTTTATTACTAACCGTCTGGTGATTCTTTAGTTCTTGATGTGGATGGTGAGTATGCGAGTAGGAATTCTGACATGCTAGCTGATTCTTCTTGGGACCGCACTTTCATTTACTCTGCTGATGCTCTGGGTTATGATCCTAGTCTTGCTATCCGTTTCAGGCCCTTTACTGGTCTATGTGGAAATGTCCCGATAGTTTCTGCTGATGATGGTGGTTCTTCCTCTTCGGAGGAGGAATAATCTTAGGTGATTTTATTAGTTACTGTGACATGTCTGTCACATACATGTGCTGTATTTTCATTTCTTTCTTTTTTTAGTAGTTTAGGTGCTTTTACCTATCTCATGTACTTGAACTTCGTTACTATCGTAATAAAAGTGGATGGCCCACTATAAAACCGGCTTGCCTTGCAAAAAAAAATTATGTATATCCCACATATATACATATTTATTTCCTTTGCTCACCAAGTTATATGTTAAATTTTAAACCACCTTTGGTTTTAATTTAAAACAAATTCCCTTAAAACAATTTCAAGTTTTCAGGACTTAGATTTTAAAACTTCACAATTTAAATCCTTTTCAATCTATAAGTCATATTTATCTAAATTATTACTTCCTTAAAACATTCCTTTATGCTTTATCATTAACAAACATTCCATTATTATGATACAACAAACATTTATGATAATAACCAACATTATCATATTTGGAAACCAATTCATTATATACTATCTCACAATTTATTGGAAAATAAAATCAGGGTAACTTGATTTATCATTCTGATAACACTTCTACAAATTTCAGGATTTTATTTTTCAGTTTGAATCCATTTTTGGCTTATCTTATTTGTATAGTTCATATTATCCAATTCTTATTTGGTTTTATTCCTATTACCACTTAATTCTTATTATTCTATTCAATTCCAATAATTCATAACTAATTACCTTAATATTTATAATAATTTGGAAAATTATTTCTTTATATATCAAAATATAAACTTAGAATCAACCATAATAATTTGGAAAATTATTTCTTTATATATCAAAATATAACTAGTACGCTCTCATATATACATATACACTCAACTCATCTAGGGTACTTCTAACCCTATCCTTAAGGAGTAGATCCACCAGAGCCAAGGTTCTCGCTTAACCTTCAGCTCTGATACCAAAATATAACGACCCGAAATTTTCGACCTCGAAAATTCGACACCAATACGTTCATTGTAGAAGTTCCAAACAATCGAACGTCGGAAATTCAGATTGTTAGGGCAAGAGAAGAAGAAAAAGAAAGCAACAGCACAGAATCTCACATTCACAGCGGATCAAAATATAATATCAAATAATAGCATTTATATAAAGAAAGCTGTAATTGTTACTTTACATACAATATATCAGAATACAACAATGCTCAAATAACCGGACAGTTGTAACAACTTATCCCAAACTACAATAAATACAAACCCTATTACACAGCGGAAAAATACTCCATGCGTTCCTGCCATCCAGCTTGCCTCCTAAGCTCCTGAACGTCCCAATCCTGAAAATCTGTAATACTCGGTCTGACCCAAGCATTACAATAAAGTAACACCCAGGTCAAGCTAGAAACCAGCGTGAGTAAATCCATAACTTGAAAATACTGAGTCATAAACATATTTGCAATCCCGGGGTAACTCAACTTCACTACGAGATTCTTAACTTGTTATAGTCAACACTTATTTCACAAATCAATCCCTAGGTACAACTACATAGTTTCAACGGTCCAGTTTACTTAAATTATTCCATTCCAGCCTATTGATTGCACATATCAAATCTTTAAAGAATTATTGTAAATTGCAAATCGAAGTGGTTTCGGGTATTTACTGATACCCGACCACGGTCTCTTCGAATCCAATGTTATTCTTTAAGCCAAATGTTTAAGTTTAAACAATACAGTTTATATTCAGGATTTCATATTCACACAACAATTCATCTCAAATAGATAACCTACAATATCACAGTTCAACCAAAGTATCTCATGTCTCAAAGCATCATAAATCACATACCAGAGATATCAAATAATCTAAGTCATTCAATACATCTTAATCATCTATAAGAAAGATAAATTAATTGTACCATTCCTAATTAATTTAATTGTTTTTAAATCCTGCTTACTTAACATTGATTAATTACATCCATTAATTAATCATTCTTTAATTATCAATCTAAATTAATTATCCATCATTACTTTCATTAAGTAATTATCCCACTGTATAATTATCCTCAATTAATTTACCTGTAATTATTAATTAATTATCCTCTAATTACTAATTAAATTAATTAATCCTTAACAAATTTATCCTTTAATTACTAACATTAAGTAATTATCATTTAGGTAATTACTTACATTAATTAATCTCTAATTAACATTAATTAATCTCTAATTACCAATTAATTAATCTCTAATTAATTAATTTATAATCCTTAACTATTAATTAATTAATCCTTAATCATTAATTAATTAATTTCTCTTTAATTAGTTCATTAATTTAATTACTCATTAATTTTCCAAAACCTTAATTAACTTTAAGATAAACCTTTTCTTTATTAATTTCTAAATCATTATTAAGATCTTATTTAATAAATCTTGAAATCACTTATCATTAACATATAATATAAAATTATAATACTCCTTTAATTGACTACTTAATTACATATTTAAATTCAGTTTTAAATAAACCTAAGAATCTACTTAATTAATTTATGTAACATAAAGCATTCAACTTCCTTAAACCAATTATTTAAATAAAACATTTATTAAAAGAAAATTTATTTAAGAAAAAGGTTTAAACTTGATTTATTTTAAATTTCAAAAACTTGCTTTTATTTAAATTTTAAAATTGTTATAAATCATTCACTTCGGGTTCAACCCGGTATGTACTCGAGTCCAGACCCGAGTATTTTCTTTTGGAAACTTTATATGTTTAAAACTTTAAAACCTGTTGCAAGCAAAACGACATGCGAGCTACACGAGACCAAACCCGGGCCATCACCATCGTTTCTTTAGTTTCCCCCGAGATTTCTCTTCTTCCTCGCCTTAGAACCTACTCTGACAAACAAAGTCACACGTGCACATGCACCGAGGATCGTCGATGATCCGACCACCCATTCCACCGTCGACAAGTCGTCAATGTCCTTCACTTCCAATTCCGACCACCAGATTTCTATGTCGACCATGAAATCAAAATCGAGTTCGATCGAACCACAGGAACGAAAACTGGTCACCCACAAATCCACCTCGACCCACCGCCTCAGACCATCGGATTTCTCGCTACCTCGTCCATAGCCTCGCCAAAGACCCATGCTTCAAATTGAATTGAAATTAAATCAATGGAAGTGGAAATTGATTTGAACTTGGGAAAGTAAATAAAGTTAATTCAAATTCAATAGAAATTAAATCAATGGAATTTGGAAATTGATTGAAAATGGAGATTGGAAAATTGAACAGTTTGGCTCTGAACTATTTTTCAAATAAATTATTTTAATGTAAACTGTTTTAAATCTATCTTTTCTAGCTATTTACCATACAACTTTTTTTTAAAACCTAAACTATCTTATACTTATTTTACAACTATTTTGAAACTAATTACTATTTACAACCATTTTTACAACTATCTAACTATTCTACAACTATTTAACTACTTTAGAACTGTTTTATAATTACTTAACTATTTTAATTGCTATTTTACAACTATTTATCTATTTTAACTTTTCAAGCTATTTCTAAATTCAAGTTGGTCAGAAGGCAAACTGTTGTAGTTAAAGTGATACCAAATGGAAATTGAGGTAATTATGGATAAGTGAGTAGTATTCAAAATGAATGTGGATAAGAAGAAGATTGATTTAGCTAATAATCAATGAAGATAAATACATAAGATGTACGTATATTATTCTATTCGCATAATGATCCAAATTCGAGCGTAGAATTTCGAGATAGTATATCGATCCGAGTTAGGATTTTTCACTCGATTTTCGATGGCGAACCTTGGACATGGATTTTCGATTGATTCTAGAAATTCTCTATCATAATTAGGGCTATGCTAGGAGAACGACGGTTTCTGATCAAAAAACCAAATCTGAGTCCACACTAGGAAGTCGGATGGACGATACAAGTTCGGAAGTGGAATTGTGTGATCGTGTGAGCGATCAGATTTGATATTGCGTAAAACCCTATATCACCATCTATACATCACCATGGTGGTCGATAAACCCTCCGACCAATTTTCTTGTGACCCCCAGACCTCTACCTTCCCGCAGCAGCAATCTCGACGACCACCACATTCCCAATCGCCAGAAATCGACGAACAATCGATTTCCGTTCAACTTGCAATATCTCGACAACCATAATCATAAAATTTATGATATGGCTATCAAAATACATCATTTTTCAATACAAATCAGTTTACATAATCAAAAATGAGAAATTAAGACATTCATTTATTCTAATTTGAAAGAATTTTTCTGTTATTTCTTATTTACGAAATATTTACAAAATATTTTGTTGGAAACTATTTTTAAAAATGAAATTAGAATCTTACAATCATTCTCTCTTTAAAGATCAGCGTCTAACATCGTTTCTTTGGGAATATATGAATTTATTCATGTTGATCTTAAACCTGGGAACACAACAAAGGTATATACACACACTCACAGATATGCATAGACATTTATATTTATGTACATGCATACATCTAAATTCATCCACAGCAACATTACTTCAGCTATTATATCACATACATCAGGTTTAATCAATTTAACTTAAGAAAGATTGTTTACTCACAAGGTTTAGAAAATAGAAATCAGGGCTTAATTTGATCTACAACTTGAATTTGATCTTCTTCACGCTTGAGTTGATTCCTTGCTTGCTTGAAGCTTTAATTCTTGCTTAGACTTGAAAGTAGTTGAAGCCGATGTTGATTATAGTTTTGATTTTCTCTTTTTAGTTTTTACTTCAGGTTTTTAGTTTTGAGAATATAAGTATTGAAATGGAAAATAGCCTTGTTCTCAAAATTTTATTATAATTCAATTTAAAGAAACCATTGCCACATGTAATTTTGCATGTTATCTATCTTACAAACGTTTAATTGTATGATATAAAGCTTATAAATGTTCTAATACATGTATTATATGTCCTTTATGTTTTTATATTAATTCATGTATTATGTTTTAAACTTATATATATTTATACAAACCATATAGTTCATGTAATTTTAAAAGAAAGCAAAGTAAACCTTTTTTATATTAAATCCTATTTTAAATCTTAAGCTTTAATATTAAATATATATATACACACATATATGCACACTATCTTTGATGTTTGAAAATATAGAGTTTATTTCAAATAGCTCTCGAAAATTATCATATTGAACTCAAAACAATAGCTTCCTAGCCACCATATATATATTATAATTAGAAATATATTATGTGAACTATTGATATTACATATACATATACACATCCATATTTTTACAACTTCCATATATTCTACTTCTCATTACACACACACACACACACACACACACACACACTTGTATATTGTATAAGAACACTTTTAAAATTTTCAATATTATAAAGTTTGCATATATCCATTAATATATTTATTAATTTACTGTAAGATTCATCATTTCCATATATCTATAATCGAGCATTTATTATAGTTTCAAATCCATTTGTATATGTCTAGATATTTTTAAATCTTAAGAATTCTATTTGAACAAATAAAATGTAACATCCCACCTTTTCACACACTTTAAATCGACACACGTGCCAATTCAAACCATACGGAAGGGCGGATTGTTATGGGGTAAATAAGAAAAACGAGAAAGAATAAAACAAAACATAATCTCGCAGCGGAAGGATAAAATATAATAATAAATATACAGTTCATAAAACCGTTTACAATTATTTGATTCTTCTTTATACAATAAATATCAGAGTTCACATACCAATAATATTAATGCAGCGGAATATAGTGTAGTGGAACCATATAATATATAATAATAATAGTAATGAAATCTTCGTCTTCTTCCTCCAGAAAAATCTTCAAATCCTGAAACGCTCGGACTGACCCGAGCGAATTGAAAAAACAAAACACTCGAGTCCGAACTAATAGATCTTATGTAAGTTAAATTAACAGAAATGAATATGAGTGCAGTAACTCAAGAGATGCTCGGGATTTACATCTCCTAAGGATCAGTTAAACTATTTACTATGTAGTATATTGCGCTATGATAATTGTGTCTAATTGTAAAATAAACTTACTTTTAAAGAGCGTTAAGGGGTTACCCATATATCCCTTAACACAAATAATGCCAATAGTCTATACAGTGCATGCATATCTCCGGATCGGGAGACTACGAGAAGACACTCCATAGGTACGACACAAATAGAAACTCGTACAAGGCGCGATAGGGTAGGTGACACGGCACAACTAGGCAATGCCAGGGTAGATATACCAATTACGCTTCCGGGTCGGTGGTAACGCGTAGCGCGCAGCTACCGCCCACCTCGAACAAACTCACCCAAATCAAAGAAATCAAAAATGAAGGTGGCCACCGAATCAATCCAAAGTATAATATCGAAGGAAAGCGTCCGATCAGAAGTGCTACCTCATTAACCCGTCAATCGCTCCTGTTTTAGCCACCTTATGCCAACTCACGGGAGTTGGGTCCACGTATTTACCTTACAGGAAACGCCGCCACCAACCTACTTCATTCTGGAATCTCCACCGCTTACACGGTTGTTAAGTGGTTTTCGGAGTTGGCAGAGAGTATGATAACTTTCGATCCCGGTCTCTTCAACAACCAAACGTTATTATAACACCGCGGTCTTTAAAATAGTCTATACTTTAAAACCAAAAAATAATTATCCATTTCAAAACCCATAAATACGATATTATTTCCATTTCCAAAACAACTCATTTTGATATTATTTTTATAAAACCCAAATCAATAATATCATTCTATTTCAAATATATTTCTTTTCCAAAATCATACTCCTTCAAAAAATTTAATATCCGGAAACTGGACATTTGAATTATAACTTTCAAAACATAATACTTCAAAATTCATAGCTTTAAAACCATAACTTTCAAAACTTAAATGGTTTGGATATTCAACAGTATATAAAATAAAGCATTTGAATTTAAAATTTCTTTATAAAGTAAATAATTTCCATGCCTTTACAATTTTATTTACTTTAAATTCAGTCTAAACCCATAACCTTTAGATTCACTTTCAGTTTGAATAAAAACATTTCAATTTCAATATTTTCAAACTTTGAGTATTTAATAAATTTCAAAACTAAGGTTGGGAATTTCTATTCAATAATTCATTCTCCTATTATTTAGTTTTGAAACGTTTACATAATAGATCCATAACCATTCAAAATAAAACCCAATATATTAACACTAAATATTTCCTTCCATTTATTTATACTACAATTATTCATTTAATTTATCTTGAATAAAAATCCAGTTATAAATATCATACCTTTAAATTTTCAATATTAATAAGTTTACACCAACTTTTGGAGTTTAATTTTTAAATAAGCCCAATTCCAAATAAATTTCCAATTTAATTTCCAATTTAATTTCCAATCTTAATCGATTTGAACTATTTAAAACTCTATATATATATACACAATATCTTAAACCTGTACTTAATCATAAATATAAATTATCAAACTCTACTTTTCAACTTATTTATTTCCATTTAATAAATTCATACATAGCTTAAATTCAATAATTTAACTATATATGTATATATAAAATAAGATTTTATATAAGATCAAAATTAATATTTATTAAACCGCATCCTATCCAAACCATAAAAATCATTTCAAAAATAATTTTATATATATACCGCGGTGCCTGTATATAATTTTCTATCCTATGATCAAGTGATACGGATATTTATCATTTCAATCCGCAAATTTAAAAATAAAAAAATGCAGTTGTATATCATTTCAAACCGCAATCCCGAATGAAATGAGAATGCATAATAAATTGCAGTTTATCTAATATGGAACACATCATCCATTCACCCAATATCAATCATCAACCAATCTTATTTCAATCATCGTCAATTTAAACAAACATCAATATAGCATATAAAACATATCAGGTATCAACGAACAGTTTATATTCAAAATAAATAAATAAATAAATAATTGTTTAACTAGGAGTTTATATGCAAAACAAATAAACTTTAACTATCAATTTATATGCAATAATAAAATTAATTAACAGTTAAATTAAATAAATGCGATTTAACTGAGACGATGAAAAAAAATATGCAAAACAGTCATAAATAAATTTCTACTGATATCTTAAATCAATTTAACAAACATAAGAAAACTTAGAAGTTGTGAGTAGGTTAAAACACTCACCTTTTGAATTTAAATTGAATCTAAATTCAATTTAAACCCAAAAATTTGACAGACTCCAAATCTGTCCAAACCAACGCCAAAATGTCTAGAATTCCGATACAATCCCAGCAAAAAAAAAACCGTGCGTGAATCCGAGCTCGTACGCAAAACTTATGAAAATTTGAAAATTGAAAAATTCTGGTCCTGTGTCGACTTCGGGTTCGACTTCGGTGCGCCGCCTCAAATCCCCGGTGCTTGCTTGGAGTTTTTGCCAAAACGACCCGGAGCGACCCGAGTCATTTTCTTCCTGACCCGAAGTAGATACAGCGTTTTTGCCTCTGAAACTCGAAGCGTGACTCGAAGTGGCTGCAGATCTGAATTTTTTTTTTTTGAAATTGAAATTAATTTTTTGAATTTGGGAGGTAGGTTTTTTTTCTGCCATTGGAATGAGGAGTCGAGAAGGAGATGTACGTATAAACAAATGAAAATAAGGAGTGGCTAGGGTTTATAACGGGTTATATATAGACAAGGATGAAAAATAATAGATGGATCAGATTGGTATACGCGCTGAACGCTAAATGGCCCGAAAAGCCCGTTTCTACTCTACAACGAAATTGGGTCAACCTATATATCAAAATATATGTTTAAAAATATTTTTAATGCAATGGAAAAGGTTTTGAGTTCAAATTATGTCATATGAAAAGTTATGCTAAAATCAATATTTTCAAATTGATTTCAATAGATTTCAATTGCATAAATTTCAAGGCGTTTCGAGTCGGTACGATCAAACGACAAGTCCGATCGTTATGAAACTTGAAACACTATTATAATTCACCGTTACGGATCCGATGAAATCGGTTTCGTCAAAATCCGAGTCAGTGGCCGAAATGGCTATTTTTCCATTAATTAAATAAATTTAAAATAAATTAATTAAACCAAATTTCGCGTTAAAATTCTGAAATTTGAATTCTTTATCACTTTATAATTCTCAAACATTTATAATGATTTAACAACTTTTAAATGTAAATTTATTAAAGATTAATCAATATAAATCTTCAATTTCATAAAATTCAAATAAATAAACAAATCTTGATTTACAATCTTTTCATTTACCAATAGTCATATTATAAATGGAATTTACATTACCTTCAATTATTAATTATTATGTAACAACCCTGTATTTTGTAATTATTTTATTGTATATTTTAATTATTTTTAATGTAAGATTTTGATTTAAAAACTTATTTTACTTATTTGAAATGATTAAATTTATTATTTAAATATAATCTTGATTTTTATATGAGTTGTAATTCCAAACTTGTGTAAGTTGAATATTTGCCTGAAATGCTGATTTTGGTCAAAATAGTCAAACTGTGACTTTCAACTTAAAATTTTAAAAGTTTAAAAATTTTAATTTTTTCTTTTATTATGAAAGTACATAAAATTCTAAGAACACCACTTTTCGTTTCGTTGAATTTGGATGTAAATCGTGAAAGTTATACCCTTTACAATATTGTGCGTATATAGGGTTATTTAACAATGACTATTTTAAATTGTATAAATTACTTCTTCTCTGTTATATTTTATTTTAATATGTGATAATATGTTATATTATGTATATTTTGACTTTTAAGTATTTTTAAAATGATAATATAATTTTTCTAAAGTTTATTTGAATTTATTTCAATTTATAAAGCCTAGTTGGTATTTACTGCATTTTTCTTTATTTAACTTTCTATTTAATAAAAATTAAATTATTATTTTACCTTGAAAATGTTTTAAAACTATTTTTAATTCAAATTTTGTGTTAAAGTATTTTTTTGTGAAGTAATAAAATTTCCAAAGTCATTGGAGATTTTCTTGTAATTTTTATGTTAGGGTTGCTATTGTTAAGCAATTTCTTATTTCCTTTTTCTATTTTACTTAAAATAAATTATTTATTTTATTTTATTCTTACTTAGTTTCGGTTTTAAATAACATTTCTGAGTTTATTTTGTTTTTATAAAATTAAAATGAAAAGGAAATGCAAAAGGTTTAGAAAGTTAAGAGATCTTAAAAGCCTGAAACGTAAAGGCGTATCCGTTTCTTTTTGCAATTGATACATCAATTTATTGATTTATTTTATACATTCACTTTTATTGCTGTGTTTTACTTTATTTTATTCATTTTACATGTATTTAAATTTAAGAAATTTTTTCCAAAGTGTATTGAAGTTATTTCTAATTCCTAAGTCTAGTTTTCATTTTTCTGTGCCATTTTTCTTATTTTAATCATATCTAATTAATAATTAATTATTAATATTTTGTTTATCTGTTATATTTTCGAATTCTAACTGAAATTTATAAGTGTTTTCAGTTATTTAAGATGTATATGAATATATATAGGAAGTTTAAAAGGTTCGAAAGCAAAGAAACGTAAAACCGTTTAACGTTTCTTCTTCCGTTTCTTTTCCAATTAATAGATTTAATTTCCTTTGACCGTACCTTTCTTTATTGTAGCTGTGCATTTCTTACCTCATTTTCACGTGAAAACATTCCTCTCCACTTCATTTTTCACGGCTAGAAAGGTTTGGTAATGGCTCCTCTTTTCCTCTTCTTTTTGCTCTTCTTTTTCCATTGTTTTCTTATATTTTGCCTTGTTTTCTCATGTGTATTGCTTGGCCTCTACCACCCACCATCACCACCATACTCTCCACCATCCCCTACCACTCTTCCTTGGCATCATCTCCAGCCATCATTTCAGATCCATCCATGGCCACACCTCCCTTGGCGACAAAACTCCACAGAATTGCAAATAATGTCCAAAACAATACACTAGCCACCACTATTACTTCACCCCTTTCATCCACCACCTTGGCCACCACCATAGGCCGCCACCACCACCTTTTCCAGACCTCCCCACACCCCTCCATCTACTATCCAAACCTGTAAAAGTATGGCCAAGCCCCACTTGACCCAAGGCCGAGCCTTGTTGTGCTCAAAAACTTCATATATGTTGCCTTGACCAATTGTATGCTTCATGTTATAACCCTACCACTCCATACTCCTTCTAGCCGTGAGTTATGGTGCCAAACCTGAGCTATATCATCATCATGGCTAAACCCAAGAACCTCCTAGGCCAAGCATTTGAATGGTTAAAGCAAGGTCAAATAATCTATTCCTTTGTTGCTTCGTATTTTCAGTGTTTCAACATTGTTTTGCGTTGAATATTTATGTGTATATTGTCTTGTTTTGGTTATTGTATACAAGACAAATATCAATGATCTCCATTCATTCAAATCAAAAGTCATGCTATATCGTGCTTGTCATGCTTTTGGAATCGCACTTGTGTTTGTTGTTTTGGTCTTCAGCTTGAAACAGTGAGTCTTTCTCACTCTGACATTTATACTTATGAAAAGTGAATTGATGACAAGTGTTTAGTAATATAAAATGTTTATGCGAGTTAATAATGATCATATGATATTCTATGCCATGTTATTACCATGTTATTACCATGTTTAAACTATTAATTTTCACCTGACAACTGATATATGACTGTATATTGTGATATTGACCTTGTTTATATTATTTCTGCATATGATCACACTGCAAGTTCCCTGTTAGAAAAAATGTTATGGGCTGAAATGATAGGCCTGAATGGTTTTAAAATTTTCATTTTGACTTGGGATTGCGGGTTTGAAATGATAAAACCTAGATTTTTCTTTGTAAATTACGGGTTGAAATGATATATTATCCGTATCACTTTACCTAGCGTAGAAAATTTTATACAGGCCCGTAGTTAAAATATGCTTTTCTAAAAATTTTAAAATATTTTAGAAATTTAATTAATATAATATTTTGATTTGAGATTTAATAAAAAAAATGATTTTTGTAAAATATTATTGATTTTCTGAATAATTGTAAGTGAAATGAATTAATGAAAAAGTTAGAAATTTTGAACGTAAGTTATTTTGGAAATTTTGTTTTTAATTATAATTGGAATTTAATTGAGTATGAAATTATGATAAATTTATGATAATTTGAATTTAAATGAATTTAAAATGATTTTTATCATATTTATGATTTTTAATAAAGTTGAAATGTGAAATGAATAAATATTTTAAGTTGAAACTTTGAAATATAACTAGAATTTGAAATTTATGAAATTGACGTAAAAGTGAACTTTTAGTTAAGTAAATAAAAATAAAACAAAGTTATATTTGAGAATTTGAACTTAAGTGTTAAGTTGAAATTTAATGTAATGGATTTTTAAAATTCAACATTGCATTTTAATAAGTGAATTATTAATAAATCTTGATTTTTGAATGGAAATTTAACTTTATAAAATCATGAACTTGAGGAAAATTAAATGATGTTTATAAATGTGAAAATGTATGATTTTATAAGTTAAAAATGTTTTAATAAAAATATAACTGGTTGAGAAATTTTATTGAATATTTGAAGTTAATTGACTGCATTTTTGAAATGCTATTAATTACAATGTAAATGATATTACAGCATTTGTAAACGCTGTAGTTGATGATAATGAACTAAAAAGCTAAATTGAATTAAAAGCTATTATAGCAATCTTTGTAAGTGCTATAATTTTTGAATTTAACTAAGTTATTTGAAATTTAAGTAAACCTAATATAACATTTTAAAATGCTGTCTTTTGTTAAATTGAACTGTTTTGAGTGTATTTTTCCGTAGCGTTTTCTAAATGCCACGAAAAGTGAATTTTCACTGCTTTGATAAACTTAAGTGAATAAATGAACTCTGGAAGTTGAAATTTTTGAAAATTTAATAATTTAATTATTAAACTTAATAACTTCATTGAAAGGATAAAAAAGAATTTTTGGAATATAAACTGTTTTGAAATATGAATTGAAATGGTATTTTAGATTGAGTAAAATGAATAATGATTTGAAATGAATGAAGTTTTGAAAAGATACGATATTTTGATATATTAAAATGATTTGAAAATGAAGTTTTGAAAGGATATGGTATTTTGATATATTAAAATGGTTTGAAACGAAGTTTTGAAAGATATGATATTTTTGATATTAAATGATTTGAAAAATGGAGTTTGAAAGATAGGACATTTTGGTATTAACATGATTTAAAAAAAGAAGTTCTGAAAGATATGATATTTTGGAACTGAAAGGTAGTGTTGAAAGGGTATGAAAATTTAATATATTGAAATGGTTAGAAATGACTTGATATTTATTTTGATAAATATTTGAATTGAAAGATATTTTACGATGATATATTGAAATGGTTTTGGAAATGATTTAATCTTTATTTTGATAAAGATTTGGATTGAAAAGGGTATTTTATTTTGAAGTATAAAATATTGTTTTAAAGTTATAACTACGGGTTATAATAACGATTGGTTGTTGAAGAGACCGGGATCGGATATTGTCTTATAGTCGGCCAATACCGAAAACCACTTTAACAACTGTGTACGCGGTGAAGATTCTAGAATGAAGTAGGATGGTGGCGACGTTCTCGAGGTATATTACGTGGACCCAACTCCCGTGAGTTTGCATATATGAATTAAACAGGAGCTATACCGGGCTACATAAAGGGTCGCACCCTTTCATCGAGCATGCTCCATCGGAAAACCATTCTATTACTGTTGTGATTCGATTCGGTGGCGCCACTTTGATTCGGGGGTATTGTTCGAGGTGGGAGGAAGCTGCTGGCTTGCCGTCACCACCGGTCCGGGAGTGCAAACGGTGTATCCACCCTGGCATTGCCTCGCGTGCCGTGTCATATCCTTATATCGAGCCCACTACGATTTTGGTTTTAAAGATCCGACCGCGTTAAGGTTCACCATCCCCTTAACGCTATTTTCTATATGATTATACTTTACTGATTAGACACTACCATATATAGCGTATATTACTACATAGTAAATAGTTTAACGGATCCTTAGAGGATGGGCGGTCCCAAGCATCCTTTAAGTTACTGATGCATTTTGTTACTGTTCACTTGAGTTGATTTACAGTTTATAAGTATTTATGTCCTGACTCGAGGGTTTTGTGTTTTTCTTTACGCTCGGGTCAGATTGATTGAGTTAGCATTCAAGATTCACCTTCGGCGTTGGAGCTTTTCTTGAAGATCCAGCCATCTATTTTGTTTCAGTATCCTGTGGTTCAGTGATGTATCTGATTTGTACCTGTATCATGTTACTCTTCTGTTGTATCTTATTTAACTCTGATGTATCTTATATTTTATATAGTAGCTTCATGAACTACTATCTCTTTTTCTTCCGCTGCATTTTTATATACTCTGTGATCTGTGATTTTTATTTTCTGTATATTCTGAGATTTGCTAAATTTTTATTTACAACGCGGTATTTTGAGCAATCCAATTCTGGCATGAGTGTCTACCTATACACTTATAATGGATGCGAATGGTTGAAAATACCTGGTTGTTACAGTTGGTATCAGAGCTTTGGCAGCTCTAGGCAAAACTCAGCATATGGAGTGAATGTATTTACAGAATCACTTTCATTCGAGTTTGAATCTCTCCCTTTTGAATCGATTCCTTTGAATTTTGGAACATCCCCTACGGTTCCAAAATCCATTCGTATCCCTCACTATTCATCTTCTTTTGACTCTGGAGCATTCCATAACTCCACTTCGAATGATCTTTCTAGTGAGTCGGCGATCATGCCAACTTCAAATTTAATTGAAAAAGGGGGAAAACTCCTTTGCAGTTAGCATCGATTCACCAGAGATTCTTATCTATCCTTGGTTTAGATGCTAATATCTTTTGTTATTTCAAACTCTAACTCTTGAGATCGAATGTAGATTTACCCTAGAAAAATCAACACTGATCTTATTCTTTAAGTCACGGTTGACCCAGTTAAGGTTGCCCGTGATTTATATAAGCTTGTCCATCTTCCTATTCTTTTATTTAATCATGTCATCCTTGTTTCCAACTTATTTTTAAATCATAATCTCCTTTGATTTGTGTTAATAAAAAATTTGAATCTCTATCCTTCTTTGAAAATCTATTCATGTATAGTGTATTTGTAAACTAGTATTTAAAATTAAAATGTTTTATATATTGTGTTGTTTGAGTTGTTGATGTTGAGTTGGGTTTCTGGTCGATACGTCTGATCAGCGCTATCGATAAGATTTCCAAAACACTTTGACAGAACAAACAGACACAATATATTTAAAAAAAAAATTGGTTAATGAAATAAATTTTGATATATAAGTAAATTTATGGAACTTAATGAAATGATTTAAATTGATAATTTGAAATGATAATACTTGATTTATCATTTATTGTTCTACAAATAGATCTGTAAATATTTGTTTATAAATTTATTTGGGAACTGAAATGAATTTAAAACAAGAATTTGAGGATTTAAATTCTGATTATTTCGAACTTTGGTTTAAAGTTTTAAAAGGTTATATTATTTAAAGTATTTTGAATAGAATTTGTTTTCAAAGAATTTTAAAGGTTTAAAATTAGTGCTCTTCTCTTTGTCGCTGGAAAATAACTTCGGTGATGATCGCGACATCATCGACGTTCATTTTCGAGTTTTGAAGTTAAGAGACTGTTATGTGGTCTTGCTACAGCTTTGTTTTGGGAAATTAAATTGATTTGAATTTCTAAAATATGACTTGACTTATAATATATATATATATATATAGATATATGATTGAAATTTGATTTGACATATTATATATGTATATATATTATTACTTATCTCTAAATGGTTTGAAGAAATCAGAAATTTAATTCTTAAATTTTATTTTAAAGAATAATTCCAAAAAAAAAATCAAAACTTTGGATGAGTATCAAGCATGAAATGATTGAATTGGAAATTTTATTTGTATAATACAATTGCATTCAAATATAACTTACCAAAGTTTCAGAAGTTAAAAATGTAATTGGATAATATACGATATAAAAAGATTTTATAAATAAAATTTGAGTGGTTATAATAAATGTTATACACTTAAATTTTAATTATAAAATGATTAACAGAGGTAAATATAATAAAGGGTAATTGAATGACTTACAATAAAATGATGTTAAAAGAACTAAGAATAAAAGAAAGTAGTTATATAAAAAAAGTGTAAATATATTTAACATGAGTGATAAATATATTGAGAGGAATAAATTTAATTTTGATTAGGAATAAAGAAGAATAAAATTTATTAAGTACATTGTGAATGTAATAAATGATTATTTTTCAAACCCATGGTTTTAAAAATGGTTAATTTTAGATGATTGGATAATAAGATAATGAAATTTGAGATAGTTAAGATTTATTTAACTTGTGTAAATATTTATTCTCTGTTTAAGTTGAAATTTCCATGCTTTCAAATTCATTTCCTTATTTTGTTTTTCAAACTATCTTTTGGTTGTCCTTATCATCCTTATCTTGCTATAGACTGGTATAGACATCTTTCTATAATCTTTCTGTTAAGAAATCTTTCTATAATCTCTGATACGCCTTTGGTAATCATTTTGAATCCACCTTTTTCGTGCTTGTGTTCTTGATTCTGGAGGATCTTGGAAAGATCACCTCCACCTTGTAGAACATACCTATAACAACAGTTATCAGGTATAACTTCAATCTTCTTGTCATCTTATCTTAATCCTATTTCACTCTATCTTTTCTGTGCCCTTCCATACCTCATTCCTTTTCGGGGATGAAAAGTTTTGAGTGGGGGAGAGTGTAACAACCCTGTATTTTGTAATTATTTTATTGTATATTTTAATTATTTTTAATGTAAGATTTTGATTTAAAAACTTATTTTACTTATTTGAAATGATTGAATTTATTACTTAAATATAATCTTGATTTTTATATGAGTTATAATTCCAAACTTGTGTAAGTTGAATATTTGCCTGAAATGCTGATTTTGGTCAAAATAGTCAAACTGTGACTTTCAACTTAAAATTTTAAAAGTTTAAAAAATTTAATTTTTTCTTTTATTATGAAAGTACATAAAATTCTAAGAACACCACTTTTCGTTTCGTTGAATTTGGATGTAAATTGTGGAAGTTATACCCTTTACAATATTGTGCGTATATAGGGTTATTTAACAATGACTATTTTAAATTGTATAAATTACTTCTTCTTTGTTATATTTTATTTTAATATGTGATAATATGTTATATTATGTATATTTTGACTTTTAAGTATTTTTAAAATGATAATATAATTTTTCTAAAGTTTATTTGAATTTATTTCAATTTATAAAGCCTAGTTGGTATTTACTGCATTTTTCTTTATTTAACTTTCTATTTAATAAAAATTAAATTATTATTTTACCTTGAAAATATTTTAAAACCATTTTTAATTCAAATTTTGTGTTAAAATATTTTTTTTGTGAAGTAATAAATTTCCCAAAGTCATTGGAGATTTTCTTGTAATTTTTATGTCAGGGTTGCTATTTTTAAGCAATTTCTTATTTCCTTTTTCTATTTTACTTAAAGTAAATTATTTATTTTATTTTATTCTTACTTAGTTTAGGTTTTAAATAACATTTCTGAGTTTATTTTGTTTTTATAAAATTAAAATGAAAAGGAAATGCAAAAGGTTTAGAAAGTTAAGAGATCTTAAAAGCCTGAAACGTAAAGGCGTTTTATCCGTTTCTTTTTGCAATTAATACATCAATTTATTGATTTATTTTATACATTCACTTTTATTGCTATGTTTTACTTTATTTTATTCATTTTACATGTATTTAAATTTAAGAAAATTTTCCCTAAGTGTATTGAAGTTATTTCTAATTCCTAAGTCTAGTTTTCATTTTTTTGTGCCATTTTTCTTATTTTAATCATATCTAATTAATAATTAATTATTAATATTTTGTTTATCTGTTATATTTTCGAATTCTAACTGAAATTTATAAGTGTTTTCAGTTATTTAAGATGTATATGAATATATATAGTGTTTGCGCCAAAATTGGTCGCAAACACCCAATAGTCGTGAAAGCACCCGTTTATCAACACAAATCAACAACAATCAATATAGAATTCAGATCTAAGCAACAACAATCACAATAACTTGCAGATAACAATCACAAACACAAGATTTATAGTGGTTCGACGATCTTGCCTGCGTCCACTTTGAAGGTTTCTCTCTTTATTGCTTTGCTTGATGATATTAATCGATTACAGTAGATGATAACTTTGAAATCTGAATACAACAGCGATAATGAAGTATGGAATTCAATCCGGCAGAGTCTGGACGTTCAATGGTGGAAGCTCCCAAAGATCCCCTTTTCTGAAGGCTTCAGGATGCTATTTATAGGCGTAGGAGGCCCAGATCTCGCTCAAACTTCGGGAGACTTCTTCTGGCACGTGAGTGGGCCCACGCGACCGACCCCACCAAGTTTCGTCTCGATCTGACATCGATTCGAAGTGATTTCGAACCCATCAAGAAATGGTCCAATCGAGCTGAAACTTGGCAGGAACAATCTTTACCTTGTATGGAAGCTACTGTGAAAATTTCGTTGCATTTGGATCAGTAGTTTAGGAGATATAATCGATTCGAGTTGATGAATCTCGCCCGGCTGTTTAGTTCGAACCCATGACTTCGAACCCATGCATTCGAATCGATGGAAGCACGTGGTACTGTAGTGTCGTGGTGCGCACTCCTCGCATGGATCCTATTTTTTCTCCGTGTTGACCGCTCGAATCCATGTATATCGGCGCATTCAAACCGATGGGTGACACGTCACTAGTTGACCGGGTGGTTTCGAATGAGCGATTGTTCATGGATTCGAACCTGATGGAGGCGATCGATATGAAGCAATGCTTGGTCGTGGGACCGATCGATTCGAAGTTACCGATGGTGATGGATTCGAAGTACAAGCGGTGATGGGTTCGAACTTTATGGATTCGAAGTGAGCGAGGCGTTGCCATGCTGAGTGGATGTCCATCTCATCGATTCGTACTCGATCGATTCGAAGCGAAAAATACTGCTGATCATTTCGAATGCGATCGATTCGAAATACGTGGAGCCTAATGGGTTCGAACAAGGCTTGATGGGTTCGAACCCTATATGTTCGAAATGGCCATCTACTCAGCAAACCGATGGTTTCGAACACTGTGAACTTTGGCTAACTTGCATCGATCATATCTTGTCCATACGAACTCCGGTTAACCTGAAATTTGAAACACTGGCTTTCACGGTCTTGCTTGTCATGTCCCATCAATTATAGCCTGATCCGGGCTCGGACAAAATTCATCGATATCCATAGTGAAGTGGAATGCAACCGATCTCTGAGGCGAATTGTCTTTTGCTTTTGACCAATCTTTTGGTATCACGGCTTTGCCAAAAAGCGGGATAACATCTTGCCCCCCAAAACATGCCTTGCGGTAGGAAGGTGTGTTTTGTAATGCCTTGAGTTGGATGTTCGTATCCTATTATCAACCTGCAAAGAACTTGATAGTTTCATATGGCCTCAAATGACGATCGTTCGGGATCGAGCTATTTTAGATCAAGCGCGGCCGTTCGTGGTCAAGCGCTTAACTTCAGATGACGATCGTTCGTGATCGAGTCATTCGAGGTGAAGTGCGACCGTGCGCGGTCGAGCGTATAAATCCATGCGTCGATCGTTCGGGATCGTATGCCACTTGAGGTGGATCGGGACCGTTCGCGGTCTGCGCCGTTCGCGGCAAAGGAGGGAATAGTACCGTTCGCGGTCGATGCCGTTCGCGGCAAATGGTGATCGTCCGCGATCAAGTGCCGTTCAAGGCGAATGGTGACCGTTCAGGGTCGGATTTCATAATAAGTGAATCATGACCGTTCGCGGTCGGTGTCGTTTGAGGCAAAAAGTGATCGTTCGCCATCAACTGTCATATAAGTGAATCGTGACCGTTCGCGGTCGGATGCCGTTCGAGGCGATTTGTGATCGTTCGCGATCGTGTGCCGTTCAAGGCAAATTGTGATCGTTCGCGATCGTATGCCGTTCGAGGCAAATTATGTGTGCCCGGAGGGGACTTAGTATTATCAATGCCGGAGTTCATGTTCGGGGGAGTTTCCGAATCAAAACTCTGGCGGTTCATCGCCATACAGAAGGTGCTCGTGGACTGTTCGCGATCTAACGGGCATGAAGATAAATTCTTTCATGGAATTGCAAATATAAAAGCAATGATTATACGAATCTCAAAACAGAAATGTCCATACAAACAGAGTCTAGATGTTCAAATCAAAATCAAAGCAGAAAGTAAAGCAAGGATGTCAAAGTGTAGACTCTCACTATGATGCGCTGGTAGTCATTCAGAGCATGCCTATGGATCGTGCGCGATCGCTCACTTGTGTAAATGATTTAACCGCATTAGTGAGAGGTTTACAACTTATTCATCGTGATTTTAATCAATCAATGGATAATCATACGTTGTCCCGACTCATGGCCACCTCTAGTTGAGGTAGACGGCGGGCGCTCTGGCTCCACTGCTGGAGTCCGTTTCCTCACATACTGAAGGAGCATACCATTCCTGATATGTCCTTCCACCTCGTCCTTCAGATGCCTGCAATCATTAGTGTTATGACTGTTCAATTCATGAAATATGCAATACTTTTCTGATTTCCTTTCGTCCGAAGTTGGGTCCCTTCGCATTGGCCTACGATATGGAACCTGCTCTTTGGTATCCTGATAAATTCGTTCCAAGCTTTCATTCAGCTCAGTGTATGTGGTGAACCTTGGTTCCTTTCGTGGTCGCATCGACCTTTTATAGCCACTCTCAGCCTTTCGCTTTCCTTTGTTAGCTTCCGTACCCTTCTCAGGAGGATTTCCATCTTTGACCGTGTAAACATTGAGCTCATCTCCTTCTTCTCTTTCCGCACTCGCATCTTCCAATCGTAAGAACTTTTCCGCCTCATGATAGAATTCTCCTAGATCCATAGGTGGATCTTTTGTCAATGAATTTTTGAAATCCGTGCCATCAGCTATCCCGAAAACGGCTGCCATCATAACCATGGATGGATCTGGCCGATCCACCGATGCCGCTGCCGCATTGAATCGCGTCAGAAAACTTCTCAAAGTCTCTCCAGCCTTCTGCTTCAAAATTGCCAAACTCATTACGTTTTTGGGTCTTGCAATGTGAACCCTAAATTGTCTCATGAATCTTTCCGTCAAGTCTGCCCATGTTCCTATGGAGCCGCTCTCTAGTTGCCTAAACCATAATGCTGCGATATCCGTTAGATATAATGGAAAGCATCGGGCCATAACCTCTTGTGATGCCCCCAGCACCTCCATATGCCTCATGTACCTCGTCAAATGGACTGCGGGATCCGTCCTCCCATCATACATCTCTATTGATGGCAACTTAAACTCTGGTGGGTTCCTAGCCATCCTAATTGCAGGAGAAAAGGGACTCCTGTTTACGTCTTCAAGATCTTTGTTCGTTAATCCGCCTCTCATGGCTCGCCTAACCATTTGGGCCAATTTATCTTCGTCTCCAAGATGTAATCCTCGTTCATTGCTCTCAACCTGCCCCCCGAATTCACGAGGGAACTCTGAAATCTGCCCCTTTGACCGAGCGTTCATTCCTCTGCTGTCTCCAGGTTGTGCAGATACTCCTCTTTCTCTCTCCGAAATTGGACCAACGTTCTCCATGGGTGCGCCTCCTAATCCAGGTGCTAGGCCGGATGGTCCTGCTCCGTTCTGGACTCCATTGGCCTCTCTATTCTGTGCCCCAAGTTGTCCTATTTGTTGAAATAAACTCTGGATCAACTCCTCTTATTTCTTCATCATTGTCTCCATCTCGTCCCTAGTGATGAAGATCGACGCTTGATTCGCTCCTGAGGAAGCCTCTTGACTTCCTTGATGTTCACTTCTCTCTGGCCTTTGTTTCTTACTCGTTTGTCTCGTCATGGTTCTTAGATCTAAATTCCTAAGTCTCCAAATTCAAACTCTCCTGAGTTCAATTCTCAGTGAAAGCACCAAAATGTTTGCGCCAAAATTGGTCGCAAACACCCAATAGTCGTGAAAGCACCCGTTTATCAACACAAATCAACAACAATCAATATAGAATTCAGATCTAAGCAACAACAATCACAATAACTTGCAGATAACAATCACAAACACAAGATTTATAGTGGTTCGGCGATCTTGCCTACGTCCACTTTGAAGGTTTCTCTCTTTATTGCTTTGCTTGATGATATTAATCGATTACAGTAGATGACAACTTTGAAATCTGAATACAACAGCGATAATGAAGTATGGAATTCAATCCGGCAGAGTCTGGACGTTCAATGGTGGAAGCTCCCAAAGATCCCCTTTTCTGAAGGCTTCAGGATGCTATTTATAGGCGTAGGAGGCCCAGATCTCGCTCAAACTTCGGGAGACTTCTTCTGGCACGTGAGTGAGCCCACGCGACCGACCCCACCAAGTTTCGTCTCGATCTGACATCGATTCGAAGTGATTTCGAACCCATCAAGAAATGGTCCAATCGAACTGAAACTTGGCAGGAACAATCTTTACCTTGTATGGAAGCTACTGTGAAAATTTCGTTGCATTTGGATCAGTATTTTAGGAGATATGATCGATTCGAGTTGATGAATCTCGCCCGGCTGTTTAGTTCGAATCGATGACTTCGAACCCATGCATTCGAATCGATGGAAGCACGTGGTACTGTAGTGTCGTGGCGCGCACTCCTCGCATCGATCCTATTTTTTCTCCGTGTTGACCGCTTCGAATCCATGTATATCGGCGCATTCAAACCGATGGGTGACACGTCACTAGTTGACCGGGTGGTTTCGAATGAGCGATTGTTCATGGATTCGAACCTGATGGAGGCGATCGATATGAAGCAGTGCTTGGTCGTGGGACCGATCGATTCGAAGTTACCGATGGTGATGGATTCGAAGTACAAGCAGTGATGGGTTCGAACTTGACAAGCGGTGATGGGTTCGTACTTTATGGATTCGAAGTGAGCGAGGCGTTGTCATGCTGAGTGGATGTCCATCTCATCGATTCGTACTCGATCGATTCGAAGCGAACAATACTGCTGATCATTTCGAATGCGATCGATTCGAAATACGTGGAGCCTAATGGGTTCGAACAAGGCTTGATGGGTTCGAACCCTATCGGTTCGAAATGGCCATCTACTCAGCAAACCGATGGTTTCGAACACTGTGAACTTTGGCTAACTTGCATCGATCATATCTTGTCCATACGAACTTCGATTAACCTGAAATTTGAAACACTGGCTTTCACGGTCTTGCTTGTCATGTCCCATCAATTATAGCCTGATCCGGGCTCGGACAAAATTCA
The DNA here is from genome assembly GCA_030765085.1 of Allium cepa. NCBI lineage: Eukaryota > Viridiplantae > Streptophyta > Magnoliopsida > Asparagales > Amaryllidaceae > Allium > Allium cepa. The sequence continues at coordinate 724,071,156 of CM060932.1, read as the reverse complement.
TCGATATCCATAGTGAAGTGGAATGCAACCGATCTCTGAGGCGAATTGTCTTTTGCTTTTGACCAATCTTTTGGTATCACGGCTTTGCCAAAAAGCGGGATAACATATAGGAAGTTTAAAAGGTTCGAAAGCAAAGAAACGTAAAACCGTTTAACGTTTCTTCTTCCGTTTCTTTTCCAATTAATAGATTTAATTTCCTTTGACCGTTCCTTTCTTTATTGTAGCTGTGCATTTCTTACCTCATTTTCACGTGAAAACATTCCTCTCCACTTCATTTTTCACGGCTAGAAAGGTTTGGTAATGGCTCCTCTTTTCCTCTTCTTTTTTCTCTTCTTTTTCCATTGTTTTCTCATATTTTGCCTTATTTTCTCATGTGTATTGCTTGGCCTCTACCACCCACCATCACCACCATACTCTCCACCATCCCCTACCACTCTTCCTTGGCATCATCTCCAGCCATCATTTCAGATCCATCCATGGCCACACCTCCCTTGGCGACAAAACTCCACAGAATTGCAAATAATGTCCAAAACAATACACTAGCCACCAATATTACTTCACCCCTTTCATCCACCACCTTGGCCGCCACCATAGGCCGCCACCACCACCTTTTCCATACCTCCCCACACCCCTCCATCTACTGTCCAAACCTGTAAAAGTATGGCCAAGCCCCACTTGACCCAAGGCCGAGCCTTGTTGTGCTCAAAAACTTCATATATGTTGCCTTGACCAATTGTATGCTTCATGTTATAACCCTACCACTCCATACTCCTTCTAGCCATGAGTTATGGTGCCAAACCTGAGCTATATCATCATCATGGCTAAACCCAAGAACCTCCTAGGCCAAGCATTTGAATGGTTAAAGCAAGGTCAAATAATCTATTTCTTTGTTGCTTCGTATTTTCAGTGTTTCAACATTGTTTTGCGTTGAATATTTATGTGTATATTGTCTTGTTTTGGTTATTGTTTACAAGACAAATATCAATGATCTCCATTCATTCAAATCAAAAGTCATGCTATATCGTGCTTGTCATACTTTTGGAATCGCACTTGTGTTTGTTGTTTTGGTCTTCAGCTTGAAACGGTGAGTCTTTCTCACTCTGACATTTATACTTATGAAAAGTGAATTGATGACAAGTGTTTAGTAATATAAAATGTTTATGCGAGTTAATAATGATCATATGATATTCTATGCCATGTTATTACCATGTTATTACCATGTTTAAACTGTTAATTTTCACCTGACAACTGATATATGACTGTATATTGTGATATTGACCTTGTTTATATTATTTCTGCATATGATCACACTGCAAGTTCCCTGTTAGAAAAAATGTTATGGGCTGAAATGATAGGCCTGAATGGTTTTAAAATTTTCATTTTGACTTGGGATTGCGGGTTTGAAATGATAAAACCTGGATTTTTCTTTGTAAATTACGGGTTGAAATGATATATTATCCGTATCACTTTACCTAGCGTAGAAAATTTTATACAGGCCCGTAGTTAAAATATGCTTTTCTAAAAATTTTAAAATATTTTAGAAATTTAATTAATATAATATTTTGATTTGAGATTTAATAAAAAAAATGATTTTTGTAAAATATTATTGATTTTCTGAATAATTGTAAGTGAAATGAATTAATGAAAAAGTTAGAAATTTTGAACGTAAGTTATTTTGGAAATTTTGTTTTTCATTATAATTGGAATTTAATTGAGTATGAAATTATGATAAATTTATGATAATTTGAATTTAAATGAATTTAAAATGATTTTTATCATATTTATGATTTTTAATAAAGTTGAAATGTGAAATGAATAAATATTTTAAGTTGAAACTTTGAAATATAACTAGAATTTGAAATTTATGAAATTGACGTAAAAGTGAACTTTTAGTTAAGTAAATAAAAATAAAACAAAGTTATATTTGATAATTTGAACTTAAGTGTTAAGTTGAAATTTAATGTAATGGATTTTAAAAATTCAACATTGCATTTTAATAAGTGAATTATTATTAAATCTTGATTTTTGAATAGAAATTTAACTTTATAAAATCATGAACTTGAGGAAAATTAAATGATGTTCATAAATGTGAAAATGTATGATTTTATAAGTTAAAAATGTTTTTAATAAAAATATAACTGGTTGAGAAATTTTATTGAATATTTGAAGTTAATTGACTGCATTTTTGAAATGCTATTAATTACAATGTAAATGATATTACAGCATTTGTAAACGCTGTAGTTGATGATAATGAACTAAAAAGATAAATTGCACTAAAAGCTATTATAGCAATCTTTGTAAGTGCTATAATTTTTGAATTTAACTAAGTTATTTGAAATTTAAGTAAACCTAGTATAACATTTTAAAATACTGTCTTTTGTTAAATTGAACTGTTTTGAATGTATTTTTCCGTAGCGTTTTCTAAATGCCACGAAAAGTGAATTTTCACTGCTTTGATAAACTTAAGTAAATAAATGAACTCCGGCTTCATTGAAATGATAAAAAAGAATTTTTGGAATATAAACTGTTTTGAAATATGAATTGAAATGGTATTTTAGATTGAATAAAATGAATAATGATTTGAAATGAATGAAGTTTTGAAAAGATACGATATTTTGATATATTAAAATGATTTGAAAATGAAGTTTTGAAAGGATATGATATTTTGATATATTAAAATGATTTGAAACGAAGTTTTGAAAGATATGATATTTTTGATATTAAATGATTTGAAAAACGGAGTTTGAAAGATAGGACATTTTGATATTAACATGATTTAAAAAAAGAAGTTCTGAAAGATATGATATTTTGGAACTAAAAGGTTGTGTTGAAAGGGTATGAAAATTTAATATGTTGAAATGGTTAGAAATGACTTGATATTTATTTTGATAAATATTTGAATTGAAAGATATTTTACGATGATATATTGAAATGGTTTTGGAAATGATTTAATCTTTATTTTGATAAAGATTTGGATTGAAAAGGGTATTTTATTTTGAAGTATAAAATATTGTTTTAAAGTTATAACTACGGGTTATAATAATGATTGGTTGTTAAAGAGACCGGGATCGGATATTGTCTTATAGCCGGCCAATACCGAAAACCACTTTAACAACTGTGTACGCGGTGGAGATTCCAGAATGAAGTAGGATGGTGGCGACGTTCTCGAGGTATATTACGTGGACCCAACTCCCGTGAGTTGGCATATATGACTTAAACAGGAGCTATACCGGGCTACACAAAGGGTCGCACCCTTTCATCGAGCATGCCCATCGGAAAACCATTCTATTACTGTTGTGATTCGATTCGGTGGCGCCACTTTGATTCGGAGGTAATGTTCGAGGTGGGCGGAAGATGTTGGCTTGCCGTCACCACCGGTCCAGGAGTGCAAACGGTGTATCCACCCTGGCATTGCCTCGCGTGCCGTGTCATATCCTTATATCGAGCCCACTACGATTTTGGTTTTCAAGATCCGACCGCGTTAAGGTTCACCATCCCCTTAACGCTATTTTCTATATGATTATACTTTACTGATTAGACACTACCGTATATAGCGTATATTACTACATAGTAAATAGTTTAACGGATCCTTAGAGGATGGGCAGTCCCAAGCATCCTTTAAGTTACTGATGCATTTTGTTACTTTTCACTTGAGTTGATTTACAGTTTATAAGTATTTATGTCCTGACTCGAGGGTTTTGTGTTTTGCTTTACGCTCGGGTCAGATTGATTGAATTACCATTCAAGATTCACCTTCGGCGTTGGAGCTTTCCTTGAAGATCCAGCCATCTATTTTGTTTCAGTATCCAGTGGTTCAGTGATGTATCTGATTTGTACCTGATGTATCCTGTTACTCTTCTGTTGTATCTTATTTAACTTTGATGTATCTTATATTTTATATAGTAGCTTCATGAACTACTATCTATTTTTCTTCCGTTGCATTTTTATATACTCTGTGTCTGTGATCTGTGATTTTTATTTTCTGTATATTCTGAGATTTGCCAAATTTTTATTTACAACGCGGTATTTTGAGCAATCTAATTCCGGCAGGAGTGTCTACCTATACACTTATAATGGATGCGAATGGTTGAAAATACCTGGTTGTTACGTATTATCAGTTTAGATCTTAACATTTGTTCCATAAATTTTATGTAACAACCCGCATATTTGTCGATTTTATATTTAAATATTTTATTTAAATATTTTATCAATACTCGGAATTTAGTCCGAAAAGCTACTTTTTGCATACGGTCGAATTAGGGCTCGGGACCACTCCCATTGAGTTCAAAATGTCGTTTGCGACCTTTTTGAGTATAAGCTTCGATATGTTTGAAGAAAGTTGATTTTTGCTACTTTTCACTTTGGTTTTGGGTTTGGGTTCAGCCCTATGTTTGGACTTATACTCAAAACTGAGCCACTCTTCCCTATTCACCCTCATTTTCTTCCTCTTTTCAGTTCTAAGGCAATAATGGTGGGAGAGATTGGAAATTAAAACTCCAAAACCCTAGTTTTCTCTTGCAAATCAACTCTTGCTCCAAACTAATAGAAGAACTCATTGGTAAGCTTCTCTTCTTCTTCTCCAACTTATTCTCTTACCAATTTCTGAAATTCCTAAACCTAATTTTGGGAATGTTCTTGTTTTGAGCATAGATTCAAGCTCATTTGGGTTGTGTTGAAGAGAGTTTGATTCTCCATTTGCTTTCAAGCTTCTTCTTGTTTGATTTTGTAAAAAGGTGAGACTTTTATCTCACATCTATGCTTATATTTATCTTCGATTTTTAGGTATGAATTCCTAACATTTATTCGTGTGCATTTGCTTTTGGTTTGGATTGATTTGGTGAATATTCCAATTTTTAGTGTTTTGGGTTCAATCCTTTAAAAATCATAACTTTGATGTTTGAACATGTGTTTGGTGATGCATCGAGGAGCATATAGGGCCGGGTAGTTGATTAGCATAATCCCTTAGTGTCGTTTCTCGACAGAATGCAATTTGGTGGAGGTTGGACCTCAATTGGATGGACTGGGAGGGGACTGGCAACAGGTCCGGTCGACCGAGCACTGCAGCCGGCCGACCGACCTGCTGCCAAGTGCATAAGCACTCCCCTGTTTAAAGGTTCGGTCGACCGAGTACAGTGTTCGGCCGACCGACCTGTTTCCCGAGGAACTCTGAGACAGGGTCCGGTCGACCGAGCTCTGTAGCCGGCCGACCGACCTGCTGCATTTTTGCCTATTCCGCCCAGTTGTTTGAATTTCCAACTTTAATCGATTCGTGTTGTTTCCTATGTGTTGTTATCATTTGTTATGACTTTGATGACTCCTTTTTAGGGATTTTTGAATATCCATTTTGATGGATTTTTTATCGGTTTCGTTGGATTTTTATTCACATCTTCGTATGTGAATTTTAGTGATTGATTGTTCCTACAATCTTCTTTGTGTTTTGTCACTTTAAAAATATAAAGGTTTTCTATACTAGTAGTAAATATCAAAACTCTTTCCTCAAACGATTTCAATACTATTTTAATACCAAATTCGTTTATAAAACCGTTTTCCAATCTATTAGTATATATAAACCTTTACCTCACTCGTATGAGAAATCTAATTAAACGACTTAGTAAAACAGGTGGTATGAAACGCTTGCGTTCACTTTGTCGGTTAATTCTTGGACTTGTTCGATTGAATCCCTTGTGACAATTTTATAGTGGAGATCTACAGTTTGTTCGTAAATATTTAAGTTAAGCAAGTGGTTATGGGACATGAAGCTAAACTCATATATTTACTAGCTTAGTGTAATTGACACTTCTCGTTGATCATGACGATCATCTTTGTGATTTAGACTAGCAATGTGCGATGTCTCTTTGTCTGCGAGGGAGACTAAACCCCGTTTTGTGGAGTTTCGACTCAATTTGGTGGGGTAGCAACCCATGGTCTTCGGGCCGTTTGTGGAGCTTCGGCTCAATTTGTGATGGTTAGCAACCATGGAATTAGCGTTCCGTTTGTGATACACGTGTTGGCGAGCTTTATGCTCCCGTTTGTGATAGGCCTTCCACCCTTTGTGATTTCTGGATTTCTTGAGATGATTTCTAGAATTTGTGTTTCACCAATTTTCGTGATTTCCATCGATAAGCTATATCGATATTTGTGTATTGGTGAATTTGTGCGTCATTGACTTTTGTGATTTCTGGATTTCTTGAGATGATTTCTAGAATTTGTGTTTCACCAATTTTCGTGATTTCCATCGATAAGCTATATCGATAATTGTGTATTGGTGAATTTGTGTGTCATTGACTTTTGTGATTGGCATTGATATAATATGTCATTTATTGTGGTTTGGTGAATGAAATGAGGAGTATGACATTTCTTTGATTCTTGTGTAGATTTGGTGATATTGATTAATCTCTCGTTGATTGTCAATTACTTATATATATCACAGCTTGGCATTGTGATTATTATGTGTTTAGTCATATCTCTGATTCTATATCGTTACATCTGATATTTATAGTTAGACTGATCCGTTTATTATTTTCTTATTAAATAATACTCGGGTCAGACCGAGATGTTACAGGTGCTTCTGCTTGACTTCTCCCCTGGGATTGATTTCTCTGACTTCTGGCAAACTACTTAAATTAGTAGTTTATTTTGTTATATACACTTGAGATATAGACTCATTGTTGTATTCTTTTGTATAGCACGTGTTGCTATTCTTTTGTATTATTGTGGATCTTTTTGACCACTACTCTGATATACACTTCCATGTGTTAATTAAATTCATATCTTCTTCCGCCTTTGTGATATGAATTATCTGTGTCTGATTTATGTTATGTTTATTTCTGTATTTGTTTTCCGAAGATATTATAGCCACTGTGTAGTAGCTCTGAGTTTGTGTCAGTATGTCGGATTTCCTCTTGATAAAGTATTGCATGTTATACTATCTGACATATCGATGCTCGCACAAAGCAATTATACGGATGGTCGCTCCTCAACAGCCTTATTCTCCGTGCTAGTCGACAGCATTCACCGTAATGTTCTTGGCTAGCGTGGGTATAGAGGTGGGGCGTCACAGCTTGGTATCAGAGCCAAACTTCGGAACAATATGGAATATTGTAACAAGGATCATTGTCCTAAGTCCATCTTAGGAGTCGTGCTTTAGGATTTTATTCGAGTCTTCGTACCGATTCATCCTATTTTCTTTTATGATTCCTTGTCTTGTCTATCAAGATTGCTTGATATTCAATTTGGTGAATAACCTTTTTCTTCTTCTTCTTTCTTTCTAAGGAAGAAAAATGTCTGGACCAGGCCGTCCCAGAGCCGTGCCATCTAGCACTCCACCCCAGGATGGAGTTTTTATGACTGCTCAACAGCTTCTTGATTTAGTGACAAATGCTCAAGCAGCTGGAGCTAACCCGGAACCTACTCACCCAAAGTCGAGATTTGCACGCTTGTGCAGCGATTACACTAATTTGGGTGGGGAGCCATTCAAAGGTTCCGAAACTGTTATTGAAGTACAGGCTTGGCTAAGGTCATGCGATTGAATTTTTTCTCGCATGAATCTTATTGACCTTCACCGAGTTCAGGTGGCCTCTAGTATGCTCCGAGAAGAGCATTGGACTGGTACGAGCTTCTTATTTTTGAGATTAATGAAGCGGATCTCACCTGGGAGCAATTCCGGGAACGCTTCGAGTTGAAATTTGTACCGGAAGCAGGGAAAGTGACATTGGCTCGACGATTTATAGACCTTGTTCAAGGTGAGTTCTCCGTGACTGATTACGTCGCCTCCTTCGAGTCACTTTCCAAATATGGGGTTGAATACATCAACACCCCTTTAAAGAAGAACCAGAGGTTCGTCTATGGCGTAAACAAAAATCTCAAGAAGCCATTACTTCTAAAATTAGAAGTTTCTTTCGACCAACTCGTTGATATTGCTCTTCGTCTTGAAGAGGCGGATAGGGAGAACGATGTTGAAGTGGTGGGTTCCAAACCAAACTTCAACAACAAGAAGAGGCCAAACAAATTCAAAGGCCCCTATCCTAATAAGAAAGGGAAGCAAGCAACCTCCGTGGCAAAGACTTCTTCCTTTGGTCGTGGGGAATGCTATAATTGTGGTTCGAAGGACCATTATGCGAACAAGTGCCCAAGGTCTCTCTCTTGTCGCTACTGCAAAGTTCCCGGTCATGTTATATCTTCATGCCCCAAGCTTCAGGGCAAGAAGGAGGGAAAGCTCAATGTTGCTCAAGCCCTTGGCAACACATCTCGTGGCCAAGGTATTTCTCATTCTATTTTGGATGGAATTATTTTATTTCGTGATCATCCTATTCGAGTTCTTTTTGATACGGGTGCGTCCCATTCTTTTATATCAAAAGAACTTGTTGATACTTTTTCCTTGGATGTTTTGTGTTTAATGACTTCTTTGAGAATTGCGAATCCGGTTGGTGGATCCGCAACAATCAGTTTATTGTGTAAAGATGTCGAGATCATTTTGTGTGATTTTTCTTTCCGAGCCGATTTACATGTCATGTGATATTTAGGCTTTGGAATGATTTTAGGAATGGATTGGCTTAACCGTTATGAAGCTCATATCCTATGTCCTGAGCGGACTATTCATCTTCGACATCCTCAATCTGTTAAGCAGATTTATATTAATCTTAAAGATTCAGATTCCAGTTTGGTTGCATCTTTATATTCTTTAAATCCTCGTGATGACGATGATGACGATGAGGGTGATGTTATTTCTCTTATTCACGTCGTTCGTGAATTTTCCGACTTATTCGAGCCCGTTTTAGGATTACCACCTAAGCGAGCAATTGAGTTCAGAATTAATCTTATTCCTGGAGCTCAACCTATCACTCGCCCTCCGTATCGTATGTCCAATAAAGAAAACGAGGAGATGCGTAAACAATTATCTGAATTGGAGACGAAGCAATTTATTCGCTCTAGTTTCTCGCCTTGGGGAGCTTCAGCTATTTTTGTGAAGAAATCCGATGGAACACTTAGGCTTTGCGTTGACTACCGCAAGCTTAATGATCTTACTATCAAAAATAAATATCCTTTACCTCGGATTGATAATCTATTCCATCAACTTACTAGTGCTAGAGTCTTTTCACAATTAGACTTAGCTACTGGATTTCATCAGCTTCGTATTGCAGAGGATAGCATTCCTTTAACATCGTTCCATACTCGTTATGGATCTTACGAATGGCTTGTTATGCCATTTGGTCTAACGAATGCTCCGGCTTATTTCGTTGACCTTATGAATCGAGTTTTCAAAGATTTTCTCGACCGGTTTGTTCTCATCTTTATTGACGATATTCTTGTGTATTCAAAAACCGAGGAGGAGCACGAAAAACATCTTCGGATTGTGTTGGAAACTCTTAGGAGTAATCAATTAAAGGCAAAATTTTCTAAGTGCCACTTTTGGCAATCTCGTGTGAAGTTTCTCGGTCATATTATTTCCGAATCCGGAATTTCTGTGGATCCTTCAAAGATTGAAGCGATTCAAGATTGGAAGAGACCGGAGAGTGTGACGGAGATTCGTAGTTTTCTTGGATTGGCGGGTTATTACCGCCGTTTTATCAAAGACTTTTCTAAGATTGTCATACCTCTCACTAGTTTGACGAAGAAAGGTGTTAAATGCATTTGATCGGACAAATGTGAAGCTTCTTTTCAGAGATTAAAAGAGCTTCTTTCTGATGCTCCTATTCTTGTTATTCCCGAGGGGAATCAGGATTTCGTTGTTTATACTGATGCTAGTCGCGTTGGTTTGGGTGCCGTTCTTATGCAAAGAGAACGTGTTATTGCTTATGCTTCTAGGCAATTGAAGCCTGCCGAGACTAGATATGCCACTCATGATTTAGAACTCGCGGCTATTGTTTTCGCTCTTCGGATTTGGCGTCATTATCTTTTAGGAGAGAAATTTTTTCTTTACACGGATCATAAGTCTTTGAAATATTTATTCTCTCAAAAGGAACTTAATTTGCGTCAGCAGCGTTGGCTCGAATTTCTTGCACCATATGATCTCGATATCCTTTATACTCCTGGAAAGGGAAATCGTGCTGCCGATGCACTTAGTCGCAAGCGACAAGCTGTTGTTTCTATGATGATATCCGAATGGAACGATCTCGAGATTTTATCCACTTGTGAAATTCGAGACCGTATTTTCGATTTATGTTCATCTCTTGTTTTATGTAGCATCGAGGCTCATCCTTCTCTTTTAGACCGCATTGTTGAAGCTCAAAGGCTAGATCCCGAATTGGCTCTTCTTGGCCAAAATATTAAGGATAAGATTGATATTGAAGGTTTGAAGGACTTTGATATCGATTCTCGTGGCGGCATTCGGAAATTTGGTAGACTTATCGTGCCAAATATTAGTGATCTTCGTAAAGATATTTTAGAAGATTCACATCGTTCTAAATTTACCATTCATCCCGGTAGTAGTAAAATGTACGCAGATATGAAGCGACTTTATTATTGGGAGGGAATGAAACTTGACATCGCTAACTTCGTTAAGCGTTGCATGACTTGTCAACTCGTTAAGGGCGAACATCAAAGGCCCGATGGGTTATTGCAACCTTTAGAAATTCCAATTTGGAAGTGGGACCAAATTTCCATGGATTTTATAGATGGCCTTCCCCGTTCTCGATCGGGTCATGATAGCTTATGGGAGATCGTTGATAGACTTACTAAATCCGCCCATTTTATTCCCGTTCGGTCTAACCGAACCGTTCCTCTTTTGGCCAAGCTCTTTATCAAAGAGATTGTTAAATTGCATGGAGTTCCTACTTCTATTGTTAGTGATCGTGGTCCATTGTTTACTAGTGGATTTTGGAAGAGTCTTCAAAAAGCTTTGGGAACGAAGCTCAATTTTAGCACCGCTTATCATCCTCAGTTCGATGGACAAACTAAGCGTGTGAATCAAACTCTTGAAGATCTTCTTCGTGCGTGTGTGCTTGATTTTGGGGGAAGTTGGGAAAATCATATTTCACTTGTTGAATTTTCCTATAATAACAGCTTCCAATCTAGTATTGGTATGGCACCTTTCGAGGTACTTTATGGAAGGCCATGCCGATCTCCTTCTTGTTGGCTTGAGGCCGGTGAGAAGCTGGTTTTAGGTCCAGATTTTATTCATGATTCCACAGAAAAGATTGATCTTATTCGACATAGGATGAAAGAAGCCCAGAGTAGACAAAAATCCTATGCCGATAACCGGAGAAGGAGGTTAGAATTTTCTGTGGGAGATCTTGTGTTCATTCGTGTTTCACCTATGAAAGGTGTTGTACGTTTCAGTCGATCGGGATTGGCGCCTCGATATATTGGGCCATTTCCTATCACTGAACGTATTGGTTCCATGGCTTATCGCCTTTTATTACCGGCTCAATTTTCTGCTATCCATGACGTGTTTCACGTTTCTCAACTTCGGAAATGTCTTCGAGATTCCGATTCTATTCTTGAGCCCGATGTTGTGGAAGAGATTGAAGTTTCGCCTAATTTAACTTATGAGCAACATCCTATTCGTATCATTGCTTCGAAGGTCAAACGACTTCGAAATAAAGATGTTCCGCTTGTTAAAGTTCAATGGTCTTCAAATCCTAAGGATTGTTCTTGGGAATCTAGAGAGTTCATCAAGCGAACACATCTGGACTTACTTTTCCGTGCTCTTTAAGGTGAACTTCTTATTTCAAATTTCTTTTGTGTTGAATATGCTTTTATGGTTGTTACTACATATCTTCTTCTTAAATATTGCGAGGACGCAATTTCTTTAAGGAGGGGAGTCTGTAACAACCCGCATATTTGTCGATTTTATATTTAAATATTTTATTTAAATATTTTATCAATACTCGGAATTTAGTCCGAAAAGCTACTTTTTGCATACGGTCGAATTAGGGCTCGGGACCACTCCCATTGAGTTCAAAATGCCGTTTGCGACCTTTTTGAGTATAAGCTTCGATATGTTTGGAGAAAGTTGATTTTTGCTACTTTTCACTTTGGGTTTGGGTTTGGATTCAGCCCTATGTTTGGACATATACTCAAAACTGAGCCACTCTTCCCCATTCACCCTCATTTTCTTCCTCTTTTCAGTTCTAAGGCAATAATGGTGGGAGAGATTGGAATTAAAACTCCAAAACCCTAGTTTTCTCTTTCAAATCAACTCTTGCTCCAAACTAATAGAAGAACTCATTGGTAAGCTTCTCTTCTTCTTCTCCAACTTATTCTCTTACCAATTTTAGAAATTCCTAAACCTAATTTTGGGAATGTTCTTGTTTTGAGCATAGATTCAAGCTCATTTGGGTTGTGTTGAAGAGAGGTTGATTCTCCATTTGCTTTCAAGCTTCTTCTTGTTTGATTTTGTAAAAAGGTGAGATTTTTATCTCACATCTATGCTTATATTTATCTTCGATTGTTAGGTATGAATTCCTAACATTTATTCGTGTGCATTTGCTTTTGGTTTGGATTGATTTGGTGAATATTCTAATTTTTAGTGTTTTGGGTTCAATCCTTTAAAAATCATAACTTTGATGTTTGAACATGTGTTTGGTGATGCATCGAGGAGCATATAGGGCCGGGTAGTTGATTAGCATAATCCCTTAGTGCCATTGCTCGAGAGAATGCAATTTGGTGGAGGTTGGACCTCAATTGGATGGACTGGGAGGGGACTGGCAACAAGTCCGGTCGACCGAGCACTGCAGCCGGCCGACCGACCTGCTGCCAAGTGCATAAGCACTCCCTTGTTTAAAGGTTCGGTCGACCGAGTACAATGTTCGGCCGACCGACATGTTTCCCGTGGAACTCTGAGAACAGGGTCTGGTCGACCGAGCTCTGTAGCCGGCCGACCGACCTGCTGCATTTTTGCATATTCCGCCCAGTTGTTTGAATTTCCAACTTTAATCGATTCGTGTTGTTTCCTATGTGTTGTTATCATTTTTTATGACTTTGATGACTCCTTTTTAGGGATTTTTGAATATCCATTTTGATGGATTCTTTATCGGTTTCGTTGGATTTTTATTCACATCTTCGTATGTGAATTTTAGTGATTGATTGTTCCTACAATCTTCTTTGTGTTTTGTCACTTTAAAAATATAAAGGTTTTCTATACTAGTAGTAAATATCAAAACTCTTTCCTCAAACGATTTCAATACTATTTTAATACCAAATTCGTTTATAAAACCGTTTTCAAATCTGTTGGTATATATAAACCTTTACCTCACTCGTATGAGAAATCTAATTAAACGACTTAGTAAAACAGGTGGTATGAAGCACTTGCGTTCACTTTGTCGGTTAATTCTTGGACTTGTTCGATTGAATCCCTTGTGACAATTTTATAGTGGAGATCTACAGTTTGTTCGTAAATATTTAAGTTAAGCAAGTGGTTATGGGACATGAAGCTAAACTCATATATTTACTAGCTTAGTGTAATTGACACTTCTCGTTGATCATGACGATCATCTTTGTGATTTAGACTAGCAATGTGCGATGTCTCTTTGTCTGCGAGGGAGACTAAACCCCGTTTTGTGGAGTTTCGACTCAATTTGGTGGGGTAGCAACCCATGGTCTTCGGGCCGTTTGTGGAGCTTCGGCTCAATTTGTGATGGTTAGCAACCATGGAATTAGCGTTCCGTTTGTGATACACGTGTTGGCGAGCTTTATGCTCCCGTTTGTGATAGGCCTTCCCCCCTTTGTGATTTCTGGATTTCTTGAGATGATTTCTAGAATTTGTGTTTCACCAATTTTCGTGATTTCCATCGATAAGCTATATCGATATTTGTGTATTGGTGAATTTGTGCGTCATTGACTTTTGTGATTTCTGGATTTCTTGAGATGATTTCTAGAATTTGTGTTTCACCAATTTTCATGATTTCCATCGATAAGCTATATCGATATTTGTGTATTGGTGTATTTGTGTGTCATTGACTTTTGTGATTGACATTGATATAATATGTCATTTATTGTGGTTTGGTGAACGAAATGAGGAGTATGACATTTCTTTGATTCTTGTGTAGATTTGGTGATATTGATTAATCTCTCGTTGATTGTCAATTACTTATATATATCACAGCTTGGCATTGTGATTATTATGTGTTTAGTCATATCTCTGATTCTATATCGTTTCATCTGATATTTATAGTTAGACTGATCCGTTTATTATTTTCTTATTAAATAATACTCGGGTCAGACCGAGATGTTACAGGTGCTTCTGCTTGACTTCTCCCCTGGGATTGATTTCTCTGACTTTTGGAAAACTACTTAAATTAGTAGTTTATTTTGTTATATACACTTGAGATATAGACTCATTGGTGTATTCTTTTGTATAGCACGTGTTGCTATTCTTTTGTATTATTGTGGATCTTTTTGACCACTACTCTGATATACACTTCCATGTGTTAATTAAATTCATATCTTCTTCCGCCTTTGTGATATGAATTATCTGTGTCTGATTTATGTTATGTTTATTTCTGTATTTGTTTTCCGAAGATATTATAGCCACTGTGTAGTAGCTTTGAGTTTGTGTCGGTATGTCGGATTTCCTCTTGATAAAGTATTGCATGTTATACTATCTGACATATCGATGCTCCCACAAAGCAATTATACGGATGGTCGCTCCTCAACAGCCTTATTCTTCGTGCTAGTCGACAGCATTCACCGTAATGTTCTTGGCTAGCGTGGGTATAGAGGTGGGGCGTCACATTTTATTTGCCCTGAATTAGTTACTGCATTTATCTAATTCCAATTTCGTAACCATATTTAATCCATTAACTGGCATTGCATTGACATTTAACTTATTAGCTTATATCAACACTATTGTCATTAATTGCAAATGGATTACCAAATTTAGTCACTACCCTAAATAACTAACGTAAATTAATCTCCATCAATTCCACTTATTTAACTTTCATTCAATTAATTAATGATTCCCTCAGTTAGCAATAACGTAGCATTTTCTTTATTTATATTGCAAATAATTCAAAATTCAATTCCTAATTCTTAATATCCTCTAAATTACAACTTCCAAACATGGTATTAATCATCATTTACGTACCTCTAATTATTTTAATTTACATTAACATAATAAATAAATTACCTTAAATGAAATCTATCCCCTAATTTATTATATGCAATAAATTTTGACCTTACAACAGTTTCAATAAATTATTTATATTTATTGCGATTGAATACCAAAATTTATTTAACACATCAAATAAACGAACAATCTATATTCATTGTCACCTATTTTCTTTTAAATTCAGTTATAAGTTTGTTACTTACCAACTAGGTTATAATAACACTAATTTTTTTTATTCCACTGCTATATATGATATATTTGCATCACATACTTAAATTTTTCAATTTCATCTTAATTCCAATTCACGGTAGTATAATTTCTTACTATAAACCCATTTATAATTTGCATACCAATTAATTAGTTTCAACTAAATAGATTGATTCAATTCAACTCTTTTATTAAGTCTATATAAATCAATATACTATTTCATTGGTAAATGTTTATTTCAATTATTCCTTTATTACTTACAAATCTTATTTCATTCATGAATGCCATCATCTATCAATTATTACATAATTTCATTAATTTACATTCAGTTACAACTAAATTAATACACTGATTTCATTTGTAAATTAAATGCTTACAATTTATAAGCTTTCATTCCAAACAATATTTCAATTTCTACCGGACATTGATTTAATTCAATTTTCTATTTAATATTATCAATTCATTAACTAAATTCACTACTTACCTTTGTTCTCTTATATTTAACTCTTAGCCTAGTATAACAATTTACATCACTTCAATTTGTTCGTCATTTTGTTTCAACTGTAAATACTTAGCCTTATATTTCCACGGTTTCATTTCATTCTTAGCATTTGCTTCATTATTAATTATAAAATTTTTATTTCTTTTAAATTAAATTTACGTAAATCTTATTAAAATGGCAAATTTAATTAACGAAAATTACGGGTCGTTACACTCTCCCCCACTCAAAACTTTTCGTCCCCGAAAAGGAAAAAGAAGGGAAAAGAAGAATTAAGAAATCAATATCATATTAAATATTAAATTTATAAACAAATAAATTTACAAAATTAATTTAGATAAAATATACTAATTTATAATCATTAAAAAAATTATACTCAAACTAATAAAGTTTGGAAAACATTTTCAAAATATTTTCTATGTCCAAAATTTACGGAAAATTTTGGCAGAGTCTCCTTTGTACGGGGAGGCTCGGAAGAAAATATAATATCAAATTTATCAAAATATCACATATAATATCCGAAATATAATATCCCAACATGGGAAAATATATAAAATAGCGCTATAAACCGTAATCTGAAACGTACTTATTTGTCGGGCAATTTACGCTTAATTTATGGAACCAAAAGCAGTAGCAATTGCTTCCATAACCAGCATTTCACTTATAAAATCCAAAGGGTTAACAATTTATATAAAGTGAAATATTTAAGTGGTTTCAATCACTAACAATAAATCAATACAACAACCATGAATTTCAACAAACAACATACACAACCAATACAAAGCAACCATTCAATCAAACAAAAAATAGTTGTTCGGGTTCAAAACTTTTAAATTGTACGGAATGAAGAATAAACTACTGGCGCATCATTTACTCAACAGTCTTAGATAAAACTAAATAGATTATTCATTTATCCTAATCCAATTTTAAAGTATCCTTGCCCAAACAACCATCAACTAAACAACAACAAATCCAAACAACAATCAACTTAACTTATTATTAATTTCCTTTCATATCTTTGTTGTTTGATTTTCTTTTTATTTATACAGTGATTTATCTTTCAAATTTACATTTACTCATTAAATGTTTGCTTCATTTATTTTTACTTATTACTTACAATTATTCAGTTCCACTAACTCAGGTCATGCCGGTTCCTTTTATTTCGTTATAATTATTCATTCATTTATTATAGCATGACCTCTTTTATTTACATTCATTTGTCAATAGTATTCATGTCCCATTCAATTCTTAGCATTTCCATTTTGTTTACTTAAGTTTATAATCATCTATTTGTAATACTTACCTTTTATTATATTTACTAATAGTAAAATTTCAATTATAACTTAACTTATCCTGATATCATCACTTCTTATGAATAAAAGCGATTTTTTGAACACCTTCATTACATACTTTTACTTGTATAATTTCCATTACATTTTCTTATTAAACATTTCAACTTTTAAATATTTGGTAAGTTATATATATGTTTTTAAGAATGTAATTAAAATCATACAAGTTTCTCTTATTTCTTTAATAAATTTACTGTTCAATAATAATCCTTTATTTCATAGGTTACAATTTTAAATTTCATTTAATACCATTAATAACCTAGCATTAAACCTCTTATTTCATTTAGGGTTTCAATTATTAATTACTTAGATTCCATTTCACTAGAATAATTGAAACTTTTTATTGTAGAAACTTAAGAACTAAATACCCGGTTAAATTTCAAATTATTTTAAAAATAATAGGTAAATATATATACTTACAACTTATAAACCCAATTATATTTAAAACAAGTTAAAAATTCACTTTTGTTTATCAAAATAAATCTGTAGTAAAACTACCACAGTGGCCTTCCCACTTCGAAACTCGAAAATGAAAGTCGATGATGCGTGCACTCATCACCGAAATTATTTTCTAGCGACAGAGAGGGGAGTACATAACTTATTTCTTTTCAAAATTTCTTTTCAAATAATTCTTTCAAATTATATTGAAATATTTATATCAGAAAATACTTCTAATAGTATTATTATTATATTCCAAAATCAATTGAAAGAATTTCCAAAACCCCGGAACTTAAGTTCTAAATTTCCAATTTTATTTTCCATCTAATTTCATCTATTATTTATAAATTTTATCACCTAACAACCAATATATTGCAACCAAATATATATCTTATTAAAAAAAAACTTTATTTTATGTATAGAAAATATAATAGGCAAAATTATTTCATTCACCTATATGAAAACAAACATTATGTCGGTCTGTACTATTAAGTGTTTAGAAATCCCTATTAATGTCACAACGTCCCATGCATCAACCGGAATTTATAAATACAAAACGGAACAGATTAACGCAATATTAAAACCCTTTTATAACACTATCAAATATGCTCTCTCATATATATACACTCAGCGACTCCCATAGGGTGTTTCTACCCTGTTGATAAAGAGTCAGACCCCACAAAGCAAAGGTTTATCGCTAAACCAAAGCTCTGATACCATATGTAACATCCCGCCTTTTCACACGCTTTAAATCGACACACATGCCAATTCAAACCGTACGGAAGGGCGGATTGTTATGGGGTAAATAAGAAAAACGAGAAAGAATAAAACAAAACAGAATCTCACAGCGGAAGGATAAAATATAATAATAAATATATAGTACATAAAACTGTTTACAATTATTTGATTCTTC
This sequence comes from Allium cepa, assembly GCA_030765085.1. Lineage (NCBI taxonomy): Eukaryota > Viridiplantae > Streptophyta > Magnoliopsida > Asparagales > Amaryllidaceae > Allium > Allium cepa. The sequence continues at coordinate 724,052,701 of CM060932.1, read as the reverse complement.
TTTATACAATAAATATCAGAGTTCACATACCAATAATATTAATGCAGCGGAATATAGTGTAGTGGAACCATATAATATATAATAATAATAGTAATGAAATCTTCGTCTTCTTCCTCCAGAAAAATCTTCAAATCCTGAAACGCTCGGACTGACCCGAGCGAATTGAAAAGACAAAACACTCGAGTCAGAACTAATAGATCTTATGTAAGTTAAATTAACAGAAATGAATATGAGTGCAGTAACTCAAGAGATGCTCGGGATTTACATCTCCTAAGGATCCGTTAAACTATTTACTATGTAGTATATTGCGCTATTATAATAGTGTCTAATTGTAAAATAAACTTACTTTTAAATAGCGTTAAGGGGTTATCCATATAGCCCTTAACACAAATAATGCCAATAGTCTATACAGTGCCTGCATATCTCTTGATCGGGAGACTACGAGAAGACACTCCATAGGTACGACACAAATAGAAACTCGTACAAGGCGCGACAGGGTAGGTGACATGGCACAACTAGGCAATGCCAGGGTAGATATACCAATTACGCTTCCGGATCGGTGGTAACGCATAGCACGCAGCTACCGCCCACCTCGAACAAACTCCCCCAAATCAAAGAAATCAAAAATGAAGGTGGCCACCGAATCAATCCAAAGTATAATATCGAAGGGAAGTGTCCGATCAGAGGTGCTACCTCATTAACCCGTCGATCGCTCCTATTTTAGCCACCTTATGCCAACTCAAGGGAGTTGGGTCCACGTATTTACCTTACAGGAAACGCCGCCACCAACCTACTTCATTCTGGTATCTCCACCGCATACACGGTTGTTAAAGTGGTTTTCGGAGTTGGCAGAGAGTATGATAACTTTCGATCCCGGTCTCTTCAACAACCAAACATTATTATAACACCGCGGTCTTTAAAATAGTTTATACTTTAAAACCAAAAAATAATTATCCATTTCAAAACCCATAAATACGATATTATTTCCATTTCCAAAACAACTCATTTTGATATTATTTTTATAAAACCCAAATAAATAATATCATTTTATTTCAAATATATTTCTTTTCCAAAATCATACAGCTTTAAAAATTTTAAAATTTGGAAACTGGACATTTGAATTATAACTTTCAAAACATAATACTTCAAAATTCATAGCTTTAAAACCATAACTTTCAAAACTTAAATGGTTTGGATATTCAGCAGTATATAAAATAAAACAGTTGAATTTAAAATTTCTTTATAAAGTAAATAATTTCCATGCCTTTACAATTTTATTTACTTTAAATTCAGTCTAAACCCATAACCTTTAGATTCACTTTCAGTTTGAATAAAAACACTTCGATTTCAATATTTTCAAACTTTGAGTATTTAATAAATTTCAAAACTAAGGTTGGGAATTTCTATTCAACAATTCATTGTCCTATTATTTAGTTTTGAAACGTTTACATAATAGATCCATAACCATTTAAAATAAATCCCAATACTAACACTAAATATTTCCTTCCATTTATTTATACTAGAATTATTCATTTAATTTATCTTGAATAAAAATCCAGTTATAAATATCATACCTTTAAAATTTCCAAGATTAATAAGTTTACACCAACTTTTGGAGTTTAATTTTTAAATAAGCCCAATTCTAAATAAATTTCCAATTCAATTTCCAATCTTAATTGATTTGAACTATTTAAAACTCTATATATATATATATACACACACACAATATCTTAAACCTGTACTTAATCATAAATATAAATTATCAAACTCCATTTTTCAACTTATTTATTTCCATTTAATAAATTCATACATAGCTTAAATTCAATAATTTAACTATATATGTATATGTAAAATAAGATTTTATATAAGATCAAAATTAATATTTATTAAACCGCATCCTATCCAAACCATATAAATCATTTCAAAAATAATTTTATATATATATCGCGGTGCCTGTATATAATTTTCTATCCTATGGTCAAGTGATACGGATATTTATCATTTCAATTCACAAATTTAAAAATAAAAAAAATGCGGTTGTATATCGTTTCAAACCGTAATCTCGAATGAAATGAGAATGCATAATAACTTGCAGTTTATCTAAAATGGAACACATCATCCATTCACCCAATATCAATCATCAACCAATCTTATTTCAATCATCATCAATTTAAACAAACATCAATAGAGCATATAAAACATATCAGGTATCAACGAACAGTTTATATTCAAAATAAATAAATAAATAACTGTTTAACTAGCAATTTATATGCAAAACAAATAAACTTTAACTGTTAATTTATATGCAATAATAAAATTAATTAATAGTTAAATTAAATAAATGCGATTTAACTGAGATGATGAAAAAAAAAATGCAAAACAGTCATAAACAAATTTCTACTCATATCTTAAATCAATTTAACAAACATAAGAAAACTTAGAAGTTGTGAGTGGGTTAAAACACTCACCTTTTGAATTTAAATTGAATCTAAATTCAATTTAAACCCAAAAATTTGACAGTCTCCAAATCCGCCCAAACCAACGCCAAAATGTTTGGAATTCCGATACCATCCCAACAAAAAAAAAACCGCGCGTGAATCGAGCTCGTACGCAAAACTTATGAAAATTTGAAAATTGGAAAATTCTGGTCCTGTGTCGACTTCGGGTTCGACTTCGGTGCGCCGCCTCAAATCCCCGGTGCTTGCTTGGAGTTTTTGCCAAAACGTCCCGGAGCAACCCGAGTCATTTTCTTCCTGACCCGAAGTAGATACGGCATTTTTGCCTCTGAAACTCGAAGCGTGACTCGAAGTGGCTGCAGATCTGAATTTTTTTTTTTGAAATTGAAATTAATTTTTGGAATTTGGGAATTAGATTTTTTTTTCGCCATTGGAATGAGGAGTTGAGAAGGAGACATACGTATAGACAAATGAAAATAAGGAGTGGCTAGGGTTTATAACGGGTAATATATAGACAAGGCTGAAAAATAATAGATGGATCAGATTGGTATACGCGCTGAACGCTAAATGGCCCGAAAAGCCCGTTTCTTCTCTGGAACGAAATTTGGTCAACCTATATATCAAAATATATGTTTAAAAATATTTTAAACGCAATGGAAAAGGTTTCAGGTTCAAATTATGTCGTATGCAAAGTTATGCTAAAATCAATATTTTCAAATCGATTTCAATTGATTTCAATTGCATAAATTTCAAGGCTTTTCGAGTCGGTACGATCAAACGACAAGTCCGATCGTTATGAAACTTGAAACACTATTATAATTCACCGTTACGGATTCCATGAAATTTGTTTCGTTGAAATCCGAGTCAGTGGCCAAAATGGCTATTTTTCCATTAATTAAATAAATTTAAAATAAATTAATTAAATCAAATTTCGCGTTAAGATTATGAAATTTGAAATCTTTATCACTTTATAATTATCAAACATTTGCAATGATTTAACAATTTTTAAATGTAAATTTATTAAAGATTAATCAATATAAATCTTCAATTTCATAAAATTCAAATAAATAAATAAATCTTGATTTACAATCTTTTCATTTACCAATAGTCATATTATAAATGGAATTTACATTACCTTCAATTATTAATTATTATCAATTTAGATCTTAACATTTGTTTCATAAATTTTATTTGCCCTGAATTAGTTACTGCATTTATCTAATTCCAATTTCGTAACCACATTCAATCCATTAACTGGCATTGCATTGACATTTAACTTATTAGCTTATATCAACACTATTGTCATTAATTGCAAATGGATTACCAAATTTAGTCACTACCCTAAATAACTAACGTAAATTATTCTCCATTAATTCCACTGATGTAACTTTCATTCAATTAATTAATGATTCCCTCAGTTAGCAATAATGTAACATTTTCTTTATTTGTATTGCAAATAATTCAAAATTCAATTCCTAATTCTTAATATCCTCTAAATTACAACTTCCAAACATGGTATTAATCATCATTTACGTGCCTCTAATTATTTTAATTTACATTAACATAATAAATAAATTACCTTAAATGAAATCTGTCCCCTAATTTATTATATGCAATAAATTTTGACCTTACAACAGTTTCAATAAATTATTTATATTTATTGCGATTGAATACCAAAATTTATTTAAGACATCAAATAAATGAACAATCTATATTCATTGTCACCTATTTTCTTTTAAATTCAGTTATAAGTTTGTTACTTACCAACTAGGTTATAATAACACTAATTTTTTTTTATTCCACTGCTATATATGATATATTTGCATCACATGCTTGAATTTTTCAATTTCATCTTAATTCCAATTCACGGTAGTATAATTTCTTACTATAAACCCATTTATAATTTGCATACCAATTAATTAGTTTCAACTAAATAGATTGATTCAATTCAACTCTTTTATTAAGTCTATATAAATCAATATACTATTTCATTGGTAAATGTTTATTTCAATTATTCCTTTATTACTTACAAATCTTATTTCATTCATGAATGCCATCATCTATCAATTATTGCATAATTTCATTAATTTACATTCAGTTACAACTAAATTAATACACTGATTTCATTTGTAAATTAAATGCTTACAATTTATAAGCTTTCATTCCAAACAATATTTCAATTTCTACCGGACATTGATTTAATTCAATTTACTATTTAATATTATCAACTCATTAACTAAATTCACTACTTACCTTTGTTCTCTTATATGCAACTCTTAGCCTAGTATAACAATTTACATCACTTTAATTTGTTCGTCATTTTGTTTCAACTGTAAATACTTAGCCTTATATTTCCATGGTTTCATTTAATTCTTTGCATTTGCTTCATTATTAATTATAAAATATTTATTTCATTTAAATTAAATTTATGTAAATCTTATTAAAATGACAAATTTAATTAACGAAAATTACGGATCGTTACATAAAATTAGTATCTCAGTAATAAAAAATCAGTTAATTATCCAATTATCAGATGACCAAAATCCAGGTTATCACACGTTATATTCTTCAAAACAAATTGATATCCATGGTAAAAAGTGCTCTGAATAGATTTCTATGGCATGGTGATCCATTTTCCAAAAAGCTCATTCCAATATGTTTTGAGAAGATTAAGTTGCCTAAGAATAAGGGGTTCTTGGTATAACAAATTTTGAAACTATGGAATATTGCAGCTATCTCAGTATATTTTGATAAAATTCTATCAAATATGGAAGATCTTCGGACATAGTGGGTAACAAAAAACCTTATCAAAGATAAAGACTTTTGTACAATGAATATTCCTAATGTAGTTAGGTGGAGTTGGCATAATATACTAAAGCTCAGAACTACTTTCCTACCAATGATATAGTGTAATCCGTTAGAGAATAATGATCTACTTTTTTGGTCAACACCTTGGGCAAGTACTGGTATAACTATTCAAGAACTTATACCATACTCTTTAAAATTATAGACTGGAATTTCTTTAAAGGCAAAAGTCTTTTCTTATATTGCTGAAGGATTAATTATCCTACCTTATTGTTGTTCTAGTCATGTTAGAAAGTTATGGAAAAATTTATCTTCTCCGACACTACCATCTACCAAGCTAAAGGTACTCTAGACATGTAAAGGAAAGAAACACACAATTTCTCTGGTTTATAAAGCCCTTTTAGAAAATAATAATATTGAAAACTTTCAATGGGCATCAAGAATATGGATGGAAAATTCTCCTACAAAGGAAAATCTACCGCTGTGGAAAATAATGGCCAATGCAGTTAATACAAAATAGAAACTAGCTTGATTGGGAGTAATAAATAATTTGAAGACTGTGTACTATGTAATAATCACCCTGAACAAATACACATTTATTCTTTGAGTGCAATTATACATATGAAATCTTGTGCAAGCTTCTAGCTAATGGTAATTTTCACAAACCAGGAAAAAGTTCCAGCATTGAGTGGTTTAATATATACAAGGCAAAAAGATGGAGAACACCAAACACTAAAATTCTTTTGATTATATTGAAGACTTTTACTTATGAGATATGGAATGAAAGAAATAATAGAATTTTTGAATTGAAGAAGGAAACTGGAGCTTCAATATATAGTAGAATAAACAAGAAGATTTTAATAAGATTAAGAAGGCTGAAATGATTTTATGAGTTGAGATTGGTTTTGAGGTAATTTGTTCATAAAATAGATGTACTGTTATATTGTGCAATAGGTCATTGTATTAAGAAGGAAATTTAAAAAGTTTATATGTATCTGTAACTGGATTGTAATTGTTTAGTTGGAATGGAGATGGGCAGGGCTCCTTTAGCCCATTGCTTTTCAAAAAAACCAAATGCCGGGTTTCAATTTAAATCATTTAATATATATAACCATATCTTTTATATATCAAATCATATTTAAGAGTAAAATTTAATATTATTTATCAAAACAAATGTGTAGTAAACTACTACAATAGCCTTCCCACTTTGAAACTCGAAAATGAATGTCGATGATGAGTGCACTCATCACCGAAATTATTTTCCAGCGACAGAGAAGGGAGTATAGAACTTATTCCTTTCTAAAATTTCTTTAAAATAATTCTTTCAAATCATTTTGAAATATTTATATCAGAAATTACTTCTAAATAATAATATTGTTATATTCCCATAATCTTTCAAAAGAAATTTTCAAAAACCTTGGAACTTAAGTTCTAAAATTTCTATATTTATTATCATTTTATTTGTAAATTTTTTTTACAACCAATATTTATAAATTTCACTATCTAACAAAAAATATATTACAACCAATTATATCATTTATAAAATTTATGATTTTATATACAAAAATATAATAGGCAAAATTATTTCATTTACCTATATTTCAAAACAAATATTGTGTCGGTCTGTCCTATTAGGTGTTTACAAATCTCTATCGATGTCATAGCGTCCTATGCATCAACCAGAATTTATAAATACGAAACAAAACAAATCAACACAATATAAAAACCTTTTATAACACTAACAAATATGCTCTCTCATATATATACACTCAATGACTCATTCTAGTGTATTTCTACCCTAGTTAATACGAGTCAGACCCCACAAAGCTAAGGTAACGCTAAACCAAAGCTCTAATAACAACTATAACATCCCGCCTTTTTGTACGTTATAGGCAGACACACGTGCCGACTCAAACCATACAGAAGGACGAATTGTTATTCGGGTGAATAGGAAAGCAGAGAAAGAAGAAAAACAAAGCAGAATCTTGCAACGGAATGACAAAAAATATAATAATCAAATAAACAGTTCATAAGCCGTTTTACAAAACATTTGATTATACTTATACAACATAGATCAGAGTTACACATACCAGAGAATAATAAATAATGTAGTGGAATACATAAGGCAGTGAAATATAATAAATAATAATAATAATACAATCTTAGTCTTCGTCCTCCAGATATAAGGTCTTTAAATCCTGAAATGCTCAGGCTGACCCGAGTGAATTGAAAAGACAAAATACTCGATTCAGAACTAAAAGATCTCATGTAAGTTAAATCAACGGTAAAATATGAGTGGAATGACATTAGAGATGTTTACGGGATTTTTCATCTCCTATCCAGTGTCTAACGTGAGTGCAGTAACTTAAGAGATGTTCGGGATTCACATCTCCTAAGGATCCATTAAATTATCTACTATGTAGCACAGTACACTATTATAATATGTCTATAGTAAAGTAAACTATTAAATAGCATTGAGGCGTTACCCATATCCCCCTTAACACATTTTTATATATTCCCATAGTCTATGCAGTACCGTAATTCCTCCGTAAACTGGAGGGCTATTAGAGGGCACTCCATAGGTATGGTACAAAACAAACTCGTAGAAGGCGCGCTAGGGAATGTGAACATGGCATACGAGGAAATGCAAGGGTAGATATACCATTTGCGGATCCGGGCCGGTGGTAACGCATAACAGCTACTACCGCCCACCTCGGAACACACTCCCAAATCAAAATCGAAGGGTGGCCACCAAAACAATCGCAAATCAAAATACAATATCGAAGAAGTGTGCCCGATCAAAGGAATGACCTCACTTGGCCCAACATGATTCGTTTTTTTAGTCACATCTAAGCTGACTCATGGTAGTCACGGTCACGTCATACCTCATACAGATATCATTCACCAAACCATCCAACTTCGTTTTTGGAATCTCTACCAGGTACACAGTTGTTAAAGTGGTTTTCGGTATTGGCAAAGAGTATGACAATAACCGATCCCGGTCTTTTTGACAACCCTTCGCTTATTTCACACCGGATGGTTCTTTTACATTTCGAAAGTCAATTCACAATTGATGTCAAAAATATCATATTCTCAAAACCATAATACTTTCTAAATAATAATTACTTCCAAATCATATTCACTTTGAAATCATAGTTTGGAATTATATTTCCTTTTAAAAAGTCATAATTTCTTCCATAGTCGTATTTCCGTAATAGGGTAAAACCTTACTTCAAAATCAACGTTTTCAATTTATTCGCTATTAAAACAAAGCATTGAATTTAAACACTTCCACTTTACTTAGTCTGGAAATTTAGAAATAGTCTAAATAATTGTAAATAGTTAAAATAGTTATAAATAGTTTACTTATAGGTTAAATAAACTTTTAAACTGATTTTAGATGGTTAAATGGATTTAAATTAGATTAAATATATTTAAAATAGATTAAATAGCTTTAAGATAGATTAATTATATTTAAATAAATTAAAATGGTTTAAAATAAATTAAAATAATTTTCCATAGTTAATATTAGTTAAATAGTTTAATAAATTTGAAAAATCTGAATAATTAGAATTAAAAATAATATATTCTTTTAAAATAGTTTATATTAAAATATAATTTTGGAATTTATATCCAATTAAACTATTGATTTCATATCAGCACATTTAGACCAATTTAAATTTCCAAATCAACAAATTAAATTTCTCATTTCTACATAAATTTGATTTCCCAAAAATAATTCAATTTATATAAATCAAATATTACTTCAAAGTATCATTTAATTCCATTCAAAAATTAAGGATTTTAAAATCATTTAATTTAACCAATCCGGTGTCCATGTATAATTCTCTACCTAGGGTCAAGTGAAATGGATATTTATCATTTTAACCCGCAATTTAAAATTTTACGGTTATATATTATTTCAAACCTCAATCCCGAATAAATATAAAAATTCATAAAATCTCCCCAGTCTATCATTTCAACCCATAACGTTTTTGAAATAATAATAATTAAAGGAACTTATAGAATGATAACAGTATATGTATATATATATATATATATATATATATATATATAAATTAACATAACATCCAATCATCCAATATCGACAATCAACATCCACCATAATTATCATCCAAATCAACCAAATAAATATCAGCAATTAACTAATTTACAATAATAGGTATTCAAGTGGCAATTTAATTTCAAAAATGAATTAAATAAAAATTTAATCTGAAAGGATACAAATTAACAGGGATACCAAACGGTCATAAATAATTTCCTAATCGCATCATAAATTAATTTAATAAACATAAGAAATTTTAGAAGTTTTGAGTGGGTTAAAAAACACACCTTTTAAATTTAAATTGAATTTAAATCCAATTTAACCCAAAATTCAAACGATCTCAGAATTCGTCTGAATCAGCATCTAAATGTTAAAAATTTTGATTTGATCCCAGCGGAGAAAATCATACTTGAAAGGACCTCGTATGTGAAAGTTATCGTCATTAGAAGTTCAACCATTTTAAAATTTAAAATAAATAGAAGAAAAAATAAAATAAACAACACACGTCATCACCTTCCAATACTCAGAACCCTAAAAATCGAACACAGCAACCAAGCTCAAATCGCACAAACCCTAGTGCAACCGCCACTCATCGCCACGTTTCCTACGCCGATGCTGCCACCGCGGCTATCAAGACTTCACCGTCGAACCTCCCCAAGGCCCGAACCCCCTTTGCGACCACCATCGGCCATGAAATCGACGCGAAATTACCCCAGCCGTCGTTATAACCCAAACCCTAAACTGAAATATCCCTCGATCTAGCCACTGGAACGAAAAACAAGCTATGCCGATGGACAACACACGGCACTGTCCACATGATGGTATCATCAATTTGATCGAGCTTATGGAGGTCGAGAATAGTTCTTCAATTTCTGGATGAACAACAATTCAAATTGAAAAACAAATTACAAATCTGGGATGCGCTCATCGAGAGCTTCAAATCGATATATAATTCGATATAGTTTGAGTTTTTGATTTGAAATTTGATTTGGAATTGAACCGGAATTTGTTTATCTGCAATTGGAATGAGGAGTTTAGAAGAAGATGTACATAAAGACAAATGAGAAAGAGGAGTGGCTAGGGTTTATAACGAGCTATTTATAGACAAAGCTGAAAACAGAAAGAATGGACTAGATTGATTAAACGATACAGGAGCCAAAAGGCCCGTCTCGACTTTGCAATACAAATGGGTCAACCCATATATTAAAATAGATGTTTTCAAAAAATTTAAAACCAATGGAACAGGTTTCAAGTCCTAATTCTATTGTATGAAGAAGTTATGCTAAAACAAACTTATTTCAAATTGATTTCAATTGATTTCAATTAAATTGTTTTCCAGTCGTTACGAGCCCGTACGATCAAGTGACAAGTCCGATCATTACAAAACTTGAAATTTTACAATAATTCACCATTACGGATCCGATGAAACTGGTTTCATCAAAATCCGAGACAGTGGCCAAAATGGCTATATTTTAGTTAATTAAACAAATTAATATTAAATTAATTAAGTCCCTTTTTAATTCAAATTTAATAAATTTTCCATTTTTGTCCCTTTGGATTTACTTAGTAATTTATAACTCTTTATAACAAATTTCCATATAAATTAATGTTGCATATTTCACCAATTACAAAGTTTTAAATTTCAATTTCAATAAAATTAGCAATTATAAATTAAATTTCCAATAGTTCAATTTAACTTGCTTTTCATTTACTATTCAATCAGTTTCATCTTATGCTACAATTAACATTGTTAGCACCAAAATTGGTCACTAACACCCTTAGAAAGATTGTGTAGAGAGATTAATGAAGAAAGTAAATTAAAACGGCGAACATAATGTAAATTCAAATGTAGAAAGTAAGAACACCAAATTTATAGTGGTTCGGCGTAGTAGCCTACATCCACTCTGAAGTTGATCTTTATTCTTCTCATTGATGCTTGGTTACAAATACAATGCGCTTCTATGTACTTGAATACAGTTGCATGATACAAAGAAATAAGGTCTGGAATGAGTCTTGAAAATGGAAGAGTTTCCCTAGTGTTCTCTAAAATCTCCCCCTTTTTTCTGTGTCCCTGCCCCTCTATTTATAGACAAAGGTGGGTTGGACTCCCCTGGTGGGCCTGGTAGCTGAATATCCTGGTCCAAATGGAGTGGTCTCTACGTGCCGAACCAGAGAGGCTGGATGATCAAATGTCGAACGTCCAAATGCCGAACGGACTCCTCTATGCCGAACGTACCTCTCTATGCCGAACGATCTCCTTTAACCGAACGAGATGAGGTTGTACACATTGAATGTCGTAAGCGGCACTTGTGTCAAACGATACTAGAAGATTAATCAGTAACTCGGCCGAACAAAATGAGGCCGAATGCTCTAAGTGCCGGACACATCCTAATGCCGAACATGGTGCGGATGCCGAAGGATACAGAATGTCAGATGATCCTACCATGTCGAACGCCCAGCGATGCCGGACGTCACTTGTAGGCCGAACGTTCATGGATGTCGAACGTTTCTTGATGCCGGATGCTCCTAGATGTCAAGCGTTGTCCCATGCCGAGCGGTCTTAACATGCCTAACGTTCATTGATGCCGAACGTTCCATAGACGCCGAATGAGCTTGGACGCCGAGTGCTTCTTGGATGCTAGTCGTATCGTGATGCCGAACGATGGGGAGGCCGAGTCCTAAGTTGCCTGACCAGTACCCCAGGAAACACTTGCCTCCCAAAGTGTACTACGCGACCGAACTTGATACGCTTTGAATTACATATCCTTCATGCTCCACTCCGAACCTTGGTTAAATATTCTTGGAGATGCCTTCTTGAGAATATCAGTGATGAAGGTGTGTTCCGAATGTGGTGTAAATGTCGAACGATGCATTCGAAGCCGAACACTCCTCGTGTGCCGAGCGGCTTTGTGCGCCGAAGCCGAACGTTGCGACTTTGACCGGTTCCACCGACAATAGCCTCTACGACTTCTTCTTCCTCCCTATAAAGTCCGGGTCCTCCCACTTTCTTCTCTTTTCACATTTTTTACCACTGCCGCTTTGTACTTGCTGAACATTCCAATCAACAACCTTCAATGATTCATCAGTCCCTTCCAAACTTCGGTCTACTAATTAGGTATTTTCTTCTCTATCTGATTCCTCTCCATGATTAAACAGAAATTAGAGCCGTGGTCGAAAAGTTTCGTGGATTCAAACTGAATGTTGGTATGATTAGAGACGAGCTTGGTACGAATCTGTTGGAAGATGTGTGGCGGTTTGGCATAGTTCCTTGCGCCGAACAAGATTGGAGGAAGAAAGACTAGAGGAGGAGCAGGAGATAGTTGGGATGAGGAGGAGCAGGAGAAAGTTGGGATGATGAGGACCAGGAGATAGTTGGGGTGCCAAACGGCATGGCCTGGCGTGACTTGCCGAACGATCGGCCCCCGTCGCTCTGTGTGGATGGTGGAAGAGAGGAAAGGATTAAGGGTGGAGTGTTGAGCGTTGGAGCTCGGCATAATTCTAGTTTGGTGTGACTCACCACATGCCGAACGGTGGGATGGAAGGTTTGGGAGGAAGCACGAGTTAGCGGGGAGGATGCTGAGTGTTGTCTCGGCCGAATGGAATTTTGGCCGACCGACACTTTGCCGAGCGCTAACTAATTCGAACGGTGTCTAGGCCGACCGAGAGCTTGGCCGAACGATCATAGATGCCGAACCATGTTAAGGCCGAACAACATAAATGCCGAACCATATAAGGCCGAACAAACAATTGCCTTGCCTAATCTCATAACATAACAAGGACAGGAACTCCATCATACTAGCATATCGAACCGGTCTGAACTGACAACTTCCTAATTTCAGTAGACATAAACTTGAACTCAAGTCGAAATAACCGAATAACTTCTTCTAACGTTTTCTGAATTCGAAACCGTAATCACCGTAAGACAGCCTTTTGGAGACGGTCAGCGATGACGGTCTTCGAAGTCGACGATTCGTAACTTAGTTTTATATCAGTAACCGTGTGACTTTCAATTTTTTAATGCTTACACATGATGGATCGCACTAGTTCATACACCACGTGGGTGGAATGCTCGCGTTGTTAATTCTAACGTTGAACATTTTTCAAGTATAGTTCTCACAGGTGCTTCCGTCAAACTCAATATTTATCAGAGATGTCTAAGAGATCTAGCTCCGCTATGCTTTCTGACAGACCCGGGCCGTCTTCTAAAAAAGGGGTTGTAGATTTTCCTAACCCGTCGACTTCCCTCGCTCATGATTTAGCTCCTGATGCCCTGGAGGCATCGATTCTTTTGGATAATATTCACAGGTTTCGAAGATTAACAAAGTCGCGCTCCGGCGAATATGCTCTATCCACGGAATCCCTTTCACCGACGTGTTGGTTCCGTCGGGGCATGATCGCCTACACTTGCCCCTAGTTAGATATACCACCTGTAATAAGTTTATGTGCTGGGTGGGCAGCGTGCCTCCGTTCAATTTATTTCTTCAGGACGTGTTGTAATACATGGACATCGCCCCTTCGCAGCTGCACCCGAATGGCCACGCATTCATCTATGGCACATACCTTCTCTTCATGACCATCTTTTCCAGGCCTCCAAATCCCTGCGACATCAGATATATTTGTATGATCAAGAGACGGAGAGATAGCCCCTTTTTGTGTTCCTCGAACCGCACCACAAATGCCAAATTTTAACCAGGGCGTGGAGCAAATTTGCCATGTACAAACAGGAATGGTTCTATGTGCGTTGCCCTCTGGTTTCACGAGGAGATGGGTTGAAGGAAGTAAGTCTTTCTCCTGGAACGATGCTCATGTTTCGATCGAGGCTATGCCTTTTCTAATTCTTGATTCGTCTTTTCAGGTGTCAATCCACGTCCCGACTGCAACGGGTATTCTTAGGCTGTTGAAGCTATTAGAGCTCTTCCCGCCGAAGAACGAGACATCCGAACTCTTATCTCAAATGAGTCACTATCGAGGTTTGGGTTGTTAGCAGAAGGTCGTCGGGTAAGTCTTCCCGAAGGCGTTACTGTACCCAGGCCAGTCTCCGGTAAAGGGAAAAAATTAGCTGAATCGTCAGCACGCCACACCCCTGAGGTACAAGAAGAGGGGGACATCAAGGAGGGTGAAACACCCGAAGCACAAGGTGAGAATTTGGGTCCAGCCCAAGATCCTATAGTTGAAGTGCACGATATCAAAATGTCATCTTCTCCTTCATAGAGGAAAAAGGGATTGACGTACAAAATCAGAAAGGAGAAGGTTGGCGGAACTTCGAAGGTTACGCTTATCTCGACGGAAAAAGAGGCTTCTTCACAGCACGTAGAGAGTTCTTTAAAAGGCTTATCGAACCTCTCCATTCCCGACGATTTGCTCAATTATGACTTTGATGATCCGGAGGTATTCAAACTTCATTCGCCCATCAAAGGCAACGTGGGCACTCCGACCCAGAGTCAGGGAGAGAAAACTCCTATTAGCAAAGCGACTGGTCCGTTAGGGGCAAACACTAAGACACACGCGAACACTTGCACTCCAATTTTTGCTTATATTTTTGTCATCACACTACTCTTTACTAATTCGCTGTTATTTGAATTCTGTACAGGTGGTATGGGGCATTCACATGGATTCGATCGCCTTCGCGGTTTGTCGGTTTTTCATCATTCCGGACGGGACTTGGGTTCTGGAAGATGTCGAGATAGGGATGGTGACGGCGACAAAGACTATCATTCTCGGGATTCGTCATCTCGAGGAAAACTCATTACCAACCAAAATACCACCAGGGCACATCTTCTCACGTGGAGAAAAGTAGAGACAAGCGCGGCCATAAGAGGTCGCAACCTGATGCTCCCTGGGACCAACACTCTGATTCTTCTTACACTCGTCAGTCCCGAGATTCCTACAGGAGGGGCGAACTTTCAAAGACGTCTCCTCCCGCTCCTGCAACGGACCCGTCAATGCCGGAGAGGCTGGCCGAGCTTAAAGATAAATTCTCGAAGATCTGCTTCGATGGCTTGAAATTCCTTTCGGCTATTCATCCTATTCCTGGACATGCTAAGCAGAGCGCCCTTCCTATACGAACGACGTCTACGTTCAACATGACGCGTTCGTTCACCTAATCGAAAAACTTTCTGAAGTTTCCATGGAGCTCCAGCATGAAATCGGACGCTTGAAGCTTGAGGCTATCCACGACAAGGATATCATTAAAGCTCAGGACGAAGAAATGGCCACTTAAAGGTCTGAGCTCGAGGTTGCCCATTAGAGAGCAAAGGACACTGCTGAGGTCGTTACTCGTCCGGAGTCAACTCATAAGAAAGAACTTGACGAGGCGGTTCAATGATATGGGGCTTTGGCTCTAGAGAAGGACTCCATTCAAAAGGAGAGGGACATGCTCAGCCTACGAGTCAAGGAGCATGAGGAGCAGCATTGCAAGGAGAGCGAAGAGAAAATGGCCGCCCAAGAGGAGTCACAACGATACTGTGACGAGATCGTTGCCACTCGACTTTTAAAGAAAAACTTGAGGGCGAGCTTTCCAAGGTTGAGGCATTATAGAGGGAGGCCCGTGAAGAAGGCGAAAGGATTGCGTCCATCGATATTGACTCGCGTCTTGAGGCGGCTAGAGAAGAAGGCAGGGAGGAGGTCAAGAGCATGTTTGACCCACTAATTGTTGAATTCAACGCCCGCGTTCTCGTGCATCGTGACTTGACTTTCTTGGGCGAGGGTTATCTTGAATCTCTAGCCGAGGCATGGGAGGAATTGATAGAAATAGGAAGGCCGAGCACGGTGCCGAAGAGATTGATGAGGGGGAATTGATAAAAGAATATCTCAAAGGAAACGAGCCTTCGAACTTGTCTGCAGCTAAAACTACATATGGCAAAGGATCCCCTTCAAGGAAAGAGAAAGAAGTTATTACTGGCCCATCCGGGGCCGCGCCTCCAGCTCATGTGCCTATTCGGTCGGCCGATCGGCCAATACTTAATCCTTTTGAACAGAACATTGGCTATGACCCGGAAGCTCCCGGCCTGGGCGTACGTGTTTTGTCTCCCATCCCAGAGGGTGAGACCCCCGTGATGGCTGGAAATCAGCCAGACTCTGGTAGGCAATTCTTTTGCTTTAACATCCTAAGTGTTTCCCTAAAAGCTGTCGCTTTCTAATACTTGCTTTTCGTGATTTTGTGCATGTCGTTCCGATCCTGAACCCACTTCGAGGAGCGATGTCGCCAAGGAGGCGGTGAAAGAAACTAGTGAGGCCCCTCATGCTGGAGAGGCTCTCAGTCCAGACGCCCTAGTGATCGGAGCACTTGACGAAGATAAATCTGAGGCTTCTTCTCCCATCGACGGGAGTTATGAAGTTGAAATTACAGGCGTATCCGAGCACACATCTGAGCTTTGCATGAAGGAGAAGCTTGAGAAAGAGAAGGAAGAGACGACCAAGATCAAGGTCGAGCCTCAAACTGTGGATCCGAACGATCCCTTGACCAAACCGTTGAAGATCATTCTCCCCGGCGGGTCCAAGTCCGTGGATTTCTTGATTCATCTTCATATAGCTCGGAAATTCTTTGAGAACCATCAATTTTCTCTTCCTCTCCCAAAGCATTTAGAACATTTTCTAGTACGCACGCTGAAGGATCGATGTCTTCAAGTCATTTATATCTAGTCCGTCTTCAGCGGACCTGGTCATTTAAATCGTTTATACTCGAGTCCGTGCTCCAGGACATAGAGTATTTCAGTCCGCACTTCGGGGACTCGGAGATTTTAAATCGTTTATACTCAAGTCCACGCTCCGGGGACTTAGAGTACTCCAGTCCGTACTCCGGGGACTTGGAGATTTTAAGTTGTTTATACTCGAGTACATGCTCTGGGGACTTAGAGTACTCCAGTCTACGGGGACTTGGAGATCTTAAGTCGTTTATACTCGAGTCCGTGCTCCGGGGACTTAGAGTACTCCAGTCCGCACTCCGGGGACTTGGAGATTTTAAGTCGTTTATACTCGAGTCTACGCTCCGGGGACTTAGAGTACTCCAGTCCGCACTACGGAAACTTGGAGATTTTAAGTCGTTTATACTCGAGTCCGCGCTTCGGGGACTTAGAGTACTCTAGTCCGCACTCCGGGGACTTGGTGATTTTAAGTCGTTTATACTCGAGTCCACGCTCCGGGGACTTAGAGTACTCCAGTCCGCACTCCGGGGACTTGGAGATTTTAAGTCGTTTATACTCGAGTCCACGCTCCGGGGACTTAGAGTACTCCAGTCCGCACTCCGGGGACTTGGAGATTTTAAGTCGTTTATACTCGAGTCCGCGCTCCGGGGACTTAGAGTACTCCAGTCCGCACTCCGGGGACTTGGAGATTTTAAGTCGTTTATACTCGAGTCCCCGCTCCGGGGACTTATAGTACTCCAGTCCGCACTTTGGGGACTTGGAGATTTTAAGTCGTTTATACTCGAGTCCGCGCTCCGGGGACTCAGAGTACTCCAGTCCGCACTCCGGGGACTTGGAGATTTTAAGTCGTTTATACTCGAGTCCGTGCTCCGGGGACTCAGAGTACTCCAGTCCGCACTTCGGGCACTTGGAGATTTTAAGTCGTTTATACTCGAGTCCGCGCTCCGGGACTCAGAGTACTCCAGTCCACACTCCGGGGACTTGGAGATTTTAAATCGTTTATACTCGAGTCCGCGCTCTGGGGACTTAGAGTACTCCAGTCCGCACCCCGGAGACTTAGAGATTTTAAATCGTTTATACCTAAGTCTATGCTCCGGGGGCTCAGAGTACTCCAGTCCGCACTTCGGGGACTTGGAGATTTTAAATGTTCGTGCGCATTCGCACGTTAGCGGGAATAACATAATTGTATTTGCCCGTCACAGGATCGTCATTTGTAGGGACATTAGTAGTTCATGGAAAAAATGGCTTCAAGCCTTTATTAATGAGAGCAAGCTAAATTGCCTTATTAGATGCCAAGAATTAGAAATAAAAGCATACTGGAAATGAGTGCGTCTAATACATGGAAGAAATAGACTAAATATAATAATGCCAAAAGTGCTCACTGTTCCATGCTCGGGGGAGTGTCGCATCGTCGACGGTCGCTAGCTTGAAAGTTCCTTCTCCAAGCTTCCGTTCGATGACATATGGACCTTCCCATGCGGGATTCATATGAGATGGGATCGGGAAAACTCGTTTCAAAACGAGGTCTCCCACATTAAAAGTTCTTGGTCAGACCTTCTCATTATAATATTTAGCGACTCTATGTCTGTATGCGGCCGCTCTCAAATTGGCTTCTTCGCGTTTTTCATCAATGAGGTCCAACGATTCCAATAAGAGATTCTGGTTCGACTCGGGGTCGTAATAAGTTACCCTATGTGATGGGACCTCAAGTTCCACGGGTATGACAGCTTCCGTGCCATATGCCAATGCGAACGGAGTGTGGCCAGTCGCATTTTTGTGGGTGGTCCTGTAGGCCCAAAGTGCTGTTGGAAGTTCATCCACCCACCTGCCTCTAGCCTTTTCCAGACGTTTTTTCAATATGGACTTGATTATTTTGTTTACGCCTTCTACCTATCCATTCGCTTTTGGATGAGCAACTGCTGCAAATTTCTTCTCAATGCCATATTTCTGGCAAATCTCTTTGAACTCCTTGCTCACGAATTGAGTTCCATTGTCCGTGAAGATGGTCCATAGAAGGCCAAAACGGCATATGATATTTCGTACGATGAAATTAATAACCTTCTTGGCGGTTATCGTAGCCAGAGGCTCTGCTGCCCATTTGGTAAAGTAGTCGACTGCAACTATTGCATATTTCGCTCCACCTTTGGCTAAGGGTAAGAAGCCTACGAGGTCGATCCCCCACATCGCAAATGACTAGGGACTAACCATTTGTGTGAGTTCCGTTGGCGGAACTCTCGAGATTTTTGCATATATCTGGCATTTGTCACATTTTCTCACATAGTCTGCAGCATCCCGATTGACAGTCGGCTAATAGTATCCGTAACGGAGGATTTTCTTTGCTAACGTTTTCCCCTCAGTGTGGTCACCGCACTCTCCCTTATGGACATCCTTTAATACTCATTTTTTCTCATCATGGGCCACGCACCAGAGTAGGGGGGTCGAGAATCCCCTCCGATACAATATACCATCATGTATTACATAACGCGAAGCCTTATGAAGGACTTGGCGTCTTTCGTTCCTCTTTTCAGGTAAATCCCCTTGTAGCAAGTACTGTCTGATGGGGGTCAACCATGATTCCTTCTCAGGTTCGGTTTCTAACACGAGATCTACCTCTATCATCTTTATACTCGGAGCATGGAGCGTCTCAACAGGGAATAATCCCATTTGCTATGCTTCGCCAGTGCTTGCGAATTTTGCCAACGAATCGGCTTCTCTATTTTGTTCGCGCGGGACATGCGAGATGTCATAATATTCTAGATTCGCCAGCAGCTCATGAACACGGGCAAGGTAGGGGGGCAGTCTCTGTCCCTTTGCTTGATAGTCTCCCCGCACTTGATATACTACCAGTTGCGAGTAACAGAAGATTTCAATTGACTTCACTCCCTGTTTGTTAACAAGTCTCAGGCCAGCAATCAATGCTTCATACTCGGCTTCGTTATTTGTCGCTGCAAACTCAAGTTTCAAAGCATAGAAAATTGATCGGTCTTCCGGAGTCACAAGGACTACACCAGACCCCGTGCGACGGTCGTTAGATGCACCATCGGTGTACGACTTCCATTGAACGGGAGGTATGACACTGTGGCTGCTCGGTTCATCTGGCATAGTGAATTCAGCAATGAAGTCAGCTAGTGCTTGTCCTTGTATGGCCCTTCGCGGCAGATAGGTAATATCGAACTGACTTAACTCAATATTCCATTTCAGCATCGTTCCGAAAGTTTTCGGTCATTGGAGTACCTTTCGCAAGGGTTGGTCAGTGTAGACACCGATTGAGTGTGCTTGAAAGTAGGGGCGAAGCTTGCGTGACGCGATCACCAAGCAATAGGCTAGTTTTTCAATCTTTGGGTAATTTATTCCACCCCTATCAAACTCTTACTGACATAGTAAACTGGCCTTTGAATCCGGTCTTCCTCGCGAACCAAAGCTGTACTGATAGCATGCTGGGATACCGCCAAGTATACATACAACATTTCGTGGTCTATCGGCTTGGACAGTACATGGGGACTTTCCATGTGCCTTATCAGAGCCTGAGAATCTTCCTCATAGTCGGATGTCCATTCGAAGTTTCTCTTTCCTTTTTTTATAGTGTTGAAGAAGGGAATACACATGTTTGTAGCTCTGGATATGAATCGACTTAGCGCAGCCACTTTTCTATTCAGGCTTTGCACCTGCTTTATGGTTCTGGGTACTTGTATATCTCGGATAGCCTGGATCTTCTCTGGGTTAGCCTCGATTCCCCGGCATTCAAAATGAATCCCAGAAACTTTCCTGATGCTACGCCGAATGAACACTTCAACGGATCGATCTTCATTCCATAATGCCTGAGTATGTCAAACATCTCCGCTAAGTCTCGGATGTGGTCGTTTGACTGCCGTGACTTCACGAGCATGTCATCCACATAGACTTCCATTGTTTTACCAATCTGATATTTGAACATTCGATTCACCAGGGGTTGATAAGTCGCTCCTGCGTTCTTCAATCCAAATGGCATTACTACATAGCAATACAATCCCATGTTCGTGACAAAACTGGTGTGTTCTTGGTCTGGGAGGTGCATTGGGATTTGATTATATCCAGAGTACGCATCCATAAATGATAATAACTCATGGCCGGTAGTTGAGTCGACCAGCTGGTCAATCCTAGGCAACGGGAAACTATCCTTAGGACATGCTTTGTTTAAATCAGAATAATCAACATAGGTCCTCCATTTTCCATTTGCTTTCTTCACTAGCACCGGGTTAGACACCCATTCAGGGTAGAGGGAGTCGCGAACGAACCCGTTGGCTTTGAGTTTGTCCACCTCCTCTTTGAGAGCCGCAGACCTCTCCGGGTCCATGCCTCTCCTTTTTTGTTTCACAGGTACATGTTTCGGGTCTATGTTCAACATATGACTTGCGATCACAGGAGAAATCCCGCAAATATCAGAATGTGTCCAGGCGAAAACATCAAGATTCGCTCAAAGGAAATCAGTAAGGTTCTCAGCGGCCAAAGGGTCGAGTTGCGACCTAATTTTAAGAACTCATGATGGGTCGCTCAGGCTAACTGGGATGTCAATTGTGAGTTCAGCCGGTGCTACATTGGTTTCCATGGGTTTCCCATCATCGTCTCTCGGATCCATGTCCCTATAGATCCAAGAATATTGCCCGAGCTAGGGCTCGGGCGCTACTTGTTAATCATCAGCATTTCAACTGCGGACGAAGCGGTCCGCAACCTTTCCTTTCTCTCTACGCCGGGCCTCTCTCAGCTCAGCCACATAACAGGCACGTCCGGTCGCCTGATCGCCATGCACCACTCCAACATCGCTGTCTGTGGGAAATTTTAATGTTAGACACCAAGGGGCCAATGCTGCCTTAAATTCTGCCAAGGCGGGACGTCCAAGAAATACGTTATATGGAGAGTCAGCGTCCAACACTATGAATGGTAGGCTTCAGACCCTCCTACGTTCGCCCTGCCCCAGTTCAACTAGTAACTCCATATATCCCACTGCATCCGTTGCTGCGCCGTTAAAGCCATGGATTCTGGCATTGGATGGTTTCAAATCCTTAGCTTCCAGTTTCATTTAGTCATATGCCTTCTTGAAGATGATGTTAACGGAGCTTCCACAATCAATTAGAATTCTCTACACATACTCCGGCCCAATTATCGCAGATATGACCATCGGGTCGATGGTAGGGGCTTTAACCTTGTCCGCATCTCGGCTCCTGAATACGATATCATCATTCATTGTGCATTGCTGCTTTGCAGGAGTCCCATCCTCCACATTCGAACAACACTCATACTCCGCATGTCTTAAAGAGTGAGCATATCGCTCCATCTCCTGCTAATTCTTATCTGCAGGATGAGGTCCGCCAGCAATCGTGTTAATAACCAATCTGCCAACAGTTCGAGTAGGTTGTTCTGGTTGGTGTGGGGCCGGCCCACATCCGGGGTCTGATGTTTCTTGCCTCCCATCCTATGGGTCTTTGACAAATTCCTGCAGCTTTTTCTGTCTTATCAGCTTTTCTATAGCACCATGGAGGTGTCTGCACTCCTCCGTGTTGTACCCATAAGACTCGTGAAAACGGCAATACTTCCCGGTCCGCTTCTGTTCTTCCGTCGATTCCTTTGGATGTGGCTTTCTATATTGGAAAGTGTTGCAAGTTGATAGATAGACGTTTTCAAGAGATGCGTTCAACAGGGTGTATTCATTGTATGTTGGGATCCTTGATTTCAATTTCCCTGTTTCATTTTTACTTTCGGGATTTCCACCTCCGGATCCTTTAGACTGCTCGGGATTGTTCTGGATGTTAACTTGAGTTTTTCCAGAATTATCTCCGGTTTGTTTCACGGCGACGTTACTTTTCACAGACTCTTGAACGGGCCCTGATGCCTTGTCTCGCCTTGTCCACCGAGCTTCCTCCCTTCTTATGAACTGATGAGATTTCAAATAAAAACGTTCCAGCTGGGGGCTTCCCTGCCAACCAATCTCCAAACTCAGAATCCAGATCCACTCCACGCATCGCTGCCATTAGAATCGCGTGGTCGTTAGGATTTCTCACCTCGGTAGCAGCAACATGAAACCTTTGCAAGTATGCTTTTAATGACTCTCCTGGAGCTTGGATTACGCTTGATAAGGACATCACGTCCTTTGGGCGAGTGGTGTGTATCCTGAATTGTTCTATGAATTTTGTTGCTAATTCGTCAAAGCTGGATATAGATCGAGGTGGGAGTCGAGTAAACCACATGGTGGAAATACGAGACAAAGTGATTGGGAAGCACCTACACTTGGTCGCATCATTGGCTCTTGCAGAATCCATCATCCATCCATACCTCATCACATGTTGCCTGGGATCAGTCTTTCCCTCATAGGCTGGGATAGTCGGCATATTGAACTTCTTGGGGTACTCAGCCTGCAGGATACCATCCGTAAAGGGGGTATGGCTTCTGGTCACTCCCTATTCTTCATTGGTCAAGCCTTGGTTTTCTCTCATCAACTTCCTGACCATAGCTGTTAAGTCCGGAGTTTGTATAGAGGATGGAAGATTGGATTCCGTTCCACGGGACCATGCGGGTTGATGTCCTGCTTGATTTGGGTCTTGGAGATTCGGGCGTCCGGTCTCTTCATGGGCTTGATTTCTAGTAGATCGATCAGTGGATCCGCTTGTGCATCTTTATCCTTACGGCGTCTACGCCTAGGAGGTTCATCAGCTGAAGTCGAACTATCATCTTCAGAGTAAGGGACGGGGCTACCTCCAGCATTCTGATGCTGCTGGTGAGTAAGTTGACTTATGAGGTTAGCGTTGGCTTGCATTTGCTAAGCAAGTTGCCTTCTACTTTCCTTAAGCTCTCTTATCAAGTCATTGAACTCTTGTCGGGAAACAACTTCCGCTTGGCTTTGGTTGGAGGGCCCTACGCCTCGAAATGCTTGATGATTGCTAGTTCCTAGTTGTTGCACACTAGCGGTTTCGTAGGCATCTGCATTTTGAGAGGCTGATCTAGTTCGTAGTCTTCCCATGGTAGAGTTGTTGGTTGTAACTCTGAGTAGAATCAACAGATGCCTTATAAATGATTATGGACCTCCTTCGGGGGATTTATGCAATCCAGTAGCTGCAAAGTAGATCCTAATAGCCTAAGAATTCAATTCTCAGTGAAAGCACCAAAATGTTAGCATCAAAATTGGCCACTAACACCCTTAGAAAGATTGTGTAGAAATATTAATGAAGAAAGTAAATTAAAACGGAGAACAGAATGTAAATTCAAATGCAGAAAGTAAGAATACCAAATTTATAGTGGTTCGGCGTAGTAGCCTACGTCCACTCTAAAGTTGATCTTTATTCTTTTCATTGATTCTTGATTACAGATACATTTCGCTTCTAAGTACTTGAATACAGTTGCAAGATACAAAGAAATAAGGTCTGGAATGAGTCTTGAAAATGGCAGAGTTTCCTCGGTGTTCTCTAAAATCTCCCCCTTTTTTCTGTGTCCCTGCCCCTCTATTTATAGAGGAAGGTGGGTTGGACTCCCCTGGTGGGCCTGATAGCTGAATATCCGGGCCCAAATGGAGTGGTCTCTGTGCGCCGAAACAGAGAGGCCGGACGATCAAATGCCGAACGTACCCCTCTATGCCGAACGTACCCCTCTATGCCGAACGATCTCCTTTAGCCGAACGAGATGAGCTGAACACATTGAATGCCGTAGGGGGCACTTGTGCAGAACGATACTAGAAGATGAATCAGTAACTCGGCCGAACGATGGTTAGGCCGAACGAGATAAGGCCGAATGCTCTTAGTGCCAGACACTACCTAATGCCAAACATGGTGCGGATGCCGAACGATACAGAATGTCAGATGATCCTACCATGTCGAATGCCCAGCGATGGCGAACATCACTTGTAGGCCAAACGTTCATGGATGCCGAACGTTTCTTGATGCCGGATGCTCCTAGATGCCGAGCGTTGTCCCATGACGAACGGTCTTAACATGCCAAACGTTCATTGATGCCCAACGTTCCATAGACGTCGAATGAGCTTGGATGTCGAGTGCTTCTTGGATGCTGGTCGTATCGTGATGCCGAACGATGGGGAGGCAGAGTCCTAAGTTGCCTGGCCAATACCCAAGGAAACAAACATTTGTTTATATTTCTTACATTAGTATTTCCACTAACAGCTTTATTTATATTAATAAAACATTTAATGACATTAAATTGCAATAAATCCAATTATTATAACTTTTATTCAAAAAAATTATTAAATCTTGATTCCCACTCTTATTATTCTACCAATTGTCATATTATGAAAAAAATTACATTATTACCAAATATTACCTTAATTAACATTAACGTAATATTTATTCACGTTTATTGCAATTGGTTTCAAATTAAATATAACAAGGCTAAATAAATAGGCAACGTATATTAATTATTACCATTAACTTTAAATCACGCTTATAAATTCATTATTTACACACAAATGTTACAATTTCTTACATAACTGAAATCTTATTCAATGGTCATTTATTTCATACTATTTCATTTGTTAATTCAATGTTACATTTGTCTTCTTATATCAATTTATATCTAATTATTTCATTTATTGGAATTTCATTCAAGTTATTATTAATTAACTTACATTTATATTGTTACAACTCATTCTAGTTATTATTTCCATTAACAATTCACTAATTTTTAATTTCTTCAATATTAAATTACGGAAATCTTACCAAATTAACAAATTTAATAATCGAAAATTTACGGATCGTTACAAAAAATGCATTGGTCAACAAATACTTTAACTTAACAAATGCTTCCTCACATTTGTCAGACCAGATAAACTTCCTGTCCTTCCTGGTTAACTTAGTCAATGGTGCTGCTATCCATGATAAATCCTTAATGAATCTCCATAATAGCTAGCAAGTCCAAGAAAACTTCTAATCTCAGTCACCGTCTCTGGCCTCTTTCAATTATTAACAGCTTCGATCTTATTTGGATCGACTGACAAACCCTTCTCTAAAACCACATAACCAAGAAACTTATCCTTTTTCTTCCAGAAATGACACTTGGCAAACATCGCTTTCAGTTGATGCTGCGTCGGTGTCTCAAGCACTACTCTAAGATGATCTTCATGCTCTCTTTTATCCTTAGAGTATACTAAAATGTCATCTATAAATACCAATATGAACCTATCCAAGTACTCTCAAAAACTGGGTTCATCAGGTCCATGAAGAAAGCTGGTGCATTTGTTAACCCGAATGGCATTTCTAACCACTCATGCGAACCATATCTAGTCCGAAACGCTGTCAATGAAATACTATCCTCTGTCACTCTTTATTGATGGAAGTCCGACGCCAAATCCATTTGGGAAAAACTATGGCTCCACACAGCTGATCAAATAGATCGTTAATTCTCGGTAGTGGATACTTATTCCTAATTGTCTTCTCATTCAACTTAGTATAGTCGATACACATCCTTAAAGACTCATATGGTTTCTTCACGAACACCGCGGCTGCTTCCCAAGGCGAACTGTAACAATCCAAAATTTAACCACATTAAAATATACCATGTAAAGTGATTTTAAATCTAAAATATATAACATTTTATGATTTAAATAATATTAGATAGGATTTGCAAAGCGAAAAATACAAAAAAGAATAATTGCTTATATCGAAAAAAGTGACAAAATCCTGATTTTAGAAAAGTAAGTTTTAGTGGTTAAATAAATTATTTTAATTTATTTATGAGTTTTTATATTTTTTAAATAGCATTATAGAAATTTATTTTTAAATTTGGTTTACATAAATAAATAGTTTAACTAAAACGTCAAAATAGAACTGTAAAATGTTTTGTCAAAAATCAACGTCTTGTTCAATATAAGTTATCACAATGTTGTTGCACCTTAATTTTCTTATATATGAACATATATTCAAATAGTATAAGTATTATTTAATTCACTAATCAAGTTTACTTTTACCAAACATACATAGACAATTCAAGAATGTAATTAACAAAAAGTAAGCATAAAAGGCAAAACATGTCATTTCAAAAAAGTAAACAAATCATTATATTCTTTACTTATCTCCTACGAGAAAATGACATAAAGTAATGATTTGAAATGTGATGTTAAGCGTTGAAAAAATTAGTTTTCTTAAAATATAAGAGAAGGGTATTCTGGTCATTTTACAAAATATTATTTTAATCCAAAATTTGCCTATAAATACCAACACACTTTTCATTCTTTTTCTTCCTTTTCTAAGCTTCTCCATCTTCTTCCTTAGAGCTTTTATAGCTTCCATGCTAGCTTAAAATAATTTAAAGTAATAACAAAGTTCTGTCAGGAAATCGAAAGTTAGTAGTCCACTTAAGTTCAAAATCAAGATAGCGGAGCTATAGCGAATTTCAAGAAGTTTCGGGAAGTAGCAGCGAAGTTGTAGTCAAATCCGTAGTAACAAAGTTAAATCGAAAAGCAAATTTTAGTGAGAAAACTCTACCTCTTCTCTACTCTTATTTTCTATGATGTTAAAACATGCTTTTGCACTTGTTGTGTTGCTTGACATTATGTGTGGATGGTTAATTAAGTATTTTAAAATTTAGAAGTTAAATACTTAAAATGCGTATGCGGAAACGACTAGTACATGTGTTTCGTCTATCAGATCCAAGGAAACTTGAGCGTGGGACGGAATATGTCAAAGGGAAAGCCCAAATGCTCCAAAATAAATATTAAACCGTTTTATCCTAAAATAAAATAAAAAGTGTTATAAATATTTAATAGAATGAAGCATTGATTATCATTTATTGTTGCGTTTATTTTATTGATTGATTGCTTGAATTTTGCTCAACCAGTTTAGAGCAATTAATTATCCATATGCATGGGCGGAGTAGAAAATAATTATATGCTAACACCTTGTGATTTATTTCACAATTTGATTATAGGGTGTTTAGTGATAATATTGGTTCATTTAATTGTTATAATTAGTTATAATAAGTAGACATCAACGGAATTTTTTTTCAAAGTTGGTTTTCCTAAATGAAAGTTTATGAAAAGTCAAAGAAATAGAAATTTTGAGAATAAATATTTTAAAATGATTTTATATAAAAGTCGTTTGTATAAAGAATGATTTTATAAAGGTGTTTTATAAAACAGGAAGAATTTTGAGGGATAACCCTATGGTTTTAAGATAATTTTTGAAAGGATTTGGAAATGCAGATTATTATAGATTTTTAATATTTGTAATTATTAGTGTGAATGATTTTTCCACTTCGGGATATAAAGTGATTTGTTATGTTACCGATGATTCGGGCAACCCATAACTAAAAAGGTGGGCAAGGGAGGTGCGAATGTTCTATAGCCTCAGTATAGTCTCTTTATAGAGGGATGTACATATTTATATTTATTTTTGGAAGGCTGGGACCCAATTGCCTTATTGTGGCTAGAAACCTCCATATCAGGTTGCATATAGTTTTGTATGCTTATATATTGATATCATTTCAAAAGGTGATTTGTTTTCAGATCCTGATGTAAAGGACTAATTCAGAATATAAAAGATGTGTGTGTGTGTATTTCAAAGGCTTTGAAATAAGAATTCGGGAACAAAGTCCAAAGAGACAATTTCTGTAAAGGTAATTTGATTTGAAAATCTGAATTTGAAGATTAATCCTAAATGGATAGTTTTGAGAATTGCATATTTTTTATTGCATCGTAGGCTCCATGAGTCCTATTTTTGGTTGGAGAACTACGTTGTCTTGATCCTGTATCTAATTGGGTACACAATTAGATAGGGGTACATAGGCAGTCACAAGTGGTAGCGATGCAATCCCAGTAATAACATAAGATTTTTCTATTTATTGTTTGCTATATAGCATGTTTTGATGTACTTTTCCTGCTTACTATTTTATTTCACATTTGATAAGTTTATTGAGATAGCAGGAAAGGTTATTGACGTTTCTCTCATCAAAGTTGTGAAGCGGTAGATATATTTGTATTTGTATTTGGTATGTATGCACACCTAGAAGATTAAATTGATTACTCTAATAACTTGTAAAATTAAATTGTATCCTATACATTATATAGCGTTGAATATTTATCAAATATTTTGTATTAAGGGTATTTACCATTTGTCGTTTTAGAACGAACAGGTTTTTCGGCGATTCTGACTGGTCCGAAAACCAGGGCCGTCACAGATGGTATTAGAGCTTAGGTTAGGCGCCTAAGTAAAATTTGTCTAGATTAGTAAATCAACCTAGGAATTTTAAAAATGAAACTACCTTAATTTGATAAATAAAATGGATATGATAAGGCACCATACCTTCGACCGGATTTATGGATGATATTACTATTTTTGGTTGGCTTAACTTTCATTAATTGTTGTTTTTTGTTATACTTTTCCGTCCTTGTAATTTTGAGGACGAAATTCCTTTAAGTATGGGAGAATGTAACGATCCATAATTTGACCGCCTTAAAATATGTATAACATTTTATGATTTATATAATATTAGATAGGATTTTTAAAGAGAAATATACACAAAAATAGGAATAATTGCTTATATCAACAAAAGTGACAAAATCCCAATTTTAGAAAATTAAGTTTCAATGGTTAAATGAATTATTTTAATTTATTTATGAGTGTTTATATTTTTAAATAACATTATACAAATTTATTTTTAAATTTGGTTTACATGAATAAATAGTTTAACTAAAACGTTAAAATACGACTGTAAAATATTTTGTTGAAAACCAACATTTTGTTCAATATAAGTTGTCACAACATTGTTGTACCTTTTTTTCTTATATATGAACATATATTCAAATAGTATAACTATTTATTAATTCACTAATCAAGTTTACTTTATCTAAACGTACTAGAAAATTCTAGAATGTAATTAACAAAAAGTAAGCATAAAAAGACAAAAAATATCATTTTAAAAAAGTAAACAAATCATTATATTTTTACATATCTCTTAGGTAAAAATGACATAAAGTAATGATTTGAAATGTGATGTTAAGTTTTGAAAAAATCAGTTTGCTTAAAGTATCAGCAAAGGGTTTTTTGGACCTTTTTAAAAATATTATTCCAATCCAAATATTTACCTATAAATACTAACACACTTTCCACTCTTCTTCTTCCTTCTTTCTAAGCTTCTCCTTCTTCTTCCTTATAGCTTTAATGGTTTCCATGCTAGCTTAAAATAATTTAAAGTAATAACGAAGTTCTGTTTGGAAATTGAAAGTTAATAGTCCACTTAAGTTCAAAATCAAGATAGTGGAGCTATAGCGGATTTCAAGAATTTTAGGGAAGTAGTAGCAAAGCTACAGTCAAATCCGTAGTGATAAAGTTAGATCGGAAAGCAAATTTTAGTGAGAAAATTCTACCTCTTCTCTACGCTTATTTTCTATGATTTATGAATTGCTTTTGTACTTGTTGTGTTGCTTGACATTATATTTGGATGGTTAATTAAGTATTTTAAAATTTAGAAGTTAAATACTTAAACGCATATGCAGAAATGACTAGTACACGTGTTTCGTCTATGAGATTCAACGAGACTTGGGTAAGGGACGGAACATGTCGAAAGGAAAGCCCGAACGCTCCAAAATAAATATCAAACTGTTTTAACCCAAGATAAAATAAAAGTGTTATAGATATTTGATAGAATGAAGCATTGATTATCATTTATTGTTGCATTTTTTTTGATTGATTGCTTGAATTTCACTCGACCAGTTTATGAGCAATTAATTATCCATATGCATGGGCAGGATAGAAAATAATTATATGCTAACACCTTGTGATTTATTTCACAATTTGACTATAGGGTGTTTAGTGATAATATTGGTTCATTATATTGTTATAATTAGTTATAATAATTTGACATCAATAGAATTGTTTTGAGAGTTGGTTTCCTAAATGAAAGTTTATGAAATGTTAAAGAAATAGAAATATTTGAGAATAAATATTTTGAAATGATTTTATAGAAAAGTTTTTTATATAAAGAACGATTTTATAATGGTGTTTTATAAAATAGAAAGAATTTTGAGGACTAACCCGATGGTTTTTTTGAAAGGATCTGGAAATGCAAATTATTATAGATTTGAAGTATTTGTAATTATTCCTGTAAATGATTTTTCCACTCCGGAATATAAAGTGATTTGTTATGTTACCGACGATTCGGGTAACCCATAACGAAAAGGTGGACAAGGGAAGTGTAAATGTTCTGTAGCCTTAGTATAGTCCACTCTCATTGTAGAGGGATATACATATCTATATTTATTTTCGAAAGGCTAGGACCTAATTGCCTTTTTATGCCTAGAAACCTCCCGATCGGATATCATATAGTTTTGTGTGCTTGTATATTGATATCGTTTCAAAAGGTGATTTGTTTTCAGATCCTGAAGTAAAGGACTAATTTTGAATATAAAAGATATATATATATATATATATTTCAAAGGTTTTGAAATAAGAATTCAGGAATAAAGTCCAAAGAGATAATTTTCGTAAAGGAAATTTGATTTTGAAAATATGAATTTGAAGATTAAGCCTAAGTGGGTAGTTTTGGGAATTGCATATTGTTTGTTACATTGTAGGCACCATGAGTCCTATTTACGGTAGGAGAACTACGTTGGATTGATGCTGTATCTAATTGGGTACCCAATTAGACAGGGGTATGTAGGCAGTCACTAATGGTAGTGATGCAGCCCCAATAATAACATAACATTTTTCTGTTTATTGTTTGCTATATAGCATGTTTTGATGTGCTTTTCCTACTTACTATTTTATTCCACATTTGAAATATTTATTGAGTTAGTAGGAATGGCTATTAATGTCTCTCTCATCCGAGTTGTGCAATGGTAAATATATTTGTATTAGCATTTGGTATGTATTAAAGCACACCTAGTAGATTAAATTAATACTCTGATAATTTGAAAATTAAACTATATCCTATACATTTTATAATGTTGAATATTTATCAAATATTGTGTATTAAGGGTATTTTCCATTCGTATTTTTAGAACGAATGGGTTTTTCGACGATTCTGACTAGTCCGAAAATCCTGATCGTCGCACGAACTGCTTGGTCTAATAAAATTTCTCCCTTCTAGATCCACTAGCTGCACCTTTAATTCCTTCGTCTCAGTCGATGTCGTCCTGCTAGGTGGTCTACATATAGGTTCAACTCATGGCATATGATCTATCTGAAACTCTGAAACTCAACAGCTCGTTTCGGTGGTAGTCCTGTAACCTGCTCAAAAACATCTGCAAATTCTCTTGCTACTCGAATCTAACTTAACACTTCTTCCACTTCCAAAGCTCTCAACAAAATACAAGCACTTTGATTAGAATTCTCCATGGAGAATATGATTTGGTTATGACTATCAGAGTGTCTTAGTGATATTTCCCTATCCTGGCAAAATATCCTAGCCACATATTTACCCAACCAATCCATACCCAAAATGATTCCAAAATCCACAAAATCAAAAACATACAGACTGCAGGCAAACTTATGACCTAACAAATCATGTTCTAACTGGTCACATCTCATCCCCAAAGTTGCATACCCTCCTACCTGACTCGCAACCCTTAAGGAAGTAACAAGGTACATGGGTTCTAAGCCTAACCTATCAACCAATCACCGAGATATAAATGAATGTGATGCACCGGTATCAAATATTATCCTAACTAGAGTGTACCTTCCATCATAGCCTTTGCTTTCTCAGTAGTAGTTGGCCTAGCAAATGATGGTCCAACAGCAAAGATTTTTCCCTTGTATGCCCTGACTGGTTCTAGACACGAATTCTTATAATGCCCAACTTGGTCACAGTTAAAGTAATACACTCTTCTTTTCTATAGCTTTCTTCCCTTTGCCTATCCGGCATTCATGAGCATAATGAACCTTCTTATCGCACTTAAAACAAACTGAATCGTCCTTTTCCTTCTTGGCAGCTTCTCCCTTCTGGGTCCCCTTCTTCTTAAATAATTTCCTCTTCTTACCTAGAAAACCCTGGTTTTAACTGGCTTCTCCTACCTATAAATAACAAGAATTTCCTTATTTTGGATTGCCATCTCCACAACAACATTACAAGGATCACATAGATGTGACAATGTCACCCTAGCAATTTCGGGCCTCAATCCTCAAATAAAATTCTCATTCCTCTTGATGATAGTGTCAATAGTAGCAT
Organism: Allium cepa; assembly: GCA_030765085.1. Classification (NCBI taxonomy): domain Eukaryota; kingdom Viridiplantae; phylum Streptophyta; class Magnoliopsida; order Asparagales; family Amaryllidaceae; genus Allium; species Allium cepa. The sequence goes on along the minus strand of CM060932.1, from coordinate 724,019,597 downwards.
ACCCATATCTGGAGAGCTCTTCAAACTTAGTAGCATACTCAATTACTGACATCTCTCCCTGCACCAAATCCATAAACTTTCTCGACAATTCTGATTTAGGAACTTTAGATAGAAACCTCTGCTTGAATCTCCTTCGAAATTCTGCCCAAGTCAACTCTTCCTTAGGAACTTCGGTAGTAACACTATTCCACCAATGAAGCGCTTCCCCTTGCAATTTCCTAGTGTCTCGTCTCTTTTGCTCATCAGTCAATCCTAAATCTGCAAAAATTCTCTCACGTTCTCAACTTCTATGGCATCCTTTATTCCCATAAATGGCTTCTCACCATGACTGGAGTAATCTCTGCTCAACTTAGCATAGTTATTCCTAGTTGGAACCATGGGATTAGCTCCTCCAACATTCCCAGCAACTCCAGCAGCTGCTCCTGCTTGCATCAGATTGACAAAGAACTGATACATCATCCCCATATCCACTGGCGGATTTCTAGTACCTATATTGGCATCTGCATTTTAGCATTTGCCTATTGACCCGGGTTCCTCTTGGTATTAGGTCGAACATTTCTATTTATTGTGGTTCTTCCTCCACCGAGATTTCCTCTTCCGTTTCCTTCCTCCATTTCTTCTTTCTCGTAAATATGCATACGAGCCTTAGTAAGATACAAAATAATGTCTAAGAGAGAAGGGAATACGTACTTATATATATATCAAATACAAGAACGTTAGTACAGCGTTAACCCAAACCTTGATCTTATTTTCTGATTCATTGGGTTATGTTTTGAAAATATAATCTAAGCTTAAATTTCTTTTAAGTTAACATAAACCTATGCTCTAATACCAACTTGTGACATCCTCCACTTAGAGGCCGAAAACTAATGGCTATGGATGCTACATTCATCCATACTTATTATTCTTTGACAACCAAATATAGTAGTGTTAGATACATTGATATAATAGGAACTTATGGGTATGGAAATTTTTTAAAATCATTAAACAACTTTCTTATTTCATTTCAAATCATTTCAAATTCATTACATAATCCCAGATTCAAGTATATCATGTTTAGAGAAATTATAATTATTACAACATATGCCAAGAGTGACATATGAAGATGCCTCCTTGGATGATTAGAGTCTAAACATAGGAAATTAAACAACTTTGACTTTATAAAAAAACATAGTGGAATCAAAATAGAAAAGAACTCCTACTAGCTAGCTTGCCTGTTGCACGTCTCCGAAAGCTTGTTTTAAAAACTTAAACTTCGAGTCAGACATAAAGCTTGGAATGAATAATAACCGACCATCTCGAACCATTTAGATATTTAGTGAGACCACACCACTTAGCGAAACTGGGTTTCCCCTCACTAGTATCTTATCAATAAATTGTAATAACCATATATCTCCTGCATCTACAATGGTAAAAATCATAGCAATTTAAAATATTATGATGATATGCAAACAAGAAAATCATTCTGGATTTCCCATCCCCGTTCATTTGACTATTTAAAGAATATTGTATTTATTAAGTGAATATTTTCAAAGCTAAATAATATTAAAGTGAATTTGAGGTATATATGAAGTTATCCAATTTAGTTTTGAAAATGTGGAATACTTAAAGCTTTGAAATATAATGAAATTGAAATGGTTTATTGTGGTTCAAATCATTTCGAAATAGATATAATTTGAAATGGGTTAATTGAATTGAAATTGAAATTAATGATTTGCGATTTGATTTAAATTTGAATTTAGGAATTTGAGTCAATTTGGAATCAATTTGTGAAATTTGGGGAAAACTATTTTATTATATAAAGTATTTTTAAATTATGTTTATATATTAGTTTATCAATTATTTTAATATAAATCATTTTTAAAATAAACTATTTTAGTATGCTAACTATTTTTAATATGAACTATTCCAACTTATAACTCTTTTATATGAACTATTTTACTTGATAAATATTTTATTATATATACTATTTTAATATATAAACTATTTAAGTGGTGGAAGTTAGTGTTGAATATGCGATTATATGATTTTTGTTTGATGATAATAAACATATATATATTCATTTAAATGTATTTGTTAATGTACTTTTATATTTTCACATAATTAAATAAATATTTGCTGAATAAAATAAATAGCATAGATTATAAATTCAAACGAATATTTTATTAAAACAAATATTTATTACAATTTTGAATAGTACAAATTCGAGCTCTCACTCTCTCTATCTCTCTCTATATATATATGTATGTATGTATGTATGTATGTATGTATACAATTTAAATTATAATACAAATTTGATTACATCACAATTTCTAATTTACAAATGCACCTCACTACAATTCACTCATTCACTCGTGTTTTATCTTCAACTTGAATCCAGCATCTGAGGAATCTGCAAAAATAAATACTGACGCGGTAAAATTGAAAAAAAAAATTTGCAGTATAAAATAAAATGTAATTTTGAAAATATTATTTGCCTCGGTTATTTGGGTTGTTCGTCATCATTTAAATTTGAATCCATCATACACGAACAGCTTGTGACATGCATAGTGTATCACTGTACATGCCACAAGGCCATGCATACCGATATATACACTTGATAAATCTACATGGACAGGTGAGCACAAGGTCAAACCCAATTAAAAGCCGGGTTCAACTCAAGTGAAACACATATAAAATCACAACACGAGCACAAGGTCAAACCCGAGCCATAAGCTGGATTCAACACAAGTGCAGACCAAATTTCAAGTCGTACATCATGAAACCAAAGTGCACAGCAACTATCCAAAGACTCCATATGCACACACCTATATACACACATAACTGTATGTATACAAGTGGAAATCAATGCGAACTACTAAATCCAGAAATGATGACTGGAAACACAGCACACATCAAGTATACATGAACCAGCCATGATATGGAAGCAAACCAGACCAGTTCAGGTTAAAGCAAGAAAGAAGTACACATGAAGCTTATAGTGCAACAGGTTAGGGAAGCAAGCGAGTGCACCAAAAACCAAACAAGAGCTAACTATAAATGCACTTGCAACTGAAACTGTCTCGAAGTAAATGAAAACAAATGCAAAGACTAGTGATGCAACTCGATACATCAAAGACCAGTCACCATGCATCAAGTGGCAGTTTTGATCAAAGAATGGTATAACAAGGACAAAGTACATAAAACAGTGAAACAGTGGCTCAATATCAATATGCAAGAAATCAAGCAACAACATGTACACCAAGCAGATTGTACATGAAACAAATATGCAAGACTGGCCAACATGGATGCACAGACAACATGAACACATGAGTCAATGCTATAAAAGAAACAATGGCACAGTCTCAACATCAAAGACCGGTGGCATACATATGGTTGCAGAAAGGCAGAGCTCGAGGCTACCAAGTTAAACATTGAAAATTGCCTCAAAGCAATATGACACAGCTACAACATATACATCAATGAAACTCAAGTCAAGTACTATGTAAATGTACAAAGACTCCATGCATTTCAACCACAAAGTAAATCAGTCACAATGCAGTCTCCATCAAAGACAGAATACAACATGGAAGTAGTGACAGTGCCGAAGTCACAATGACAATGATCAACATCAAGCATCAGAAAATGGCAAGAGTAAATCATTACCAAAGTCAAGGCCAATTTCAATCTGAAAAAACCAGGGTGCAAGTTCGAACAATTTCAAAAATCGTGGTACAGCAGTCATGGGACGGCATGTAGAAATCAAACAAGTCAAATTCCAACATGCTACAGAGATGAAATGAATCAATATCGTCACAGCAAAGTCAAAGCCATGATTAAAGAATATGATGAACAAGTCAGAGACGTGGTGGTCAAGAATCGAGCAAGGAAAATTCAAAGCCGTGAAAAAATATCAGAAATCAACACGCGTTATTCAAGCGAATGGAAAATGTCAGAAATCATCACAATCATCAATGCAAAATCGAATGGCAAGCCGAAAGTTATCAGACGAACTCGTATGAAATATACGAACAAAAAATAAGGAATTCGATTCCTATATAAGCAAGCAACATAATCGGCAATTATGCATCGTGTTCAAGTATTCAAACCAGAGAGAAAAAACATAAATTACATACCGGAATCAAAGTCGAACTCAATCAATTGGAAGAAGCCAAAAGCATCTCAAGGGACGATCAATCGACAGAGCAAGGAAATCGAAAACAATTACTCGATCGATCTAATTAAAGTCGGCATCTTCGAATTTGTTCAAAGCTCTAATTACAGAACGAAGAGGAAAGAACAAGGCCGTCATTTCATAGAGCAAAGAGGAATAAAGATATAAAACAAAAAGGGGGCCGGCCTTTCTATTGTTTTTAATTTGGGCTTAACCATATAAATTAGGGTTTTATTTAAATTTTTTTTAAAATTCTTCTGTTAAACTATTGTAATTTCTAGCCGTGTGACTAGGGGACAAACTACGTGGCGTAGTTTGAGAATTCGCAACTCAGTGGCTGAGTTGTGACAGAGTTTTGAGCGTAGAGTTAGGTTAGTCAATAGCGGGTGTCGCGAGTTTACATGTGAAAGCATGTGACTACTTAATTTCTAGTAGAAACCTTAGGGGCAACACGTAGGCGGGTTTTTGCTGAAGCTGGGTAAATTCTGTGTCGTTCTATTTCTGCATTTATTCTACTATTCTCTGTGCTACTATTATTTTGATATATCCGTGTAGAAATTATTTTATAAGCTTCCGCAATAATTTTTATAATTGACAGTATCACCCTATTCACCCCCCCCTCTAGGGTGAAATCGATCTTACAAGTGGTATCAGAGCTAGGAATAGAAGTCAACTTTTGTTTTTAAAAATTCGATTTTTTTCAAAAACCAATTTTTGTTTTAAAAATTTGAATTTTTAAAATGGCTTCTTTTAATAATGCTTTTGCGGAGGGTCAGTCCATAGTTAGACACTAATATTCAATGGTGAATATGCTTGCTGGAAAAATAGAATGGAAATTTTTCTAAAAACCATTGACGCTGGGGATATTGTTGAGACAGGGTATAGAGCACCAACTATAATTGTAAATAATCAGAAAATAAATAAACCAAAGGATCAATGGACAGAGCTAGAAAATAAATTACAAAATGCTAACGCTAAAGCTATGAATTCTATTATCTGTTCATTGGATCAATATGAATTTAATCGTGTCTCACATTGTCTAACTGCACAGGGAATATGGCATACACTCGAAGTGACTCTCGAAGGAACATCTCAAGTCAAAGAATCTCGCCATGCCATGCTGAGTAGCGAATACGAGAATTTCACAATGGCGAAGGGAGAAAATGTCAAAGAAATGTATGAACGACTTTCCAATATCGTATACAAATCAAAGGCTCTTGGAAAATCATACACAGAATTGGAGATAGTCCGAAAAATCCTCATAGTCCTTCCATAAAGTTTTGAAGCCAAAGTAACTGCCATTTAATTATCAAAAGATTTGAAACAAATGAAAGTCGAAGAACTCATCGAAAACCTCACCACTTAAGAGCTAGAGATGAAACTCAAGGAAGAGCGTGAAGGAGGAGACACTCAAAAGAAATCAATAGCTCTTAAAGGGACAACTGAAAGTGATGGTGATGATGATGGTGAAGCAGAACTAGCACTATTAATAAGAAGATTCAAAAGGCGGAATTGCAAATATGGCAATCCGGCCAAAAATCATCAAGTAAAGAGAAGATTAAACAAAGAACTAGACAACCCAGAAGAGCAGAAAATCATTTGTCACAAATGCAATAAACCTGATCGTATCAAGCCAAAATGTCCCCAAAATCGACCCAGCCAAGAAAATAAACTGAAAAGGAGAAGTTTTGCAGCTACTTGGGGTGAAAGTGACGAAGATGTAAGTGATAGCACTGGCAGTGAGAGTGAAAAAGCAAATTTGTGTCTTCATGGTGAAATAACTGACAGTGATGATGATGGGCCAAGTGAGGTATCAAAACTTACTCATTCATAATTACTTATCTATTTTCACGAGATAAATGGGTGTTTTGAACGTCTAAGGGAGAAATATGTTAAAATTGAATCACAAAGAGATAGTTTAATAAAAGTAAATGAACAGCTTGAACAATTAGTTAAAAACTATCAAAACAAGTGCCCTAAGTGTGACAAGTGTCCATTGTTTGAAGAAGAAATTAAAAAATCAGAAAATAATATAAAATCACTTGAAAATGAAATTCTGAGTGAAAATACAAGAAGAGAAAATTCTATTAAAAGGTGCACACAATTGTTAAACGAAATTGAATCTCTCAAACACAGGTCCAACGACTATCAACGACTTTAGATAAATTTCAAAAAGTGAGAAATCATTGAACATGCTATTAGGAAAACAAACTGTTAATACAGTTAGACAAGGACTTGGGCATAAATCTAAAAATGTTAGAAATGAGATTAATCAAGTAAATTCATTGTGCACAATTTGTATAAAATTTGGACACAATCAAAATAGTTGCTGGTATAGGCTCAAACACGTGAAAACGATTCCAATTTGGGTTCCAAAAGGCACAAATATATAATCTCTCAAAGTTAAACAAATTTGGGTGTCGAAAGGAACATATATAAATAGTTTTGGGTCTCCACAAAATTATTTTTCAAAATCAATTACCATTAACAATCATGGACCTATAAAAACAAAGAGGTCACTAACTCTCTTCTTGTGTAGGTATGCTGGCAGGCTAAGGAACAACAGCAGTGGTACTTGGATTCTAGTTGTTCCAGGCACGTGACATGCGATAAATCAAAGTTCCTTAGCCTAGAAAAGTACAGAGGTGGCAGAGTCGCAATGGGTAACAATGACACGTGTAGATTGTCGGTAAAGGTAAAGTAGGTAACAATACATTTACCCTAAATGACGTACTATATGTTGAAAATCTGCACCACAATTTGATATCAATCAGCCAGCTACGTGACAAAGGTACGAATGTTATTTTTGATTCTAACTTGTGCAAAATTGTTGACATATCATCAAAAGAAATCTTATTTTCAGGTAAGAGGAAAGGTAATATATATTCTCTATCTTTAGATGATCTCACCCTTTCAAAATGTTTGGTAGCTAAGGATATAGAAGTAAATTTATGGCATAGGCGATTAGGGCATGCTAGCATGAATTTGTTAAACAAATTAAAAATAAAAAATTTGGTAAGAGAGTTGCCATCACATGATTTCGAAATAGAAAATTTATGTAAAGCATGTACCTTGGGAAAACTTAAAAAATCATCATTTCATGCCAAAAACAATGTAAGCACTTCTAAAGTTCTTGAACTAGTTCATATGGATCTGTTTGGACCTAATGGCATTGCTAGCTTAGGTGGTAAGAAATATTTCTTTGTGTTAGTTGATGATTACTCAAGATATACATGGGTATATTTCTTGGCTAAAAAATCCAAAGTTTTTCATACTTCACAAAATTTGAAAAATTAGTTCAAAATGAAAAAGGAGTTCATATTGTTTCGTTAAGAAGTGATCATGGTAGAGAATTTGAAAATTGTGAATTTGAAAACTTTTGTGATGAAATGGATTCAAACAAGAATTTTCTACACCACGTACTCCACAACAAAATGGAGTAGTTGAGAGAAAGAATCGAACATTGCAAGAGCTGGCTGGTCTATCATAAATGAGTATGAGCTACCTTTGCATTTTTGGGCAGAAGCAGTAAATACAACTTGTTATGTAATGAATAGAGTTATGATTAGATCGATTCTTAACAAAACACCCTATGAGCTAAGGTTCAAAAATAAACCAAACATTGCTTACTTCAAAGTATTTGCGTATCCATGCTATATTCTCAATACAGGTGATCAATTAGGAAAATTCGAAGCAAAAGCCGATGAAGGCATATTCATGGGATACTCTTCTAGAAGCACAGCTTATAGAGTCTACAACAAAGGGAATAAAACAATTGTGGAGTCAATCAATGTGAATTTTGATGAAGGCATTAATGAACAGGAAATGGTCAAAAGCAATGTTGAAGAGGAGAACGAAAAAGATGAGAATGAAAAACCAAAAGAAACTGCAACAACAAAAGAAGTCCGAAGGAATCTAAATCCAGAGAGATTGAAATTCAAAGCAGATCATCCCCCAGAATTGATAATAGGAAATCCTATCATAGGTGTTCAAACTCATTCCTCCATTAGAAATCTGTGTGATCTGTGTCTATATAGTGGATTTATTTCAGAAATAGAACCCAAAGACATAGATGCATCTCTTAATGATGAAAACCGGTTTATGGCTATGCAAGAAGAGCTAAATAAATTTGAGCGAAATGATGTTTGGAGTCTAGCACTAGACCTAAGGATTATCCAGGTGTAGTAACAAAATGGATTTTCAAAAATAAATATGATGAATCTGGAAATGTGATTAGAAATAAAGCTAGAGTAGTCGCTAAAGGATATAATCAAATTGAACGAATTAACTTTGATGAAACTTTTGCACCAGTAGCTAGACTAGAATCAATTAGGATATTGTTAGCTTTTGCTTGCTACAAAGGATTTAAATTAAGACAAATGGATATTAAAAGTGCTTTTCTTAACGGAATTTTTAAAAGAAGATATATTTGTTGAACAACCAGAAGGCTTTGAAAGTCATGAATATCCTAACCATGTATATAAGCTTAAAAAGACATTATATGGTTAAAACAAGCTCCTAAAGCTTAGTATGAATGCCTCGGTACTTATCTTCTTGAAAATGGGTTCAAAAAGGGCTGTGTAGACACCACACTATTTCTGTTGTATGAAAACGATGATCTTTTGATTGTTCAAATATATTTTGATGACATCATTTATGGTGCTACTAATAATTTGTTGTATGAGAAATTTGAAAAAGTTGTGCAGGAAAAGTTTGAGATGAGCTTGGTTGGAGAGTTAAAATTCTTTTTAGGATTTCAAGTCAAACCAAGCAATAAAGGTACATTCATTTCTCAAACAAAATATATTAGGGAACTTGTCAACTAATTTAGATTAAAATATGCTAAACCAGCAAGAACCCCGATGAGCACAATAATTAAACTTGACAATGATGAAAAAGGTGAGGCAGTTGATCAAAAGCAATATAGAGGTATGATTGGATCACTCCTTTATCTTACCGCTTCTAGACTTGACATCATGTTTTCTGTCTGCTTGTGTGCACGATTTCAATCTAACCCAAAAGAATCTCATTTAAAAGCCGTTAAAAGAAATTTGTTGCACACCCCACAGTTTGGTCTTTGATGTCCAACAAATGATAATTTTTAATTAAAAGGATTTTCAGATGCAGATTATGCTGGAAGTCTAGTTGATAGAAAAAGTACTAGTGGTGCATGCTTTATGTTAGGACATTCATTAGTTGCATGGTCAAGTAGAAAACAGAATTGTACTGCGTTATCAACCACAGAGGCGAGTATATTGCTCTGAGTGGTTGCTCTGCTCAAATCTTATGGATGATACAAACTTTGCAAGACTATGGTCTAAATTTTAAATGTGTATCACTAATGTGTGAAAGCAAAAGCGCAATTGATCTCACAAATAATCCTGTACATCATTCACGAAAAAAAATATAGATGTTAGACATCATTTTATTAGAGATCATGTCTCCAAGGAAAATATCTGCATAAATTTCATTTCAACCGATTCCCAATTGGCAGACATTTTTACAAAACCCCTACCAGAAAATAGTTTTTGTAAACTACGTCTCAGCCTAGGTGTTTTAGAAATTTGATTTCCTACTTATTTAACAATTTTTTTTCTCCCTACTAATTATCGAAAAAGTAAATAGTAATTGAAAAAGTGATGAGTGTTGATATTAATCATATATTATAACTCAAGACCGTATAATTAGTAAATTTCTTTAGAAATTTAAACAGGAGTTATAAAAACTCTTTATTGATAAATATTCCATGACCATTTCTATTTCTATCATATTTATATTGGCCATCACTCATCATAATCCATTATAGTATGTCAATATGTGGTGATTTAAATAGGAATCATTCGTTTTCATTTTATAGTAAAAAATTAATAATAGCAATAATAATCCAAAGTATTCACTCTCATTTAAAAGTCCTCACGGTTATGCATGGGTGAACTACTTGAAATTTTTGACTATTTGCTTCCATGCTCATTTAAAGTCCTCACGGTTATGCATGTATGGAACGCATATAAAAATTGATTTATAAACAAGTTGATTCTAATCCCATTTAAAAGTCCTCACGGTTATGCGTGGTAAGAAGAAACTTGAATTCATTTTTTAAATAAAAAAATGGAATACTACTAATCTCATTTAAAAGTCCTAACAGTTATGCATGGTTAGTAGATATTCAAATTCGTGATATAAATATACCACAAATAGACATAACTATATGGTTTTATATGATGACATCATCCCTATCATTCTAAAGTTGAATATGCTTCAAACATAGTATTTATGATTTTTGTTTGATTTTTATTGAAATATAATATTTATATTCATTTGAGTTCTAATGTTGTATTAATATCTATCACTTTATCTCTATTTTTCTAACACTATTACTCTTTTGCTGATAACAAAAGGGGAAGAGAAAAGTTAAGATTTTGTCAAGTAAGGTCAAGTAAGGTCATTTTTTTTTGCATCTAGGCTCATGTAAATATTTTTTTAATTGCATGCATATATGAAGGGGATGCTTTGGGTAGAGAGGAAGCATACAAATAGGGGGGAGCAAATTGAATGTTCAAATACATTTAACAAATTCAAAATCTTAAATATATGTTTGTTATCATCAAAAGGGGGAGATTGTTGAATATGCGACTATATGATTTTTGTTTGATTATAATAAACATATATATATATATATATATTCATTTAAATGTATTTTTTAATGCACTATTATATTTTTCACATAATTAAATAAATATTTGCTGAATAAACTAAATAACAAAGAATATAAATTCAAATGAACATTTTATTCCAACAAATATTTATTACAATTTTGAATAGTACAAATTCGAGCTCTCGCTATATATATATATATATATATATACACAATTTCAATTATAATACAAATTTGATTACATCACAATTTCTAATTTACAAATGCACCTCACTACAATTCACTCATTCACTCGTGTTTTATCTTCAACTTGAACCCAGCATTTGAGCAATCTACAAAAATAAATACTGACGCAGTAAAATTGAAAACAAAATACTTTTGCAGTATAAAATAAAATGTAATTTTGAAAATATTATTTGCCTTGGTTATTTGGGTTGTTCGTCATCATTTAAATTTTAATTCATCATACACGAACACCTTGTGACATGCACAGTGTATCACTGTACATGCCACAAGGCCGTGCACATCGATATATACACTTGATAAATCTACAGGGACAGGTGAGCACAAGGTCAAACCCAATTAAAATCTGGGTTCAACTCAAGTGAAACACAAATAAAATCACAACACGAGCACGAGGTCAAACCCAAGCTATAAGATGGATTCAACACAAGTGCAGACCAAGTTTCAAGTCGTACATCATGAAACCAAAGTGCACAGCAACTATCCAAAGACTCCATATGCGTACCTATATACATACATAACTATATGTATGTATACAAGTGAAAATCAGTGCGAACTACTAAATCCAGAAATGATGACTAGAAACACAGCATACATCAAGTATACAGCCATGATATGGAAGCAAACCAGACCAGTTCAGGTTAAAGCAAGAAAGAAGTACACATGAAGCTTATAGTGCAACAGTTTAGGGAAGCAAGCAAGTGCCCCAAAAACCAAACAAGAGCTAAACTACAAATGCACTTGCAACTGAAACTGTCTCGAAGTAAATGAAAACAAATGCAAAGACCAGTGATGCAGCTCGATACATCAAAAACCAATCACCAAGCATCAAGTGGCAGTTTTGATCAAAGAACAGTATAACATGGACATAGTACATAAAACAGTGAAACAGTGTCTCAATATCAATATGCAAGAAATCAAGCTACAACATGTACACCAAGCAGATTGTACATGAAACAAATTTGCAAGACTAGACAACATGGATGCACCAACAACATGAACACATGAGTCAATGCTACAAAAGAAACAATGGCACAGTCTCAACATCAAAGACCGGAGGCATACATATGGTTGCAGTAAAGGCAGAGCTCGAGGTTACCAAGTTGAACAATGAAAATTGCCTCAAAGCAATATGATACAGCTACAACATATACATCAATGAAACTCAAGTCAAATACTATGTAAATGTACAAAGACTTCAAGCATTTCAAACACAAAGAAAATCGGTCACAGTGTAGTCTCCATCAAAGACAGAATGCAACATGGAAGTAATGACAGAGCCGAAGTCACAGAGACAATGGTCAACATCAAGCATTAGAAAATGGCCAGAGTAAATCATTACCAAAGTCAAGGCCAATTTCAATCTGAAACAACCAGGGTGCAAGTTTGAACAATTTCAAAAAAAAGTGGTACAACAGTCATGGGACGACAAGTAGAAATCAAACAAGCCAAATTCCAACATGCTACCGAGATGAAATGAATTAAAATCGTCATAGCAAAGTCAGAGCTGTGATCAAAGAACATGATGAACAAGTCAGAGACGTGGTGGTCAAGAATCGAGCAAGGAAAATTTAAAGCCATGAAAAAAGTCAAAAATCAACACCGTGTTATTCAGTCGAATTGAAAATGTCAAAAATCATCACAATCATCAATGCAAAATCGAACGGAAAGTCGAAAGTTATCAGACAAACTCGTATAAAATATACGAACAAAAAATAAGGAATTCAATTCCTATATAAGCAAGCAACATCATCGGCAATTATGCATCGAGTTCAAGTATTCAAACTAGTGAGAAAATGAATAAATTACATACCAGAATCAAAGTCGAACTCAATCAATTAGAAGCAGCGGAAAGCATCTCAAGAGACGATCAATCGACAGAGCAAGGAAATCGAAAACAATTACTCGGTCGATCTAATTAAAGTCGGCGTCTTCGAATTTGGTCAAAGCCCTAATTACAGAACGAAGAGGAAAGAACGAGGCCGCCATTTCACAGAGCAAAGAGGAATAAAGTTATAAAAGAAAAAGGGGGCCGGCCTTTCTATTATTTTTAATTTGGGCTTAACAAGCATGTGACTATTTAATTTCAAGTAGAAACCTTGGGTGCATCACGTAGGCAGGTTTTTGCCGAAGCTGGGTAAATTCTATGTCGTTCTATTTCTGCATTTATTCTACTATTCTCTGTGTTGCTATTATTTTGATATATCTGTGTAGAAATTATTTTATAAGCTTCCGCAATAATTTTTATAATTGATGGTATCACCCTATTCACCCCTCCTCTTGGGTGAAATTGATCCTACAGTTAGGTTTTCAAAGTTATGAATTGTGCAGTTAAAGCGCTCGGCAGATTCGAAGCGGTGAAGGTGCAAAAAGTCATAGCGGGGATACAACGGGGATATGGCGGGATATAGTGGATGGCTCTAAAATAGCATATAAAACTCGTACTTAATGTTTTTACAAATATATAAATGGTAATTAAATAAAAAATTATCATTCCAATTGAATTATAATTAATACATAAATAATTTTAAACAAAAAAAATGTGCAAATATACTTTAAATAAATGTAAAACTGATATATAACATAATTGAATTTAGTAGAATATTATAGTATTTTCATATTAGAGTATTTTCATTTCTGAAAATATATTAAAAATTAAATCAAATAAATTAGTTTCATAATTTTTATACTGTATAAATGCAATTTTTTAATTCATTTTATTAAAGAAGATATAGTGGAAATAGTAAAATATAGCGGGAGTAGTGGGATATAGTGGAAATAGCGGGGATTAAAGCGGAAAGGCTATATTTTGGGGATATATGGAAAATCGTAGCTTTAGAAATCCGCTATGTGATATAGCGGGGTTATAGCGGGGTAATAGTGGGACATTAACTACACAGGTTATGAATTTCAAGGTATTATGTTTGAAAGTGTTATAATTTCAAGTGTTTGGTTTCGCAAGTGTTATAACTTGAAAATGTTATGATTTTGGAAATGGATATATTTTGAAATGGAAATGATATCATATTTGGTTTTGAAATGGAAACGATATCATATTGATATGGTTTTGAAATAGTAATGATATTTTTGGTTTTGAAGTATAACTATTTTTAAATGACCGTGGTGTTATAATAACGATTGGTTGTTAAAGAGACCGGGACCAGAAGTTGTCATACTCCTGCCAACTCTAAAAATCACTTTAACAACCGTGTATGCGGTGGAGATTCCTAAAATGGTGGCGACGATCCTATATGAGGTATATACGTGGACCCGACTCCCGTGAGCTGGCATAAGGTGGCTAAAATAGGAACGATTCCGAACCAATGATCTTGCTCCTTTGATCGGAAACACGCATTCAATACCATTCCATTACTTTGTGATTGATTGGGTGCACCTTTGATTTTTTTTGGGAGGGTGGGTCGAGGTGGGCGATTGTGGCTGCTATGCGCTACCACTAGCCCGGATGCGTAATTGGTTTATCTACCATTGCATTGCCTAGTTGTGCCGTGTCACCTTCCCTAGTGCGCCTTGTACAAGTTTTAATTTGTGTCGTACCTATGGAGTATTTATGGTAGCCTCCCGATCTGGAGGTATGATGGTACTGTATAGACTATTGGCACTATATATGTGTTAAGGTGGAAAATGTAAGGCCTTAATGCTATTTTTAAATAAGTTTACTTTACTTTAGACATTATTATAATAACGTATATTACTACATAGTAGATAGTTTAACAGATCCTTAGAGGATGGTTATCCCAAACATCCTTTGAGTTACTTGTATTTCAGTTGTTATTTCACTTGAGTTGGATTTACTGATATAAGAATGTTAATCCTGACTCGAGTGTTTGTGTTTTGCATTATGCACGGGTCAGACTGAGTGGTTCAGTGTTCCAGACTCACCTTCGGGGTTGGAGCTTCGCTTGGAGATCCAGCTATCTAACCAGCTTTCAGATATTCAGTTGATTTCAATAATGTATTCGATCTTGTTTTGACTATTGTATTTGAAACTTCTATTGTATCTTATTTAACTCTGATATGTATATAGTAGCTTCATGAACTACTATTCATTATGTTTCCGCTGCATATTGTATATTACTCTGTGTCTATGATTCTATGATTATTTATTTACTGTACGTGTTGAGTTTTGCCAAATATAAATTAACAATCTGGTATTTTGAGCAATTCAAATCTGGCATGTGTGGATGTGAATGGTTGAAAATATCAGGCTGTTACAACTTCTTTGATTGGTATTTATGCATCCTATATTCTGGTCTTTCTGACCTCCTCGATGCAATACTACTTATTCAGGAGTTAACTCAATTTATATTCACTAATGGTTCAACCTAACTGGTTATTCTAATCTACCCTTTCTCCCCAAAAATACTTTTATGGGCCCATTTTATAGTGAATATGTATATTAGAAAAAGAAAATATAATAACAACATCCATGGTTTAATATCCTTGAAATCATTTTCATATAAACCATGATTAATCCCTTTAAGATATTACTTTATCAAGGAAAGCTTCTTTAAAAACTCCATACCTAAAAGCCATTTCAAAACTCAATTATTTTGCCATGGGTTTTCCTTTAAAAATGAAATTGGGTTCTTCGTTTTGAAAACTAAGGCTTTCAAAATCTTAGGCTTTTACTTTCGAAACCATTGGAAAATCACCTTCAAAAGCATTCAAATCTTCTTTTCAAAACACTAAGCATATACCTTTTGTAATAATAAAAACATATGACTTTCAAAACCTTTTGAAAGCATCAAAACAACCCTTTCGAAAGTATTGAAGTATACATAGAAGCATTGCTTCGAAACCATTTAAAAATCCATCTTTCTAAACCAGTGGAGTTGTCTTTAAAATATCTGTTAGGTCAAAGTGAATATAAATGAAAGTACCCCTTTCGAAACCATTAACCTGCATATAAAAAGGTTTGGGGAAAACTTTTGGCTTCAGAACCATCCATTCAAAAGTTGAAATCATTTAAGTAAAACGTTTAGAATGATAGCTTCGAAACCCCTCTCGATTCCATTGCCTTCGAAACCCTTATGTGGATACTGGAGCCCTTATAAAGCTTTGGGAAGTGGCTTATTATATTTATAAAACAACAGCTACCTTTCGATTAGTTGATGACTTTAGTTCATTCGAAAGGTATAAGGTCGGCAGCAAGGTTTCGACTGGGTTCAAACTACCCATTCGAAAGCATTGATTTAAAAACAGTGTAACCCATTCAAAAGCTACACTTTAACAAAAAGGTGGCAACCTCATCGAAAGCAATTTTAAACCCTTTTAAAAGAATTCTTTTGAAAACAAGGCAAGTGGTATCTTCGAAAGCTATTTAAATGGGTTTTGACCCCTTCGAAAGCATGGTTTCAACTCCATACCTACTGCCATTCTCCCATCCACTATGTACCAATGCATCGATACCTTTTGTGTTGGTTTCAAATTGGTTGAGGCAAAAGTATAGGGTCAAAAGGTACTGCTAGAAGTGGTGAAACCAAACTTTTGTACAAAAACTGTTCTATTACCTTTACAAGTAGTTGCTTTTTAACCAACCTGCCTATTTGTGAAAATTTAATTAGTTACCATATACTTTTCAACTTCTTTTTTAAAAACTACCACATTCATTTCAGACCTAAATAAAGGTAATCAGCAAAAAATCCCTTCCCTTAAGCAAAATAATTAAAACATTTAAATCCTTCAAACAAAATAATTTAACTTCCATAGTAAATTACTTAGGAAACATCCCCAAAAATCATAGAAATTCACTATTAATATGTTATCTAACATATAAAAATTTCCGCCCTAAATTCCTTCATTAACAGACGAAATAAAATTTAATCCCAAATATTCATTTTTTCCTTCAAAAATTCATAATAAATTTTCCACAGCTTGGAAAATTATAAAGATTAAACTCATCTTCAAAATAATGTTTTACATACAATATTAAATCCTCGGGCGTTTAAAATCTAATATCAACAATTTTAGCCTTAAAATTGAATTAAACATATATCAATAAAATTTGTTTGAATATGACATATCATGAAATCCAAGCATATCATCATCAAAAATCATCATAATAGATCTACACTTAAACCCAAAATCAAATGCTCTTAAAAAACGAAAATAGAGATGGTTTTGATTATTATTTACCTTGCTTAGGATAATGAACTTGAGATTTGATCTTTGATTAATTCTCCTTGCTTGATTGCTTAGCATTAATTAATTTTTCTCCTTTTCTTCACTTAGGTTATGGCTGACTTGCTCTTTCTTTGATTTATGTTTTAATTTTTTGAAATATGAACATATAGAGTGAAAAATGAGAACATGGGTTTAAGGGTTAAAAGGTTATGGGTGCAGCTGTTCCCCATAATGCTCTTGCTTTATTTCCTAGTTTAGTTAATTTATGATAACATTTCCATAACCCATTTTTTCTTGTTTAATTAGCACGACCTCTAAATAAATTTTCAAATCTTGATCCCCTTATTACACTAATATTTACATTATTCTATTTAATTTATCTAATTAAATCTCCTAAACAATGTTATTAAAAAATTAGGGGTGTTACAAATAACCTTAATACAATTTTAATCCCAAGAATAATAATAACTCATTTCACATTTACTTTGGAGTAAAATATCATTTTTAACTCATATGTTTTCTATAATAATAGCAGTATCAACAAAATATTTGCCAATAAAATATATCCAAAACAAGCGTACATTTCTCTTCACTTAATTCCTTAAATAAAATATCTTCCCCCTTCAATGATATATCTCAAAAATAAAATATTTCTGTTCTCAAAGTTCATTTCTCAAATTAGAGATTTTACTTTCTTATATAGAATGCCTTCTAAATTTTCTCAATAAAACACTTTTCGAACAAGATATTTTTTAACCAAAATATTTCCATGCAAGGAGAATGGTTTTCTTTTAGAAAATTTCTAACAAAAATGTCGTTTATGTTTTTATTTCGAACCAAAATTGTTTTCAGTCAAAACATCCTTCTACACAAACATTCTTTTATTGAAATATAGCTCAAACAATATGTTTTCTTTCCCCTCAACAAAATGTTTTCCACTCCTCAAAAAAGTATTTCTAAAATCAACATATATTCAAATATTTTTCTAAATAAAAATATTTCTTAAAGATATTATTTCAACTAAAAATATTTTGCAAATAAAACATTTCTCCCTCAAAACCTTTGAGACAAGCATTTCTCAAGAAAGACAATATTTCTTACAGTATATTTTTTAAATAATACTATTTCTCTCTTTACCTCCCAATAAAGCTTCCATCAAAATAATTATCAATATAATATTTTCTAATTAGTACTTTTCACAAAGTGCTTTCAAAAAGAATGATTTTAAACCAATTTTTTTGTGATAACCTGAATTTTAGAATTTAATTTGAAATTGAATTCGAAATTAAGTTTTGAAATTCAAAGGATGGATATTTCAAAATATTTGAATTCACAGATATTTGTATAAGCTTTTATTTATAAATACAATTGATTTTTTTAACGATATTTATATATAGATAAGTATTATAAATTTATTAATTAAGTAAAAGCATTTTTTCTAAAACATTTAAAATTTAAATAAAATATTAACGCATGTGTAAATATGAACACATATAGATATAAAATATAGTAATACATGAAATGAAAAGATTTAAACTCTAATTTATAAATAAATTAGAGACAAAAGATTTTAAACATGAAATTGATATTTTTAACATTTGTCAAATAATAGGAATATGTAATAACAAATGTTAGATAAGTAAGAATATTTATTAACATGTGTATAGCTTAGTGTATACAAGTGGCAACTGATTTTTTTTATAAGTTATTTGAAAAGATGAAAACAAGTTTCACCATATTCTCTTTCACAACTTCATAAACCTATAAACCAAAGAGAAAACAAGATCAAAACCAGAGAAAAAAAAGAGAGAACAACAAAACTAAAATTCATTTCAAAAATCTGGAGCCATAATTCATCCCAAAACTTGGAAAGCAAATGCAAGAGTTAGATCTGTTTCAACACAGCAATTCTACAGCAAGTACTAGAATAGAATTCAATAATTCAAGCTACAAGCAGATCATCAAAGATCAAAAGCATAAACTATGTTCTCTGTTTTCAAAAGTGAGTAAACTCTTCTTGTTTTAAATCTAAATCTTGATGCATGAATTGAATTTAGAAGCATGATGAAAACTTGTTTGCATACAGTAGAACTAAATATATTTAAATGCAATTCAGGTGCCTGTGTTGAAATATCAGATGTTCATCTCTGTTTTAAAAAGTATAGAGCACAGTTTTAATTAAAATTTCATTTTCTCTCATTCAAATTCTTGTTAGATTTAGATATTTAAACAAAATATGTTTGTTTTGGATTAAACATCTAGTCACAAGCTTTTATTCCAAATTCATAACAAAACCCAGATTTGAATCAAAGCAGTTTCAGGCATTATGTTTTCAAACCAAGAAGACTGTTCCTCTGCATTTTCAATTTGTGAGTAAACTCTTCCTATTAAGCATTAGTAAGTGTAGTTGTTGAATGTGAAGTTCTATGTTGGAAAAATGCTTTGCATGTGTGGATATAAGTAAATCTATGTGTGTATGCATTTGAGGGAAATGTGCATGTGGGTTGCCTAAGTATATCTCTGTTCATATGTGCAGAGTTTATAGATTCATATAAAAAAATTCAAATCAACCCATCTGCTCTTGTATCAGATTTTGGAATTTAGACAAGAATGGTTTGTTAAACCTTATCTAAGACTTGAAATTATAATTAAGTAGGCAAGCTAGAGTACCACCTGAAAAAAAAAGAAAAAAAAAAGTAAATAGCAATGAAAATTTTGATAAATGTTAAAATTCAAACACAACAACCCTCTGATTTTCTTTTATATCCTAAATAGTTGACTTAAATTATGATTTCTAAGAGGAAATTCATAAATTTTAGTCTTGGATTGAATGTGTTATTCTGGGTTAACCAGAGTATGGACTTTTAAGGTTTTCGAGTAGCTGGAGGGGTTCTGGTTATCGAGGCCATTACTGGAGGAGGTCGGGGTACTGAGACATTCGACAAAAATGGCTGGAAGGTGGTTTATTCACTGAGGCATTGGGAATTTCTCGATTAAGTTATTAACCCTAGTTCAGTTGAAGTTAAGAAATTTCGATTACTATGGCTTCATTGGAGAATCGAGCTGCGAGTGCTTATGTGATAAGACGGCATGGGGACTTACAAGTCCGGGGACGAAGTTCGGTGAACTCTGGTGAACGGCAATGGTGGTTTAGGATTAGATTACTGGTGAGGTCAGATTCCAGTGTTGACTTGAATACTCGAATTTTATTTGGGAAGGGGTGATGTTGCATGGAGGGTCGGAATCGACTCGTGAGTTCGTCGCCAACTTGTGGGAGGTATCGGCGAAGGTCACGGCGGCGTGGAACATCGGTGTATGTGCACGACAGGGTTGTTGTGTCAGTGATTGGAGGTGGATGCTGTCTCGGGTTGGGTCTCGAAGTGGAGCTCTGGAAATTTGGGTTGGAGCTCGATGTTGTACTCGGGGCATTTGCATGATTTAGCGTGTTTGGGTTTCTTTGATCTGGAACTATATGATGAAGTTGTACAAGCGTAAACCAGGGTGTTTTGATGATGAGTTTTGGGACTGTGAGCTTCGATTTGTTTGAGTTGTTCTCGGGTATTTGGAGTGATTTCCTCGAAGGAGATTTGGTAGTGACCCGAAGTCATTTTAGAGTAAACTCGAAGTAAGGGAGTTCCTGACTCGAAGTATATATAGGGTTGCTCGGGTAAAACTGTTGTTTCAGGTTTAAACATAAACAGAAAACCTATTATAGTATTTTGAAAATTTGAAGTAAAGTTTTAAAATGCAAACAAAAATTTGAACTGAGTTTAAAACCTGAATTTAAATTTGAATTCAACAGTTTAAATCTTGGTTTTAAAATAATTTGAATTTTTAAATTTTAGTTTGGGTTTTAAATAAAAACAGAAAACCCGTTCTGTTTTTAAAATTGGAAGAAAGTATAAAATGCAAAAATGGAAATTTAAACTTAGTTTTTAAAATAAAACAAGTATAAATTTAAATCATTTAATTATATTGGAATGTTAAATGATTTGAGGATTTATATAAGTAAAGCTTTCAAGGATTTAAGTTTAAATCTGTAATAAATGTTCAAGCTGTATTTCAGTTTGAAATTTAAAAGAAATTTTTAAAATTGAATTGGAATTTAAATTCTTTTAAACTTATTTTATAAGTGGATGTTTCTTTTAACTATATGAGATAATAAGGTTTGTTTTGTTTTAAAAACCACGTTTAAGTTAAATTTGTATCTTAAGTTTAAAATGAAATTTAAAGTAAATTTGAAAACAAAGTGTTTTTAAAATACTTTAAATAAGTAAGAAATGATTCTTAAATTAAGTTAGAACTTAAGAAATTGGATTCATTTAAATTATTAAGTTAATTTTAATGGGTAATTAATTATTTAATTAATTAATAATATGGATGATTAATTAAGTAATTAATAAATTTTAAATTGATTAATTAAGATTTGAGATTAATTAATTAAGGTTAATTAATCTATAAATAGGAATGGTTAAGATTAATTGGTTGTAATTAATATTGGATAATTTGAGTTAATTACTTAAAAGAAGTAATTAAGAATTGTTAACGAAGGTCATTAACTTAAGATTATTTAACAATTATTTAATGTAAATAATTTTTAATAATTAATTAGATTAATTAATTAATAATAATCATTTGTGAAATTGTTTATGGTTAATTACTTAATAGAAGTAATTAATGAGTTAATTACTTGATGAAATTAATTGGGATAATGTGATTTGTTTAGGTTAATTAATTAAGTTTAATTAATTTAAACACTTGATGATTGATGAAAAATTACTTAATGTAATTAATGGGATTGTAATTACTTAGGGAAGTAATTAATTGATATTTACTGGATGTAATAAAAGATGTTTTAATAATGGAAGTAATTTGGATTTAATTACTTTGTAATTAATTAGGGAATAAATTAAAGGTTAATTTATTCAATGATGTAATTAAGGGTAGTTAATTACTGATGTTATTAATCAAGGGTGATAATAATTATAGTTAGCAATTAATTAATGAAATTATTAAAGGCTAATTACCATATTGGGTTGAGGATAATTAATTTGTGAAATAAATTAAGGGTTAATTACTTAAATGTAATCAAAGGATAAATAGACCGATATTGGAAGTTTTTGATTAATTGATATGTAGTTTGTGATGCTTGATTTGAATTGTGATGATGGTGTTATCTATTGTTGATGAATTATATGACCTCCTGTATTTAAATTGAGTTGTATTTCACTTGAATAATTTTAGTTAAGATAATTTTGGTTTCGAAGAGACCGGAGTCGGGTATTAGTGAATACCCGAAACCACTTCGATTCTTATAATTGATATGTGAAACTGATAGGCTGAAGTGAAAAGACTTAAGTAAATTGGACCATTTAAATCTAAGATTTGGCACTTAGAAATTGATGTGTGAAATGGTTGATGTATAATAACTTGTGAAGTGTAGATTGATATAAGTTACCCCGGGTTTATATAAAGTGTATGCTTTTGTATTACAAGTTAGATGGGTTTACTCATGCTGGTTTCCAGCCTGACCCGGGTGTTACTTTGATGTAATGCTCGGGTCAGACCGAGTATTACAGACTTGCAGGTAAGGACGTTTTGGAGCTCAGGAAGAGAGCTGAATGACAGGAACGTATAGAGTGTTTATCCGCTGTGATATATATTGTTATTTATATGGGACAAGTTATTTTAAACCATCCAGTGTTGTGAAATTGTTGTAACTCTGATGTAAAATGTAAATATACTGATACAGTTCTACTTTGTAAACTGTTATTTATTTGCTATTATATTTTATCCGCTGCGAATGTGAGATTGTGTGTTTCTTTTCTATTCTTCATCTTCTATCTCTCTTCTTCTTTTCTCTAACTATCTGGAAATTTCGGGATAGAAATTTTCGGGTCGTTACATTTGGTATCAGAGCTGAAGGTTAAGCGAGAATCTTGGCTCTGGTGGGATTACTCATTAAGGATAGGGTAAGTGGTACCCTAGAATGAGTTGGGTGTATATATATATATATATATATATATATATATATATATATATATATGATAGAGAGTACTTGGTATTTTCTTATATAAAGTTTTTTTAAATGATTTCAAAAGTAAATGAATCTTATATAAGAAATAGATTATCTATTATATTAAGGAAAATTGGTTGTAGTACTAAATAAATTAAAAGTAATAGTAAGAATTAAGTGGTAATATAATTACAACCAAAATGAAAATTAAATAAAGATAAGTTTGAAATGGATTCAAACTAAAATTTAAGTCCTGAATTGGAAAAATATTTCAGAATAAGATAATAATGAAATGTTTTAAGGAAGTGAATCATTTATATAAGTATGGTATATAAATTGAAATAGAAGTTTATCTAAATTATGAAGTTTGAATCTTAAGATTTAAAAACATTTGAAATTTGTTTTCAAATTATTAAAAGGAATAATAAATAATATTATTGAATGAAGGTAATTGAGAAATAAGTTAATTACCGAATGTGATTAATTGGAATTAATTAATGACATAATTAATTTAAAGAAAACAATAAATAATATTATTTAATGAAATTGAATGAAATGGTCCTATTCAAACAAGAGTTGTTTGAAAAAAAAATTGTTTTGAACTAAAAACCAAAGGTGGTTTAAATTTTAAAATTTGGCTTGGTAAGCCAAGAGGTAAATATGTATATGTGTGGGTATACTTAAATATCAAAGATGGTTTGAGATAAACTCTAAATATTGAGTTTAAATTGGGAATGAGATGTGGAAACCCAAAGTGATAAGTTTTTGAACTTAATAAGTGGGAAGATTATTTATGAAAAGTTCAAAATTTGAAAATAGAAGTTCAAATTGGGTAAGGTTGACTGGATTAAGTGAATTGAGTTAACTTGGAAAAGGTTAGATAAGTTTAAATGATCAACCTGATTTGAAAATTTGAAGATGAAATTAAGATTTAACCTGGAAGATAAATGGTTGATTGAAATTGAGAGTTTGTGTGATCTCATGTTGGGTTTGAGATCTAGAAAATTGATTTAAAGAAATTAAATCAACATTTGAAGTATTAACTCGAATTTATATTATTCGAGATGGTTTAAATTTGGAATTTGAATTGAAATTAGTTCAAATTGATTTTGATTTGAATTAATTGAAATTGTGATTGAAGATGCATGAGTATAAGATTCAAATGGAAAATTTGAATTGGATTGATTTGAATAATTTGGAATTGTAATTAAAGTTGAATATGTTTAAAATCAAATGGAATTTGATTTAAATTTGAAAAGGAATAGAGAATTAATTCAACTTGAATTGGGAATAAATCAAGTCCAATGAAAATTGGAATTATTTAAAATTGAATTAGGTCAATTTAAATGGAAGTGGAAATTTAAATTGAATTGATGAGAATGGAGATTGGGAAGTGGGCAGTTTTGACTCTGGACTATTTTTAATATAAATTATTTTAATATAAACCTACTTTTCCAAGCTATCTATTATATATACAACCTTTCTTTTAAAAGCCAAACTATCTTATACTTGTTTTACAATTATTTTTGGAACTATTTAACAATTTTCCAACTGTGTTATAAACTAATTACTATCTTACTACTATTTTGCAATTATCTAAAATTTCTGTAATTATTTTAACTATTTTACACCTATTTTACAAACTAGTAATTATTTTCCAACTACTTATCTATTTTTAAAAATTTTCAAGATATTTTCTAAATAAACTAGTCGGAGTTCAAACTGTTATTGGTGAAATACCCAATCGAGATAGGAATAGAGGTGATAATCCAAATGGATTAAAGCAATTGTGAGTAAGTGAATGAAAATCAAAGTGAATGTGAATAGAAATGGAATTGATTTGGCTAATAACCAATAAAGATAAATACGTAGGATGTACGTATGTTATTCTATTCGCGTAGTGATTTGATCTAGATTCGAGCACATAATTTCGAGATAGTTATATCGATCCGAGTGGGTTTTTTCACTCGATTTTCGATGGCGAACCTGGATATGGATTGTTGATTGGTTCTGGATATTCTCTATCATAGTTATATCTATGCAAGGAGAATGGTGGTTTCTGATCAAGAAACCAGATCTGTGTCCGCGCAAGGAAGTCGGGTAGACGATACTAGTTCGGAAGTGAAATTGTGTGATCGAGTGAGCGATCAGATTGGTATGGCATACAGATGATATGTGTACATCGTACGGATTTGAATGAAAATGATATTGAAAAGAGTAATCAAATTTGAATATTTAATTTTGAGTAAACAAAGTTAAATATCTTTATTTTATAAGATAAAACTCCCCTTATTGAATCTTTTGCCAAAAGAAAAGGGTTTTTGAAAGTGTTTGAAGTATAAAAGGAGTTTTATACAAGTTTGAGATAATTCAAGGTTTTAAAAAAAAATTATATATATCTGTATATATATATATAAAGGATCTTATGAGGATTTTGGAAAAGGGTTTTGGGAACCTTTGAATTTGGAAAGGCTTTTTGATTTTTGAGTAAAATCAATATTAGAATTTGGAAAGCCTAGTTTGAGTATTATCGATTTTGGGGATAATCGATTTTGTGTAAAGAAGCTTTGTATAAGATCATACTAGGTATATAATTTAAAGATACTATATGTATATAGTATAAAATGTTCTGATGATGGCTCTGGGGAAAAAGGCGCTCCCTTGGAATGAACTTCTCAGGAGTACCATCGAGTGGTGCTGCCTTGAGCCCCAAGGGGGGGTTTCTAAAGTTGATCCTGTGAGGAGTCCGAACAAAACTAGTTCCTGGGGATTATGAGTTGAGTATATCATAGCGAAAGTCGTGTGTACCGCTGAGAGCCAACAGTTACATGGACTTTTGCTGCGATGGCAACGTAACCCAGGATGTAACTGCGACCTATGGTATAACATAGCGGAAGTCGTGTGTGCTGTTGAGAGCCAACAGTTAGACTGCGACCTATGTAGGAGTGGAGAGGTTTCATTTCGACAGCGAAAATCAGAGGCCGCTGAGAGCCTGTAGTTACATGGACTTTTGTTGTGATGGCAACGTAACCCTGGATGTAACTGTGATCTGTTATGTAGGTTCCATGGCGTAATCGAGAGGCCGCGGAGAGCCTGTAGTTACATGGACTTTTTCTGCGACAGCAACGTAACCCTGAAATGTAACTGTGACCATGGATGGGGGTGATGATTTCCAGAGGATTCTCACCAAAGATATATCCTCTATTTTCAAAAACTATTTTCTATATTTTCAATAAAATTATTTTTCAAATATTTTCACTGGATGTTGAAAACGAGTCTGCTAAGTACTTATAGATTTTCAGTATTACGCCTGATCAACGTATGACCGAATTTCTGTGAGAACGAGGACGGACTTATTGAAACATCAAGTTATAAGAAGCATTTTTATAAAAAACTATTTTAGAAATATTATGTATATTTTAAAAATGTTTAAAGTATTTCAAATAATAATTTTTCCAAAAATAATCTTTTTAATAAATTCTGGATTCGTTCCTTTTCGAGGACGAAAAGATTCAAAGGGGGAGGAATGTGATAACCTGAATTTTAGAATTTAATTTGAAATTGAATTCGAATTTAAGTTTTGAAATTCAAAGGATGGATATTTTAAAATATTTGAATTCATAGATATTTGTATAAGCTTTTATTTATAAATACAATTGATTTTTTTTAACGATATTTATATATAGATAAGTATTATAAATTTATAAATTAAGTAAAAGCATTTTTTTAAAACATTTAAAATTTAAATAAAATACTTAACACATGTGTAAATATGAACACATATAGATATAAAATATAGTAATATATGAAATGAAAAGATTTAAACTCTAATTTATAAATAAATTAGAGACAAAGGATTTTAAACGTGAAATTGATATTTTTAACATTTGTCAAATAATAGGAATATGTAATAACAAATGTTAGATAAGTAAGAATATTTATTAATATGTGCATATCTTAGTGTATACAAGTGGCAACTGATTATTTTATTTTATAAGTTATTTGAAAAGATGAAAACAAGTTTCACCATTTTCTCTTTCACAACTTCATAAACCAATAAACCAAAGAGAAAACAAGATCAAAACCAGAGAAAAAAAAAGAGAGAACAACAAAACTAAAATTCATTTCAAAAATCTGGAGCCATAATTCATCCCAAAACTTGGAAAGCAAATGCAAGAGTTAGATCTGTTTCAACACAGAAATTCGACAGCAAGTACTAGAATAGAATTCAATAATTCAAGTACAAGCAGATCATCAAAGATCAAAAGCATAAACTATGTTCTCTGTTTTCAAAAGTGAGTAAACTCTACTTGTTGTAAATCTAAATCTGGATGCATGAATTGAATTTAGAAGCATGATGAAAACTTGTTTGCATACAGTAGAACTAAATATATTTAAATGCAAGTCAGGTGCCTGTGTTGAAATATCAGATGTTCATCTCTGTTTTAAAAAGTATAGAGCACAGTTTTAATTAAAATTTCATTTTCTCTCATTCAAATTCTGGTTATATTTAGATATTTAAACAAAATATTTTTGTTTTGGATTAAACTTCTAGTCACAAGCTTTTATTCCAAATTCATAACAAAACCCAGATTTGAATCAAAGCAGTTTCAGGCATTATGTTTTCAAACCAAGAAGACTGTTCCTCTGCATTTTCAATTTGTGAGTAAACTCTTCCTATTAAGCTTTAGTAAGTGTAGTTGTTGAATGTGAAGTTCTGTGTTGGAAAAATGCTTTGCATGTGTGGATATAAGTAAATCTATGTGTGTATGCATTTGAGGGAAATGTGCATGTGGGTTGCCTGAGTATATCTCTGTTCATATGTGCAGAGTTTATAGATTCATATAAAAAAAATCAAATCAACCCATCTGCTCTTGTATCATATTTTGGAATTTAGACAAGAATGGTTTGTTAAACCTTATCTAAGACTTGAAATTATAATTAAGTAGGCAAGCTAGAGTATCACCTGAAAAAAAAAGAAAAAAAAAGTAAATAGCAATGAAAATTTTGACAAATGTTAAAATTCAAACACAACAACCCTCTGATTTTCTTTTATATCCTGAATAGTTGACTTAAATTATGATTTTTAAGAGGAAATTCATAAATTTTAGTCTTGGATTGAATGTGTTATTCTGGGTTAACCAGAATATGGATTTTTAAGGTTTTCGAGTAGCTGGAGGGGTTCTGGTGATCGAGGCCATTACTGGAGGAGGTCGGGGTACTGAGACGTTCGGCAAAAATGGCTGGAAGGTGGTTTATTTACTGAGGCATTGGGAATTTCTCGATTAAGTTATTAACCCTAGTTCAGTTGAAGTTAAGAAATTTCGATTACTGTGGCTTCATTGGAGAATCGAGCTGCGAGTGCTTATGTGATGAGACAGCATGAGGACTTACAAGGCCGGGGACGGAGTTCGGTGAACTATGGTGAACGGCAATGGTGGTTTAGGATTAGATTACTGGTGAGGTCAGATTCCAGTGTTGACTGGAATACTCGAATTTGATTTGGGAAGAGGTGATGTTGAATGGAGGGTCGGAATCGACTCGTGAGTTCGTCGCCAACTTGTGGGAGGTATCGGCGAAGGTCACGGCGGCGTGGAGCATCGGTGTACGTGCACGACAGGGTTGTTGTGTCAGTGATTGGAGGTGGATGGTGTCTCGGGTTGGGTCTCGAAGTGGAGCTCTGGAAATTTGGGTTGGAGCTCGATGTTGTACCCGGGGCATTTGCATGATTTAGCGTGTTTGGGTTTCTTTGATCTGGAACTATATGATGAAGTTGTACAAGTGTAAACCAGGGTGTTTTGCTGATGAGTTTTGGGACTGTGAGCTTCGATTTGTTCGAGTTGTTCTCAGGCATTTGGAGTGATTTCCTCGAAGGAGATTAGGTAGTGACCCGAAGTCATTTTAGAGTAAACTCGAAGTAAGGGAGTTCCTGACTCGAAGTATATATAGGGTTGCTCGGGTAAAACTGTTGTTTCAGGTTTAAACATAAACAGAAAACCTGTTACAGTATTTTGAAAATTTGAAGTAAAGTTTTGAAATGCAAACTAAAATTTGAACTGAGTTTAAAACCTGAATTTAAATTTGAATTCAACAGTTTAAATCTTGGTTTTAAAATAATTTGAATTTTTAAATTTTAGTTTGGGTTTTAAATAAAAACAGAAAACCCGTTCTGTTTTTAAAATTGGAAGAAAGTATAAAATGCAAAAATGGAAATTTAAACTTAGTTTTTAAAATAAAACAAGTATAAATTTAAATCATTTAATTATATTGGAATGTTAAATGATTTGAGGATTTATATAAGTAAAGCTTTCAAGGATTTAAGTTTAAATCTGTAATAAATGTTCAAGCTGTATTTCAGTTTGAAATTTAAAAGAAATTTTTAAAATTGAATTGGAATTTAAATTCTTTTTAACTTATTTTATAAGTGGATGTTTCTTTTAACATATGAGATAATAAGGTTTGTTTTGTTTTAAAAACCCTGTTTAAGTTAAATTTGTATCTTAAGTTTAAAATGAAATTTAAAGTGAAATTTAAAGTAAATTTGAAAACAAAGTGTTTTTAAAATACTTTAAATAAGTAAGAAATGATTCTTAAATTAAGTTAGAACTTAAGAAATTGGATTCATTTAAATTATTAAGTTAATTTAAATGGGTAATTAATTATTTAATTAATTAATAATATGGATGATTAATTAAGTAATTAATAAATTTTAGATTGATTAATTAAGATTTGAGATTAATTAATTAAGGTTAATTAATCTATAAATAGGAATGGTTAAGATTAATTGGTAATTAATTTGTAATTAATATTGGATAATTTGAGTTAATTACTTAAAAGAAGTAATTAAGAATTGTTAACGAAGGTCATTAACTTAAGATTATTTAACAATTATTTAATGTAAATTATTTTTTAATAATTAATTAGATTAATTAATTAATAATAATCATTTGTGAAATTGTTTATGGTTAATTACTTAATAGAAGTAATTAATGAGTTAATTACTTGATGAAATTAATTGGGATAATGTGATTTGTTTAGGTTAATTAATTAAGTTTAATTGATTTAAACACTTGATGATTGATGAAAAATTACTTAATGTAATTAATGGGATTGTAATTACTTAGGGAAGTAATTAATTGATATTTATTGGATGTAATAAAAGATGTTTTAATAATGGAAGTAATTTGGATTTAATTACTTTGTAATTAATCAAGGGATTAATTAGGGAATAAATTAAAGGTTAATTTATTCAATGATGTAATTAAGGGTAGTTAATTACTGATGTTATTAATCAAGGGTGATAATAATTATAGTTAGCAATTAATTAATGAAATTATTAAAGGCTAATTACCATATTGGGTTGAGGATAATTAATTTGTGAAATAAATTAAGGGTTAATTACTTAAATGTAATCAAAGGATAAATAGATCGATATTGGAAGTTTTTGATTAATTGATATGTAGTTTGTGATGCTTGATTTGAATTGTGATAATGGTGTTATCTATTGTTGATGAATTATATGACCTCCTGTATTTAAATTGAGTTGTATTTCACTTGAATAATTTTAGTTAAGATAATTTTGGTTTCGAAGAGACCGGAGTCGGGTATTAGTGAATACCCGAAACCACTTCGATTCTTATAATTGATATGTGAAACTGATAGGCTGAAGTGAAAAGACTTAAGTAAATTGGACCATTTAAATGTAAGATTTGGCACATAGAAATTGATGTGTGAAATGGTTGATGTATAATAACTTGTGAAGTGTAGATTGATATAAGTTACCCCGGGTTTAGATAAATTGTATGCTTTTGTATTACAAGTTAGATGGGTTTACTCACGCTGGTTTCCAGCCTGACCCGGGTGTTACTTTGATGCAATGCTCGGGTAAGACCGTGTATTAAAGACTTGCAGGTATGGACGTTCTGGAGCTCAGGAGGAGAGCTAAAGGACAGGAACGTATAAAGTGTTTATCCGCTGTGATATATATTGTTATTTATATGGGACAAGTTATTTTAAACCATCCAGTGTTGTGAAATTGTTGTAACTTTGATGTAAAATGTAAATATACTGATACAGTTCTACTTTGTAAACTGTTATTTATTTGCTATTATATTTTATCCGCCGCGAATGCGAGATTATGTGTTTCTTTTTCTATTCTTCATCTTCTATCTCTCTTCTTCTTTTCTCTGACTATCTGGAAATTTTGGGATAGAAATTTTCGGGTCGTTACATTTTTCAAACGAAATCTTCTCTATACAAAATATTTTCAAATGTTTCAAATTAAATCTTCTTTCATAATATGTTTCAAAGAGATATTTCATAACTAATTCTCTTTCTTATAAAAGTACCTACAGATTAAAATATCTTATTCCTCAAGATAAAAGTTTTATTTTTACCCCTTGTAAAAATTTCAGTAAATTACTTTAAATCCAATATAATACATAAACCTCATTTTAAATTCATATTGTAACGATCCGTAAATATCGATAATTAAACTGGTTAATGTAATAAGATTTTTTAATTAAATTGAGAAAGAAAGGAAAAAACTTTATAATTTATAATGAAGCGAGTGTTAAAAATGAAACGTAAATTAAAGGTTATAGTAATGGTTGTAAGTTATTATTTAATCGATCTATTAATGTAGTTGTAACGGTTACATTTGGGTATAAAAGTGAATATAAGTAAATAAATATATGGTAATTGAATGAATTCAACATTATATAAGCAATTCAGATAATTAGTGGAAATAATAAACTTGAGTGTAATATAAAGTCAGTGATGACATTTATGCAAGTCAACTTTTATTTAGGCTGCTAAATTCAGAGTAGAAAATCAATTACATTTAAATGTAGGTAAATGTTCATTAATGTGAGATAGGACTGTAACTGTAAATTGTGATTGTAATGACATAAATGGAAATGTATATTTTATTCATAAGATGAAATAAAGGAATGAAACCAAGTTGAATTAATTGATTGAGGTTTTAATTATGTATATATTTGGCAAATTCAATATAATTGAAAATAACAGTTATTACAAAAGAAAGATGAATATTCAAATATATATTTATGTAATGAAAGATAAACAAATAATAACTAGGTTTATAGAGTAATAATAGATTTAATAAAAAGAGTAGAATTGAAGCAAGGCAGTTATTGGGAATAAATTAATTGGAATTCAATTCAGAATAGATGGATTTATTGTAGGTAAATGAAATTAAATTCTACATAAATTGAAATTTGGATGAATTGGGAAACTATTAGTGTATTGGTATATAAACCAATGTTAATATTATGCATAAGAGGAAAAGTTAATAACTGCTTCAATAATAAGATTGAGAAATCAAATATATTGATTTATTGGGAATTTAAAACTTATACTTTTTAAATTAGATAAAGCACAACGTTTTACACGCAGTTATGTTTTGTATTTCAATTTCTATTTTTCTATGTTCATTCCTATATTTTAATTTCTTTGTTATATTATTTTATTTTAGTTTACACTTTGATCATTTATTAGATTTTTATTTGTTTATATCTTTTTATAAATGTTGGAGAAAATCAAGGAGTCATAGGTTACATGTTTCAATTTCTTGTCTTTTCCATTTGCATGGCCTCTTTCTTACTTGCTTCGCCGTGTATTTCTTTTCCCTAGCCGTGAGAAATTATTCCACAAATCACGTACAAGAAAGATTTATTTCTCATTTCAAAACTCCTCTCTTTCATTTGCATTTAAGAATAAAATATATACAAGTTTCTTTCTCCTTTAATTGTGGTCTTTTCTTTTCTTGCCTTCTCATCTTTCCTTAGCCGTTCACTTTTATTTGTAAACTCTAGCCGCCACTGGATATCAAATTTACGTATAGGAAAACTTCTCATCTCATTTGCGTTCCAGAAAAAAAGAAAAAAAATACAAAAAGCTATGTCTTCCTCCTTCTTTTCCTCTTTTCTATTTTTGTTTTTCTTTTGTTTCCTTCATGCCTAGCTCGGCCTCATCCTTATAGCCGACCACTACACCATCTCCGCCACCACCATCCATGGCCGTGATCACCATGAAGACAACATCACCAAAACTTTGACCAAACCAAGCCATGTAATGATCACCTTGCTTTGATTTATCAAGGTTATGTCATTTTATTTCCTATCTTTTCATTGTTGTAATCTCTATTCTTTGTATTGAATCATGTTCTTATGTTTGTGACGTTTGCTTTATTTCATGTTGTACAAGAAGTGGATTTTGGCTTTCTTTTCACTCAAGTTTGCACCTTTCTTTGTTTTATCAAAAAGGTTATGTCACTTTGATCCTTATTGTTCATTGTTTGATTCACAATCTTGAATGTTGAATTTTACACTTATGTTTGTGTAATTGTTTGTTTATAAGATTTAGATCCGACTCTTCATCCACTCAAAAGAATATAGTCGTGCTTTGTCGTGCCTTTTCGTGCTTTGCGGAGTTTAGATTCGGGTTTGAATTTCAATCCTAGCTTTAAAAAGTTGAGTTATTCACTCTAGACATTACGTACTTATACAATTGTGAAATTATGACAAGTGAATTGTAGAAATTAATATGCTATGTTCATACCTGTTGTGATATGTTTATATGATATTAAATGCTGCTTATATACCTGTTACATCATCTGATATGATATTGTAGGCTATACCGTTATTTTATTTCCTGTTTATCACACCGCAAGTTCCCTATCATTATGGGTTGAAATGATACATACCCGAACGGATTGTAGAATAAGGAAAAGTCATCATGGGCTGAAATGATTGGCTCGAGTGATTTTTATTGTATTTATTTTACTTGGGATTGCGGGTCTGAAATGGTAGAACCTGGATTTTTCTTTTTAAATTACGGATTGAAATGATACATATCAGTATCACTTGACCTAGGTTAGAAAATTTTATACAGGCCGATGGATAAATATTTATAATAGTTCTCTAAAATTATTAAGTATTTTGAATTTTATATATATGGAATTTTGATTAAAATGTTGATTTAAAGATTTGAATATAAAGAGATATTGAGATAATGGTTTCCTAAAAATTGTATGAGTTGATTATTTGTTTAGATTGTAATTTTAAAATCTTTATTTGGTTTCTAATTGTAACTTAAAGATTTTATTTATGATCAATATTTTAATAATTAAGTTTAATTTAATTTGGAATCTAAAATCTAACCTAGTAAATTTAATAAAGGTTATTTCTTGAAATAAATAAGGTTTGTATAGTAAAAAATGTATTTTAAGTGGATAAATGAACTATAGTTTTGATTGGACTTAGTAATAAAATTTATTTAATTTGGAATCGTAGTTAGTTGATGTCTAGATGAATAGATTTATAAAGAGGATTGGACTGTTATATTAACTATGAGAAAATACTTGATTTATGGTTATGTTTTGTAAAAATGAATGATTATGATTTAAATGGAAAAATGCAACTTAAAATGACTTAAATTGATAATTGGAAATTTTGTTTTCAAATGAAAGTTAGCTAAATTTGGTGATAGGGTATTTAATTTGTGGGATGGATATTTTAAAATAAAGTGTAAAGTTATTTGTAAAAAAATAAAAGTTAAGTACAATAGGGTAATTTTGACTTATTAATGAATTATAGTTTAATTTGGATATTTATTGATAAAATTTTATTCTATTAAATCATAAGTTAAATGATATCCAGATGAATATTTTTGAAGCATGAAATGTGATTTTATAAGTTAACTTGGCTAAAAATTGAAATTTTAGTGTAGCTGAAATATACAATGCTTTGTTTTAGAAAGTTATAATTGAGTGAATAGACTTATAAATGCTACAACTTTGAAATTAATATTATTTTTCATTGAATTTAAATGGTTTAAATAAATATTTTTCAAATTTTTTGGTTTTAGAGTTGTTGTAACTTGAAAGTAATATGGCTTTGGAAATGAATTTTTTGATATTGTATTTATTTAAGAGTTATCTTTAAATATATTAATTTGAAACTCATTGAATTTGAAGAACTAAGAATATGATTAAAGTGGTTTGGGTTAAGATGATTTAAAGGAATATTTAAAGTTTAATAAATTGAAGAAAATATTCAGTGTTTGAAAATTTGGGTTTAATTTAAATGATATATTGATTTGGTTTTGGAATTTAAATGACATTACTACTTGGTTGTGAAATGGAAGTGATATATTGATTTGGTTTTATAATGAAATAATATAGTATTTAGTTTTGAAATGGATATTATTTTGGAAAGTAAAGGTATTTGATTTTTAATGGTTCTAGAATAGAAATGTTTTAAAATAAATATACATTTGTTATAATAACGTTGGGTTGTTAAAGATACCGGGATCGGACGTTGTCATACTCTCTGCCAACTCCGAAAACCACTTTAACAACTGTGTACGCGGTGGAGATTCTAGAATGTAGTAGGATAGTGGCGACGTCCTTTGAGGTATATACATGGACCTGACTCCCATGAGTTGGCATAAGGTGGCTAAAACAGGAGCAATAGGCGGGCTCATGAGGTTGGTCCTCTGATCGGAAACACTCCTTCGCTATTATATTCATGCTTTGAGATTGGTTCGGTGGCCATGCTTGATTCTTTTGATTTGGTGGTGTGGCTCGAGGTGGGCGGTAGTAGTTGCTACTTGTTACCACCGGCTCGGAAGTGTAATTGGTATATCTACCCTAGCATTGCCTAGTTGTGCCCTGTCACCTAACCTATCATGCATTGTACGAGTTTGGTTTTCTCCATAGCCCGTGGAGTATCCTCTGGTGGTTTCCCGATCAGGAGGGACTATGATAATGGATGGACTATCGGGACTATTACGTGTTAAGAACAATATGGGTAACCCCTTAAAGCTATTTAAAAGTAATTTTATTTTACCGTAGACATTATTATAATAGCGAAATATTACTACATGTAAATAGTTTAACGGATTCTTAGAGGATGGACGGTCCCAAGCATCCTTTAAGTTACAGTACCTTATATTACAGTTCACTTGAGTTGGTTTACATTGTATAAGTATGTATGTCCTGACTCGAGTGTTTTGTGTTTTGCTTTACGCTCAGATCAGACTGAGTGATACAGCATTAGAGACTCACCTTCGGAGTTAGTGCTTTGCTTGAAGATCCAGCTATCTATTTCAATTTCAGTATTCAGTTGATTCCAATTATTCAGTTGATTCCAGTGATGTATTCAGCTTTGTACTTGATTATTGTATTAAACTTCTATTGCACCCTTGTTTAACTCTGATGTGTTTATATAGTAGTTTCATGAACTACTATCTCTTTGCTTCCGCTGCATTTATTACTCTTTGTCTGTGATTTGTGATTTATTTATTTACTATATATATTCCGAGCTTTGCCAATTTTATTTTACAATTCGGTATTTTGAGCAATTCAAGTCTGACATGTGCGGATGTGAATGGTTGAAAATATCGGGTCGTTACATTTGGTATCAGAGCTTTGGTTCTAGGCAAAACATAGCATATATGGTAAATTTATTTACCGAATCACTTTCATTCGAGTGTGAATCTCTTCCTTTTGACTCGGTTTCCTTTGAATTTTGGAACGTTCCCTGCGGTTCCAAATTTCATTCTTGTTCCCCACTACTCATCTTCTTTTGATTTTGGAGTATCCCACAATTCAACTTCAGATGATCTTTACAATGAATCGACGGTCTCGCCAATCTTCAAATGATTTGTAAAGGGGTGAAACTCCTTTACAATAGGTATTTATTCACCTGAGATTTATATATATCCTCGGTTCAGATACTAGTATCTCTTGTTGTTCCGAACTCTACCTCTTGAGATCGAATGTAGATTTGACTTTCGGTACCCACATTGATCAAATTCTTGAAGTCGTGGTTGGCCCGGTTAAGGTTGCCCGTGATTTATATAAATTTATCCATTTCCTTATTCGGTTAGTTAATCATCTTATCTTTTGTTTCAACTTATCCTCAAATCAAAATTTCCTTTGACTTGAGTCAATCAAATTTGAATCTCTATTCTTGCTTTGGAAATCTATTCCTATATAGTGTATATGTAAATTAATATTTAGAATGTTTTATATATTGTGTTTTTTGAGTTGTTGATGTTGATTTGGGTTTTCGATCGATTCGTCTGATCAACACTATCGATAGGATCTCTAAAACACTTGAACAGAGCAAACTGTCACGATATAGTTTTTAAATTTAGTAAATGAAATAAATTTTATATAATTATATTGTATATGTATATAAGTATAATTTCTGAAATTTGATAGTTAATTGAGTTGGATGTTGATAAATAATATTTGACTCTGTGTATATAGCTTGTAACCATTAGTTTTGGTTTCATATATAAATAACTGAACTATAAAACGTGGCTATAAATTAATATGGAAATTTAAATAAATTTAAAACAAGAAACTAAGAATTTAATTTCTAATGATTTCAAACTTTGTATCTAGAATTTTAAAGGGTGTATCATTTAAAGTATTTTAAGTAGAAATTGTTTCAAGGAAATTTTAATTTGTAAATCAGTGCTCTTTTCTTTGTCGCTGGAAAATAATTTCTGTGATGCCTGCACCATCATCGACATAAATTTTCGTGTTTCGAAGTGAAGCGACCATTCTGTAGTTTTGCTACAGCTTTGCTTTGAAAATTAAATTGATTTGGATTTCTAAAATATGACTTGACTTATAATATATGTGATATATGATTTAAGATTTAATTTGATATATATTGGGTATACTTATTTATCTCTAAAATAGTTCAAGTTAATCGAAAATTTAACTCTTAAATCTTTTCTTGATGGATAATGTCAATTATAAAATGAAATCAAAATTTTGAATAAATATTTAAGCTTGAATAATTGAATTGGGAAATTTTTTATTTGTATAATACTCAATTGCATTCTAATATAACCCACCTAAATCATTCAGAAGTTGAATATGTAATTGGATAATATACAATATAAAAGGATTTTATAAATAAAATTTGAGTGTTTATAATAAATGTTATACGCTAAAATTTTAGTTATAAAAAGGATTAATTGAGGTAAATAGAATAAAAAGGTTAATTGAATAACTTAAAATGTAAAATGGTGTTAAAGGAATTTTTAAATAAATTGGTATATTTTATTCAAATTAATTAGTCTTGAAAATTTGTTGGTTTATAAAGTTAGCATTTATGAATAAGATGTATTGTTGACTTAATTTGTTCTTTGCCCTTCTTTTTTTTGGGGACGAATAGTTTTGAGTAGGGGAGAGTGTAACGACCCATAAATTTCGACAATTAAACTGGTTAATTTAATAAGATTTTTTAATTAAATTGAGAAAGAAAGAAAAAAAACTTTATAATTTATAATGAAGTGAGTGTTAAAAATGAAATGTAAATTATTATAACAACGGTTGTAAGTTACTATTTAATTGGTCTATTAATGTAGTTGTAACTGTTACATTTGGGTATAAAATTGAATACAAGTAAATAAATGTATGGTAATTGAATGAATTCAACATTATATAAGAAATTCTGATAATAAGTGGAAATTATAAACTTGAGTGTAATATAAAGTTAGTGATGAAATTTATGCAAGTCAACTTTTATTTAGGCTGCTAAATTCAGAGTAGGAAATCAATTACATTTAAATGTAGGTAAATGTTCATTAATGTGAGATAGGACTATAACTGTAAAGTGTGAATGTAATAACATAGACGGAAATGTATATTTTATTCATAAGATGAAATAAAGGAATGAAATCAAGTTGAATAAATTGATTGAGGTTTTAATTATAATAATTGTATATATTTGGAAAATTCAATATAATTAAAAATAACAGTTATTACAAAAGAAAGATGAAAAATTGAACATGTATTTATGTAATGAAAGTTAAACAAATAATAACTAGGTTTATAGAGTGATAATAGACTTAATAAAATGAGTAGAATTGAAGCAAGGCAGTTATTGGGAATAAATTAATTGGAATTCAATCCGGAATAGATGGATTTATTATAGGTAAATGAAAATTAAATACTACGTAAATTCAA
The DNA here is from genome assembly GCA_030765085.1 of Allium cepa. Lineage (NCBI taxonomy): Eukaryota > Viridiplantae > Streptophyta > Magnoliopsida > Asparagales > Amaryllidaceae > Allium > Allium cepa. Next base: position 723,980,371 of record CM060932.1, on the reverse strand, counting down.
ACTTGGATGAATTGGGAAATTATTAGTGTATTAGTATATAAATCAATGTTAATATTACCCATAAAAGGAAAAGTTAATACTCGATTCAATAACAAGATTGAGAAATCAAATATATGGATTTATTGGGAATTTAAACCTTATACTTTTTAAATTAGATAAAGCACAGTGTTTTACACGCGGTTATTTTCTGTATTTCAATTTCTATTTTTCTATGTTCATTCCTATATTTTTATTTTCTGTGTTATGTTATTTTATTTTAGTTTGCACTTTGATCATTTATTGGATTTTTATTTGTTTATATCTTTTTATAAATGGTTGGAGAAAATCAAGGAGTCATAGGTTACATGTTTTAATTTATTGCCTTTTCATTTGCATGGCTTTTTCTTACTTGCTTAGCCGTGTATTACTTTACCCTAGCCGAGAGAAATTATTCAACATATCACGTACAAGAAAGATTTATTTCTCATTTCAAAACACCTCTCTTTCATTGGCATTTAAGAATAAAATATATACAAGTTTCTTTCTCTTTTAATTGTTGCCTTATCTTTTCTTCCCTTCTCATCTTTCCTTAGCCATTCACTTTTATTTATAAACCCTAGCCCACTCCATATCAAATTTACATATAGAAAAACTTCTCATCTCATTTGCCTTTCAAAAAAAAGAAAAAAAAATACAGAAAACTATGGCTTCCTCCTTATTTTCCTCTTTTCTATTTTTGTTTTTCTTTTGCTTCCTTCACGCCTAGCTCGGCCTCACCCTTATAACCGACCACTACACCATCTCCACCACCATCATCCAAGGCCGTGACCACCAGAAGAAAACATCACCAAGACTTTGACCAAACCAAGCCATGTATTGATCACCTTGCTTTGATTTATCATGGTTATGTCATTTATTTCCTATCTTTTCATTGTTGTAATCTCTATTCTTTGTATTGAATCATATTATTGTGTTTGCGATACTTATTTGCTTTATTTTGTTATGTACAAGATGTGGACTTTGGCTCTCTTTTCACTCAAGTTTGCATCTTGCTTTGTTTTATCAAAAGGTTATGTCCCTTTGATCCTTATTATTCATTGTTTGATTCACATTCTTGTATCTTTAATTTTACACTTATGTTTGTGCAATTGTTTGTATACAAGATTTGGATCCGAATCTTCATCCACTCAAAAGAATATGATCGTGCTTTGTCGTGCCTTTTCGTGCTTTGCGGAGTTTAGATTTGGGTTTGAATTTCAATCCTAGCTTTAAAAAGGTGAGTTATTCACTCTAGACATTACGTACATATACAATTATAAAATGATGACAAGTGATGCAACAACCCAGTATTTTGTGATTATTTCTATTTGTATATTTTAATTATTTTAATTAAAATTTCTGATTTAAAAACTTTATTATATTTAGTAGAATGGATAAATTTTGTTATCTTAAATATAAATTTTGATTTTTATGTGAATTATAATTCCAAACATGAATAATTGAATATTTCCAGAAAATGTGGATTTTGGTCAAAGTGGTCAAACTTTGGCTTTTAAATTTAAATTTTAAATATTTTAATCTTTGAATTTTATCTTTTGTTATAAAAATAAATAAAATTTCTAGAATACTGCTTTTCGTTTCATTGAAATCTGATTTATATTGTGAAAATTATGCTTTTTACAATATAGTTTGTAAATTGATTTATTTAATAAAAATGTCTATTTTAATTTATATAAATAATTTTTTTTTGTAAAATCTTGTTCTAATTTGTATATATGTGTGTGATATGGCATGTTAGGTATATATTTTTATTTTAAAACATTTTTAAAGTGATGTTATAATTTTCCAAAGCTTGTTGTATTTTATTTTCAATTTTTAAATCCCTGGTTTCTATCATTTAGCTATTTTGTTAATTTATTTATATCTATCTACATATATTTATTTCTTTTTGTACATTATTTTGTTGTGTTTTTATTTTATTTATATTCATTTTTCATGTGTTTAAAAATGTAAAAAGAAAAAGGAAATTTGAAGAGTTTTATAACCTTTTATATGCCTTTGACTTTTCACCTTCTTCTTACCTTTTCATTTTCGAATCGTCATTTGCATTGATAGCCAACCTTATCCACTTTTCTTCAGCCAATCAATTTCATTTTTTCACACAAAACACTTTTCTTCTCATCTCAAAGCTTGCGGCCTCCTTTTTTGAAATTTCTTGGTATGATTTTATCTTTTTTTGCTTACTTTCTTTTCATTTTTTTCCTCGTTTTATGTATTTTTATGCCTTGCCTTCACTTAGGTTGCTCAGCCCATAGCCCCCTCCTTCACCACCACCTTCATCACCACCTTGTTTGGCTGCAAAACCCCTCCATCTCTACTGACATACCTGGCCGTGGCCTCTATGATGCAAGATCCATACAAAAATTAGCAAACACCACTTGAAACAACCCATAGCCGAACTCCTATTGCTCCACCACTTCACCACTCCTCTCGGACACCACTTGCACCATCTCCACCAGACCCTACCTGACCCTAAGCCACTGCCACACCATCCCCTAGCATCCACTAGTCATGGCCGAGCCAATTGGAGCCATGGTCGAACCTTGTTGATGTGCCAAATTTGCCTTTTGTTGCCTTGACCTTTGTTTCATGCATAACAACTTCCATCATTCAAACCCTAGCTAGGCCGATCCCATGTGACACATACTTGACAAATACACCCCCATGGTCGTGCCTTATCATCGTATGGCCGAGCATTGTAATTGTGAAAGCAAGTGCAAGTCATTTGATTCTTTGTTATGCATAAATTCTAGCTTGTTTATTGTTATATTTTGGGTTGTATATTCATGTTCTATATATTGTTTTCTTTCATATGCACAAGATAACTACTTTGGCACTTCCCTCACTTGAATCGTAGTCGTGCTTTCATGCCTTTGGGATCTCTGTTGTGTGTCTGAATTGATTATCTCCAGCTTGTAGAGGTGAGTATTTCTCACCAGACATTTTATACTTATATAATTAGTAAACTGATAGCATTTGAATCTGTAAATTATATCATCATGTTATAACTGCCTGATCATATGACGTTTACCCCTGTTTGTGCACCGTCATATCCTCTGTTACTATTATACAATGCTATTCTGTTTATTTATATCAGTTTATCACACTGCAAGTTCCCTGTAGATTAGAATCACTATGGGTTGAAATGATACATACTGAAACGGACTTTAGAATAGGGAAAAATCCTTATGGACTGAAATGATAGGCTTGAGCGATTTATTTATTTCATTTTACTTGGGATTGCGGGTTTGAAATGATAGAACCCGGATTTTTCTTTATAAATTACGGATTGAAATGATATATTATCCGTATCATTTGATCTAGGTTAGAAATTGTATACAGACCTATGGTTAATATATATTTTTCTAAATTTTTTAAAATATTTTAAAAATGTAAATATTATGATATTTTTATTTAAATTTAATTAAAAATGATTTTTATAAATATTAGTGATTTTCTACAAGTTAAATAAGTGAAGTAATTAAATGGTAGAGTAGAATTTGAAATATAAATTAATTTTGGAATTTATGATTTTGTTTATAAATGTAGTTTAAATTAAGTAAGAAAATATGATAATTTAATTTTAATTTTAATTTAAAATGATTTTACAAAGTGTTGTTGATTTTCTATAAATTAAAAAATAGTTAAATAAATAAATGTTTATAACTGAAATTTGAAATATAACTTAACTTGGAAAATGTGAAAAGTGTTTTAAAAATAAAAGTTAAGAAAATAAAATAAAATGGAATTTAAATAAAATTATGAAATGGCAAACTTAATTAAAATGTAAAGTAAATGAAATGTTATAAAATTGTACATTTATTTTTATAAGTGAATTATAACAAAAGAATTGATAATTATTGAAAATTTTACTTTATAAAATCATAAATTAAAGGGTATTTAAATGATTGTTTTTAAAGTGAGAAAAATATGATTCTATAAGTTAAAAATGGTTTAAATTAAAGTTTAATGGTTTATTAAATTGTATTGAAAATTTGAAATTTAATTTAATAGCATTTCGAAAATGCTATCATTTTGAAGTAAAGGATTACAGCAGTTCTAAGTGCTGTAGTTGATACAAGTGAACTAAAAGGCAATAATGAACTAAGGGGTATTACAGCACTTTGTAAGTCCTGTAGTTGCAGAATTGAACTAAAGCATTTATTTGAAAATAAAACCTATTACAACAGTTTTAAATTCTATCTTTGTTAAAATAAAATATTTTCAAACGTAAATTTTCCGTAGCATTTTCTAAATGCTGCGAAAACTGAAATTTCACTACTTTAATAAATTGAAGTGAATAAATGGATTCTAAAAATGGTAAAATTTTGAGAATTGAATATTTGATCATTAAATATAATAACTTCATTTATAAATTATTTAAATGGAATATTTGATTTGAAATATAAACCATTTTGAAATGTGATTTGGAATGGTATTTAAGTTAAATAAAATGAATGAGGTTTTGGAAGGATATGATATTTAATATTATAAATGAATTTGAAATGATATTGAATTTATAAATGATACCTGATTTAGAAGTATAAAATACCATTTTGGAATTTTAACCATGGAATGTATTTAGTTTATGGTTTAAACTGATCCTTAGAGGATGGGCGATCCCAAGCATCCTTTAAGTTATTATGCATTACTACTACATTTCACTTGAGTTGGCTTACATTATATAAATATGTATGTCCTGACTCGAGTGTTTTGTGTTTTACTTTACGCTCGGGTCAGTCTGTGTATTTATAGCTTAGCTTTGGATTTCTTTTTTGGAGCTAGGAATCGCTGGAGATTCTGCTTGTCTAGTTATCTATTCCCTTTCAGTTTCTGTTGTTCTATTTCAGCTCTGGTATTTTTAAACTTCTATGTGTTTGAGATTTCTATTGTATATGTTTTTCAGACTGATATTATGAATTTGTTTTTAGATTTTGTTATAGTAGCTTCATGAACTACTATGGTATTTTAATTTCCACTGCGAGTCATTCTGATATTTCTGTGTCTGTGATTCTGTGATTGTTTTTCATTTTCTCCAAATTAATTACAATGCGGTATTTTGGGCAATTCAAGTCCGACATGTGTGGATGTGAATGGATGAAAATATCGAGTTGTCACATTTGGTATCAGAGCTTTGGTTTTCGGCAAACCATAGCCTACAGAACAAAAATTCATTAGAGATAGGGTAGAAATATCCTAGAATGGGTGAAATCAATCTCAGAATCATATCTTTGTGAGAGAATGTATTTTCAAAGTATAAAATGGTTTTCAAAATGATTTTAAAGGATATTCAAAGATTATATTAGTATAAAAAATTTCTTATTTTTAAATCAAGATCTTCTAAACTTCATTCCTTCTGTATCCATCTTGTTAGTAATCTCTTTGGTTAGGATTCTTATCGATTGGGATTCCTTGAACTTTGGAATGCTCCCACTGGTTCTGAAATCCAGTCTTTCCTATTTTAATCCTTTTGATTTTGGGAATTCCATAACTCCACTGACCTATGTAAAGATCGGTGATTCCGTAAATCTTTGAATGATTTGTAAAGGGGTGAAACTCATTTACAATTGGCATTGATTCACCGAAGATTTCTGTATCCTCGGTTTACGATGCTATCTATCTCCTACTCTACCTGGATTCTATCTCCGGCGATCGAATGTCGATTTGCCTTATATTTCCACATTGATTATATTCCTGAAGTCATGGTTGACCTGGTTAAGGTTGCCCACGATTTATATATGCTTATCATCTCCTATTGGGTAATTAAATTATCTCATCTTCATTCGAGCTTATCTTCGAATCAGGATTCTATTTGATTAGAGTTCCTCTAAATTTGAATCTCTGTTTGTTTGAAATCTAACCTTGAATCATTCTTCGGAAATTTGTTTTTGGTTGTATTTTGAAATTTGCGCATACATCGAAATTATTATTTTGATAAGGATGACCCTATTTTGTATATAAAAGTGAAATGTTTTCGATAAGGATTATATACCTTTTAAAACGAAAAATTTGAAGTTTCGAAAGGATTTGAAATTTTGAAAATTATAAAAAATTTGATTTAAATAAAAATGATTTATAACCGAAGGGTTTTAAATTTGAATTTCGAGGAATCGAACTCAGGTATTTTGAAATTGGTTAAGATTTTGGAAAATATATAATAATAATAATGTGATTTAAAGATATTTTTTTCGAATGAAAAATATTTCAAATGTATTCGAATGAATTCAAATGATTTCGAAGAGATTTCAAAGAAATTTCAAGAAAATAGAAGTCCAAAACCCGCTTATGTTGTTGGAAAAAGATTTCGGTGATGAATGCATGCATCATCGACATTGATTTTCGAGTTTCTGAGTGGGGAGAGGTCACTCAAGTAGATTTGCTATGCGATTGATTTTGTGTAACCAATTTTGATTTCAGATTTTGATGTATGATTTGATTTTCGAAAGATATATGTATGTATATTTGAAATGATTTAAAGTAAGCCGGTGTTCAGTCCTCGAGTGTCAGATTTGTTTTGGTATAGCCTTATCAATTGGAATTGATTTACTAATTTGTTGGTGATTTCCAACTTTTGGATTTTTAATACGATTTATTCGAATATATTTTTAAAGTTCGAGCACTTCCAAATCAAGGTTTAATTTTCAAAGCTAAGTAATCCTAGAAAAAATATATAAATCATTCGATTAGGTAAATGAGTTGAACTGTTTTGTTAAGTAAATGAATAATACTATTTTGAATTATACTGATATGGAATTTAGTTTTGGAATGTTTTGAATAAAATTTTGTTTTAAATAGTTTGAAAGGTAAATTGATCTTTTGAATAGAAATAAATAGTTTAAGGGTTTTAAAGGGATAGTTATAACTTGGAAATCATTTTGGGTATAATTGATTTCGAGAAAGATATTTGGTTTTAAAATAGATTGGATAGTAAAACCCAATTTATATGATGGTTTTTGAAATGAATTTGTTTGGCCTAAATTTTGTTGATTTGGAAACCAGGATTATTTTCTAAATCTATTATTTTAAGAAACTTTGAAACTGAATATATTTAATTTGGAAGAAATGATTTGGCAAAATCATATATATTTTGAAACTGAATTGATATTGAAATGGTTTGAAATTGAGAACCTTGTTTTATTAAATACTTGATTTGGAAGTTGCCGAATTTATATAAAATGGATTTGTATAAGTATGAAATTGATTTGAAAACTGTTGATTTGGAAAGGGTACTCAATTTGGAAAGTATTTGATTTGAAAATGGAATCTTATATGTGATGGACTTTATATAAGAATGATCTTTGAAAGTGATTTGAAAGGTACTATATGATATATATTTTCGAAGTAAAGATATGGAAAGTGCCTTCTGCTTGATATCCGCTTTGTGGCCACATTGTGAATTCATTCTATCGATATTATTCTCTCTGATTTGGGTTTTCTGGATATGATACTCGAGTGTCCATCAAATTCCATGGCGATCTCCATGGTATTACGAGCATGACTGCATAGCGTAATTCGCAGGGGCTGCGAGAGCCCACGGGTACGGATGTTTCGTGGGGGATCCAGGCGTAACCATTGTGTATCTACGATCTATGTAGGTCGTATTTGGTAGCGTAATCCGCACGGGCTGCGAGAGCCTACGGGTACGGATATTTCCTGGGGGATCCAGGAAAAACCATTGTGTATCCGCGATCCATGATCGACATGTTCTGGTTTGGTTGTTTTGTTTGGATTGTACTTTCCATATCTGTTTTTAAAAGTTTTTTCAGTATTTTCACTGGGTGTCAAAACAAGTCTACTAAGTACCTGAAGAATTCTAGCTTTGCGCCTGATCAACACATGGCCAGAGTCTGCAGGAACGAAAGTAAACTTGTTAAGATATCGAGTTATAAAAAAGTATTTTGATAAAGTATTATATAAAGGATATTTTTGATCATTTATTCTACTTGTCTAAATAATTTAAAATGTTTTAAATATTGTTTACTTCAAACTAACAAATTTGAATCAAATGACTATTCATCATATTGTAAAATGTTTAAAATGTTATAAATATAAAATTTTAGATTTAAATTTAGATGGTTTTGAAATAATGGTTCACCGTTGTCTTTCAACCTATTTTCCCTTCTAGCTATTCTTATCCTCCTACCTTCTTCCTCTTCAAGGGTCCTTTCTGCATTGTGGAAAGAGTTGGTTCTTTGGCTTATCGTTTGGATTTTCCCAAGAAGCTTTCTGGAGTGCATGATGTATTCCACATCTTACATGTTCGCTAGTATCTTCATGACCCATCTCTTTTTTTTCAGCCTTCTGCTCTTGATGGTTTGGATATTGAGCTTAATCTGACTGTCGAGAGTAAGTTACTTCGTATTGTTAGCAGAGGTACGAAGCAGCTAAGAAGGAAATCTGTTAGTCTGATCAAAGTACAATGGAGTACTGATGATCGAGATTGTACCTAGAAGACGGAGGAGAGCATTCGTGCTTCGAATCCAGAATTGCTCGTTTCAGGTACTATTTTGTTTTTCTATCTTTTTTCCTTATTTTCCGTGTTCGTTCTTTTCGAGGACGAAAAGATTTGAGTGGGGGAGAGTGTAACAACCCTGTATTTTGGGATTATTTCTATTTGTGTATTTTAATTATTTTAGTTGAAATTTCTGATTTAAAAACTTTATTATATTTATTAGAATGGAACAAATTTTTGTTATTTTAAATATAAATTTTGATTTTTATGTGAATTATAATTCCAAACATGAATAAATTGAATATTTCTAGAAATTGTGGGTTTTGGTCAAAGTGGTCAAACTTTGACTTTTAAATTTAAAATTTAAATTTTTGAATTTTTGAATTTTTAAATTTTATCTTTTCTCTTTTATTATGAAAATAAATTAAATTTCAAAAATATTGCTTTTCATTTCGTTGAAATCCGATTTATATTGTGAAAGTTATGCTTTTTACAATATTGTATGTAAATTGATTTATTTAATAAAATTATCTATTTTAATTTATATAAATAATATTTTAATTTGTCAAATCTTGTTATCATTTGTATATATGTGTGTAATATGGCATGTTAGGTATATATTTTTATTTTAAAACATTTTTAAAGTGATATTATAATTTTCCAAAGCTTATTGTATTTTATTTTCAATTTTTAAAACCCTGGTTTCTATCATTTAGCTATTTTGTTAATTAATTTATATTTATCTAAAATTTATGTATTTATTTCTTTTTGCGTTTTTATTTTATTCATATTCATATTTCATGTGTTTAAAAATGTAAAAAGAAAAAGGAAATTTGAAGAGTTTTATAACCTTTCATATGACTTTGACTTTTCACCTTCTTCTTACCTTTTCATTTTCAAATTGTCATTTGCTTTGATGGCCAACCTTATCCACTTTTCTTCAGCCGATCACTTTCATTTTTTTTCATGCAAAACACTTTTCTTCTCATCTCAAAACTTGCGGCCTCCATTTTTGAAATTTCTTGGTATGATTTTATCTTTTTTTTTCTTACTTTCTTTTCGTTTTTTTTCCTTGTTTTATGTATTTTTATGCCTTGCCTTCACTTAGGTTGCTCAGCCCATAGCCTCCTCCTTCACCACCACCTTCATCGCCATCTTGTTTGGCTGTAAACCCCCTCCATCTCCACTGACCTACCTGATCGTGGCCTCTATGATGCAAGATCCACACAAAAATTAGCAAAAACCACTTGAAACAACCCATAGCCGAACTCCTATTGCTCCACAACTTCACCACACCTCTCGGCCACCACTTGCACCATCTCCACTAGCCCCTACCTAACCCTAAGACATTTCCACACCATCCCCTAGCCTCCACCAGTCATGGCCGAGCCAATTGTAGCCATGGTCGAACCTTGTTGATGTGCCAAATTTGCCTTTTGTTGCTTAACCTTTGTTTAATGCATAACAACTTCCACCTTTCATACCCTAGCTAGGCCGACCCTATATGACACATACTTGACCAAATACACCACCATGGCCAATGTCTTATCATCATATGGCCGAGCATTGTAATTGTGAAAGCAAATGCAAGTCGTTTGATTCTTTGTTATGCATAAATTCTAGCTTGTTTAATCTTATATTTTGGGTTATATATTCATGTCCTATATATTGTTTTGTTTCATATGCACAAGAAACTACTTTGACAATTACCTTACTTGAATAGTAGTCGTGCTTTTGTGCCTTTTGGATCTCTGTTGTGTGTCTGAATTGGTTATCTCCAGCTTGTAGAGGTGAGTATTTCTCACCAGACATTTTATACTTATATAATTAGTAAACTGATAGCATCTGAATCTGTAAATTATATCATCATGTTATAACTGCCTATGCTATGATCATATGATGTTCATCCCTATTTATACACTAGTCATATCATCTGTTACTGTTATACAATGTTATTCTGTTTATTTATATCAGTTTATCACACTGCAAGTTCCCTGCAGATTAGAATCACTATGGGTTGAAATGATACATACCCGAATGGAGTTTAGAATAGGGAAAAATCATTATGGGCTGAAATTATATGCCTGAACGATTTTTGTTTATTTCATTTTACTTAGGATTGTGGGTTTGAAATCATAGAACCTAGATTTTTCTTTATAACTTACGGATTGAAATGATATATTATCGTATCATTTGACCTAGGTTAGAAATTGTATACAGACCCGTGGTTAATATATATTTTTCTAAATTTTTCTAAAATATTTTTAAAATGTAAATATTATGATATTTTGATTTAAATTTATTTAAAAATGATTTTTATAAATATTCATGATTTTCTACAAGTTAAATAAGTGAAATAATTAAATGGTAGAGTAGAATTTGAAATATAAGTTAATTTTGAAATTTATGATTTTGTTTATAAATGTAGTTTAAATTAAGTAAGAAAATATTATAATTTGATTTTAATTTGAATTTAAAATGATTTTATAAAGTGTTATTGATTTTCTATAAATTAAAAAAAAATAGTTAAATAAATAAATGCTTATAATTGAAATTTGAAATATAACTTAACTTGGAAAATGTGAAAAGTGTTTTAAAAATAAAAGTTAAGTTAAGAAAATTAAACGGAATTCAAATAAAATTATGAAATGGTAAACTTAATTAAAATGTAAAGTAAATGAAATGTAATAAAATTGTACATTTATTTTTACAAGTGAATTATAACAAAAGTTTTGATAATTATTTGTGAAAATTTCACTTTATAAAATCATAAATTAAAGGGTACTTAAATGATTGTTTTTAAAGTGAGAAAAATATGATTTTATAAGTTAAAATGGTTTAAATTAAAGTTTAATTGTTTGTGAAATTGTATTGAAAATTTGAAAATTAATTTAACAGCATTTCGGAAATGCTATCATTTTGAAGTAAAGGATTACAGCAATTCTAAGTGTTGTAGTTGTTACAAATGAACTAAAAGGCAACGATGAACTAAGGGCTATTACAGCACTTTGTAAGTGTTGTAGTTGCAGAATTGAACTAAAGCATTTATTTGAAACTAAAACCATTACAGCAGTTTTAAATGTTATCTTTGTTAAAATGAAATGTTCTCAAATGTAAATTTTCTGTAGCATTTTCTAAATGCTGCGAAAACTGAAATTTCACTGTTTTAATAAAATCGAAGTGAATAAATGAATTCTGAAAATGGTAAAATTTTGAGAATTGAATATTTGATTATTAAATATAATAACTTCATTTTTAAGTGATTTAAATGAAATTTTTGATTTGAAATATAAACCATTTTGAAATGTGATTTGGAATGGTATTTAAATTAAATAAAATGAATAAGGTTTTGGAAGGATATGATATTTAATATTATAAATGAATTTGAGATGATATTGAATTTTTAAATGATATTTGATTTAGAAGTATAAAATACCATTTTGGAATTTTAACCATGGGATGTATTTAATTTATGGTTTAAACTGATCCTTAGAGGATGGACGATCCCAAGCATCCTTTAAGTTATTGTGTATTACTACTACAGTTCACTTGAATTGGTTTACATTATATAAGTATGTTGTCCTGACTCGAGTGTTTTGTGTTTTACTTTACGCTCGAGTCATCCTGAGTATTTACAACTAAGCTTTGGATTTCTTTTCTGGAGTTAGCAATCGCTGAAGGTTCTGCTTGTCTACTTATCTATTCCCTTTCAGTTTCAGTTGTTCTATTTTAGCTCCGGTATTTATAAACTTCTATGTATTTGAGATTTCTATTGTATATGTTTTTCAGCTTGATTTTATGAATTTGTTTTGAGATTTTGTTATAGTAGCTTCATGAACTACTATGGTATTTTAATTTCCGCTGTGAGTTATTCTAATATTTCAGTGTCTGTGATTCTGTGATTGTTTTTCATTTGCTCTAAATTTATTAAAAATACGGTATTTTGGGCAATTCAAGTCTGACATGTGTGGATGCGAATGGCTGAAAATACCGAGTTGTCACTAGTGAATTGTAGAAATTAATATGCTATGTTCATACCTGGCTGTGATATGTTTGTATGATATTAAATGCTGTTTATATACCTGTTACATCATCTGATATGATATTGTATGCTATACTATTATTTTATTTCCTGTTTATCACACTGCAAGTTTCCTATCACTAGAGGTTGAAATGATGCATACCCGAACGGATTGTAGAATAAGGAAAAATCATTATAGGCTGAAATGATAGGCTCGAGTGATTTTTATTGTATTTATTTTACTTGGGATTTCGGGTTTGAAATTATAGAACCCGGATTTTTCTTTTTAAATTATGGATTGAAATGATACATATCCGTATCACTTGACCTAGGTTAGAAAATTTTATACAGGCCCATGGATAAATTTTTGTAATAGTTCTCTAAAATTATTAAGTATTTTGAATTTTAAATATATGGAATTTTGATTAAAAAGTTGATTTAAAGATTTGAATATAAAGAGATATTGAGATATTGGTTTCGTATAAGTTAAAATTGTATGAGTTTATGATTTGTTTAGATTTTAGTTTAAAAATATTTATTTGGTTTTTAATTGTAGTTTAAAGATTTCATTTATGATTAATATTTTAATAATAAAGTTTGATTTAATTTGGAATCTAAAATCTAACCTAGTAAATTTAATAAAGGTTATTTCTTGAAATAAGTAAGGTTTGTATAGTAAATAATGTATTTTGAGTGGATAAAATAAACTGCAGTTTTGATTGGACTTAGTAATAAAATTTATTTATTTTGGAATCATAGTTAATTGATGTCTAGATGAATAGATTTATAAAGAGGATTGGACTGTTATATTAACTATGAGAAAATACTTGATTTATGGTTATGTTTTGTAAAAATGAATGATTATGATTTAAATGGAAAAATGCAACTTAAAATGAATTAACTTGATAATTGGAAATTTAGTTTTCAAATGAAAGTTAGGTAAATTTAGTGATAAGGTATTTTATTTGTGGGATGGATATTTTAAAATAAAGTGTAAAGTTATTTGTAAAAAATAAAAGTTAAGTAAAAAGGGTAATTTTGACTTATTAATGAATAATAGTTTAATTTGGATATTTATTGATAAAAATTATTTTATTAAATCATAAGTTAAATGATATCCAAATGAATATTTTTGAAGCATGAAATGTGATTTTATAAGTTAAATTGGCTAAAAATTGAAATTTTAGCGTAGCTGAAATATACAATGTTTTAGAAAGTTATAATTGAATGAATAGACTTATAAATGCTACAACTTTGAAATGAATATTATTTTACATTGAATTTAGGTGGTTTAAATAAATATGTTTCATAGTGTTTGGTTTTAGAGTTGTTGAAACTTGAATGTAATATGGCTTTGGAAAGAATTTATTTGAAAATGTATTTAATTAAGCGTTGTCTTTAAATATATTAATTTGAAACTTATTGAAATTGGAGAATTAAGAATATGATTAAAGTGGTTTGCGTTAAGATGATTTAAAGGAATATTTAATGTTTAATAAATTGAAGAAAATATTCAGTGATTTGGAAATTTGGTTTTATTTAAATGATATATTGATTTGGTTTTGGAATTTAAATGACATTACTACTTGGTTTTGAAATGGAAGTGATATATTGATTTGATTTTGAAATAATATAGTATTTAGTTTTGAAATGGATATTATTTTGGAAATTAATGGTATTTTATTTTTAACGGTTCTAGAATAGAAATTTTTAATATAAATATATATGATTTATAATAACGTTAGGTTGTTAAAGAGGCCAGGATCAGAAGTTGTCATACCGCCTGCCAACTCCGAAAATCACTTTAACAACCATGTACGCAGTGGAGATTCCAAATTGAAGTAGGATGGTGGCGACGTCCTTTGAGGTATATACGTGTACCCGACTCCCATGAGTTGGCATAAGGTGCCTAAAACAGGAGCAATCGACGGGCTAATGAGATCGCACCTCTGATCGGACACACTCCTTCGCTATTATATTTGGACTTTGAGATTGATTCGGTGGCCACTTTTGATTCTTTTGATTTGGGGGTGTGATTCAGGGTGGGCGGTAGTAGCTGCTACGCGTTACCACCAGCCGAAAGTGTAATTGGTATATCTACCCTGGCATTGCCCAATTGTGCCGTGTCACCTACCCTATCATGCCTTGTACGAGTTTGGTTTTCTCCCGTAGCCCGTGGAGTATCCTCTGGTGGCTTCTCGATCAGGAGGGACTATGATACTGGATGGACTACTGGGGCTATTACGTGTTAAGGGCTATATAGGTGACCCATTAACGCTATTTAAAAGTAAGTTTATTTTACCATAGACATTATTATAATAGCGAAATATTACTCCATAGTAAATAGTTTAACGGATCCTTAGAGGATGGGTGATCCCAAGCATCCTTGAAGTTACTTATACCTTATATTATAGTTCACTTGAGTTGGTTTACATTGTATAAGCATGTATATCTTGACTCGAGTGTTTTGTATTTTGCTTTACGCTCGGGTCAGACTGAGTGATACAGCATCAGGGACTCACCTTTAGAGTTGGAGCTATGCTTGAAAATCCTACTATCTATTTCAATTTCAGTATTCAGTTGATTCCTGTTATTCAGTTGATTCCAGTGATGTATTCAGCTTTGTACTTGATTATGGTATTGAACTTCTGTTGTACCCTTGTTTAACTCTGATGTAATTATATAGTAGCTTCATGAATGACCATCTTTTTGCTTCTGCTGCATTTATTACTCTATGTCTGTGATATGTGATCTGTGATTTATTTATTTACTGTACATTCTGAGCTTTTCCAAATTTATTTTACAATTCGGTACTTTGAGCAATTCAAGTTGGACATGTGCAGATGTGAATGGTTGAAAATATCGAGTCGTTACACATATATATACATTTTCCTTCCAAAAAGATATCTTCATAATCAATGATGTAAACTTTCATTTATTTTGTATATCTTTCCAACAAAATACTTCTCATTGAACCCTTCATGAAATTTAACAATAAATTCATTTATTAAGCTTTAAGTTTTAGTTTCTCATATTAAAATTATGTGTGTATTACTGGATTACAATTAGCAATCAATCCTTATTATAAGTGCCTATCCTTTCCCATCCTACAACACTTATTTTTTGCATATAGGCCATCATGAAAAACATTATTTTTGGGTGGGCTAATGATGATTATTCTTATATCCCATATATTCAAATATAAACACAAAGTATACAACAATCAACAAGTACGCTCTCTCATCCTACTTCAACCAAACTAAGATGTAAATTTGTCTACTATAAATGGGTTAAACTTACCTTAGGCTTAGTTAATTGCTAAACCTAAACACTGATACCAAATGAAACATCTCATATTCGTAAAGTTTAAAATCAATGCCAACGGCCAAATCTAAGGATTGTGCACTAATCTTAAATGTCAAAAACAAAGGGTCAGTTGGTGTACAATCTAAAAATCAAAGATATAAACATAGCGAAAACCATATAATAAAATAATATGAATAAACATTTAAATACAAAATTTTCATCCTATGATCTGCATAATAAGTGGCTCATCTTATTATCATCATTGTCCACATTACAACAAAAGTCATTCGATATAAACAAACCAACTACAATGGGTATAAAACTCATATAACATGTAAGGATAAGAGAATGACTTTCTTAATCCATTTTTCTTTATTTTTCCTACAAACCCAAGAAACTTGGTAGTAGGCACGATAATGATATATGTAATTGTACAAATGGGAAAGAAAAATGGGAAAGGGTTTCAACTTGTTTGGACCGTGTCATAATGTTAATACTCAAAGTATTCATTTTAATGATAACAACCATATAAATATTACTACTAATGATTCACCAAGACGTACAGTATTTCTTATATACCATGGAGATATTTTACAGAGATATACAAGAAACTTAGTGAATGAATACAAGCAAATAAGATATGGAAGAACGTATGTTATACATACATACGTACGTACATACATACATACGTACGTATGTACATACGTACATAAAAATTGATTAGCGAAAATGAAAAACAAAATTGAGTCAAGGCAAATGGAACACAAGCGCTTCAACGATAGAGATGATAGAATCGTTTAGTAGGTCTACCGTATCTTATAATTTTGTTAAGATCCCATAACAAATACCCTTTATATGTCTCTTTTATTTTACTCTATTTTATATCCTTGACATCTTCATATAAACATATAATCTGAGTTATAAAAATGCAAAAGTAAAAATTGAATTTTAGAAAAAGAACATCAGAATTAACTAGAGTACATGGACATGTTCTATTAGGATATGTCAACATATGTGTAGTTATTCTGAAATTCCAATTTTAAATGAAAGGTTTTTGTCATCAACTCTTCACCAATGGACACATCCTTTCATCATCTATTTAAACATTGTAGAAACTAAATTTTCAACGACAATTCTCCATTATTCTCTTCTTTTTTCATCTCTTTAGTTTTGTGAGGAAGATGTATTTATATACTTCTACTCTCTTTGCAAATCTAAACTTTTAACACTTATTCTTGAAGGCTTTGCAAGTCACTAAAGATCAGAGAATTTATATTTGAATTCTTAATTATATTCTCTCTTTGGTCTCATCTTATTCTCATTGATTTAAAGATATACTGCTATTTAAAGTCTATAGGATCACTGTACCGAAATTATAAGAATCTGTAATAAAGATACAACTATTTATCATACTCTAGTGTTGTCTTGTAAGAGAAAGGTGTTCTTGCCATCATGGAAAATTAAAAGGAAAGGTTTATCTTATCACTTGTGGAATTGTAAGATTGCAAAGGTGTTCTTGCCATCCGTGGAAAGAAGGAAAGTGATAGTGGAAATTATGTACGCGGAGTACAGGACTGAACGTAGGATTAGATATCCAAACTTGTATAAACATTCCTAGTATCATTTACGTTATTTTTGTAACGTCCCACCTTTGCGCACGCTTTAAATCGACGCACTTGTCAATTCAAACCATACGGAAGGGCGGATTGTTATGGAATAAATGAGATAAACATAGAGAAGATGAAGAAAGAAGAAAAAAAAGCAAAATAGAATCTTGCAACAGAACGATAAAATATAGTAATAAGTATACAGTTCATAAAACTGTTTACACAACATTTGATTTTTCTTTATACAATAAATATCAGAGTTCACATAATAATAATATCAATGCAGCGGAATAAAATGGTGTAGTGGAATAATATAATAGATAGTAATACTACAAATCTTCGTCTTCATCCTCCAGAATAAAATCTTCAAATCCTGAAATGCTCGGACTGACCCGAGCGAATTGAAAAAACAAAACACTCGAGTCAGAACTAAAAGATCTTATGTAAGTTAAATCAATAGAGACAAATATGAGTGCAGTAACTTAAGAGATGCTCGGGATTTACATCTCCTAAGGATCCGTTAAACTATCTACTATGTAGTATATTTCGCTATTATACCAGTGTCTAATTGTAAAATAAACTTACTTTTAAATAGCGTTAAGGCTTTACATTTTCCACCTTAACACAGTTATATATTCCCATAGTCTATACAATACCGTAATCTCCCCCGTACAAGGCGTCGTCAGAGGGCACTCCATAGGTATGGTACAAAACCAAAATCGTATAAGGCGCGCTAGGGTAGGCGACACGGCACAACTAGGCAATGCCAGGGTAGATATACCAATTACTATCCGGACTAGTGTAACGCATAGCCGCAGCTACCGCCCACATCGAACAAACACCCCCAAAATCAAAAAAATAAAGGTGGCCACCGAATCAATCCAAAGTCAGAGTATAGTATCGAAGGGATGTGTCCGATAAAGGGCGCTAACCCCCTTGTCCCGAGAATCGCTCCTGTTTTAGCCAACTTATGCCAACTCCCGGGAGTCGGGTCCACGTATTTACCTCAAAGGAAACGTTGTCACCATCCTACTTCATTCTGGAATCTCCACCGCGTACACGGTTGTTAAAGTGGTTTTCGGAGTTGGCAGAGAGTGTGACAACTTCCGATCCCGGTCACTTTAACAACCAAACGTTATTATAACACCGCGCTCTTATTAAAATAGTTTTACTTTCAAAACCAGAATATATACCCATTTCAAAACCATATAATACGATACCATTTTTCGTTTTAAAAACCAAATAAATTTGATATCATTTACAAACCCAAATCAGTATAATATCATCTTTATTTCACATATATCTTTTCCAAAATCATACTGCTTTAAAATTTATAATATCTGAAACTCAAACATTTGAATTATAATTTCAAAACATAATACTTCGAAATTCATAGCTTTAAAACCATAACTTTCAAAACTTAAATAGTTTGGATATTCAACAGTATATAAAATAAAACAGTTGAATTTGAAATTTCTTTATAAAGTAAATAATTTCCACGCCTTTACAATTTTATTTACTTTAAATTTAGTCTAAACTCATAACCTTTAGATTCACTTTCAGTTTGAATAAAAACACTTCGATTTCAATATTTTCAAACTTTGAGTATTTAATAAATTTCAGAACTAAGGTTGGGAATTTCTATTCAACAATTCATTATCCTATTATTTAGTTTTGAAACGTTTACATAATAGATCCATAACCATTTAAAATAAAACCCAATTTATTAACACTAAATATTTCCTTCCATTTATTTATACTAGAATTATTCATTTAATTTATCTTGAATAAAAATCCAGTTATAAATATCATACCTTTAAAATTTCCAAGATTAATAAGTTTACACCAACTTGTAGAGTTTAATTTTTAAATAAGCCCAATTCCAAATAAATTTCCAATTTAATTTCCAATCTTAATTGATTTGAACTATTTAAAACTCTATATATATATATATACACACAATATCTTAAACCTGTACTTAATCATAAATATAAATTATCAAACTCCATTTTTCAACTTATTTATTTCCATTTAATAAATTCATACATAGCTTAAATTCAATAATTTAACTATATATGTATATATAAAATAAGATTTTATATAAGATCAAAATTAATATTTATTAAACCACATCCTATCCAAACCATAGAAATCATTTCAAAAATAATTTTATATATATACCGCGGTGCCTGTATATAATTTTATATCCTATGGTCAAGTGATACGGATATTTATCATTTCAATCCGCAAATTTAAAAAAAATGCGGTTGTATATCATTTCAAACTGCAATCCTGAATGAAATGAGAATGCATAATACCTTGCAGTTTATATAATATAGAACACACCATCCATTCACCCAATATGTCAGGACCCGATTCTTCGTCTTCCGAAAATTCAACATCGATACTCACTTTATCGACGGCCGAGCAATCGAACGACGGAAAACCGAACACTGAGGGTTTAAGAAAAAAAGAAAAGACAGAAAAAGAGAGAGAAGGTAGAAAATAGAGAGAAAAGAAAATAAATAGAACAGAACGGAACAGAAAATAACAGAACAATAATAGAATCTCACAATTCGCAGCGGAACAATATATAATAATAAATGAATCATCTTTAAACAAAGAACTATACCAGTTATTACATTACATTACATTTCATTGCATCATATCATCAGAGTGTACAACATCATACAACAATGCAGCGGAAAAAGAAATACTATATAAACTAGTAATACGCCATGCCATCCATCTTGCCTCCAGCAACTCCAGAATATCCAGAATATCCTGATAAACCTTAACTCTTAACTGTCCGTGTAGAAATTGGTGGGCACCCAGAGTTTAGGAAGGAAAACAATAAACTCCGAGACGGTCATATGACTGGTGAGAGAACTCAAAACAGTTTATTTATCTTTAAAATCAAATAGAAGGATATTTTTAAAGTCAATTCGCAATGCTTTTAAAAATGAGACTACCATAAGACCTCCCGCCACACACACAATGCAAACGCAGACTTGGAGAAGATTTCTCCTTATGATAGTCAAAGATGCTTGATACGCATTAAAAGAAAACATTTGATATTATTATTAGTGCATAGTGTAGAAAAAATCATTTCGAAAGTAGAATATAAATCTTAGCCAGCATAGGTACCATTATAGTATGCTTACTATAGCTACCATATTAAATGGCAGGTTCTACAACTAAAACCGTACAAGTCACGTATTGTTTCTTTGGATTTCCAACGAACGATCAGGCCAAGGAACTTCCCATTGCCACATGAGAATGCCTCTGGATGGACATCCCCGAGAACCAAACCGGATCTCTACCAACACAAGGCCGGGTTACCCCTAACTGAGTAACAACTGACCGAATATGCCATCCCCCGGTCCTTTGGGACCTTTCAACCGAGCGCTCGCAATCAATTCACACAATCATAAAGTGTTTTCAACATGAGTAAGTATCTGGGCTCCATACCATGATACCACCCTTTTCCAGAAGGAAATGCACATATCCTAAAGGGCTCTACCCCTCATAACCTTGCTGCATCTTTCCTGTTTTGACCATTCACGGGGTGTGAGGCTCGACGAAGTCACGTCCACAAAAACATACTTTATACAAAAGCCATGCTTTGGGTCAACAAATGATCATAGAGATGATCACCAAGATAGACGATCAAATAAACGATCCTATCACAAATAATCAACACAATGATCATTTCACAGCAACACTCAGCATGTCACATTACCAAATTGGGAATATATCGCTGATAATCTTCAACTACAAAACCTCTGAGCTCGTACGTCTCGGAGAAGGGTGTTAAGCTAAAAGAATAAATTCTCCGCCACCAACATAAATATATTTGAATGAAATCGGCTTTATATCTCAATTTGTAATGTCAGACATACAATCCATACAAGTCTGTTCCGGGCTCGAACAAAACCGAAGGCACTTCTCACGAATCCCTTGCAATCCGGGTATTCAAAGTCCCGATCGAATTTCCCATCACTTAGGGAATCTCTATACCAGGAGCTACCCAGTGCAGAGACAATCGATAGGTCATCCTATCGCTTTCGCAAATACTCGGTCTTCAACACCGGTCATCAAATGCAATTCATAACGACGTATCACATATTCGGAATGGGTTATACGACCCCATGGTCCTTTCCCGGTTAACCCGAATAGTGAGCGCTTATTCAAAAATAAGTGTGGCATTCAAATTCAAACAAATCACATCAATTACCCATTCAAAGGGAAATATTGATAGTCGGTTATTGAACTATCAATGAATATGCACACATCACCAAATTCCAAATAATTTTCCAAATTATTTATTTTCCAAAATATCTTTACTAGATATATAATTTTCACACTTTAAAAAATAAATCAATATTTATTTTTAAACGAATTCCACTTTCTTTTATAAATTCCATAGTGAATTTATATTTCACAATTATTTATGAATAACGATTTCAATTATTCATTTCAATTTATCTTCAAAAAGATAAATTCTCTAATATTCTCTTTATATTGGAAAACATTTCCATACTTATTTAAAATAAGTAATTCACAAATCTTTTTATTTTCTACACTTGGAAAATATTCAATATACTTAAATCGAGATTAAGTATATATTTCATTCTTTAAGGAAATCATTCTCTTAAACATATTTATTTGGGCCAAAACGAATGTTGCGTAAAACATCGTTACAACAACCCAAAATCACTAGTATAGGGATTCGAAATTAAAAATAGATATATAAATCCCAATACTATACAAAACATTTCCTTTCGAAAATCATTTACTATAACAACAGTGTTATAGTCTACCATTTCCTTCTATTTCTCGAAAACGTCTATTTCAACAATGAATGTTGAAATCTATGGTTTCGAATCTCAACACATTTTAAAAACATCGTTAGATCGTTTTAATTCTATTTAAAACATCACATTCAAAACAATTTCTTTAACATATTATTCACTATTCAAAAACGTGAATATACTACGTCAACACATTTCATCCTTTTATTCATTTTATTTCAAAGGATTATTCACAGTCAAAAACGTGAATATAACTCCATTAATAGGTTTCAACAATTAACTTATCAAAATAAGTCGTTTACGAATTTATAAAACAACGTTTATAAATTCCTTTATTAACCTATATTCAATTCATAACTCAATTATAAACCAAAAGTTCACATTATAAGTTAAATGCTTATAAAACGATTATTTTACAAAATCGTTCTTTTAAACTTCATAATTATAAATCTTATAACTTATAAGATTCAATTATTTATCCAAAACCATTCTTTAATAACTTCACGAAATTTATAAATCTTATTATTTATAAATTTCACTTATAACTTCACCATTTATAATTTTATAAATTCCATTCACTTATGCAATCCATTTTCACTTCATTCAAACACTTATAAAAACTCGTTTTATAATTCAAATATTTTCATTTATAAATTATCAATTTATAAATGTCTTAATATAAATCAATTTATATTATTCTTTAAAACGTCTTTAAATTCCTTTATAATTTCACCATTTTTATTCATAAAATAATTAAATTTTATAAATCCTATATTTTCAACTTTTTATAATAAATTCAAATCCCCAATTTTAAACTGTTTTATAAAATCATTAGCATCATATTCTCAAAAATCAGTTTTTAACTATATTTCTCAAAAACCATAATTTTTATAACATAAAAATTATAACGTTTATTTATTTAAAATAAATCAATTTCCAAACATATAGTATATTTTCAAAAATCACTTTAAAAATCATTTTAAAATTCCAAAGTTTGGTCCAATGATGCTACATACCAAATAGTCAATAACGACAACAAGGACATCATATATCAAAATATGATAGTCCATCAAATATCAAAATATCTGAAATCAAATAAATACTGTTGAGGAATCCAGTTGGATCCCTCCAACCTGTTTTCCTGCATCCACAAACATTAGCACAATACCAATTTCGCTCCAGTACGAAATTATCGCGGTATATGGGATTTAAAATATTATCCGCTTAATAGACGGCGCAATAGGGTCTCATCCGCTATACAAATGTGGGAAATCAATAACTCCAATATATACATATGCCTATATATATATATTGCTATTATATATAATACCAATTTCATTGTTTATGAAATATTCGCGGTATATGTTTTTAATAAATAACATCCGCTTACTAACGGCGTATAATGTCTATTTTAACAATCAATAGATAACAATCATCATTCAAACATGCATTCAAGTATTTTAAATCTAACTATTTAAAATAAAATCGAAACCGATTCGATTGAGTGAGAAGTTCTCACCTTGATTTCAATTTTGTTTTAGTGATTTATTTCGAATAAAATTAAACGAACGTTTAATTTTACCCGAAATTCTCACTAACTCCAAACGACTCCAATCATACTCCATCGCGTAGTGCTCGTCCATACGATTCCAACGCTTCTTGTTTCGCGCGTTTTCGACCTCGTATGAAAAGGTTATCAATATTTGAAGTTACACGAATTTATTTTTATAATTTTACAACATATATAATTATTTTTAAACCTAAGCTATCAACTGCCGTAGGATCTCTATACTTGGATCTGGACCGTCCGCCCCCCCCCCCCCCCCTCTCTTCTACAGGCCGTTCGAACCCATGCTCCAATATTAGGGTTTAATTTTTCACCATCAACACTCGACGATAAGTTGATCCACCACCATCATGTCATGCGCCTCCATCCCCTCTACGCTCGGCCTGGGTGCGGCCAAACTCGGTCGCCTAATTCCTCTTGAAAGTCGTGCGCAAACGATGACAAACGCGGCCCAAATCCAACTCCAAACGACGATAATACTCGCGATCCACCGTTAGATGTCTTCGTCTCGACGAGCCTAACGTTTTTCATTCAGAGAGTTTTCGATAATACTGAGTGGATTTGAAGAAATCGAGGGGGAAAGGAGAGTGATTTTCGGCCTTAGGTTGAAGCTACTGGCGGCTAACCCTAATTTTTTTTTATATTTTCTTGTGGGAGAGGGGGCTATTTATAGAGTTTTGAACGAACACTATTCATCCGGAAATTCCGAACTCCGATTTACGCACCGTAACTAGCGTTTCTAGGGTTTACCCCACGTTCCGGACACAATGGAACAGGTTTCGGAAGCTAATTCGAACATCTGTGTGAGTTATGGCAATAAACGTTCAATTTAAATTAAACCGATTTAAACGATTTTCTAGGCGTTTTAATTTGTACCGGACAAACGGTAAATCCAATTGACACGAAATTTGAAACCTTACAATAATATCACATTACGGATCCGATGAAACTGGTTTCGTCGAAATCCGAGACTTTTTGAAAAATGGCTATTTTAACTCGCCAAATTAATATTAAAAACAATTCGATGCGTTTCGAGCTGCCACGATCAAACGATAACTCCGATTGACACGAAAATTGAAATCCGGTAATAACTAACTATTACGGATCCAATGGAACTAGTTTCGTTCAATTCCGAGACTGTTCAAAAATTGACTATTTTCACTAGTCGATTTAAATATTAAAATATTCAATTTTCACAAATAAACTTTTAATTCGATTCTAAAAGTTCTAGAATATCATTCTAACTCCAATATGATAAAATAAAATTTTACAAATCATTTTCAATCATATTTAACTCAATTTTCAATTATTTCCATAATTTAACATATTAAATTATCGATTTAATTATTCAATTAAATCATATAATTCGAAATAAATTTATTCGACTTATAAATTTCACTTATTAATATTTAAAATTAATTAAATATCCAAATTTTAATTAATAAAAATTCTGGGTCGTTACAATCTTCCCCGCTTAAAAGAATTTCGTCCTCGAAATTAACAAGTAAGAAAAGTTACAGAATCTATTAACTTTCCAAAATTTATAGTTAAATTTCTTACAATACTTTACTAAGTTTTCCAAATCATACCTAGTTATATTTTCAAAAACAAACTATATCATTTAACTTTCAATTCCAAATCAAAGTTATAGTTTTCAAAATTTTCCAATTTTCTCAAAAATTTTCTAACGCCTTAAATTTTCGGAAAAATTCGCCATATTCTCCTTTGCGCGGCTCGATCCGAAAAAAAAATGACAGTATATATATCACAAATATACATCTCATCAAGTAATGAGGCATCCCGAAGGGAAAAAAGTATAAAAGTACGGTATTTAATCCGAGATATGTACCTTATATTTTATTAGCAAGCATATACGGCTAATATAGCGCGAAAGCGAGCTCCAAATGCGAAGCAAACGTGATCCGCACCTACTAAACACTCAACAAACAACATGAGAACATGCATATATGAAAATAATCTCAATATACATCATATAGCAACATAACAACTATATATGTCAACATAGCAATTGAAGTAAAAGCAATATATTCAACCATCAACCAATTATCATTCATAACCAACAAATGTTCATTTACATTCTCATTAATATTCAATGAATTGGTTTTCAATTTAATCACATTTGATTCTTTACAGTGGATGTTTTTACTAACATTCATTTTCAATTAGTTTATATTCACTAATCCATATTCAAGTTGGTTCACTTCCAAATCAAATTCAATTTTATTTAAGATTCATTTAATTTCCAATTGGATTCCAATTACTTTAGCTTCCAATTTCATTAACACTTAATGAATTATATACAACCCATTAACAGTCATATAACAATCAATGTATATTAATTACAACCAAATTCCTTTGTTTCACTTACATTCATTTTGGTTTAACTAAATTGATTTTCATTTACTTATTCAACTTCCAAAATCATTAAATTTTAATGAATTAACACTTATATTCATTATTTCATATCAACTTAATTCACATTCATAAATAAATTCAGCTTCCAAATTCTAAAGTAAATCTCCATTTAACTTTAAATTCATTTTTTTTTTATTTACAACTCATATTCATAAATATATTCATATAGTTTCACTTCTTATATATATAAGTTTATTTCACAATTGTAAATCACATTAATTATAATTCAATTCTTATAATTCTATTGCTTATACAATTATTCTTCAATTTAGATTATTCAAACAACTAAACAATCAACTTATTTTCACTTTAATAATTTTGAAAAATTATTTCTTTATATATAAAATATAATCAAGGTAAAATTATTTCATTTACCCAATTTAAAACAATACCGTGTCGAATTGTTCTATTCAAGTGTTTAGAAACCCCTTCGGCATAGTTGTCGAGACCACGCTGACGAAGGTTCATATGCCACTCAACAAACCAATCATCACAATATAAAACAATTTTATATATTCACTAACAAATACGCTCTCATAGCTATTATTACACTCAAACTCATTCTAGAGTACTGCTGACTCTATCTCTAATGAGTAATACCCAACAGAACCATGGTTGTCGCTTAACCATATGCTCCGATACCACATTGTCAGATCTAGGCTTTTCAACCCTCGACAGCAGTCACAACCGGTAGGCTTTTCAACCATCTCAGCCCCACCGTGGCAACAAATGGTATCCCAAACTTGCTTTTACGGCCACCCTTTCGAATGCCACGGCTTCGCCTAACCAACCCCGTAAAGAGGACGTGTGGGGGTAAGAGTCTCCCGTTCGCCACCTAACCGCGAAGCGAGAACCCCCCATCACATATCACCTAGCATAAGCAAGACTGGTGTGAGAACTCGAAACAGTTTATTTATCTTTAAAATCAAATAGAAGGATATTTTTAAAGTCAATTCGCAATGCTTTTAAAAATGAGACTACCATAAGACCTCCCGCCACACACACAATGCAAACGCAGACTTGGAGAAGATTTCTCCTTATGATAGTCAAAGATGCTTGATACGCATTAAAAGAAAACATTTGATATTATTATTAGTGCATAGTGTAGAGAAAATCATTTCGAAAGTAGAATATAAATCTTAGCTAGCATAGGTACCATTATAGTATGCTTACTATAGCTACCATATTAAATGGCAGGTTCTACAACTAAAACCGTACAAGTCACGTATTGTATCTTTGGATTTCCAACGAATGATCAGGCCAAGGAACTTCCCATTGCCACATGAGAATGCCTCTGGATGGACATCCCCGAGAACCAAACCGGATCTCTACCAACACAAGGCCGGGTTACCCCTAACTGAGTAACAACTGACCGAATATGCAATCCCCCGGTCCTTTGGGACCCTTCAACCGAGCGCTCGCAATCAATTCACACAATCATAAAGTGTTTTCAACATGAGTAAGTATCTGGGCTCCATACCATGATACCACCCTTTTCCAGAAGGAAATGCACATATCCTAAAGGGCGCTACCCCTCATAACCTTGCTGCATCTTTCCTGTTTTGACCATTCACGGGGTGTGAGGCTCGACGAAGTCACGTCCACAAAAACATACTTTATACAAAAGCCATGCTTTGGGTCAAAAAATGATCATAGAGATGATCACCAAGATAGACGATCAAATAAACGATCCTATCACAAATAATCAACACAATGATCATTTCACAGCAACACTCAGCATGTCACATTACCAAATTGGGAATATATCGCTGATAACCTTCAACTACATAACCTCTGAGCTCGTACGTCTCGGAGAAGGGTGTTAAGCTAAAAGAATAAATTCTCCGCCACCAACATAAATATATTTGAATGAAATCGGCTTTATATCTCAATTTGTAATGTCAGACATACAATCCATACAAGTCTGTTCCGGGCTCGAACAAAACCGAAGGCACTTCTCACGAAGCCCTTGCAATCCGGGTATTCACAATCCCGATCGAATTTCCCATCACTTAGGGAATCTCTATACCAGGAGCTACCCAGTGCAGAGACAATCGATAGGTCATCCTATCGCTTTCGCAAATACTCGGTCTTCAACACCGGTCATCAAATGCAATTCATAACGACGTATCACATATTCGGAATGGGTTATACGACCCCATGGTCCTTTCCCGGTTAACCCGAATAGTGAGCGCTTATTCAAAAATAAGTGTGGCATTCAAATTCAAACAAATCACATCAATTACCCATTCAAAGGGAAATATTGATAGTCGGTTATTGAACTATCAATGAATATGCACACATCACCAAATTCCAAATAATTTTCCAAATTATTTATTTTCCAAAATATCTTTACTAGATATATAATTTTCACACTTCAAAAATAAATCAATATTTATTTTTAAACGAATTCCACTTTCTTTTATAAATTCCATAGTGAATTTATATTTCACAATTATTTATGAATAACGATTTCAATTATTCATTTCAATTTATCTTCAAAAAGATAAATTCTCTAATATTCACTTTATATTGGAAAACATTTCCATACTTATTTAAAATAAGTAATTCATAAATCTTTTTATTTTCTACACTTGGAAAATATTCAATATACTTAAATCGAGATTAAGTATATATTTCATCCTTTAAGGAAATCATTCTCTTAAACATATTTATTTGGGCCAAAACGAATGTTGCGTAAAACATCGTTACAACAACCCAAAATCACTAGTATAGGGATTCAAAATTAAAAATAGATATATAAATCCCAATACTATACAAAACATTTCCTTTCGGAAATCATTTACTATAACAACAGTGTTATAGTCCACCATTTCCTTCTATTTCTCGAAAACGTCGATTTCAACAATGAATGTTGAAATCTATGGTTTCGAATCTCAACACATTTTAAAAACATCGTTAGATCGTTTTAATTCTATTTAAAACATCATATTCAAAACAATTTCTTTAACATATTATTCACTATTCAAAAACGTGAATATACTACGTCAACACATTTCATCCTTTTATTCATTTTATTTCAAAGGATTATTCACAGTCAAAAACGTGAATATAACTCCATTAATAGGTTTCAACAATTAACTTATCAAAATAATTCGTTTACGAATTTATAAAACAACGTTTATAAATTCCTTTATTAACCTATATTCAATTCATAACTCAATTATAAACCAAAAGTGCACATTATAAGTTAAATGCTTATAAAACGATTATTTTACAAAATCGTTCTTTTAAACTTCATAATTATAAATCTTATAACTTATAAGATTCAATTATTTATCCAAAACCATTCTTTAATAACTTCACGAAATTTATAAATCTTATTATTTATAAATTTCACTTATAACTTCACCATTTATAATTTTATAAATTCCATTCACTTATGCAGTCCATTTTCACTTCATTCAAACATTTATAAAAACTCGTTTTATAATTCAAATATTTTCATTTATAAATTATCAATTTATAAATGTCTTAATATAAATCAATTTATATTATTCTTTAAAACGTCTTTAAATTCCTTTATAATTTCACCATTTTTATTCATAAAATAATTAAATTTTATAAATCCTATATTTTCAACTTTTTATAATAAATTCAAATCCCCAATTTTAAACTGTTTTATAAAATCATTAGCATCATATTCTCAAAAATCAGTTTTTAACTATATTTCTCAAAAACCATAATTTTTATAACATAAAAATTATAACGTTTATTTATTTAAAATAAATCAATTTCCAAACATATAGTATATTTTCAAAAATCACTTTAAAAATCATTTTAAAATTCCAAAGTTTGGTCCAATGATGCTACATACCAAATAGTCAATAACGACAACAAGGACATCATATATCAAAATATGATAGTCCATCAAATATCAAAATATCTGAAATCAAATAAATACTGTTGAGGAATCCAGTTGGATCCCTCCAACCTGTTTTCCTGCATCCACAAACATTAGCACAATACCAATTTCGCTCCAGTACGAAATTATCGCGGTATATGGGATTTAAAATATTATCCGCTTAATAGACGGCGCAATAGGGTCTCATCCGCTATACAAATGTGGGAAATCAATAACTCCAATATATACATATGCCTATATATATATATTGCTATTATATATAATACCAATTTCATTGTTTATGAAATATTCGCGGTATATGTTTTTAATAAATAACATCCGCTTACTAACGGCGTATAATGTATATTTTAACAATCAATAGATAACAATCATCATTCAAACATGCATTCAAGTATTTTAAATCTAACTATTTAAAATAAAATCGAAACCGATTCGATTGAGTGAGAAGTTCTCACCTTGATTTCAATTTCGTTTTAGCGATTTATTTCGAATAAAATTAAACGAACGTTTAATTTTACCCGAAATTCTCACTAACTCCAAACGACTCCAATCATACTCCATCGCGTAGTGCTCGTCCATACGATTCCAACGCTTCTTGTTTCGCGCGTTTTCGACCTCGTATGAAAAGGTTATCAATATTTGAAGTTACACGAATTTATTTTTATAATTTTACAACATATATAATTATTTTTAAACCTAAGCTATCAACTGCCGTAGGATCTCCATACTTGGATCTGGACCGTGCGCCCCCCCCCCCCCTTCTCCCTCTCGTTCTATTCTACAGGCCGTTCGAACCCATGCTCCAATATTAGGGTTTAAATTTTCACCATCAACACTCGACGATAAGTTGATCCACCACCATCATGTCGTGCGCCTCCATCCCCTCTACGCTCGGCCTGGGTGCGGCCAAACTCGGTCGCCTAATTCCTCTCGAAAGTCGTGCGCAAACGATGACAAACGCGGCCCAAATCCAACTCCAAACGACGATAATACTCGCGATCCACCGTTAGATGTCTTCGTCTCGACGAGCCTAACGTTTTTCATTCAGAGAGTTTTCGATAATACTGAGTGGATTTGAAGAAATCGAGGGGGAAAGGAGAGTGATTTTCGGCCTTAGGTTGAAGCTACTGGCGGCTAACCCTAATTTTTTTTTTCTTGTGAGAGAGGGGGCTATTTATAGAGTTTTGAACGAACACTATTCATCCGGAAATTCCGAACTCCGATTTACGCGCCGTAACCAGCTTTTCTAGGGTTTACCCCGCGTTCCGGACACAATGGAACAGGTTTCGGAAGCTAATTCGAATATCTGTGTGAGTTATGGCAATAAACGTTCAATTTAAATTAAACCGATTTAAACGATTTTCTAGGCGTTTTAATTTGTACCGGACAAACGGTAAATCCAATTGAAACGAAATTTGAAACCTTACAATAATATCACATTACGGATCCGATGAAACTGGTTTCGTCGAAATCCGAGACTTTTTGAAAAATGGCTATTTTAACTCGCCAAATTAATATTAAAAACAATTCGATGCGTTTCGAGCTGCCACGATCAAACGATAACTCCGATTGACACGAAAATTGAAATCCGGTAATAACTAACTATTACGGATCCAATGGAACTGGTTTCGTTCAATTCTGAGAATGTTCAAAAATTGACTATTTTCACTAGTCGATTTAAATATTAAAATATTCAATTTTCACAAATAAACTTTTAATTCGATTTTAAAAGTTCTAAAATATCATTCTAACCCCAATATGATAAAATAAAATTTTACAAATCATTTTCAATCATATTTAACTCAATTTTCAATTATTTTCATAATTTAACATATTAAATTATCGATTTAATTATTCAATTAAATCATATAATTCGAAATAAATTTATTCGACTTATAAATTTCACTTATTAATATTTAAAATTAATTAAATATCCAAATTTGAATTAATAAAAATTCTGGGTCGTTACACAATATCAATCATCAACCAATTTTATTTCAATCATCATCAAATTAAACAAACATCAATAGGGCATATAAAATATAACAGGTATCAACGAACAGTTTATATTCAAAATAAATAAATAAATAAATAAATAACTGTTTGACTAACAGTTTATACGCAAAATAAATAAATTTAACTGTCAACTTATATGCAATAATAAAATTAATTAACAGTTAAATTAAATAAATGCGATTTAACTGAGATGATGAAAAAAATGCAAAACAGTCATAAATAAATTTCTACTCATATCTTAAATCAATTTAACAAACATAAGAAAACTTAGAAGTTGTGAGTGGGTTAAAACACTCACCTTTTGAATTTAAATTGAATTAAAATTCAATTTAAACCCAAAAATTGGACAGTCTCCAAATTCATCCAAACCAGCGTCAAAAGATCCAGAATTTTATTACGATCCTAACAAAAAAAATCGCGTGTGAAACGGAGTTCGTATGAGAAAGTTACACGCGTTAAATTGCTTGAAAACAAAATTAATTTAAACAAACAAATAAACATACCTAACAAAAGTATAAGCCACATCAGCAAAAGCTTTAGCATGCTACAAGACCTCGTTCTTCTCCAGTACGAAAAATGAAAAAAAAATTCATTTTTATAAAAGAATGTTTTTGGAGTTGCAAGAATAAGAGCTTTTGAATATGAGGTGTTAGGAGAAATAAAATGTAGAAGAAGAAATAAGATGTAGGTTATTTATAATTAGGAAATGAATGTGGAGGGACAAAAATAAATGTCACATTTTATTATTAAAGCTTCAGGCACTAATAATAGATAAGGGAATGTACGTAGGAATGGAAAAATTTGCAAACGAAAGTAGAA
Organism: Allium cepa; assembly: GCA_030765085.1. Classification (NCBI taxonomy): domain Eukaryota; kingdom Viridiplantae; phylum Streptophyta; class Magnoliopsida; order Asparagales; family Amaryllidaceae; genus Allium; species Allium cepa. The sequence continues at coordinate 723,947,408 of CM060932.1, read as the reverse complement.
TTTTGTACGCATTTAGTTTTTTATCTACGCAAAATAAAATATTTATACTTACCTTAAAAATGAAAACGTTCAATTTTGTTTTCTCAAAATTATCTTTTATTTCCATTAAAACACCCTTTTCGTTTAACACAAAACGTGCGTTTCTTTTATTAAATCTATTAATTGCAATCAACGTTTCCTTTCTTTTTAATTGAAACATTTGAATTACATTAATTGTAGTTACTTAAAAATATTAGATTTTAAAACAGACAACTAAAATGGATAAAGAAATAGAACAATTGTTTATTTAAACACGTTTATAAATTTATTGTTTATACACAAGCGTAATAAATATATTATTTTCCTATTCTTGTAATCATTCTGTAAGCTAAAACACAGTTCAAATAAACATATATTTCTTTCTTTAAAATCAATCTTTCTGTTCTTATTTTAATGAAATTAAACGTACATTCACAGATGAAACATTCATTTTATTTGATGTAAAATTTTCTTTTTATTAAGTCAAACTTTCCCTATATTTTCACAAAACATATGCTGCTTTTATTTACACCTATTAATTTACAATTAGTATTCTCTCTCCTATTAATTGGAAATTTTCAATTACATTAATTTCAGTTGACTAAGTTTCAAAATGGCTAAATGAATGTAATGAGAAGTATAACAATTATTTCCTATCTAATAGTAATTTAAACATATTAGTACACTATTCGCTACAAACAGTAATTATATATATTTCTTACTAAATAATAGTTTCTCATCTCTACAATCAATCTATCAGTTGCCAAACATTTTTACTAAATGAATGTTTACTCTTTTACTAAACTTATTCATTCTTATTCTTTATTAACATTTATTATTATAATCACCGTTATTAATTACATTCAAACGATGTCATTAAATACACCTGACGTATGTTATCATTTTTTTTTATGTTACTGTAATACATGTTATTAGTAGAAGTTCAAACTAAGATCATAAACATATCTCTTAACATATGTTAACAAAAAATAAAATCATACAATTTTTTATTATTCTGCCACTTATATTCCTTACTACAATTAGCCTTTGGTATTCCTATCCATTAATTACACAAATAACATAGTTAATATTTGTTTGTCTTTCACTACATTAATACTTCTATATACATCTTAGATTTGTATCAACGATTTTTTTTTTAAATGTGAATCTTGTTAATTACGCGTATTAATTAAGGTTTTAAACCCAATTAACAAAGTTTTCTAAGTCCAATCCCTTTTTACCAAATTTGACAATCCCTAACCATTCGTACTACATTCCCTATAAATGTAATATTTAGTAGATTTTATTTCAAATTAATGTACAACTTAATTTCCCTTAATTGAGATCTGATTCCCAAATTTTTATTTAACATACTAAATGAATAAATAACCTAAATAAAAGGTCACCTACTCACTTTCTTTCATTTATTAGTTTACTACTTGCCCACCCAAGTATAAATCCCATATATAACACTAATTAATTTCCAATAACACTACATTATCCAATTATCATAAATTTGTTCAATATATACTCCTTTTTACTTATAAATAATTTATGTTCTTTGTAAATTCTCATTCACTCTTCCTTTACTAAAATTAAAAATCATTAAATAACATTTCCTCCATAGCAGTGTTAAAATTACTTAACATTCAAGAGGACTTTATTTCAAATAAAATGATTGACCAATAAATTAGGTAACATATAATAATTGTTATTATACCCTTAAGATTTACGCTTGTTCTCTTCTATTTGGTTTATAGCCTAAGATAATATAACCAATCTAACTCCATAAATAAACTTATTTTATTGCCCGAATTATACATAAATTTATTACCTTTTACATCCCACTATAAATCAGAGTGACCATTAATACCACCCATATTATCATTCCTTACACAATACTGATCTTATTTAATTACCATTAACTATCTATTTTGTACAATAACTAAATGTTTACATTTGTTTCTTATATTTAGTTTTATAACCAAACGTATCATGCTTAAATAAAATGAAATGGAGTTTCATTTAGATTGTTGACAATTGACTTGTATTAACATTGTTTCAGTCTAAATTTAGTTATCATTCTATTATAAAATTGCAATATTTTATTTATTTCAATATTAACTCATAAAATATTATTAAAATAACAAAAATTTAACATCGAAAATTTATGGGTCGTTACAATTTTTTTACTTCAGTTTGCATTTATTATATATGTATCTACATGTGTTTGTGATTTTGTTATTGATTTAAGCAGATAACTTTGAATTCACATGATAAATTTTAATTAGCTTATATACATTATCCCCCTTCTAGTTTATTAATGAAAAAGTTAAAGGTAGGCTCCTGGGGAACTTCTGTAATTTATTACAAATTATGAACTCTATGACAAATCTCATTCAAAACAAAAGGTATTTGTAAATTCCTATTATATACCTGTCTTATTATGATATATTAATTAATTATATATTTCAGGTATATTAAAAAGAAAATTCTTAAATGGTTTTCCATGTGATAGTAATTACAATGAGAAATTTATCATAGTATAATGACATATTATTTTAAATATTTCTAGCCAAGATGTTTCGAGAAAGAACATCGACTCATCCATTGTGACTAGAGTATATAAAGCTCTTCGAACGTGTTGGAATCGTGCTAGCCATAGTGGAAGATATGGGTGAATTTCGAAAAAAATCCATATTGGATCTAATTTAGCATATGAAGTCTAATTTATTTAGAACATTTCTTAATTTAATTTAAATAAAATATCTAATTTCATTTAAATTTATAATTACAGATAGAATTTTATTTAATTTATACTCAATTAAAATAATAGTACATATATGTATCATATACATATGTATGTATGTGCATGAGTAACATAATAATCTATGTAAGGTATAACATCCCCGTATATAAATGTAGGGATTTACATCGCAGTGGACATGCTAGCTCATCCTATATACATTTATGTATACAAACATGTTATTTACATAGATAATAAAAATTATGTAAATATGTGTGTGTATATATATATATATATATATATATATATAACTTATATGTAAAAATATTAATGATTTATATATACCATTGCATTAAATATTATATATAAACGTATATACATAATATAAATTTTTAAAAAATCATTTTGCACATATAAATACATGTTTATGAATTACAGTAAAAATTATTATTAATACATTTATTTATATATATATAAGTACATTTGTAATATCTAAATATGTATATGTATACGTATGCGTATATATAAGTATGTATATTAGTTATGTATTATATATATATACAAACATAAACCTTTCTAGATCGAATGCATAGCACAAAAAAATTATTTATATTTTATTCCATTAATATATATATATATATATATATATATATTAATTATTCAAGATACAATAAAGTAATTGTTATCCGAGTTTTTGACCAAACATAATTCAAAGGAAGTCGGAACATCAACGTCAAGTCAGAACAACTCAAGAACCAACTAGAAGGATTAGAAGAAGGAACCAAGAAGGACACAAGAGGAAAAAGGCAAAAATTGCCTAAATAGATGGATCGCTAGCGTTCTATAAATATCTCCCATGGATCGTCCATTCTTCGTGCATCATGAAGCATTATGTTTTCTAGGAAAGCCTGCTAAGTTCATGATCCAAGCTAGCTAGACCGAGAAGTGAGCATTCATTTTATTCCAGCAAAAGTTCGATACGACCAATACATGAATCATCATCAAAACAAGGCATCTAGTCATGAAATTACATGGAGAGTATCTACACAAGACAGGGAACATGATCCAGTTGAAACGAGCGAAAAATATTCTAACTCCATGGATTGCTAGCGATCCATTCCCCATGCATTGCTAGTGATCCATCATATTGGGTCAGTTTGCTGTGATATTTCTTGAGCATTTCATACCTTCAAATGTAAGTCTCTGAAAAAGCAGCTTTAGCCCAAGTGCTCTATAGCCCCTATAAATACAATCCTACCTTTAATATAAAGGGGATCTGTTGGATTGGCTGCCGAAACTGTGTAGAAACTAATCTTCACTCTTCTCCTCTCATACAACAGTCATCTAAAGGGTTCACTGTGATTCTCCAGTAAAATCTAACACTGCTGACTTGACCTAACTTACAAGATCCAATCAAATTGAAATTAGATTCAACTTGTAATTGCAGTCATTCAATAACTAAAGTTATACAGTGGACATAGCTTCATTAACAGTGGAACCGCTATAAATCTCTTATCTCTTTACTTCATCTACAAATTATTATTCCTTGTTTTATATACGTGATAAACAAGGGTTGTTCTTTCACACTCAATCCAGGGTCTTGATCCATTTTTTGGGTTAACATTTTGGTGCTTTCATTGAGAATACTGAACTCAGGGTTAGATCTAGCTATCTACTCTGGATCGGATAGGACCAGAAGTTAGATCCTCAATCTTTGCTTGAAAAATCTACTATTTAGAATTAATGGCATTTGGAAGAAGGAGAAATACTTTCAGAAGATTCATAGGAGCTACCATTGCTGGAGAAAAAACAAACCTCAGCGGATTGAAGTCAACAACCCTAACAATCTAGAGTTATGAGCTGACTCTAGAGATCAGGTTCTAGGATCCTCTATTCAGCGTGAAGTTGTCACTAGAGATGAATTAAATAAAATGTTGATGAAATCAATCAGAAAATGGAAAATAGCCAATGGGCTCTAATGGACAAATTGAATGCTTTATTGACCTTACCGTTACATGCTACTCCAAGAACCATGACAGAGCATGTGGCTGCCATGGAATAAGAAAATTCTTCCATCTCTGGCCTGAACAGGAGAAATGGGAAGCAACCGTAGAAAGGAGTGATAGGTGGAACCGTATGAATCAATATGAAAGGAAATCTGCTAGTTTACAACTGACCATCGTTGGACAGATTGGTATGTTGATAAAATAAGGTATAATCACCTTTGGGACTGCTGAAGGGAACGTAGAAAAAAAATAGGAATCAGAAAAGGAAGAACCGGAATTCCAACAAGCGAAACGGAAGTAGCAAGCGACTCAAAGGTTTGCGACCCAAAAAATACACTCCGCTCAACGATACTCCAGAAAACATCTACCTCACGACATAGAGGACAAAAAGCCACCTAAAAAGGAAGCAATTGAACAACAAAAGCATTCCGGAAAGTATAACTTCTTCCATGAGACACTTGGCCACAACATAAATGAGTATCGTCACCTGAATAACTTGATTGAGTAGCTGATTCGAGAAAACTAGCTTTAGCGGTATATGAGGAGACTACTAAATCTTGACCAACTCGTAGTGCCCTAATCTCCTGAGGCTAAAGGAACGAAGCTAGAACCAGCAAAGAGGGTCCCAGATGAACTAACCAGTGACTCATCATTGGAACGATATCTGGAGGGTCCTATGGCGCACATAAGAATTGAGGAGAAATGGAGCGGTACGTGACCTCATTAAAGCACGCTTCGAAAGATGCATGCTTTATGATCGAAGATGGAACCCCTGCTAAGTAATAGAGAACCCTAAATGACAACATAGTATTCTAGAATCAGGATACTAAAGTAGTAGAGCTCCAACTCTCAACCCCATGGTCATGACAGTAGGAATCGGACCCGCCATTGTCTGACGTGTATTGGTAGACAATAAAATTTCTATGGACATCCTTTTAGAGGCACCTTTGATCAGATGAAGAGCAGAAGAAAGATGTATCCGCCTACCAAACAAAGATTCAAAGGGTTCACCAACAAACCCAAACAACCTGTCGGAACGATTAACTTACCCATAGAAATCAGAAAAGGTGACTGAAGAGTCACCCTTATCCAAAACCTTTGTGATCATAAATGAAATTTCTGCTTACAATGCCTTCCCGAGGCAAGCCGCCTTGGTGGATTTTAGGATTGCTTTAGCATATTGGTGTCTAACTATGACATTTTCGATGGAAAGTTGAGTCGGGGTGATCAAGGGAGACCAAAGCACCGCTAGGGAATGTTAAATCGTGGAACTACATGAGTCTAAAAGAAAAGGAGAAGAAAGTGGGGAGAAATCTCCACATTCATAAACCTGCTGAATAATAACTATAGATCCACCCTTAGCTTAGGGACCATAACTTATTCGGTAAGGCTTTGGACCCTAGAAAGAAGAGTTTAGGGAAGGAATGGACAACACCGGCTAACTTGACAGTGTCTGTCTCAGTTGATATGGATGACCTAACATGGATCCTTAAAATTGGATCGTGCCTTGGAAATAGGATGCTATAGGAACTCATCAAATTTCTTCACGCCAATCTGGATGTGTTCGCTTGGACGCATTTTGATATGTGTGGGGTGTCGATAGAGATAGCCTGCCACACACTTAACATTGATCCCATGTATAAGTCAGTGAAGTAGAAAAGGTGCAGCCTAGGGCCCGAGTGGTCCAAAGCGCTAATAGAAGAACTGGACAAGCTAATGGCGAATGGTTTTATCCACGATGCAACCTACCCTGAATGGGTATTTAACCCAGTTTTGGTCAAGAAGTTCAATGGAAAATGGCGAACCTGCATCCGTTGGAAATGCGGATTACGGATCCTAAGGCTGGATTAACACTAGAGGAGGGTGAATTGTGTTTAATGGATTTTATGGAAATTTTGAAATATTTTCAAATTAAATACAAAAAAAATAAATTTCACAAACATAGTGACAATTATAGAATCAGACATAGATGCAAATAGTGAATAAAAGCAGTGAGGGAAAGAACACTGGAATTTTATACTGGTTCGAAGTTACCCTACATCCAGTCCTACACAATTTCTTGTGGAGATTTCTTTTCAAATATAATATCGATATTACAACTTAGATTTGATGGCCACGAGATACACCCTCATGTCTCCGAGTCTAGGGTAAACTCTCTTGATTTAACCAGGCTACAAGATCACCTAATTGATTTACAGGCTACAATCACACCCAATTGATTTATAGGCCACAATCACACCATTTCCAATATCACTTTGATAGTTAGAGAGACTAGATACACTTCGATCTTTCAATCTTTGATTACAAATGATCTTATAACTCTGAATAGCACTGAGTTCTTTGAGAGAGAATGGCAGAGAATCAAACTAGAGACAATCGTGTTTGATTCACTTAGAATTTCGGTAGAGTTTCGTTAAAGCATTTGAAATATAAGAGAATATTTAAGTGGAGCAGAAGGAATGAAGAAATAAAGAAAAACTAACTTAATATTCATTGAAAACAATTAGCATATACAAGAGAATAATAGTCATGTCCATTCGCAAAAGGTTACGACGAATAGACACTTCTTTTGAAAATTTGAAATTTGAATTCTACTATCACCATGTCGACAAGAAGGGATAAGGGATGTCGACATGCCTATGTGAATTTTGAAAATTAATTTTTCTTTAAAATGATTTCTATTTTAAAACTTATCAAACAATTTCTAATCTTTGTAAACCATTTTGAATATAGTTTAAACTTATAAAAAAGATTTAAAAAGTAATCTTAAAAATATATAATCAATAATATAAACGTAGTAATAGCTCAATATAAATGTTTTGAGATTAAATCTAAAACCATTAAAACCAGGAGATAGTTTAAAAACAAGAAATGATTTTAAAATTAAAACATAGTTAAGGCTAACATATTTAAACCTACATAGATAACTTTTCAAAAAGATAGTTTCGAAAAAAATCTTAAAAAAAATCATATTGAAAATTTCATGGATTCCATTCCACTAGAGAAGGTCTTCAGTTCCATCCCACTAAATAGGTCATGGGTTCCATCCCACTATTAAAGTGAGAAGGTGGATTCCAATCCACAATTAAAATCAAAATAAAGATTTTAGTGCTATTATGAAGTTTTAACATAAATCCAGACTCTTATTACTTATCTTGATATCTTGAACTCTTGTACTCTTGATACTCATGAGTATTCAATCTGGATTTCTTAAATTTTGAATTCGTCAGTCTTGAATCTCTATAATCAATCTTGAATCTTTATAATCATTCTTGAATCTTTAGACTGTACAGTCTTCATTCTTAGTACCTGCATATATATATATATATATATGTGTGTGTGTGTGTATGTATACGTATATATATATCCTGCATATACATATATCTGGACAATAATATTAGTATTTTTATTTTATAACAAGTCTTAAGTTTGCTGGCATCAAAACCATCATCCTAGGATCTAACTATCTCCCCTTTTTTTTATTATGACAACCTTTTTTTATAAAATCTTTTTCACAAACTTCGATTCTACTTGAACTCCCCCTTATTCCAACAACTCCCCCTTAATCTACTAACTCCCTCTTAATCTTAGCCTATCTGACCTATTTTATAGTTCTCCCCCTTTGTCATCAACAATCCTAAACTTCATAACTCCCCCTAAATCTTATACTATAGCATCGTATGTTATCATAATATAATTGAAGGTAAATGAGGCAAATAGTAATATAAGTAAAATATAAGGTAATTTTAAACACAACCAATCATTATATACATCATTTTTTTTATCAAACCACGCCACACAATATTCAGATCAATCCAAACCATACTAAATCAACTCAAATTAAATCAAACCAAAAAATTCAAACCAAATCAAAGTAAATCAAACCACATACGCTAAATCAAACATTTCTTGGAACTTCAACCCATCCTTCTTCACCAAAGATAGGATCTTCTTTTATAGCATCACGTTCTTCATTATCTGTGTTCAGAGTTCCTTCTAGATTCGCTTCGAGTTCTTCTTTGTTGAGTGCTGAGAATATCCGTCAAATGGCATCGAAATGCCTTTCTTGTTCTTTTATCATCTGCATTTCGCTTAATTCTAAGTGTCGTTGATTGCAAAGGATAAAAGTAAGTATGTTCTTGAAAGATTTGAGAGTTTCTTTAAGATTCCCACTTAGATTATGAATAGAAGAGGCCATTTTTAGATAAAATATGAAGAAATTCAATAGAAAATAACGAGAATTGAAAATATGCATTTTTCTGGAAGAAACGGGTATTTAAATAGTTAGAATGTCGTTGGAAATGAAAAGACACAGGGTAGTTATGTCAATATCAATTTCAAAACAAAAACAATTTTTTGGTCGTTACATGTCGACATGGAGGGTAGGGGGATGTCAACATGCCTCTATTTATTTTGGCAGTTTGCTTTGTTTCTTTATATTATGTACAAGTATATATATATATAAACTTATATAATATAATAATAAGCATTCCAGAGATATTTTAGAGCCAATAAACAGAAAATAAAAGATTTTCATTGATAAATTTGGTTAACATTACATAAACGATACATAACATTAACTAAAGAGAGATACAAACTAATATAACACGAAATGAAACTAGTATTTATTAGAGGATGATGAAGATGACGATAATCTAAGCTTGCGACTCACTTTTCCAAAAAAAATGTTTATTTTGGTGGAAATTTTGTCCAACTTTTTACTAACAGTTTTTTTTAGAATCCATTGGTTCTCCACTATAACCTTTTGGTTTTTGAGAAGTGTTTTGTTGGATGGATTGTTAGGAGTGATAGGGTATTCAACGCTTTCCAATGAAGTTTCTTCCTCCTTCTCTGCCTCTTCTTCAATTTCCATCTCCTCTTCTTCTTCCTTCTCTTCTTCTTCTTCTTCTTCCATCTCTTCGTGAGCCAACCTTTCATCCTTTTCGGCAAGTGTTTCGTATGGTTGAAACACAAGCATAATTTTCATAAGAGAGATATTAGCATGGTTAAACACTTTTATAGAAACGAACTCCTATCTCTTATAATCAGTACCAAAATAGTTAAAAATCCAAGTAAGATAAATCCCATGACATAAAGTGATTTCTCCTAAAGTAAAATTTTTAGGACGAAGTTCATCCAAAATTACTTGTGCCCAATTAATGTCATGGTGCCCATAAATAACAAAAGGAGCCTTACAAACTTTTAAAGTAGGGTGATTGAAATTTCCCGATCTTGGAGTAATGGTATGTTGCAAAAGAAGGCTTACGATTCTAGCTTTAGGATGTAAATTTCAGTTTATAAATTCAAAGTCATCACCCCCTTCAAAAAAGTGAAGAAAAGTCTCACAATTATGTTCTTCAATTTGAAAATCCAAAAGATCCATTCCCGTATACTTACAACCACGAATGTTACCCTAAATTTCACTATTTAAAACAATACGGGTTCCTTTAACGCTACTCCACACTTCCCCTTCATTTCCTTTATAAAAACCATGATTCAAATTTGCATAAAACATTTTAAGAAGATTCGAAGAACAAACAAAATCATTTTGAAAATCATCACTTAAACTAAGAATTTGATTCTCTTCAAAAAGTACATTGATTTTATAAGAAGAAAAATCATTAAAGATTACAAATTTTCCAATATGGACTTTTCCAAAGTTTACATAACTTATGTAAGTTTTGATAGCTTCCGGGTCATTGTAGTGGAACTCTTTGGTGACCTTGGACAGTCTAATTATGGACAGAGCGCTTGAGGAAGCCCTTCTTGAAGAAAGCAGAGAGCTTGAGAGTTTGAAAGAGAGTTTGAACTTTGAAATGAAAGTGAAAAGATAGGATAAAGTTAAGAAGATAAATAGATTTTTAAGAGCCATGACCTCTGGTCAAGAGACACCTTTTCAGAGCTTTAGAGTTGGTGAAAAGGTGGTGGGAAATTTGAAGTTTTGAATTCAAATTTGAATTCCAAAATCCTGGTAGGTATGTCGACATAAGGGGTAGGGTCATGTCGACATGGGTCCATTAATTCATATGACTTATTTTTCCTATTTTATTTAATATATATATTTTTTATAATCTAATTTATATTTTATCTAAAATAATATTAATTGTAATAACACATAATATTAATATTTTAATATTAAAATAATATTATTTTAAAAATCAAAAAATTTAAATTCGAACAACAAGCAATTTCAGAACACGCAAACAAGCAATTTCAATCAATATTGCGTACCTATTTTTAGATCCATATTTCGGGATCATCAGATTCGTGAATAGCTGTAAAGCACATATTTGAATTTTCTGTCTCTTGATCTTCATCACTAGGGGATGAGTCTGAATCGTCTAGTGTAGCAGTATATGCTCTCTTTCTTTTCTTTAGTGAATCATTACTTAGAGGAAATTTTTGCTTATCCGGATGTGGACAATCTCTTTCTAAGTGGCTTGACTCATCACAATTGGAGCATCTAACGTTGTTGTGACTCTCATTATTATTTCTAGAATTCTTGTGATCATTTCTCTTGTAGTTGTTTATCTTTTTGTATTTCAGAAAATTTCTAAATTTCCTTGTCATCAAGGCTATTTCTTCATCATCGTCACTATTTGAGTGTAAACCATCTTTTATTGCATTGAACACTATTAACTTCTTTCCTAAGGCCTTGCTTTCTCTTCTTCCTTGCATTTGTACTTCAAATGACATCAGAATTCCTAATTAATTCTTCAATTTTTAGAGTACTAATATCATTAGCCTCTTCAATTGCTAGAGTCTTCTGATCCCATTCCAGAGTGAGTGAATTCATAATTTTTCTAACTTGACTTCTGCGGAAAAGTTCTTTCCTAATGAAATTAGTGAGTGCACAATGTCTTGAAACCTACTGTACATGTCTGAAATGGACTCATTTGGATTCATCTCAAAATAATTGAAACTGATTAGTCAAGACAGATATTTTGGTCTATTTAAATTTGCTTATTCCTTCATGAGTAACTCGATACACTTCGATCTTTCAATCTTTGATTACAAATGATCCTATAACTCTGAATAGCATTGAGATCTTTGATAGAGTAGCAAAGAATCAAACTAGGGAAAATCGAGTTTGATTCACTTAGAATTTCGACGGAATTTTATTAAAGCATTTGAAATATAAGAGAATATTTGAGTGGAGAAGAGGAGTGAAGAAATGAAGAAAAACTAACTTGAAATTCGTTGAAAACAACTGGTATATATAGGAGAACAACAATTATGTCCATTCGCGAAAGGTTATGATGAATAGACACTTCTTTTGAAAATTTGAAATTAAATTCAACGGTCACCATGTCGATATGAGAGGATGAGAGATGTCGACATGCCTATGTGAATTTTGAAAATTAATTTTTCTTTAAAAGATTTTTACTCTGAAATTTGTCAAAACAATTTTCAATCTTTGTAAACCATTTTGAATATAGTTTAAACTTATAAAAGAGATTTAAAAAGTAATCTTAAAAATATATAATCTTTAATATAAAAATAATAAAAGCTCGATATAAATATTTTGAGATCAAAGCGAAAACAATTAAAACTAGGAGATAGTTTAAAAACAAGAAATGATTTTGAAATTAAAAAAATAGTTAAGGCTAAAATATTTAAACCTAGAGAGATAACTTTTTAGAAAGATAGTTTTGAAAAAAAATCTTAAAATTAAATCATTTTGAAAATTTCATGGATTCCATTCCACTAGAGAAGGTCGTTGGTTCCATCCCACTAAATAAGTCGTGGGTTTCATCCCACTGTTATAGCGAGAAGGTGGATTCCATTCCACAATTAAAATCCAAATAAAGATTTTAGTGCTATTATGAAGTTTTAACATAAATCTAGACTCTATTATTTATCTTGATATCTTGAACTCTTGATACTCATGAGTCTTCAGTCTTGATTTCTTTAATTTTGAATTCATCAGTCTTGAATTTTTGTACTCAGTCTTGAATCTTTATACTGTATAGTCTTCATTCTTAGTACCTGCATATATATACACACACACATATACATATATATCTAGACAAGCATATTAGTATTTATATTTTATAACAAGTCCTAATGTTGCTATCATCAAAACCATTATCTCAGGAACTAACAATCTCCACTTTTTTGATGATGACAACCTTTGTTTATAAAATCTTATTCACAAGCTTAAATTCTACTCTGATTTCCCCTTATTCCAATAACTCCCCCTTAATCTATTAACTACCCTTTAATATTGGCCTATTTAACCTATTGTATAACTCTCCCCCTTTGTCATCAACAAAAACTAATCCTAAACTTCATAACTCCCCCTAAATCTTATGCTATAGCATCGTATACTAACATGATATAATAGAATGTAAATGAGACAGAGAAAAATATGAGTAAAATATAGTAAGGTAAATTTTAAACATAATCAATCATTATATACATCATGTTTTTATCAAACCAAACCACACAATATTCAAATCAATCCAAACCATACTGAATCAAATCAAATCAAATCAAACTAAACAATTCAAACCAAATGAAAGTAAATCAAACCACATATGTTAAATCAAACATTTCTTCGAACTTCAACCCATCCTTCTTTAACAATGATAGGATCTGCTTTTATAGCATCCCATTCTTCATTATCTTTGTTCAGAGTTCCTTCTAGAATCGCTTCGAGTTCTTCTTTGTTAAAGGCTGAGATTACCCATCGAATGGCATTGAAGTGCTTTTCTTGTTCTTATATCTTCTGCATTTGGCTTAATTCTAGGTGTTGTTGATTGCGAAGGATAAAAGTAAGTATGTTGTTGAAAGATTTGAGAGTTTCTTCAAGATTCTCACTTAGATTATGAATGAGAGAGGCCATTTTTTGATAAAATATGAAGAAATTCAATAGAAATTGAGAAGAACTGAAAATATGCATTTTTCTGGAAGAAATGGGTATATAAATAGTTAGAAAGTCGTTTGAAATGAAAAGATACTTGTGTCAATTTCAATTTCAAAACAAAAACAATTTTCTGGTCGTTACATGTCGATTGGGGCGTAGGGGGATGTCTACATGCCCTGTTTATTTGGTAATTTTCTTTGTTTCTTTGTATTATATGTAAGTCTATATAAATAAACTTATATAATATAATAACGAGCATTCCGGATATATTTTAGAGCTTATAAACAGAAAATAAAGGATTTTCATTGATAAATTTAGTTAACATTACATAAACGATACGTAACATTAACTAAAGAGAGATACAAATTAATACAGCATGAAATGAAACTAGTATTAGTTAGATGATGAAGATGATGATAATCCAAGCTTCCGACTCATTTTCCCAAAGAACTTGTTCATTTTGGTGGAAATTTTGTCCAACTTTTTACTAATAGATCTTTCGAGAATCCATTGGTTTTCCACGATAATCTTTTGGTTTTTGAGAAGTGTTTTGTTGGATGGATTGTTAGGAGTGATAGGGTATTCAATGCTTTTCAATAGAGTTTCTCCCTCCTCCTCTCCTTCTTCAATTTCCATCTCCTCCCCTTCTTCCTTCTCTTCTTCTTCATCTTCCATCTCTTCACGAGCCAACATTTCATCCTTTTTGGCAAGTGTTTATTATGGTTGAAACAAGAGCGGAATTTTTGTGAGAGAGACATTAGCATGGTTAAAAACTTTTCTAGAAACGAACTCGTCTCTCTTATAATGAACACCAAAATAGTTAAAAATCCAAGTAAGATAAATCCCATGATATAAAGTGTTTTCTCTTAAAGTAAATTTGTTGGAACGAAGTTCATTCAAAATTACTTACACCAAATTAATGTCATAGTGCCCATAAATAGCAAAAAAAGCCTTATTAACTTTTAAAGTAAGGTGGTTGAAATTTCCTAATCTTGGATATATGGTATGTTGCAAAAGAAGGTTTACAATTCTTGCTTTAGGATGGAAATTTTGGTTTATAAATTCAAAATTATCATTCCCTTCAAAAACGTGATGAAATGTCCTACGATCATGTTCATCAATTCTAAAATCTGAAAGATCCATTCCCGTATACTTACAACCAAGAATGTTACCCAAAATTTCACTATTTAAAACAATACCGTTCCTTTAACGCTACTCCACACTTCCCCTTCATTTGCTTCATAAAACCACGACTCAAATGTGCATAAAACATTTTGACAAGATTCGGATAACAAACAAAATCATTTTGAGAATCATCAATTAAGCTAAGAATTTGATTCTCTTCAAAAAACATTGATTTCATAGGAAGAAAAATCATTAAAGATAGCAAATTTTCCCGTATGGACTTTTCCAAAGTTTACATAGCTTTTGATAACTTTCGAATCGTTGTAGAGGAAAATTATGGTGTCCTTGGACAGTCTAATGGTGGATGGAGTGCTTGAGGAAGCCATTTTTGAAAAAATTAGAGAGTTTGAGAGTTTGAAAGAGAGTTTGAATTTTGAAATGAAAATGAAAAGATAGGATAAAGTTAAGAAGATAAATAGATATCTAAGGCCATATTCTCTGATCAAGAGACACCTTTTCAGAGCTTCGGAGTTGGTGAATAGGTGGAGGGAAATTTAAAGTTTTGAATTCGAATTTGAATTTTCAAATTCTGGTAGGGATGTCAACATGGGGGTAGGGTCAAGTCGACATGGGTCTTTTAATTCGTATGACTTATTTTTCCTATTTTATTTAATATCTATATACCCTATAATCTAATTTATATTTTATCTGAAATAATATTGAATATAATAACATTTAATATTAATATTCTTATATTAAATAATATTATTTTGAAAATAATTTTTTTAAATTCAAACAACAAGAAATTTCGAAACATGCAAACAACCAAACATTCAAACAAGCAATTTCAATCAATGTAATTTAAATGCATACCTATTTTTAGATCTATATTTCCAAGATCATCAGATTTGTGAATAGCTGTAAAGCACATGTTTGAATTTTCTTTCCTTGATCTTCATCATTAGAGGATGAGTCTGAATCGTCTAGTGCAGTAGTATATACCCTCTTTCTTTTATTTTACGAGTCATTACTTGGTGGAAATTTCTACTTATCCGGATGCAGGAAATCTCTTTTTAAGTGGCCTGGCTCATCACAATTGTAGCATCTGACGTTGTTATGAGTCTCATTATCATTTCCAGAGTTCTTGTGATCATTTCTCTTATAGTTGTTCATCTTTCTGTATTTCAGAAACTTTCTAAAATTCCTTGTCATTAAGGCTATTTCTTCATCGTCGTCACTAATTGAGTCTGAACCACCTGTTATTGCATTGATCGCTATTGACTTCTTTTCTGAGGCCTCGCTCTCTCTTCTCCCTCGCATTTGTACTTAAAACGAAATCAAATTCCCAATTAATGCTTAAATTTTCAAAATACTAATATCATTAGCCTCTTCAATTGCTAGAGTCTTCTGATCCCAATCCGAAGTGAGTGAATTCCAAATTTTCTAACTTGATCTTCTTCGGAAAATTTATTTCCAAATGAATTAGTGAGTGCACAATGTCTTGAAACCTACTGTACATGTCTGGAATGGACTCATTTGGATTCATCTTGTAACAGCCCGATATTTTCAGCCATTCGCATCCGCACATATCAGACTTGAATTCCTCAAAATACCGCGTTGTAAATAAATTTGGAGCAAATGAAATACAATCACAGAATCACAGACACAGAAATATCAGAATAACTCGCAGCGGAAATAAAAATACCATAGTAGTTCATGAAGCTACTATAACAAACTCTCAAAACATAATACATAATATTAGTCTGAAACATATACAATAGAAATCTCAAATACATAGAAGTGTATAAATACCAGAGCTGAAATAGAACAACGAAAATTGAAAGGAAATAGATAACTAGACAAGCAGAATCTCCAGCGATTCCTAGCTCCAGAAAAGAAATCCAAAGCTAAGCTGTAAATACTCAGGCTGACCCGAGCGTAAAGTAAAACACAAAACACTCGAGTCAGGACAATATATACTTATATAATGTAAACCAACTCAAGTGAACTGTAGTAGAAATGCACAATAACTTAAAGGATGCTTGGGATCGCCCATCATTTAAGAATCAGTTAAAATATAAATTAAATACATCCCGTGCTTAAAATTTCAAAATGTTATTCTATACTTCAAAATAAAATATCATTTCAAAATTCAATATCATTCAAAATCTGTAACAACCCTGTATTTTGTAATTATTTTATTGTATATTTTAATTATTTTAATATAAAATTTTGATAAAAAAAATTATTTTACTTATTTGGAATGATTAAATTTTTTATTTAAATATAAATCTTGATTATATATGATGTTATAATTCCAAACTTGTGTAAGTTGAATATTTGCCTGAAATGCTGATTTTGGTCAAAATAGTCAAACTGTGACTTTTAACTTAAAATTTCAAAAGTTTAAAATTTTAATTTTTTTTCTTTTATTATGAAAGTGCATAAAATTCTAAGAACACCACTTTTCGTTTCGTTGAAATTGAATGTAAATTGTGAAAGTTATACCCTTTACAATATTGTGCGTATATAAGGTTATTTAACAATGAATATTTTAAATTGTATAAATTACTTCTTCTTGGTTATATTTTATTTTAATATGCGATAATATGTTACATTATTTATATTTTGGCTTTTAAGTATTTTTAAAATGATAATATAATTTTTGTAAAGTTTATTTGAATTTATTTCAATTTATAAAGCCTAGTTGGTATTTACTTCATTTTTTCTTTATTTAAAATTCTATTTAATTAAAATTCAATTATTATTTTACCTTGAAAATGTTTTAGAATCATTTTAATTCAAGTTTAACATCATACGCTTATATCACAGGCAGATAAAATTTAAATAAAAGTTTACAATTACACATGTGATAAATTCACAGATATATAGGTATGTTTGTCTGGTGAGAAATACTCACCTGAATGCTGCAGAAAGTTTGATTTCCAACGATGGTAACACTTGGAAAAAAAATAAAACGCACAGAAGCACGATCAAACTGATGCAGAGGCTGCGACCAGATTTATATTTTGAAAAGGGAACAAATCAAAACTAAGAAAATTTTTAACCCAAAATTCTCAAAACAAAAGGGAACGAATGGAAATAAATTCGCCACATAGGCTCGACTACTCCACCACTCGGTTAGACTACGTTCTCAAAGCTCGGTTCAAAAATTTTACCCGTTACTTACTTTCACCCCTTTTTATTTCTACAAGTGGCGGAAACACTAATAATTTAAATCTAATTCTCGGCATCATAAAATAATTTTATGCGCATAACGTTGATAATACATATACACTCACAATACTAATTATATGAACACTTCTTCACTAGTACAAAAACCCTCCAACAGCCGATTCTTATATTTGCTTATTCAATTATTATTATTAATTATTTTCCTTCTCTAACTACTGTTGCAACCTAGTTTGGACACTTATGACCCACACGCATACTTTCTCCTCCATTCATATATTTTTTATTCTACTCTATTATATTTTGGGTAAAGTTTAAATTTTATTTCTAAAATAAATTGGTCAAATTCACTACTAAAAATCTTGAAGGATGGCTAGATGACATGAAACCTTAGTTATCAGTTTATGAAAAAATTTCGTGCAATTTTATTTGGAGGAGAGGCTGACATCAGTGGTAAAAGAGGAGGGCATGGATATAGTGGTGAAGGAGGAGTCATAGCCTAAGGTGGTGGAGTTTTAAGCCTTTGCGTGAACAAAGAAAGAGAAAAAAATGGAAATAAAGAAGAAGAAAGCAAAGGAGGAAGAAGGAAAAATATAAACATAGGCCATACCTGATGCTGCATGCGAGAAGAAGCTGAGATGAAATGAAAAATTATGTGAGGCTTGAATTTATAGGAGAATATTGGGTTGCTTTGTATGCAAGGAAATGGTGAATGAGATCAGGGAACAAATATATGCAGAGGTTATTGATTTTTCCAGAGGAGATTTTTTTTTCCGTGAATTAAGTGTAGATAAATGGTAAGGTAGGATAAATTTCGAAGCTAAAATGCACATTCTTTTTGATTTCTTCTCAGAGGATATTTGCGTGATTTAAGGTGAACAAAAATAGGAAGGAAATAAAATTTTAAATTAACTGCATGGTGGCTTGGATTTACACAAAGAAACAGACAGGAATATTAGGCAACATTTGTACACGTTTCTTTTCTCCTTTAAAATTTTTGGATATAATTACGTTTATTAAAAAGAAGAAACGGTAAATTTTGGCAAAGATTTTATGACAAATTTAAACAGATATTGAATGCATTGATAAATTTTTGGCAAAGATAAAATTTTGATTTGAACGTGTAAAAGAAGGAAGCTGCATGATTTTCCTTTGATTTTTCAGAAATCTCGTTCTACAGGCGAGGAAATAAATTTCTTTCATTGATTGCAAACGTTTCCAGTGGCAAGCGTTTTATTTTGTAAATGCATTCTTACGTGCACGAATTTAGGAAGAGGAAAAACAGAATATCTAGGAAATATTTCCTCTTGCTTTAAATAAGAAGTAAATGTGACTGGGGTGGAGAAACATCAAGAATTTATTGCTGAGAATGGTAAAAGGAAATCACAGATTATATACCTATTAACCAAATGAAGTTGTACATGAATTTGAAATTTTTATAATCAGCATTGATTTATAAAGAAACGGCAAAGTTTTACTAGACAAAGATTTATACCAAATTTAAAGCAAATTGAATGCGTTGGTTTTTATTATCAATACATTTTCCTATATACGTTATTTATACCATTAAATATCGTACCCTCTTAAATGCGAAATTATCAGTTTATTAATATGCTATAAATTCTTAACATTTATTACTAAATTAAAAAGATAAAACTTTGGTTACATCTCTCTCTGATTCTTATTACCATTAAAAGGCGATTTATTATCCAAATGGACCAAATATTACAAAATTTTAAAGCAAGTATATAATCCAATTTTTATTTAAATTCCAATTAGAGTTATCCTTAAACGAAGTGAAACTTTCATTTATTCTTTAGAATTTTGGAAATGATTTGATCAAATTAAAATATATATAAATTGGGAATTAAATTTTACTGGAAAGAGAAAAATAACGTAAGAAATATGGGTAAAGAGAAAAACGCATATGAAATAGGCAAGCAGATAGGAGAATGGATACTGCGCATGACTGAGATTTAGGAGAAAATTGTGTTTTGAAAAAATGCAAGAAATAAATTTTGTTGAATGGCAAATAATCTATGGAAATCAACTTTTTAAAGCAATGCATTGAATTTGAGGCAACATACTTGATTTGAACGCTAGACAATTCCTTCCCTCTAAAACACATGCCACTGATAAATTTACTCATTTACAACTAAGGTCATATTTTAAAGAATGTGTACCATAGCCATAATATTTTATGCCCAAAATATACCGAAATAACAGATTAAAATTCTATATGTTTTCTTATATACATATATATATAAACGGTATTTATTCCCTCAATTTACGCGCCCTTTAAACGCGTAATTACCCAGTTCATTTATACACTATAAAAATTTAAAATTTACTACTTAAATGGAATAAAATTTGTTTACATTTTTTTCTTCTGATCTATTTACCATTGACAAAGAAATGTATTATTCAAAATATTACTTAACTTTAAAAGGTAGATAATCCATTTTATAGCTAAGGTAAAAATTATTGTGTTGTTTTAACAGTCCAGAAAAATAGAAAATTGGCGAACATTTATAAAATTGAACAAAGAAAAGTGTTGATTCCTCGAGTAAAGAAACGGAAAAGAATATTTGATTTGAACGTTATTGAAAAATCAATGGGTTTTATTTATTAAATAAGTGGAGTCAACGGAAAGAAAATTTATTCCTTTCCCACTTAAAATGCATGTATACTGATTTATTTGATTATTTATATCCAAGGTAATAAATTTAGACGCGTGAAAAACGGATGCAAAACGCGTCCAGTTTCATAATAAAAGTGACGCTTTTTAAATTTACGCGTTCTCTTATGTAGTAAATATACGTTAAAAATATTCCATCAATAACACGCATTTTAAACGCGTAATTAAATAGTTTATTTATACACTAAATTTTTTTTCAAATCTTATTTCTTAATCAAAACTTGATTTTTCTAGAAATTAAGTTATTTACCATCTTTGACAAAAAATCCAAATTTCCAATTAAAGTTAATTCTTAACCACGTCAAAATTTCAGAGATCTTATTATTTAATTAAAAATTTGGTCAATTGTTTTTTTATAATCACTTTAAAATTTAGATTTTTATATAATAAACCCCAAAGTTTTAAAAATACAAGTGAAAAATACTTGTTAAAAATTTGGGCTGCTACAGAAATATACTTCTCTTCACATTCTTCTTTAAATTTCCAATTTCAAACACTTGAATCAATTTCCAAATTGATTTCCAATTTACTCCCTTTTATTCCAAAATCCATTAATTTCATATTTTATTCCTTAATTGTGATTTAAAATACTTTTAACTGAAAATACCAATTTTAGATTTCTCAAATTACTTCTTAACCCTTTTAAATAAATTTAAACTTTAAATTTTAAAATAATTCTTTAATCCTTTAAAATAATATCACTAAATTTTACAATTCATTAATTTTTGTTTATTCAAAATCTTTTTTTCTTTTCATACTCGAAGTTATTTATTAGTATTTTAATATCACTTCCATTTCTTTTCAATTCATTCTTAATTTATTCAAATTTTCTATAATTATTTCGCTTACAAATTCACTTCTTTTATTTTCTTTCCCAAATCTAATTTATATATTTTTTGTAATTCATTATACCCAAATTTATTCAATCAAACCATAGCATTCAATATTCCAGTATAATTCATCATAGAATATCAAATAATCATAACAGAGAATATTAAATAATTAAAATAAATATTGAGGAGTCCAGTTGGATCCCTCCAACCTGTTTTTCCCGCATCCATAGACATTAGCAACATAAATACCAATTCCACTTCGAGGTGGAATATCGCGGTATATGGGATTAATATAAATCATCCGCTAGTATGTGGCACATAGGGTCTCATCCGCTATATAATGCGGGAAATCAAACATTCCAAGGTATACTATATACTACTATATATAATATAACACACCAAATCCAATCAATCAATCAATTATTTAAATTTAACCATTTAAATTAAAATTAAAATTCAGCTGAGTGAGATTAACTCACCTTTGTTTTATTTCGCAATCCGATCCAACCCGGCTTGTTTCTTCTTGATTTTCGACCTTGTATAACATTATATGATTTATCGACATTTGAACTATTCGAATAGCCAATTACCATTTAACAAATTTAATTAACCAATAATTTGATTTAAACTATTTTCTTTTAATAAAATACTTTTAGTGACACATAATTAAATAGGTTTATTAGACAAGTTAATCACCCTAACTACAGTATTTTGAGATAAACTAGTAGATTACAATGTGAATAGGTATATTTATTTGCCTTTGAAACTATATATGTGCTTATAAAAATATCGACATAGATCTTAAATCAAATTTTGAATAAACTCTTCAACACATAAAAAAATTCTCTTTTCAGAATCAAAGATACATACATATATATGTGTGTGTGTGTGTTAAATTTCTGTATATATATCTTTAATTAAACAAACTGCTTTTAAATTTCCCTTCAGCTGTTCATCTAAAATTTTCCTGTACATATATATAATTAAAAAAAACTGCATATATTCTTTTCGTATCAACAAATTAAAATATTAATCAGTTAACTTATATTTTCCCACGAAAATTATATGCTTAGATAAAAACAGAAAGTACGGAATTACCAGCAATCAATCTCGAGACAGAAACCACCAGAAATCCCAAACCTAGCTCGGTGCTTTGGGTCATACGACATCCCCAATTATCGCTCTGCTTCCACACCTTCGCCAGAGCCACTACAGGAACACAAATCAAACCAATGCACGCAACTTCACCATGCGACAATCTCGAGTTCGCCAAGCTCTATGACATGGCCGAGCTTCAAACGCAAATAGCTTCACAATACTTGTCAACCACATGAGCCGTTGAACCCTCCCACGCGAGAGCGCAAGAAACCCACGTGCAAATCGATCGCGTGCCGCATCCTCCATTTCGAATAAATTTGATTTTTTTGCTCAGGGAGGTTTTGATTAATTGAAGAAGAACAAAGGTTTGTTATACGAGATGATTTCGATTTGGGGGAAAAGAACTCGACTCCGAAAAAAAGAGATTAGATGGCTTCGAATTTCGATCGGAAGAGAGGAGATCCATTCGTGATTTAAACTGGCTATAAAACTTTTCGAGGAAGACAACGATGTTTCGAAAAAAGGAGACAGCGTGCCTACAATATCAGGCTATAGTGATGCTGATGTGAATGGGAAAAGTTTTGATGCGATATCATTTTTAACTGTCGACAAAAGTGAATATATATTAATTTGAATTTAAATTCGAATTGTCTTGAAATCGTAACCCAAAATCTCGACCCCCAATTGAGGCATGTCGCTAGGCGTTTATAATGTTATATGCCTATTCCGAACTCAATGGAGAAGGTTTCGAGTCCTAATTCGATCGTAAGGAGAAGATAGCTCTTGGACCAGTTATTATATTCAATTTTCGATATAAATTTCAACGCGTTTATATATCGTACGCTCACACAACAACTCCAAACGCTACGAAATTTGAAATCCGATAATAATACACTATTACGGATCCAATGGAACTGGTTTCGTCGAATTTTGAGACTGTGCCTCGGAAAGCTATTTTTAAATTCAATTTAAACGATATGAATTTCAAAACTTAACAAACATTTTTAAATTTGATTTCAACACTTCTATTCTCTTCAGTATTATCAATATAAATTTTATAAGCCTTCAAATTATTTTTAACAGGCTTAAAATTCTAGATTCAACATTTTATCCAACTTCAAATTATTTAACTCAAAAATTTAATTACCCAATTAAATAGTGATATTTGGAATTCAAGTTAAAAATTAACTTTTAAATATTTAAAATCAATTAAATATTCCGATTTTAAATGCTCGAAAATTCCAGGTCGTCTCATTCCTCTCCCCTTAAAAGAATTTTGTCCCCGAAATTACTAGTTAGGAAGAATGGTCCAATACCCGTTTACCTTTTTCCCAAAACCAAACAGTTTAACATCCTACCAATAATCTTTTTATAGAAGACCCATTATCATTCTTACTAACTTCCCAAACTCTCCCATAGTTTTCAAACAATACTTTTTGCTCAATCATTCAAATTTTAATTTAAAACCAAATTCTGAATTATAAAAAATTTCTCAAAAATTTTCTAACTCGCTAAATTTTCGAAAAATTTCGCCATCGTCTCCTTTGCGCGGCTGGCTCGGTACAACTACAAAACGCCTCTACGGGCCCCCAGATTTCAAAAGAAAACAAAAGCCAAGTGGCTAGATCAAAACCCAATCAAATTCATACAGAATTTTAGACACATACCTTTTTGTCGAGCAATTTAAATTTATCTTCTGAAATCAAAACCAATTTTACTTTTCCTTTTCCTGTATAATACCTGTATATCCTACATAGCAATAATATCCAATCACAACATTCGAAAACATTTTATCGACTTCCTTACAAAATGTCAATATTTATTCATTTGAATATTAACTTAGAATATATTTGTAATATCAATTTCCAATTAAGAATCCACCATTCCTTTCTTAAGTTTAGTATAAGCATTTAATATGCTACTTCACTACTTTAGTTTATATCTATTTCTATTCAAATTGGTTCTCCCATTTCTATATGAATTTAATTTATTTACAACTCTTAATATTTAATTTTATCTTCCATTTACCGATTCATATCGTTATTTAAAATTATTTTCATTCCATAATTTATTTCAATTTCCAATTTGAAATTGTTTTGTCGTTAACAAAAAAATTTATCAAAAATTTTCTAACTCCCAAAATTTTCGAAAATTTTTGGCAGAGTCTCCTTTGTATGGAGGAGCTTTTGCAATTTGACAAGAGATATAAATATATATACATCGACCCACACGGTCGGAAAAACCAAAAACAGTTCATATTTCCTATTTTTATGGTGTAGGCGTACCTTTATTTAGCATTTTTAAGCAAGCGGCTTATTATTTCAGCATTTTGCACGATCAAATCCAGTCCAACGGCTTCCCAGTACCTGTACTTACTTAATTTAAATATGTAAGTGCCAAAATCATGAAATTTAACAACATTTAACAAACTTAACTAGCCAACATACAAGTTTCTATAAGCAAATGTAGGTTAAACAATATTTATAAGCCACTTATAGGGTTTCGACATCAATTTTATTTATTTACAACCAATTCGTATACAACTTTATTCAATTTAAATGGTTTATAATTCAATTGCTTACATTCACTTCATTTTTAAGCAAAATAAACTTATATTCATTCCAATTGATTTCAAAATCATCCTATTTCACTTCTAATAACTCATAGAATTTTATCTAATCCCGTTTACATCAAACGATCCATTGTCTAATGCAATTCGACAATATTAATGTGAATAAATAATAACATAAGCTTTATAACCAATTTAAATTGATTCCAACTCAATGTATATAAATTTCATTCCGATCTAACTTATTTACAAACCATATAATTGCACTCCATCCCATTTCACTTTGGTTTTGTTCAAAGCCATTTTGTTATACTCGACATCATCCCATGCTTCTATTAACTATAAACTTAAGTTAATTTACTTCAATTCACTACCATTTCATAACTTAAGTTCATTCCCGTTCTAATTTATTCATACTCGAATTGGATTTATTTTCATCTCAAATCATTTTTATTTTAATCCAATTCCATACGACTTCAATTCATAATTAATTCACTCACAATTCTAAGTTGAATTTCTATTTATAACTCAAGCTTCATTTCCAAACACAATTATCTATTCACAATTTAATTCTAAGTTAATAATTTCGAATTCCATTTCCATATTTCATCAACTAATTTATTATCTAATTAGTTCTCCCTTGGTTTAAATTCAATACTTGATTTTTAATCTCAGAATCTCTTCATTAAATTTCTTAAGTGCAATTTATTTCATAATTCAAGTTTGGATTTTTCATTTTATTTTCCAATTCATCAAAAATATTTATTTTGGGTTTTCTATCCCACTTTTAAATTTTTGAGTCACAACTTATTATTTTACACATTTCCATTCATTCTAGGCTTGAATATATTCATCTTTTATTTTTAACTCAAAATTTACGCTTATTTATAGCCCAAGTATATTTTATTCTATGGATTTTTAATTTTTTATAAGGTATTCTAATTTATTTATTCCAACTTATTTCTTATCCAACTTACTTCCATTTATTCGGTTAAGAATCTAATTCCATTTAATATCATTACAATATCCAATTTTCAGTTCATTCACTTACAATTATAAATTCATTTGTTCATTCTCTAATTCGTTTCTAACCAATAAATTTTATTTCCAAACATTAATTATTTTTAGTCCATTTGAACTAATTCTGCACTTTTTTTATACAAATTTGAAATCAAACATCATCCAATATTCAGTTTCATTTCAGTTGCATACCATATAAATCATTCAGTTACTTACTAATTTTAAATCTCAAAACTTTGTTTTATTTAGTCCAACATGACTAATTTTTCCATTTCACATAATTTAACACAACTCAAATTTTAAATTCCAGTATTCAGTTTTCACTTTACTTACTTACAAAGTTGAATTTTATTTCAGCGAATTCCAAATATACAAGTTATCAAACTTTTTATATGCCATAAACATTCTTAGTTAAAATTCCAAAATTTAAACAGTCTTTCAACATTTCAAAATTCCCTTTGAAATCACCTATATCCAAAATTCCTTGCATTTTCAAAATCAAACCCAATTTCGCAAACAAACATTAATCCAAAACATCCAGGTAGCAATCCCCCTTTTGGAAACTCGAAAATGAACATCGATGATGCTGCAGTCATCACCGAAGTTATTTTCCAGCGACCGAAAGAGTTCAATGCTTTTATCTTTTTTAAAACCCTTCAAATATTTTTAAATACCAAATCTCTCTAGATTTCAAATCCGATTCAAAAATATTTCTCAGTATACATTATCTTCTCAATTTTTTGAGAATCATTTTCAACTTCAAAGGAATTTAAATTTTCAAATTTTCAAATCCCAAATCCTTTAAATTTATATTCAAACATAACTTTGGAATTTTATCTTATTTTAATAATTAGTCACACTATAATTCACATTTAGTTTATATTTACAAATTTCATTTCTATACGAATTGGTTTCTTAGCTTTTAATTATGGTTTCAATTCCTTATTCAATTATAATTCACATTTACAAATCCCATGCATTTATTAATTTATTCCTTAATCTTTGGTTATTTTTTTCAATTTCTTATTCAATTCTCATACAATGATAATAATTTAATATTTTCACTTTCTAACAACCAAACATCCATATATAACTATAACAATTTACGAAAAATCATTTCTTTTATATACAAAAATAATTTTGGGTAAAATTATTCCATTTACCCTATTTAAAACAATACTGTGTCGGTTTATCTTGTTTAAGAGTTTAGAAACTCCTATCGATAATATGGCGTCCCACACATCGACCAGAATCCATAAACACTCAACAGATAAGTCAACACAATATAAAACAATTTTATATTCACTAACAAATATGCGCTCATATCTATTAATACGCTCAAGCTCATTATAGGGTACTTACGGACTCTATTTAATGAGTAATTCCCACCAGAGCCAAGGTTATCTCCAACCTAAGCTCTGATACCAAGTGTAACGACCTGCAAATCCGTACCCCTTGAGTCAACACTTTTATACATCAATCAACTCAAGTTGAACAAAAATACGAACCATTTGGGTTAAAGAAGAAGAGGTAAAAGAAGAAAATAGAAAACAACATCAGAATCTAACCATCGCAGCGGAATAAAATATAATAGATATTCAATAATCTTTACACCAAAACAAATACTATACCTATTTATACATACATCATCAGAGTACATCATCAGAGTTTCACATCAACAACATACAACTGGACATACGGCGGAATAAAAATCAAGTACAAAAGTACGTATCGCCATCCAGCTCGTCTCCTGAGCTCCACAGCATAATATCCTATATCCTATAATACTCGGCCTGACCCAAGCATTACAGTTAAATAATACCCGAGTCAGTCTGGATATAGCAGCGTGAGAAATCACACTCAAATTGATTATTAAAGTTTCAAAAAAAAATTTTGAAAACAAAAGCATCTCGTAAGACCACGCCACAAATAAACATGTCGGGTTTTTACCTTACGATAGCTAAAACACATTCTTATAAAATCCTCTGATATTATAATAGGGTATATATACAGATACTTATTAAAATAACCGAAATTGTTACATTCGTTAAATTCCAGCTACTAGCCACAGAGTGGGTAATACAAACAAAACTCGTAAAAGGTGCGTAGGGAGAATGGATTTCCAACTAATGACTAGGCACTGGGGTACCACCTGTCACGGTACGTGGCCTAGATCATAGTACCGAGGAGCCACCCTAACTCCCCTGCAACACAAGACCCGGACTATCCCTTACTGGATAATCCCGAGTAAGATCACCCCACGGCTGGGATCAGCAACCGCACCACTAAGCCGAAATAAAAAGGGACATCTAGACAGGGATGACCTTACCCAGAAATGGGCGCTGCCCACCAAGCCTTGCTGCATAACCCCTGATTTTCAATCATTCCCGGTTGATGAGGCTTGAGGCTAAGCGTTGCCTTTTTAGAACATATCCCTTAGAATGTCCATCGTCCACCTGACGATGTTCCGAAAGCATTCATCCATACAAGTCCGTCTCGGGTTCGAACGGAACCGAAGGCACTATTCCTACTACATTCATTTTGGAAATATCCTCAGGATTAGTAGCGACTAGCCCTTTCTCTTCCCTGCTCCATCTTCGAATCCGAACTCGTTTTCCACGAAAACGTACAAACCGGATCGAAGTGGTTTTTGAGAAATAAATCTCGATCCCGGTCTCTTCGAAACGATCAGCGCATTTGGCCAATATTGATAGTCGGTTATTTAACTATCAATTAACATTCACAACAACCATCAAACAATAAATAATTTTCCAAATTATTTATTTATCTCAAAATATCTTCGCAAGATATATTTTCATTTTCAACCTTTGAAAACAGTTTCCAACTATCTTCCTTTCTCAGGATAAATTTTCCCAAATTATTTCTATTTCCATTGAAATCACTAAGAACAAAACTTTAGATTCTTAAAATAATTTAAAACTCTTTACTTTGAAATATACTTTAAAACATTTAAGTTAAAAACTACTTCAATAATTTGTTAAAAATACATACTGTGTGAATATTGAAAATAAGGTTACTTTATAAAACATAAAACTAGGTTTTCACCTTTTTAAAACAAAATACTAAGTCACCTTTTAAATAATTACAACGATAATAGATTTGAAAAATATTTACTTTAGAATTAGGTATTTAGAAATAATAAATTCCTAAAACATACTTTTTAAAACAACATTAAAACTTTTTATCTTATATTTTAAAAAATTTACTTTGAACGTACTTGGCTATCCAGAGAAATATACTTCTCTTCACATTCTTCTTTAAATTTCCAATTTCAAACACTTCAATCAATTTCCAAATTGATTTCCAATTTACTCCCTTTTATTCCAAAATCCATTAATTTCAGATTTTATTCCTTAATTATGATTTAAAATACTTTTAACTGAAAATACCAATTTTAGATTTCTCAAATTACTTCTTAACCCTTTTAAATAAATTTAAACTTTAAATTTTAAAATAATTCTTTAATCCTTTAAAATAATATTACTAAATTTTACAATTCATTAATTTCTGTTTATTCAAAATCTTTTTTTTTCGTTTCATACTCGAAGTTATTTATTAGTATTTTAATATCACTTCCATTTCTTTTCAATTCATTTTTAATTTATTCAAATTTTTTATAATTATTTCGCTTACAAATTCACTTCTTTTATTTTCTTTCCAAAATCCAATTTATATTTTTTTTGTAATTCATTATACCCAAATTTGTTCAATCAAACCATAGCATTCAATATTCCAGTATAATTCATCATAGAATATCAAATAATCACAACAGAGAATATTATATAATTAAAATAAATATTGAGGAATCCAGTTGGATCCCTCTAACCTGTTTTCTCTGCATCCATAGACATTAGCACAACATAAATACCAATTCCACTTCGAGGTGGAATATTGCGGTATATGGGATTAATATAAATCATCCGCTATTATGCGGCGCATAGGGTCTCATCCGCTATATAATGCGGGAAATCAAACATTCCAAGATATACTATATGCTACTATATATAATATAACACACCAAATCCAATCAATCAATCAATTATTTAAATTTAACCATTTAAATTAAAATTAAAATTCAGCTGAGTGAGATTAACTCACCTTTGTTTTATTTCGCAATCCGATCCAACCCGGCTTGTTTCTTCTCGATTTTCGACCTTTTATAACATTATATGATTTATCGACATTTGAACTATTCGAATAGTCAATTACCATTTAACAAATTTAATTAACCACTAATTTGATTTAAACTATTTTCTTTTAATAAAATACTTTTAGTGACACATAATTAAATAGGTTTATTAGACAAGTTAATCACCCTAACTATAGTATTTTGAGATAAACTAGTAGATGACAATATGAATAGGTATATTTATTTGCCTTTGAAACTATATATGTGCTTATAAAAATATCGACATAGATCTTAAATCAAATTTTGAATAAACTCTTCAACATATAAAAAAAATTCTCTTTTCAGAATCAAAGATACATACATACATACATACATACATACATATATATATATATATGTTAAATTTCTGTATATATATCTTTAATTATACAGACTGCTTTTAAATTTTCCTTCAGCTGTTCATCTAAAATTTTCCTGTACATATATATAATTAAAAAAACTGCATATTTTTTTTTTGTATGAACAAATTAAAATATTAATCGGTTAACTTATATTTTCCCACGAAAATTATTTGCTTAGATAAAAACAGAAATTACGGAATTACCAGCAACCGATCTCGAGACCGAAACTACCAGAAATCCCAAACCTAGTTCGGTGCTTCGGGTCGTACAACATCCCCAATTATCGCTCTGCTTCCACACCTTCGCCAGAGCCACCGTAGGAACACAAATCAAACCAATGCGCTCGTCTTCACCATGCGACAATCTCGAGTTCGTCGAGCTCTATGACATGGCCGTGCTTCGAACGCAGACAACTTCACAATACTTATCAACCACACGAGCCGCTGAACCCTCCCACGCGCGCGCTCGTTCGCCAAAGCTACCGCATCGCCGAGCTTGAGAAGGGCTTGCGAGAGCGCAAGCAACCCACGCGCAAATCGATCGCGTGTCGCACCCTCCATTTCGAATAAATTTGATTTTTTTGCTCAGGGAGGTTTCGATTAATTGAAAAGAAAAAAGGTTTGTTTTACAAGATGATTTCAATTTGGGGGAAAAGAACTCGGCTTCGAAAAAAAGAGATTAGATGGCTTCGAATTTCGATCGGAAGAGAGGAGATCCATTCGTGGTTTAAACTGGCTATAAAACTTTTCGAGGAAGACAATGATGTTTCGAGAAAAGGAGACAGCGTGCCAACAATAACAGGCTACAGTGATGCTGATGTGAATGGGAAAAGTTTTGATGCGATATCATTTTTAACTGTCAACAAAAGTGAATATATATTAATTTGAATTTAAATTTGAATTGTCTCGAAATCGTAACCCAAAATCTCGACCCCCAATTGAGGCGTGCCGCTAAGCGTTTATAATGTTATACGCCTATTCAGAACTCAATGGAGAAGGTTTCGAGTCCTAACTCGATCGTAAGGAGAAGATAGCTCTTGGACCATTTATTATATTGAATTTTCGATATAAATTTCAATGCGTCTATATATCGTACGCTCACACAACAACTCCAAACGCTATGAAATTTGAAATCCGATAATAATAATAAACTATTACGGATCCAATGGAATGGGTTTCGTCGAATTCCGAGACTGTGCCTCGGAAGGTTATTTTTAAATTCAATTTAAACGATATAAATTTCAAAACTTAACAAATCATTTTTAAATTTGATTTCAACACTTCTATTCTCTTCAGTATTATCAATATAAATTTTATAAGCCTTCAAATTATTTTTAACAGGCTTAAAATTCCAGATTCAACATTTTATCCAACTTCAAATTATTTAACTCAAAAATTTAATTACCCAATTAAATAGTGATATTTGGAATTCAAGTTAAAAGTTAACTTTTAAATATTTAAAATCAATTAAATATTCCGATTTTAAATGTCGAAAGTTCTGGGTCGTCACAAGTGCACTTCATAATCCTTTGTCTTTAACTTGTTTATAATGGTGATTTGTAAGTATATCTTGATAGAATATATTTCGGCTATGCTCTAACTTATAGTAGCGTATGTGACAGCAAAGAAAATGGTTGCAAAAGTGTATAACTTGTTGAACAAAGTATACAAAAGGTAGTAGGTGAAAAGATCACTATATGAGCATTTTGAAATGCCTAGCTTTTGTTGATTTTTAATATGGTTTGGAAAGATATCCTTAGGGGTTTCTTTGCATGGTTATTAAGTACTACAAGTATAGTACTTACTATAAAAAAATTAGAGTTTTAAACTTTTATTTGAATGGAGAAAAGTGGTCAAACTTTCATGCTTTTTCAAGTGTTCTCTATCCATTATCTTTTAAAGCACTTAATAAGAGCAGTACTGAGTTTTTATAGCACTAGCTGTGTTGCGTTTTATTTTAATAATTTTAGTTTTTAAAATGATTGTAAATATGGTTTTTAAATTGATTATTTTTATGAGATCTTTTTAGGAAATTTTAATAATTTGTTTTATAGTATTTTAATAGTGGTTTCGAGTTTAGATACATTTTTAATGAATAGTTATGAATTTTTAAAGTAAAAAGTTTTTATATGTAAAAAATATTTATTTAAAATGGTTTTCTAGTAACTTTCTAAATTAATTATTTTTATATAATATTTAATATAGATGTTTAAAATATATTCATAGGTATTTTAAAACTAAATATATATAAGTTTCGAAAAGTAAGTTAAGTATTTTAAAAAGGTATTTTTAAAGTTATATAAGTTTGGAAAAGTGAATTATGTATTTTATAAAAGGATAAAAGGAAGTTTTGAGTAGAGCATTTAGTTATAATAAATGGTTTTTAGAAGTTATTTAAAAGTATATTATCTTGTTAAATAAATATACTTTGGTATTTAGAAAGCATGTTTTGAAGATAATGAAAAGTATAAAGTTCTTTGGGTTTGTAGTAACAATGTTTCAATGACATTTTTTTAACGCTTGTAAATATACATGGTTCTTTAAAAAGAGTATTTTAAATATAATGACAAGTATGAATTGTTTTGGAAAAAAGGTTAGAAAAAGTAAAGGTTTAATTTATAAAAGAGAGACGGGGTTTATACTAACAATGTCTTAGTATGATTATTTTTAACCTCTTTGATTATATTTAAATTGAAAATTTTCGTTAAGTGATTTGTGAATATTCCTATACCTTTGAGATTTTTTTTGAAACATGATGAATAATTATATTGCTAGAGAAATTGTTCAGGCCCAAGCCCAAAATTACAAGATTGACCGCAAAAACAAAAAAAGACAACTACTAACAAATACACAAACAAATAAGCTACAACTCGAACATTCCATTTTTATAAACTCTAACTTTCCAAAAAGAAAAGAAAGGCTTCTATGGCGGATCCTAAACATCTCGTTGATTTCCTGTGCAATCTTCCTTCCACTTCATCCCCTCCAGCAATTGTTTTTCTAGTCCCATTAGGCTGGTAAGTTTCCTTTTGTTTATCTGACTAACTATTAAGCTCGTATCTCTATTAATTTTGGAATTGAGTAACTGAACTACCTGTCTTTTGTTGTTGGATTCCCTGTGGTTCCTTTCTCTCCAAAGATGCTATATGGTAGTTGTGAAGCTAATTTTGAGAATTTTTTGCATCAATTACAAGCCGTTGCTCCAGTTGTTCAGGTAAAAGATCTCACCTTTCAGCGAATTAACTTCATTCGAGAATATACATTTTATTTTTTGTAGACCCCATACAGTTTTGCTATATGAACACTCGAAAAATAGATGAGCATGATTTTCTTTTTCTTCATTGCATAAATTGCATGTAGCTTCCTCAATTATCCCCCAATTATGCAGACGGTCTTTAGTAGCAAGCCTACCTAATGGCTTTATACGTTATGTGAGCAATCTTAGGATTGATTGATTTGCTCAATTTTGTACCAGTCTATAGTCTGATGTCTGCTCCTCGTCTCTTCCTAGACCTTATGGAATAAGCACTGACCTTTATTAGAGTTTTTCATACACCATGCATCTTTTGTGCTATCACCGTATATTGGCATACATTGTATTTCTTCTTTAAAATTCCTTGTAGTAAGCTGCTTGTCACATCTCCACCTATCTCGTTCTATAATGCTTGATACAGTACAGCTAGGATTACCATAGTCTAAGAAGCTTTCCCAACCTACTCTATCAATCAGATTTCGATTATGAAACTGAGTCTTTCCAAAGGTCGGTTTTATGGCCATTGGCTATTTTCCTTTCAATGAGAGGCTTTATGTCTTCTCTGAATTTCAAGATATTTTTCCAAATGACTGATGCATTGTTATCTATGGTATCTGTCCAAAAATTGTCTTTAAGATATCTTGCTCTCATCCATTTAGGCCGTAAATTCTTAGATGTTAAGATATTCCAGGCCATCTTGATTCCATAAACCTTTTTTAGTTCAAAAAGGTATTTTAATCCAACTCCTCCTTCTTTCTTCGATTTGCACAGATCTTTATAACTAATTTTATGTAATTTACCCCTCCATATAAAGTTTGCACAAACCGAATTAATCTTACCCAGTGAGCAATTTGGTATTTGAAAGGTTTGAAGCCAAAATCTAACTTTAGATGTGATCACTTTGTGGACTAATTCAATTCTACCTTCAAATGATAAGAACTTGGACCTCCAGCTTTGTAATTTCTCTCTAACACTATCTATGAGTTTACCACATTCTTTATCTGTAATAGTGTTTTTTGATGGTGGTATCCCCATATATTTAACTGGTAACTCCCCTTCAGTGGTTCCTATTTTACATCGGAAATTTTGCCTGTCTTTGCAATACTTATCGAAGTAGCATTTTTTTCCCCTCATTGAGTTTCAGACCACCACAAAGATCAAGTAGGTAGAATATGTTTTTAAGAGTATCAATTGCATGCATGAAAG
Organism: Allium cepa; assembly: GCA_030765085.1. Classification (NCBI taxonomy): domain Eukaryota; kingdom Viridiplantae; phylum Streptophyta; class Magnoliopsida; order Asparagales; family Amaryllidaceae; genus Allium; species Allium cepa. The sequence continues at coordinate 723,912,225 of CM060932.1, read as the reverse complement.
CTTTCATAACAATAATAAGGTCATCGTCATAAATCAAATGAGTTACCTTTGGTTCAATTTTATGCACTGGGATTATGCTATTTTGATAACTTGTTATCTCTATTTGGAGGGAAAACCATTCCATTGCAACTGCAAAAAGATAAGGGGATAGAGGATTCCTTTGTCTTATTCCCCTATTACTTGTTATGTATCTCTTAGGAACTCCATTAATAAGAATAGAGTATGTTGGTGGAAATACAATACTCTATCACCTTCAGCATCTTAACTGGGACACCCATAGATTTGAGCATATGTATAATGAATTTTCTATTCACTTTATCATATGCTTATATAAATCTGCTTTTAGACACATTTTATCAGCCCCTGGTTTGTTGAAATCTCTAATAAGCTCATGGGCTAAAAGAGAGCTTTCAAATATGAATCTACCTCTAATAAAGGCACTTTGAGTCTGTGAAATTAAATCTGGTAGCACTTTATTTAGTCTCATGTAAATTATTTTACTAAGAATCTTATAAGAGACATTGCAGCATGCAATTGGTCTGTGTTCCACCACCCTCTTTGGTTTTTTAACTTTTGGGATAATGGAGATGAATGTATGATTTACCTATACCTTTGAGATAAGTATATGAATGTATTTTAAAAAATGAAAAGGGTAGAAATGAATAGAAGTAGTAAAATACATGTGTATATATATTTATAGTCTAAAATATAAGTACGGACAAATAAGTATTATTTGATAAAAGGGGATCATAACCCGCTTCTATGATTTAGTCGTGTTGTATGCATGTTCATCTATGGAAAGTTTTTGCTCATATACTTAGCACTAAATATCGACAAAGTAAACTTGTTCTATCCGTGAGAATTAAGAATGAGGTGTCAAGGTAGAGCTTGGATGCAACCAGTTCTCTAACCTATCTGGCTTCACTCTTGACTGAGGGATAACATAATTTGAGAAAGTCAGAAATGATGATAGATATACGAGACTTCATTTCCATATGCGATCGTTTTATTTAGATTGGATTTGATCAAAATTGACTTAGGAAATATCTAAAAGAAACACGAGATTTATATGGTATGGCTATCCTCTTAGTGATGCTCTACCATACGTATAAACTCATCTTGCTCTTTCAAGACAAGAGATAAGGGAATCCATTTGGATAAGAAATGATCTCCACCTTATGCATTATTTGATTATTTCTAAAAGAACCGAAGTTAAATTAACCGGAAATTCAACAATATTGTTTTGAAGAGTCCAATAAGCAGATGTGTACTTATATGAGATGACTCAAAACCGTGACCACTTCAAAATCGATATATGAGTTCTATGTTATGAAAGCGATAGTGGAATGAAATGTTATAGAGTTGAATTGTTTATCCTAAGCTTAAGTCTAACAGTGAGGTCAACGTTAACATTTCAAATGATGCTGGTGAGGGTATTGTCTATCTTGAGGATGATTCCAATAGAGAGGGAAGAGTTAGCACTAGTCGGACAATTTATGCTGGAATCCATAGAGAGATTTGTGAACCGTTCGAGTGATGGTGGCTAGTGTGTTGAGATGTTGGAATCTATTTAGAGATTCTAGATCTGTTCGAGTGATGAAGACTTGTGCATTGACATATTGAACGTGGCTTCACTCAAAATGATAGAAAACAGAGTAGGCCTCATAGCCAGTAGGTTTAGCTAACCCAAGGGTACATCAACTCCAAAAATCTATAGATGCTTTCGACTGTGGCGGGCGGAGTTGATGATATTCGGTATCACAAGTTTAGGCATTGACCGACTATGTTGTCCATAGTGGTAAAATTTATTTAGAGATATGTGTGGTTTTGTAAGGTAGTTTCTGACCCTTGTCAGGGGCCCGCCTCAATTTATTGGGGGCTCCTCTAAAGGAAATCCATATGTGCACGCACTTAATGGTTTTGATGTACACTTAATATTGTTGTGGTATGACTATGTTAGATGCAAGCAACACAGCTATTTTTTGATTTATATTCTACACTCTATTATGTCGCCTTTTTATTAGGCTGTTTTGATTCTTTTGAAGGGAAAACCGTTACAGTGATTCGAACAGGCTAAAAAATTATTGTTATATGTACCACATGTTTTTGGTTTTCCTATGTTAGACTTATGCAAGTCTCGTGATTTTATCTTTCCCTTAATTCCTCGAGTGCTCTTTCAAGCAATCAGATAAGGGCATGTTTTCATTAGATATTCTATGGAGCTAGACAAACTGGATGCTTCTATTTGCCTATTTGTGTATTTTATTTCCGTTGCACTACTAGTAGGTATATATTAACATTTTGAGGATGAACTGTTATAACTGTCCAAGCTGATGATAGTACTTAGGTTATTAACTCTGTAATTACATTGTATCTTGGAGTAACCCTTTGTAATATTTTGATATTATATATTATCATCTGGTTGTGAGATTCAGATGTTTTGTTCTTGCTTCCTTCTTTTTATTTACCCTAATAATATGTCTTTTCGACACTTGAGTGCCCGACATGTGAATACCTTGGACGTATTAGTATCGACATTTGAGGGTCGAAAAGGCTTGAGTCAGCGGAATAGGGATCTTAAGGCTAAATTAACACCAGAGGAGGGGTGAATAGTGTTTAATTTATTATATGAATCTCTTTCGACTTCTTTAAGATTCTACTTAGAATGATGTAATTAACAATCACGGAATCAAAGTGCAGATAAAAGTAAATGTATTAAAAGTAGAAAGAAAAGAACACACCAGGATTTTATACTGGTACGGAGTTACCCTACATCCAGTCCCGCACAATTCCTCGTACAGATTTTTTTTTCAAGTAGTAAATGCAAATACAATTTCGATTTCAAGGCTATGAGATACACCCTCCAAAATCTCGACCTCTAGGTAGAGTCACTTGATTTTCAGTCTATAAGCACACTCACTAGATTTATGGGCTACTAAGTACACCAATTGATTTTAGGGGCTACAATCACACCCACAAGTACAGTAGTATGATTTCATAGAGTTTTACAGACTCGGATCTTTGATCTTGATTATAATTGAACTATAATTGTTGAATATTACCTTGATGTTGTTTAAGTGAGAGAGATGAGAGAAATCATTGAGTAATGAAGGAGAATCAAACTAGTGATGATTGAATTTGATTATGGTTGAATTTTGGCAGAATTTGGGTACCTATTGATTTACAAAATGAGAGAGTGGAAGGAGAAGAGATGAATAAAAAAATAAATGTTAAAAATTCATTTGGAAGTCTGGTATATATAGGAAAACAACAGTCATGTCCATTCGCGAAGAGATACAACGAAAATACGCTTCAATTCAAATTCAAATTTTGAAAATTACGGCCACTATGTCGACAAACATAGATAGAATATGTTGACATACTCTTCACAAAATTGAAATACACTTTAAAAATATTATTTTGAAAATCTATTGCTTTGTAAAATAATTTGATACTTTGTAGAATCATTTAAATATAATTTATACACATTTTAATCAAAATATAACCTAATAAAACTTTATAAAATAATTTTGAAAGATTTAATAAGAGTATTCAATATAATGTAAATAATATATATAATCAATATAGTTATAAATTATAGGTAAATATCTAAAAGCAAAATATTATTAATATCAAAAATAATCAAAAGGAAGATATAAAGTAAAATACCAAAAAATATATATAATAGATTAAAAAAATACTTAAAAACCTAATATAATATCTTTGTAGATATAAAAGGTTAAGAAATTATTTTGAAAAGAAGTTTAAAAAGATTATTTTAAAAACCAGAATATTTGAAAATTATTTAAAACTTGTTTGAAATAGAGAGGGAGATCAAAAAGTGCTATCAAGGTTTTAACAAAAGTTTTATGACTCTGTAACGACCCGTAAATTTTTAATAGTTTTATTTATATATTTAATTGAAATTTTGAGAAATTGTAAATAATAAAATTTTGAATTAAAAATTTGATATTTGGAATGCATCTAGTTAAACATAGCAACCGGTAAATTTTGGTCCGAAAATACGAAGTTTATTTTCGTGCGTAAATTTATTTCAATTTAATCAGTTAAGAATTGTTGAAAATAAAACGTTTTCGAAACCTAAATATTTTTACATAGAAAAATTCTAAATCATCTTCTGAGCGAGACGTTATTTTTCGTTTTTCCAAATTCGGACTTCTTTGGCTCCATCGATCTTAATCTTCTGCGTTTTTGCTGCATTTTTCGCTAGTAGAAAATTCGAATTTTATAATTCAATCTGCCACTGACATCTGTATACCGTTTTGATCATCTCGTCGTGCTGATCTCTGTGGTATATTAAATTACGTGTTTTAAAGTCCGCTACGTAGCAGAATCCACGTAGACGGTATCTGTATCGGTAACCAGTTTTGTGCCTATTGGTTTTCTTGTGACCCTTCATATATCCACCGGTTAATCTAATAGTCATTGACCTCTTTTATAAAATTTAATTCGTGACCTTTCTTTTCCAATCTGTTTCAAATTTCTAAACTTTTCACCAATTTACTTTCATTTTTTCCATTTTTCGTGCTGTACATTTCATTTGCATTTGCTTGAAACCACAAATCTCCTCCGCCTCGTCACCCCTCTGAGCTAACCCATCAAACCCATGCAGCCACACACGGTTCCACCCTACATCGCCAACACACCCTCCATCCACTTCTCGAACGCATGAAGCCACCACATCACCTACAGCTGAGATCCGCCAGCTCTTGTCACCCCTAGCCATTGATTCCTCGGTGTTCCCCTCCACCCATGCACGAACTGCACCGCCTTCCCGACCCCTCCCTGCTAGTGCCGAGACCTCCATCTCAAATCCCTCCCCTCTGCTTGTGCACCGCCATGAACCGAACACTCACCACCTGAGGAGCTCGGCCTCACTTCCCTCCGCCTGCACCCGTGAACGACTTCCGCATAACTCTATGACAACCGTTCCGGAACCCACACGGCGACTAGCTCCTACCATCTCCTGCAAACCCACCACGGCAGCCACCTAAAAGTCTCTCCCGCACACCTCTCCACCATCGAAATACTCTGTCCCCTCCCCTGCCGTCAATCTTTCGACCTTCAAACTGCCGAGACTTCCCAACTTACCATGCTTTTATTCACCACGGCAACCCGCGCGCGTCACCCTCCATCACCACCCTCCCACGCAGTGTCGAGAAATTCTTCGACATGTCCTAACAACCGAGCAAGTAAGGTTGGATCTTATACTGATTCAATAACTATTGGTTTTGAAATATATAACCTATTACTCATATGTATGTTTTAATGGAAACCGTCACTTTTCTACAGTGAGAAGTTATGTATATTTATCTATTCACTCTTTAATGTGTATATAGTATTATAGTTGTATAAGTTTAGATTTTAGTACAGTGTTGGATATGTATGCATATTTAGATTTTGATTTGTGGTTTACAGTAAAGGAAGTATTGAATGTGACAGTATTGATATGGTCACAGTATACCATATTAGGGTAAGCACCATATAGGTGTCTGTAAGCTATTATGTTATGACAATACATTTTGGAACTATTTGTATAATAGAAAAGTAAGTACATATATTAGAGTGTATAAGTTATAATTAGTATAAGTTGTTATTCTATATATATAAAAGCTGGTTTGTAAATAACCGATAAACAATGAAGATATATCTTATGAAAAGTGATGTTTTTTTATATATGCTCGGTTGAGTTTTTGCTTTCGTTATATGTTTAAATGTCAATCGATAAATTTTGAAAGAAAATAACAAAGGGTTATTCTATTTTATTTTAAGAATGGTTTACAATATAATATACATATATTTAATTTATGTATATTGAGGCCTTGTTTTATGTGTTGGATTTAAGTATTTGTTTTGAGACATGTTCGAATTGATATTCAGTGTGTATGCGGATATTTTCAAATTAAATACATTATCTATGTAAGCATTTTTCATTTTATTAGTATATATGCATGAGTATCTATCCCAATTTATATTATGTAAATAGAGTTAATTCATGTATGTGTTTAAGATAAACCAATGATTTTGAATTATATGTATATTTATATATAAGATCACTTATACCAATCTTATTCATTTATCCAGTTCTGATTTGATTCTGTTAATTCCTCTTTATCGGTTGCCCATCAAATTCATGCCAATCTTGATTTGCTTTGAAATTCGTGCTTGGATTCGTAACCCATTTCAGTGTCAAATCTCTCCAACCTCGGAAGGTGAGCAATCACTCACGATTAATGTTCTTTTATCTATTAAATTTAATTTCAATTGAAACGACAATTGAAATATGCTGCCGTTATTTATTTACACTGTTATATATGTATTACCTGTATCAGTTCACCTGCGACATCTGACACCATTATCTGTTATTTATACGATGATAATCCAGTTTGGTTGATAAATGATTGATTGTTTGATGTTGATATTGGACGTTAAATTGTTAATGTATGAAGTGATAAATAATTTACAATTGAAATTGACGTAGGAGTTAACAATGTGAAATTGATATATGTGTTGAATTTGATTAGTTAAATTTTTTATAATATGACCTCTTTTAAATGTTAATTGAATGGACACGTAGAAATAGTGTTAGCTACACCTTGAACCATGGAATGCATTTTGTATAAAATTGATGCAGTATAAATTGAATAATGAATATCAAGTGAAGAACCGTATAAATATTAGTGTAATAATCTTTAAGCTACATGAAATGATAGTGTAGATTCTAGAAATAATTATATTAATTTGCACAAACAATAATGTGAATTAATACGATTATTTCGAGATTATTTGAATTAATTATTGAATTGTTATTGATGTTTTCTATTGCTTGTTTATTTACTTTGACACCATCCCAGTTATCACACTGCAAGTTCCCTTTGCTATGCTTTGAATTTGAATTGAAATGGAATCGGGTTGAAATGATAAATACCCAAATAAACAATTGACTTAGGATAGAAAATTTAATAAAACCCGATTGGTCAAAAAAATTGATTTTCAAAATAAAATAAAATAAATATTTTATTTGAATAAATAATAAGGTTTTGAAATGAAGTTGGAATTTGAAATTTAAATGAAGGAAAATGCTAATATTTGAAACAAGATATTAATGTAGTAATTGACAAAAAAACATTGTTTTGAAATTTAATTATTTAATAATTAAATTTGGAATTATGAATAATTAAATTTGGAATTATGAATAATTAAATTTGGAATTATTAATAATTAAGTTTTGAAATTATTAATAATTAAGTTTTGGAATTAGTAATAATTAAGATTTGAAATTATTTAATAATTTAATAAGATTGAATTATTTAATAATTATATTAAATTAAATTTTCTTTATTAAGTGAAATTGAATTTCTTGAATAAGTGAAACTAAATTCCTTTATTAACTGAGTTTGAAATTGTAACTAAGGTAATAAATAAATGAAATTGAATTTCTTTAACAAGAAATAAAATGCGTTTTATCGAAACAAATGAAAGACTTGAAATTTAAAGAATTGGATTTGACAAATTTAATTTAAATTAAATTTGTAAGCTTTGATAAAATGAAGTTAAACTTAAGAAAGAAATTTAATGAATTGGAAATTTAATAGAAATTGTTTTAAATGATAATTTAATTTAATGAATATTGAATGAAATAGATAAATGAGTTTAAATCAATTGAACGTTAAATTAAGTTTATTTTAAATGATTATGGAATGAAACTTATATACGAACTTAAATGTATATTTGAATTGTTTAAATAAAATCTTGAAATTGAATTATAGAATTTGAAATGGAAATTTGGAAGTTATGAAACGTAAATTCTGAAAACTGTTTAGAAAGACAAATGAAATGTTAGTTTACAAATTCTAATTGAAATTGAATTTGATTCGGTTTTGAAATTTATAACGACCAATCGGTGTAATAATTACGAAAGTTATTAAAGAAACCGGAATCGGTTATGGACACACTCTCTGTCTAAATCGAAAACCACTTTAATAACTATACGTGGAGCATGATCCAGAATGAAGTGGTTTGAATGGCGTACGCGATGACTGAAGAAAGAGAACGATAATGGATAGCCTTGACACTTGTGTCAAATTGGAAATGACTAAAGCAGGAGTCGTGCCAGGCCAAATGGGGTTAGCCACCTCGAGCGAACACACTTCTTCGTAAACTACTCATTACTTGTTATTGATTGGTGCACCCTCGAATTTTGGGATTGTTATTTCGCGGTGTTGCGATCGTTGCGGCGATGCGTTCTCACCAGTCTGGATCAGGCAAACGGTAGTTTCACTATCTTGGGTATTGCCTTATGTGCCTTGCCATACTTGTATCCCTATATACGCGACAACTATGAATTTGTTTTGTGTTATACCTATAGAGTACTCCTTGATATCCCACTAGTTTACGGTGGAGTTTACAGTGCTGTATAGTCTAAGACACTTATATAAAATGTGTTAAGGGGGATAATGGTAACGCCTTAATTCTATTTTGATATTCTATATTGCTGATAGACATTATCTATTTAGCGTATATTACTACATAGTAGATAGTTTAACGGATCCTTAGAGGATGGTATTCCAACGTCCTTTGAGTTACTTGTATTTCAGTTGTTATTTCACTTGAGTTGGATTTATTAATATAAGAATGTTAATCCTGACTCGAGTGTTTTGTGTTTGCTTTATGCTCGGGCCAGACTGAGTGTTCCAGTATTCGAGACTCACCTTTGGAGTTGGAGCTTCGCCTGGAGATCCGGCTATCTATCCAGCTTTTAGATATTCAGTTGATTCTTGTGATATATTCTGTTTCTTGTATTTGACTATTGTATTCGAGACTTCTGTGTAACTTATTTAACTCTGTTATATATATATATATAGTAGCTTCATGAACTACTATCTTTGTTTCCGCTGCATTTATTACTCCGTGTCTGTGATCTGTGATTATTTATTTACTGTATATGTTTAGTTTTGCCAAATTTAAATTAACAATTCAGTATTTTGAATTATTCAAGTCCGACATGAGCGGATGCGAATAGTCCAAAATAGCGGGTCGTTACAGTTAGTATCAGAGCTTTGGTAGCTCTAGGCAAAACTTAGCATATGGGGTAAATATATTTACAGAATCACTTTCATTCGGGTTTTAATCTCTTTATTTTTGACTTGATTCCCTTGAATTTTGGGACGTTCCCTGCGGTTCCAAAATTCATTCGTGTCCCTCACTATTCGTCTTTTTTCAATTCCGGAGCATCCCATAACTCCATTTCGAATGACCCTTATAATGAATCGGCGGTCTCGCCAAACTTCGGATGATTTTTAAAGGGGTGAAACTCCTTTACAATAGACATCTATTTATCAGAGTTTTCTGTATCCTCGGTTTACGATGCTATCTATATCCTGCTATGTCTGAATTCTATTTCTTGAGATCAAATGTTGATTTGCCTCGGAATTCTACATTGATCTAATTCTTGAAGTCACGGTTGACCCAGAAGGTTGCCCGTAAATTAAATAAGCTTATCCATCTCCCGATTCTATTAATTGAATCATCCTATCTCCTCTTTCGAACTTGTATTCGTTTCAGAATTTTCTTTAATTTGAGCCCATCAATTTGAATCTCTATCGTTGCTTTAAAAACCATTCTCGTACCGTCGAGTGAGAAAATGTATTTGTAAATTAATATATATTGTGTTGTTTGATTTGTTGATGTTGATTTGGGTTTTCGATCGATTCGTCTGATCAACGCTATCGATAGGATTTCCAAAACACTTGAACAGAGCGAACTAACACAATATTGTTTTCAAATTTGGTAAACAAAATAGTTTTGTATGATTATATTATATATAAGTATAAATTTTTCTGAAATTAAATTGTTAATGAATTTGTTGTCAGAAGTGATATTATTTGATTTTCATTTATTGTTCTGTAAATCATTGATTTTATCAACATCATAAATAAAATGAAATTATAAACATGGTTTATATTTGATTTGGAATTTAAATGAATTTAAAATTTAGAATTTGAGAGTTTAATTCTCGGTGATTTCAAACTTTGATTTAAATAAAGTGTATATTATTCAAAGTATTTTCAAATAAAAGTTATTTCCAAAGAAATTTTAGATGTTTAAATCGATGCTTTTCTCTTTGTCGCTGGGAAATAATTTCGGTGATAACAGACGCATCATCAACATTCATTTTCGAGTTTCAAAGTGGAGAGATCATTCTGTAGCTTTGCTATAGTTTTGTTTTGGAAAATAAATTGATTTAAATTTCTAAAGTATGACTTGATTTATAATATATTATATATATGTATATAATTATAGATTTGATTTGATAGTATATGTATATTTATCTATAAAATGGTTTAAAATCAATTGGAAATTAATTCTTAAAATTTTGATTTAAGGATGATATTCAATAAAGCCAAAATTCTTGAGTAAATACTTAACTTGAAATAAGTGAATTGTAAAATTTTATTTGGATAATACTCAATTGCATTACATATAACTTACCTAAATTTTCAAAAGTTAACTATAGATTGAATATTATAAGTAGAAAATGATATCAAAGGAATTTTAAAATAAATTTGAGTAGTTACAATAAGGGTAAATATACTTAATATATGGGATAAGATATATTAAGTGAAATAAATTTAATAATAATTTGGAATAAAGAAGAATTAAATATGTCGAATAAAGTATGATTATAATAAATGACTATTCAAATTTATGATCTTTAAAAATGTTAATTTAAGATAATTAGATAATATATAATATAAATTGTCTTTATAAATAAAATTTGAGTGCGTATAAAAATGTTACACACTTAAAATTTAATTATAAAATGGTTAATAGAGATAAATAGAATACTAGGTTAGTTGAATAATAAATGGATTAATAAAATAAATTGTTGTTTGAAATAAATTTTGTAACAAACAATGATAAATTGAAATAACCCAAGTTAATGAAATTCCTTGAGTTTAAAATCAATTATTGAATATTAATTAATTCAATTGAAATTTATATGGTCTAAATTAATTGTTTATTTTAGAATTCAAGTCTATTTTCTTCTGGCTGTTTCTATTCTCCTACCTCCTCCCTTTTCGGGGACGAAAAGTTTTAAGTGGGGGAGAATGTAACGACCCGCAAATTTTTAATAATTTTACTTATATATTTAATTGAAATTTTGAGAAATTGTAAATAATAAAAATTTGAATTAAAAATTTGATATTTGGAATGCGTCTAGTTAAACATAGCAACTGGTAAATTTTTATCCGAAAATATGAAGTTTATTTTCGTGCGCAAATTTATTTCAATTTAATCAGTTAAGAATTGTTGAAAATAAAATGTTTTCGAAACCTAAATATTTTTACATAGAAAAATTCTAAATCATCTTCTGAGCGAGACGTCATTTTTCGTTTTTCCAAATTCGGACTTCTTTGGCTCCGTTGATCTTAATCTTCTGCGTTTTTGCTGCATTTTTCGCTAGTATAAAATTCGAATTTTATAATTCAATCGTGCCACTGACATCTGTATACCGTTTTGATCATCTCGCCGTGCTAATCTCTGCGGTATATTCAATCATGTGTTTTGAAATCCGCTACGCAGCAGAAACCGCGTAGACAGTAACTTTATCGGTAACCAGTTTTGCGCCTATTGGTTTTCTTATGACCCTTCATATATCCACCGGTTAATCTAATAGTCATTGACCTCTTTTATAAAATTTAATTTGTGACCTTTCTTTTCCAAACTGTTTCAAATTTCTAAACTTTTCACCAATTTACTTTCATTTTTCCATTTTTCGTGTTGTACATTTCATTTGCATTTGCTTGAAACCACAAATCTCCTCCGCCTCGTCAGTCCTCTGAGCTGACCCATCAAACCCATGCAGCCACACACAGTTCCACCCTACATCGCCAACACACCCTCCATCCACTTCTCCAACGAATGAAGCCACCACATTACCTACAGTTGAGATCCGTCAGCTCTTGTCACCCCTAGCCACCGATTCCCCAATGTTCCCCTTCACCCATGCACGAACCGCACCGCCTTCTCGACCCCTCCTTGCTAGTGCCGAGACCTCCATCTCAAATCCCTTCCCTCGCCTCTGCTTGCGCACCGCCATGAACCGACCACTCACCACCTGAGGAGCTCGGCCTCACTTCCCTCCGCCTGCACCCGTGATCGACTTCCGCATAACTCTATGACAACCGTTCTGGAACCCAAACGGCGACTAGCTCCTACCATCTCCTGCAAACCCACCACGGCAGCCACCTAAAAGTCTCTTCCGCACACCTCTCCACCATCGAAATACTCTGTCCCCTCCCCTGCCGACCATCCTCCGACCTTCAAACTGCCGAGACTTCCCAACTTACCATGCTTTTATTCACCACAGCAACCCGCGCGCGTCACCCTCCATCACCACCCTCCCACGCAGTATAGAGAAATTCTTCGACATGTCCTAACAACCGAGCAAGTAAGGTTGGATCTTATACTGATTCAATAACTATTGGTTTTGAAATATATAACTTATTACTCATATGTATGTTTTAATGGAAACCGTCACTTTTCTACAGTGAGAAGTTATGTATATTTATCTATTCACTCTTTAATGTGTATATAGTATTATAGTTGTATAAGTTTAGATTTTAGTACAGTGTTGGATATGTATGCATATTTAGATTTTGATTTGTGGTTTACAGTAAAGGAAGTATTGAATGTGACAGTATTGATATGGTCACAGTACACCATATTAGGGTAAGCACCATATAGGTGTCTGTAAGCTATTATGTTATGACAATACATTTTGGAACTATTTGTATAATAGAAAAGTAAGTACATATATTAGAGTGTATAAGTTATAGTTAGTATAAGTTGTTATTCTATATATATAAAAGCTGGTTTGTAAATAACTGATAAACAGTGAAGATATATATTATGAAAAGTGATGTTTTTTTATATATGCTCGGTTGAGTTTTTGCTTTCATTATATGTTTAAATGTCAATCGATGAATTTTGAAAGAAAATAACAAAGAGTTATTCTATTTTATTTTAAGAATGGTTTACAATATAATATACATATATTTAATTTATGTATATTGAGGCCTTGTTTATGTGTTGGATTTAAGTATTTGTTTTGAGACATGTTCGAATTGATATTTAGTGTGTATGCGGATATTTTCAAATTAAATACATTATCTATGTAAGCATTTTTCATTTTATTTAGTATATATGCATGAGTATCTATCTCAATTTATATTATGTAAATAGAGTTAATTCATGTATGTGTTTAAGATAAACCAATGATTTTGAATTATATATATATATATATAAGATCACTTATACCAATCTTATTCATTTATCCAGTTCTGATTTGATTCTGTTAATTCCTCTTTATCAGTTGCCCATCAAATTCGTGCCAATCTTGATTTGCTTTGAAATTCGTGCTTGGATTCGTAACCCATTTCAGTGTCAAATCTCTCCAGCCTCGGAAGGTGAGCAATCACTCACGATTAATGTTCTTTTATTTATTAAATTTGATTCCAAATGAAACGACAATTGAAATATGCTGTTGTTATTTATTTACACTGTTATATATGTATTACCTGTATCAGTTCACCTACGACATCTGACACCATTATCTGTTATTTATACGATGATAATCCAGTTTGGTTGATAAATGATTGATTGTTTGATGTTGATATTGGACGTTAAATTGTTAATGTATGAAGTGATAAATAATTTACAATTGAAATTGACGTAGGAGTTAACAATTTGAAATTGATATATGTGTTAGATTTGATTAGTTAAAATTTGTATAATATGACCCCTTTAAATGTTAATTGAATGGACACGTAGAAATAGTGTTAACTACACCTTGAACCATGGAATGTATATTATATAAAATTGATGTAGTATAAATTGAATAATGAATATCAAGTGAAGAATCGTATAAATATTAGTGTAATAATCTTTAATCTACATGAAATGATAGTGTGGACTCTAGAAATAATTATATTAATTTGCACAAACAATAATGTGAATTAATACGATTATTTCAGGATTATTTGAATTAATTATTGAATTGTTATTGATGTTTGCTATTGCTTGTTTATTTACTTTGACGCCATCCCAGTTATCACACTGCAAGTTCTCTTTGCTATGCTTTGAATTTGAATTGAAATGGAATCGGGTTGAAATGATAAATACCTAAATAAACAATTGACTTAGGATAGAAAATTTAATAAAACCCGATTGGTCAAAAAAATTGATTTTTAAAATAAAATAAAATAAAGATTTTATTTGAATAAATAATAAGGTTTTGAAATGAAGTTGGAATTTGAAATTTAAATGAAGGAAAATGCTAATATTTGAAACAAAATATTAATGTAGTAATTGACAAAAAAACATTATTTTGAAATTTAATTATCTAATAATTAAATTTGGAATTATTAATAATTAAATTTGGAATTATTAATAATTAAGTTTTGCAATTATTAATAATTAAGTTTTGGAATTAGTAATAATTAAGATTTGAAATTATTTGATAATTTAATAAGATTGAATTATTTAATAGTTAAATTGAATTGAATTTTCTTTATTACGTGAAATTGGATTTCTTGAATAAGTGAAACTAAATTCCTTTATTAACTGAGTTTGAAATTGTAACTAAGGTAATAAATAAATGAAATTAAATTTCTTTAACAAGAAATAAAATGCGTTTTATCAAAACAAATGAAAGACTTGAAATTTAAAGAATTGGATTTGGAAATTTTAATTTAAATTAAATTTGTAAGCTTTGATAAAATGAAGTTAAACTTAAGAAAGAAATTTAATGAATTGGAAATTTAATAGAAATTGTTTTAAATGATAACTTAATTTAATGAATATTGAATGAAATAGATAAATGCGTTTAAATCAATTGAACGTTAAATTAAGTTTATTTTAAATGATTATGGAATGAAACTTATATACAAGTTTAAATGTATATTTGAATTGTTTAAATCAAATCTTGAAATTGAATTATAGAATTTGAAATGGAAATTTGGAAGTTATGAAACGTAAATTCCGGAAATTGTTTAGGAAGACAAATGAAATGTTGGTTTACAAATTCTAATTGAAATTAAATTTGATTCGGTTTTGAAATATATAACGACCAATCGGTGTAATAATTACGAAAGTTATTAAAGAAACCGGAATCGGTTATGGACATACTCTCTGTCTAAACCGAAAACCACTTTAATAACTATACGCGGAGCATGATCCAGAATGAAATGGTTGGAATGGCATACGCGATGGCTGAAGAAAGAGAACGATAATGGATAGCCTTGACATTTGTGTCAAATTAGAAATGACTAAAACAGGAGTCGCGGCGGGCCAAATGGGGTTAGCCACATCGAGCGAACACACTTCTTCGTAAACTACTCATTACTTGTTATTGATTGGTGCACCCTCAAATTTTGGGAGTGTTGTTTCACGGTGTTGCGATCGTTGCGGCGATGCGTTCTCACCAGTTCGGATCAGGCAAACGGTAGTTTCACTACCTTGGATATTGCCTCATATGCTTTGTCATACTTGTATCCCTATATACGCGACAACTATGAATTTGTTTTGTGTTATACCTATAGAGTACTCCCTGATATCCCACTACTTTACGGTGGAGTTTACAGTGCTGTATAGTCTATGACACTTATATAAAATATGTTAAGGGGGATAATGGTAACGCCTTAATACTATTTTGATATTTTATATTACTGATAGACATTATCTATTTAGCGTATATTACTACATAGTAGATAGTTTAACGGATCCTTAGAAGACGGTTATTCCAACGTCCTTTGAGTTACTTGTATTTCAGTTGTTATTTCACTTGAGTTGGATTTATTAATATAAGAATGTTAATCCTGATTCGAGTGTTTTGTGTTTGCTTTACGCTCGGGCCAGACCGAATGTTCCGGTATTCGAGACTCACCTTTGGAGTTGGAGCTTCGCTTGGAGATCCGGCTATCTATCCAGCTTTCACGTATTCAGTTGATTCTTGTGATATATTCTGTTTCTTGTATTTGACTATTGTATTCGAGACTTCTGTGTAACTTATTTAACTCTGTTATATATATATATATAGTAGCTTCATGGACTACTATCTTTGTTTCCGCTGCATTTATTACTCTGTGTCTGTGATCTGTGATTATTTATTTACTGTATATGTTCAGTTTTTCCAAATTTAAATTAACAATTCGATATTTTAAATTATTCAAGTCCGACATGAGCGGATGCGAATGGTCCAAAATAGCGGGTCGTTACAGACTCTATAACTTATCTGGAATATCTTGAAATCTTGAACTCTTCAATACTCATGTGTCTTCAATTATCATCATCTTGAATCTACTCTTGATATCAACATCTTGAATCTACTCTTGATACTGTACAGTCTTCTTAATCAACACCCGTCTAATATCATGTACTATATACTATATATATCTTGATAAAACATTAGTATTTATATTTTATATAATGTCCTACAGTTGTTATCATCAAAACCAAAGCTAAGGTACTAACAAAGGCAGGTCATTACAAATAGAGTACTATGCATACTTGTATTTGTTAAGCACACTCAAGGTAGAAATTATGTATAGTAATGTTTATATTATCTCTAAACTAATAAGAACATCTTGTAACATTGTTAAGCACCCTTAAGGAATACAAAATTTATCCTTAAGCAATCACGAATTGATGGGTCATGAATAACTTATGTACCTTATAATTTATTAAGCACCATCAAGTTATGATATTCGAGACAGAGCGAAGTGTTGGATGCTAATATTAGCTTTAGTGTCTAGACTGAGTTTAGGTGGATTCTGGGCAAAAATAGGTATTCATCACGTACTTTTCGCACCAACAATATACACGTTACCTAATTACAAAAACTAAATAACTATTTATTAAACTAGATTGATGTTGATTATATGATCACTACTTATCAGTTTACTATAAATGATGTACGTGTGTATGTGCACGTGTAAATATTTAGTCAATAAATTTAAAAATGAATCAAGTACTTTTATAATTTATAGAAGTAACAATTTTATATTAGTAAAGTTCATATCATGACAATATTTGTATATCAAATAATCTTAAAAAACTCGAGTATAATATTAATGAATAGTATAAATTTCAATTTATAGTTAGTTATTTTGTGTTTGATTTAAAACTGTTTTTTATTTAAAAGGCTAACACAATTAAGATAAAAATTAAGAAATAAGTAAAGCAAAATTTCAAAGAAGTGGAAAGTTAAAGAATGACTTTTATTCTTAAATTTAAAGAAGAATTGTTGTTATTTATTAACCAACTATTTGTATATTTCAAAAAAGAAGTCAAAAGAAAGATTCAAGCATTGAATCTTGAAATATAAAGATCTACAATAAATAAACAAAATAACCAGACGATTTTATTGTAAATATATATAATTTAGTCAAGTAAAAAAATAAAGTTATACCAAGAACGCCTATTTTCTAGTGCCCCAAGAAAAGCTCAATGCTTAAACAACGCCTCAAATAAATGGCGTAATAAGCGTTATAATAAAAACGCAGGGCGTTAAAATTGTAAAGTAGCGCCTAATCATCAACAGTGCCTCAACGAGCCCGTGACAGCATATCCCTCATAGTCATAAAGATGATTTGGAGCAAAATATATACGATTAAGAATTATATATGAGATACATATGATAACGTGTTTTTTTTTCATTTATGAGCACTCTGTTTGAGCACCCTAAAGATTATAGTAACATGATAAATGTATTCTAACGTCCATTAGAGGAATTTATAAAATTCCCGCATCTTCTTTTTTTTGTTTTTTTAAGAGATGTGGAATCCATGGAAGCCTTTTTAAAACTATGTTAAACCATTCTAGTAAGTATAAGAACGTAATATTATGATCATCTACTTTAATAAATTTGCATAGCTAATCTAATCGATAAACGTTTATCGATTAAAACATACTAAGAATATTGAATTAAAGATTGACAAAGAAATATATAGATACACATACCTCCAATAAACTTTTTGTCCTGTTATCGCTTTAAAGCCCATTCAAGAATGGAACGATACAATCGTTTAAAACTTTCAACTCGTAATGTCCATGAACAAGCCCATAGATAGCTAAATACAACTTAGTTGATCTTGACCTAAAATGGGTTATCCTAAGCAATGTAAACTCCAACTCATAAGAAGAGAAAGCAGCATACAAAATTTATGCAACCAAACAAACTTGAAATTGAAAAAAGTGCTCATATTTTGTTCGACGCTATATGCTAAATATTAACTCATCATACATACCTTCAAATACCGATCAACACTTTTTATAACTCTTAGGTTAACGGCAAACCAATGCCTAATAAACATATATTACATAAATTCCTATTTCAAATGGCACTAGAAAATCAAAAAAAAAGAAGAAACCTGATTATTTTTTCATATTCGAAACTGAAAGTTTTAATCTGGTTTCTCTTTCATTCAACCAACAATATATAATATCCTAACACCTTTAGGATCAAATTTTTAGGGTAACAATTGAAATGTTCAATTCATACAATGAAGAAGACAAAGGAGGCTGTGTTGAAATTCCAAACTAAAGTTTACAATGAAATTGAAGATGGGAAAACAGCGAACCGAGTAGAAAATTGTTGTGGTGAATATAGCATAATTAAGTTAAAAAGAACGAAAGCTAGTGGGTAACGTGATCTTTTAATGGATAGTATGAGTAAAATGGAGTAAGTGGGTGCATTTAGCACAAATGTTGTATAATCATCATAAGGGTCCGTCTATTTGCACCCCTGCAATTGTTTTATCTCTCGATTACAACAACAAAATCCTAGTTTCATTTTTACTTTAATTAGATTTTTCTTTTCAATACGTATTTTTATGTGTCACCCTTTACTACTTTATGAGTGAATTATTGAAAAAATTAACTAAAAATTTCATGAAAAAGAGAAGCAGCTAGTCGACCACAAACTCTACAGACGATGATAAACACGAGCGTGAAACAAACAACGTTCAATATATACGTGGAAACTGTGGAAACATAACCAATGACCGGCACTGGAAACATATAAATAACGCTAGAGGCTAGCATATAAGCACGGAAAAAATTAGGAAAATACTAAGAAGTGAAACACAGAAAGAAAAAGAAGGAAGAAAGTAAGTACAAAGGAGACATTCCAAACGGGATGAATAAAGGGAAAAAAACACCAAGAAATTTAGTTTGGAAGCATTGAGATGAGAAAAGTAGGGTGAGAAGATGGAGCCTCGTCATAAAAGTTAACATTCCTGCCATCACCGCCCCACATCTACTATTTATATCTGCCTCACATAAGATATTAATGTTTCCCTTTGTTCATTTTGTTCCAACAACAACTCCTAATTTAGAATTTTTTTTTTATGAAAAAACACTTTTATTCAAGCAAAATTAGAAAAGATTAACTACTGGAAATTCCCAAATTTATTCGATTAAAACTTTCATGGCGAATTCTTTTCGTTTCATCTCAATTCTATGTATAGTTCTGGTATTTTCTCACGAGTCCCTTGCCAACCCATCTATGTGCCCCAAATCTAGCATCGATTTCTCCGTTGATGGCTTAAATTCGACATGTCCTGCTTGGATTGAGAAAATCCCCCCCGAAGAGGTAATTTCGTTCTGAATTTATATTTTTCTTAGGCTTAAGTTATTTGGTGATTTTGGTGTTCATGAAAATCAAGCATTTCAAGGTTTAGTTCTGAATTGTGTAGTATATTTGCGATTGTTGAAGAAGGTTGGGGCTGCTGACAATATTGAGTTTGATTTTAGGATGAACAAGAAAAGCTATTATTTTGTTTCCTGGATATATTCTTCTCAACGGTGATATCTGTGATTATTGTCAAATGAAAGTAATAATGGCAAAGCTCACAATGCATACAAGAAGTATTTGGATGTTATAATTATTTGTTATCAGTTGGTTTGTTTAGCTTCATTGGTCGATTTGAATTATATTAGCACATGTGTTTTCTATTTCTAGTAAGGTGTCATTTTGTTTGATTATACTGCTGGGAAGTTTTAGGCTCCGTTTGGGAGTTTTCTAGTGTCGGTTCTGAGAGATTTTGACAGTACCGGTTTTGATTGATTTACATGAAGTGTTGTTGTAACCGATCAATAGATGCTTGAGAATTTGACGGCCACCGGTTTTAAGAGTTTTCCACTAGTGTTACATTACATATGTACCATTATATTTTATTCTCTAGAGGTGTAAAGATTAATTTTTCAATATGATTAGTCAAGGTATAATTGAAAATAAAAAATTAGAACCCCTCCAAACACCGTATTTTGATGGGTTGAGAATTACGTTTCCACCGGTTTTATAACCAACAATAACCGATGTGAAAAACTTACAAAGGTTACGACAACACCTGAAATGCAGAGCCGTCCATAACCAGTTTAAACCGGTAGAAAAAACTCCTAAGCGGAGTCTTATTACCATTATTCTAGTTTATGCTATCTTAGTAACTTTAGTTGCATCTTGTAACAATACAAAATTACTACCACAAAAAATGGATTCTTTCGGTAAATTCGGTGATAGATAGCTGATATATTGCATAGATGATAGATTATGCTTAGTAGACAATTTATACCGTACTAATGCAATACCATAGTTATAAGAAATATATTTGTTTAGGCATAGTTAATAATGGCGCATGGCGCAAAAAGGTGCAAAGCCTCTCTGAAGACTTGGCGCACGGTGCGGCAAATGACGCGCATCTTTTTAATTTACGGCCCATGTGTAGAATTTTCCTTATAAATTTAATATATATATATAATAATTAATTTATAAAATTCAATATAATTTATATTTTTATACTAAAACATATGTAATAAAGTTTTTTTTAAAGACATTTTACAAAAACATTACTAAATATAATATCATAAGCATTAGTCTCCAAAACAATAGTATATATTACCAATAAACTAGAAATCTGATTTTGATTCAGCAATCATATTTTCTAAATTAATATCTGCATCATCAGATTCATAAACTTCAACATTTTCATCATCAATCTTATATCGATTGATAATTTATTCGCTGCGACTGTAATAGGAACTGCGACCGTAATAGGAACAGACAGTTCGTAGTTCGTGAGAGATTAATTTAAAAAAAATATTCATTCGAGATTATATGTTCAGTGTAACAATAACTAGCACAGGTAGTTCCAAGTTTATTCGAGATTAATTTGAAAAATGCGACCATTCGAGAATAGTTGTTCGGTGCAAGGGTGGTAATTAGACCCATTGGGTCAGATCTGGACCCGATCCGGCAAGCCTCGATTTTAGTTGGGTTGGATTTTATCGAGTCTAACTTGTATATTTTAAAACCTTGACTCAATCCAAGGTTCAATTCTGATTGGATCAATTCCGGCCCGACTAGGTAAAAATGCGTATATTTTCTCGCTTTTTTTTAATCTTCCAGGTCGGATTGGTTTTCATATTATTTTTCATCAAGTAGACCCGATCCAGAACCTATAGGGTTCAAATTGGATTCAGATCGGTTTGATTTTGGATTTGCGGATCTCAGTTTTAGTTGTCCATCGTAGTTCAGTGCGGTACTAATATAAATAAATAATTCAAAGTTTGATGGAGATTAGTTCAAAATGTAATCATGTCGTTATAAATATATGTAGCTTTAACCATTGTTGGATATTGGTTTTGATTGTGAAAAAAAAGAAAAATAAATAAAAAAGAAGTAAAAAACAATAAAATAACAAAAAAGCGCGTCATTTTTGCGCCACGCGCCATTTTCGCCGTAAGCGCAATTTCCATATGAGCACCGTTACACGGATGAAAGACACAAACGCTACATCGCACCTTGCACCATGACGCGCGCCGTGGCGCACCTTTCATAACTATTCCTTTAAGATCTCAAGTAGCCAAGTAACCTGTTATAGTACTTTTTGTTAAGTTTTCAAAATTCACGAAGCGCTTAGGTTAAAAAGAATTAGAATAAGCTTAATTTCTTTTTATCTTTCACCTTCACTAAAATTTCAATAAAACCCTTTATATTACCTAAATAGAGTTACCGAAACCATAATTTCTTGCTTAATGATGACCAACCCTATAGATCATATTTTCATAATTTAATATGACATTGCCAATAGTTTTACCTTAATATTGATTTTTTTCCACCTACAACCAATCTAAACCACTTGTACATGCATGTCCATGAATTCGAACTCATCAAGAAATGTTGGTAGTACTATAGCGCTGTGCAGTTAAAGCGCTAGCAGTTTTATAATGGTGAAGGTGAAAATAGTGGAGTTGCTAAAAGCTTCATTAGAAATAAAACCAAATATTTAAAAGTAATTTATTCTTATTTTCACATCATTTGTGTAAGAAAAAGAAATATTGTATAATCTTATATTACATAACCGAAGAATATCATGATTTATGCAGTCCATGTTTGGTAACTATAATAGATTTCTAACATTTATTAAGCACTTATGTCTTAAAATTACCTCTTCATCCTAACTTTGTTGATTTGATTTAAAAGAGAACTAGTCAAATCAACCTTTTTATGTTAATGTTGCTAAAGCGGACTCTAAAAGTCTTTATTTAGCGGGTGTAGCGGCAAAATAGCGAGATTTAAAGCGGATCTACTATTTAATAGCGTTATATTGAAAAAGCGTAGCGGTCGAAGTGCGTTTTACGCCTTAGCAGAGATTTTACGAGCCTTTAGCGGGGCTTTAACTGCATAGCTATAGAGACAAAGTGTGACGATCCACCTTACTGACACTTGAGAACGACACTTAATACATGCATGATATTCATTAGGCCGGTAAACGGATACTTTCGGATACGGATAGTGCTATATCCGTATCCGAAATCATTTTCGAATATCGGATATCCGTATCCGTGGATGCGGACGGATATCGGATATTTATCGGAAATTCTTCGATCAGTTCGCAACCGATAAATCTAAACAAATAAATAAAAAAAATTAATTTATTATAAATTCGTTTTTATACTAAATATATAGAAATAAATAATACACTAAGAAAATAATTTAAAGTAGTAAAAGTTGATTTTTATATACATATTAGTTTTTTTATCGGGATATAATATTAAAAGATAGTCATTTTATGTACTAAAATATATAAAAAAATAACTATAATCTTGATAAAAACCGAACGGATAATTATCGGATACGGATATGGCCGTATCCGTTTTTCGGATATCGGATAATTTTTCATATTTCGGATACGGATACAGACGGATTTCGGATTTTTCGGATACTCATTGACAGCCCTAATATTCATGTGTCATTATCCAAGCATCTGAAAGATGAATTGTCCTGTGGTAAAATAAAGAACAAAACAGAAAATCTCACCATGGAACCGTTAAATAGAATATAACGATAAAATAGTATACAAGGTTATTCCATAACATGAAGTTATCAGAGTTACACAAAAGTACTACTATCAGCTTAGACAATTATAACAACATGCCTTACATATGCTAAAACACAATACATAATTATATGAATTAAACAAACAGTGGAAATATACAACTAAGTAGATAAAGGCCTCCTGCTCGGATGCTGTCTTCAGAAGAGTCCATAAAAGAGTTGCTAATTTCGAACTACTCAAATAAAAATGAGTACGCAAGAGTTTAGGAAAACAAACAAATCGGGTCAGACAATACGTATGGTATGGGTTAAACTCTAAATAGGTGTAATTAAACAACATGTGAGACCACGCCGTCAAATGCGGAACGAGTTTCCTCTCATAAGAATAACATCCAAACATAAAGAATTGATACAAATAATTAAACATTGCGAAGAGTGTGGACTCTTCCTAATGCAATTAAGGAAAACAAATTCGAATGTTCGAATCAATAATGAAAAAGGGAATTTTTGAACAATGACTAGGAGGCTGCACCCCCTTACCGAAAGTATACCTTTAGAAATATACTTGAAAACTCCGACGGCTCTCGAAACCTCCAAGACGAACCTCGCCAACTGTTACCGATAATACAAGTATTTCACATATTGGTGCAAAAATATACGAACCAACTCTAGAGTAGGTGCGATAATATCCTAATGGGAGCAACCCCACATAGCTTGACCCCCACTTGCTCTTTGGGTTAGTCATTTCCGACAAAGGATAACAACGCTCAAATGAGCAACACATCGTCCTAGAGTGTCAAAATACAAGGAAGACCGAAGTAATCGATAGTCGACAAATCGACGGTCAAAGATAATAAAATGATCGTATATGCAAATTAAATCTTGTATACCCATAACCACTCGTCTATTTCAAACTTGTACCATCTCTTGGGTAACAATGATTTCGAACAAGTTAAGGTGGGGTTACCTCAAAGTCATGTCTCGGCGTACATTTTTAACTTCTGGGATAAAGACCAGTCTCCCTCTTCGATGTTTGGTGTTAATTATACAACTAAATGCTTTGCATGCAAGTGATATCGTTTTTCGGTAATTAATTCATTTTCATAAACGAATCAAACTTATACTTTTAAAACCGAATTCGTACTTTGGTTTCTGATTACAAATTTTAACTTTAAACAACTTTGTAAAAATGGTTCATTAACTTTAAAACACCATTATTAAAAGAATTTAATAACTTAAACCATGTTTATTGAATCGGTTAATTAACTTTAACTATCATGAATAAGAATGATTAATTATCTTTAGACTTCGTTAATTAATTTGATTAATTAACTTTAAATACCCTTAATTAAAATGTTAATCACTTTTAAAAATATCATTAATTAATTAATTAAAAAAATCTCATTAATTGAAAATCATTAATTAATTTAAGACACCATTAAAGAATGAGATTAATAAATTTAAACTAATTAATTAACTTTAAAAGTCATTACTTAAAAGGGTTAATTAATTTTAAACACCATTAGTTAAAATGATTAATTGACTTTAATCCATCATTATTGAATGATTAATTAACCTTAAACATCATTAGATAAAATGATTAATTAAGTTTAAGTATCATTGACAAAGTAATTAATTAATTCTAAACACATCATTATTAAATTAATTAATTAACCTAAATCCTCATTAATTAAAATGATTAATTAAATTTGAAAATCATTATTAAACTAGTTAATAAATTTTAAATCCATCATTATTCAAAAACTTAACTCTGTAAAAGAAAACTCAAGCTCGAGAATAAACCAAGAGGTTTCGAAGAGATGTATTTTTCAAAGGTGCCGATATAGCGATAATCGACATACAGACATTTCTATAACTACCTACGTGCCATTTTATTTACATCCAAACATCATATCACATAACATAAGTATGACATATATACAAGAGCAAATGACATATATACGGACATTTCTATAACTACCTACTTAAACTTTTACAACTAGTTTTCAAATCACTTACTAACCATGAAAGGTGTCATCTTTTCAAAGCATAAATCAAGCCAACAACCATAACATTTCAGTACATATACAACAAGCAATTATCAACTACTAAAATGAACAATGTTAAAGTTAAAAACTTTTAGTTTAGAAGGTGAGATTTTACTCATCAAGGTGCAATCAAACTAAGTCGAACTACCACTTCACCTTGACTAACACCCGATCTACCTTTTTCTTCGCTTTACCCTAAATGGGCTAGATGGGTTCTGCCATGGGCATCATGGGCTCGACCATGGTTGGATTGGGAGGTGTATGGACTTGTTTTGTGAAGGGGTTGTAGAAGTGGATGGAACACTTTTAAACAAGGCTTTAAGTGTTTTTAAAAGTGAATGAACCAAGGGTTTTGAACTTTATAAACATTTGGAAGTCATGAATTTTTTCTCTCAAGAGCTTGGAGGAGGTTTTAGAAAATGAAAATAGAAATGAGAAAATGAAAAAAGAATTAGGATTTGTTTTTTATATATAAAATGCATTAAGTGAATCACCTAAATGCCGTTAGAGTACACGTCCTCCACCACATTTTCTCCACCTCATCATATCCTACCTCCCTACCTTTCACACGCAAGGGACAAGCCCACCCCCTTGAGCCAACATGTTTTAATTGCTATTGTACTTAATGTTTCATATAATGTGACACTTACTTTTTCTTTTAATTTTATTTGGAAGTTTTCACAAAATGTCACGACACATTTTTATAAACGCAAGTAAACACATATATACATATGTATTATCATTTTTAAATTCTAGTTTGTTTACAAATGTCTGTTTATATGTAAACTAAAGTGTTCACAGTATTTTAGACAACTTTTAGACGAGGAAAAGTCAAAAATTTGAAAAACAATTTTCGGTCATATTTTTTATTTTTCTTTGAACTACTTATTTTTGCAAACAAATTCTGAAAACCATTTCACCATCACTAATTATTATTTTAAAGAGTTTTATTTGAGTTATAAAATATATTAGTTAATTATTTAAAAATATATTAAATATCCATATTTTAAAGTGATTAATTTGCGGGTCTTTACATAAAGACTTCCGTGTATGCTTTATTGTTCATCTCTACCCACTTCGTTTACCAACTTTGATTCAAGTAAATCAATTTCTTCCTAAGTTGAGTGAATTTGTACGTCATCCGTTTTCTCTTCCTTCAAGTTAACCGTCCTACGTGGCATCTTATACAAATTGTTTCTCAGACCTTCTACATTCCTTTATGGTCTCTTAATCTCACTTTGAGTCGAGTGTTGCACCATTCCTTTAATTGCACCGTCTTGTTATCCATCGCCCCTCACTGCTCATCATCCATCTTACTAGGCTTCTTTTCCTCATTCTCTAATGATTTACAGAGATTCGTTTGAATCAAATAATTCTTCATCCATGGCTTTCAGATTTCTCAATTTCTTCCATTTGTTTTATATATCTCGAACCGATTTTGATCTTATATAAACAAACTGCACGCTATCTAACAATTTTTTTAGCCTTACGCATTTATTAAATTTCATTGAAACTCTTTATGAAGTACCAAAATAGAGTTATCGACTCCCTAATTTCTTATACCTTTAGTGAATAGAGTTAACGACTCCCTAATTTCTTATACCTTTAGTGACGACTAACCATATACATCAACCAATAATTTTCATCCGTCATTTAAATATGCTTATAAATAGATCTTTAAGAAATCTTGCCTTCATGTAAAACATGCTCGATGATATTATTTTTCAATGAATATAATATATTTCCTAAAATAAATAACTTAAAAAAAGGCCATGGAAGCCAAAAAAAAAAGGTTTTGTATTATAATAACAACATTGTTTAGTATCCATATCATTTTCCTTGATAGTACGTATCAGTAGATTGGAGCATCTTTTCTTGCCAGAGGTTACGAGGGATGGTAAGTGAAATAGTAGAAGCTTAAATGCAACTTGGTAGGAAAAGTATAAGAATGAGAATAAAATTACAAGACTAATTAACAATCTATAATTGCGAACAAGATGAATGTGTGTAGGGCCGACGATTAGAGCTGGGAACCGTCAAACCGAACCGACCCGAGAAGACCCGAACCTAAATTGAACCTGATGAGTCTCGGGTTGGGTCTAGATGATGAAAAATACTGTAAAGACCCGATCAAAAATGATCTGAACCGATTTGAAAGATCCAACCAAAAAACATTGAAACATATGCATTTTTAGTGTTATTGCCAAACCAGATCCGACCCAAATATCGTGTCAGGTTGGTTCTACATTTTAAAATGTATAGTTTGAATTTGACAAAACCTGACCCGTTTGGAACTGAGATCCATCGAGCCTGGTCCGTCAGGTCGGGTATCATGAATGTCTTGTTATTTTGTAGTTATAATATATGTTAATTGGTTATTTACTTTGTGCTAAAGCTAAATATTCAATGTTCAGTTTATCATTTTTTTTAAATGTCTTTGTGCTAGAGTTGTTTCCAAATGATCAAAGTTTTCTAAAATTATGGTCATCTCAAATGGAAAAGGCAGTATTATTAATTTTTTCTCACTTCAGCAGAAATCTAAAGAAACGCTTTGAATTTTTCATTGGTATTGTTTTCCTTCAAACTATGACGTGTTATCAGAAATGATTCTTTACTGCAAAGGCGTGTCTTAATCTATCCAGTAACATGTTACGTTCAAATGTGTTTTTGTATACTTCAATATGTAATCATCAATTTTTCAAGTAAAAACCATCAAACCATGTTTCTACCTAAAAAGCTGATTTCTTTAGAAGGTCAACTTCTAAAGATAAAATGCAAAGGGAATGGTATACTATAATATCAATCTCAGTGGATACAATTATTATGATATTCATCTTTTGTGCATATTATATTTCTAGTGTGATTCAAAAATAGCACAACATATGCACTTATTAAAATATTGTTTTTTTCCTGCACAAAGCATGCAATTTGATGTTGTACGCCAATTTTGTGTAGATAATTTATTTTTCCATAATTTTTAATTATTTTCGAATATTATAGAACACATTCTACTTTTCATTAACAAAAACCTAATATATTGTGGCTGTATTTTTTTTCATAATTAGATATGCAGTTACTTTTTTTTTTAAAATAATTTCATTTTAAGTTAGAGATATTAGGTCAATCAATAATATAATGTTGAATTTAACTGTTGCACGTAAGGAGCTAAAAAATGAAATGTGTCTTTAATATGTAATTTAGTCCTTGCAAATGTTGTTACAACACTAAAGGTCAAAAATAATTACTAATGTATGGTGGATTCCTATTTTCAAAAGGTTGAAAATTATACAGTAGAGACTGGAGACACATCCTCATTTTTAGTTATTTATATGCAACAATTCGATTCAAAATTATATTGATCTAAAATCTCCTGTTTAAAATAAAATTGACAACAATATAACAACTATAAATTTAATTATAAAAAACAATCATATTTTATTAAATTTCGGTAATGAGAAGTAGATTATTTTCTTTATTTCCAAAAACAAACTAAAAAAATGTTGAAAAACTAAATTATTTACAAAAAATAAAATAAAAATAGAACAAAATTATATTGTCAACATAAAATAATACAAAATGTACAGAATATAATATCCTAAAAAGTGCACGTCTTCCACAGTTTCTTAGATTACAAAAAGTTACTATGTCAAAGCGCAAATTATCAATAAAAAATTCAAATGTAACTAAGATATGCATCCTGTATGTGTGAAAATCATATTTTTAATAAGTTCATGCTCTTGCTAAAAAATTATGTAAAAGTGCATATTATGATATTATCTACAAAATGTTAGAATATGACATAATATTGCTTACTCAATATGATTGAATATAAATTGTACAAAAATGTTTAAAAAGTGCATATATTCTGCACTTTTTGAAAATGTACAAAAATAATATGTAGAAGTTCTAATTATCTGCAGGAACTTAGAATAAAACTATGAATTTCATCCTTATGCAAAAAATAAGGAAATGTCCGAATAAAATATATAAAAAATGCATATATTCAGCATTTTTCTAAATACACATCATGAAATAACAATGTAAACTGTATGCAATTTGCTGGAGTGGCTCAAAAATGTAAGTTTCAAACATATTGCAATATGATATAAATACGTTTTGCAAATTTTTAGAAAGTACAACATTAATATGATTGA
The DNA here is from genome assembly GCA_030765085.1 of Allium cepa. Classification (NCBI taxonomy): domain Eukaryota; kingdom Viridiplantae; phylum Streptophyta; class Magnoliopsida; order Asparagales; family Amaryllidaceae; genus Allium; species Allium cepa. The sequence goes on along the minus strand of CM060932.1, from coordinate 723,882,601 downwards.
GGAATACATTTTCTTAATGCAAAATGCAAATTATCTTTAAATTGGAATATAAGTAAAAATTGCATTTGCACAAAAAATATAAAAACCACAAATCACTTATTTTTAGAAAAATCATATGTTCACAAAAATATTATAAAATTGAAACATGCAAACCGTACAGAAATCTTGAAATAGAGCTAAAAAATTGCATACACAATATGCAAAAAATTAGAAATTAAAAAATCAAAATAAAAATCAAAATGCTTATCTTCTTATCCTCTTAAATGTGCAAGTAAACCCTAAAATAAAAGTGCAAGTTAACCATAAAATAAATGTGTAAATTAAATGAAATTTACCATTAATTGTTAAATGTAAAACCAAACATTTTACACTAACGGAAATGCAATATAAATCATTTTGCACACTTTTCACTAATGTACCGTTTACTTTCCAAAAACAAAATTTATAAAATAGGATTTGTATGTCTAAAGTTTCAAAAAACTTTCAAAGTGGACTAAAGCCCCTCATATCCACAACTTCCAAATTAAGTTCTTATTTTTGACATATTACATTATAAACACCGACATCATTTTTAACATATAAAATTACAAATATCTTTTTATAACAAAACCTAAGTAAAAATTCGTTTTCATCATATTGTCTTAAATTTCATATTCTTTTAATAGAATGAATACAATATATGTTTCAATGAAGTTTTGTGTTTTACAAGTAGATTATAATGAATTGCAAATTATTTGCTTGAACGAGATTTTATCAAACTACATCTCACATTGATATTGTTAAAATAAGAAGATATCAGAAATCATAAAATTTGTGATTTAACGATGAAAGTTGTTTCAAATAAAAAATGTCAATTTTTAACGTTTGAATTAACAGGGAGGGAAGTATATGCCGAAGCTGACAATAAGATAATACATAAGCTCTATGTAAGTTGAGGGATCCAATTAAAGTTGGGAGAGGCTTTACATGGATTAAGTTTAAAAAACAAGGATTTGAACATAATTGCTATATAAAGTACAACAACAACAAAGTCATTATTCCTAAACAAGTTGAGGTTTGATAGAGATGGAACCCAAAACTAAATGACAAAATCAATTTAAAAGTTATAATAATAACAATAAAATAAAGTCAAATAAGTAAATTAATAATAATAACCAAGTAAAATAAATAAATAAATATATGTACATGTATATATATATATATATATATATAAAAGAGGAATGATAATAATACTTGTAGCGATAATGATACCAATAGTAATATTGGTCAAAGACCAAACCTACGTCTTAGGCTCCTGCTCTCTAGTCCTGTAATCTAAAACTTATAGAACCAACCCTCATAGTTCTGGTACGTGAATCACAACTTCCACTTGCTCCGATTTATCACCAGCTCCTCGAATATACCGCAATCCTTCAAATTCCTTTTTACTACTATTTTCCATGTCAACCTTGGTCGACCTCGGCCTCTCTTTGAGCATTCAACGCGACCTATAATTCCAACACGCACGGTGCCTCGGGCGGCCTTCGTTGAAGATGTCCAAACCATCTTAAGAGATGTTGAATTAGCTTCTCCTCAACTGGTGCTACTCCAAGTTTATCACGTATATCATCATTTCTAATGCGGTCTCTTCTTGTATGACCGCATCTCCATCGCAGTATACGCATCTCTGCTACGCTTATCTTTTGCACGTGTTGCTTTTAGTAGGCCAATATTCTGTACCATACAACATCGTAGACCTAATTACCGTTTTGTAGAACTTTCCTTTAAGCTTTTGTGGGACCTTCTTGTTACAAAGAATCTCAGACGCTTGTCGCCATTTCACCTATCCCCTTCGAATTCTAAAACTAACATCTTCATCAATCTCACAATTATACTACAACATTGATTCTAGATATCGAAATGATTCCTTCTTAGGAACTATTAGTTCGGCCAGAGTGACATCTCCATCCTCCTACCTGACACCGCTGAACCCGCACTTCATATACTCTGTTTTAGTTCTGCCAAGCCTAAATCTTTTTGATTCGAAAGTCTGTCTCTACAGCTCCAGTTGTCTATCAACCTCAGACCTACTTTCATCAATTAGCACATCATCAGCAAATAGCATACACCAAGGAATCTCACCTTGTATGCCCTTCGTAGCCTCATCCATCACTAGAGCAAAAATATAGGGACTCAAAACTGGCCCTTGATGTAATACTATGTTAATGGGAAAGTTATTGGTTTCACCATAGTCTGCTTTGATACTAGTCACATATCATCGTACATACCCTTGATAAGTGTAATGTACTTTGTTGGGACTCTCTTCTTTTCCAGGGCTCACCACATCACCTTTCGTGGTACCTTGTCATATGTTTTCTCCAAATCGATAAATACCATATGTAAATCCTTCTTTTGCTCCCTAAACCTCTCCATAAGTTGTCTTATCAAGAAAATCGCCTCCGTGGTTGACCTCCCAGGCATGAAACCAAATCGGTTTTTTGAAACACTTGTCATGCTTCTCAACCGATGTTCAATGACTCTCTTCCAAAGCTTCATTGTATGACTCATAAGCTTAATTCATCTGTAGTTTGTGCAACTTTGGATATCTCCTTTATTCTTAAAAATTGAAACTAGTATGCTTCTCTTCCACTCATCTGACATCTTGTTTGATTTGAAAATATTATTGAACAACTTAGTTAGGCAGGCTATCCCCACATCTCCAAGGCATCTCCACAACTCAATGGGATGTCATCAGGCCCCAATGTCTTGCCCGCTTTCATCCGTTTTAGTCCTCCTTTATCTCAGATTCTTGAATTCTCCGAACAAAATGTCTGTAAGTGTCATCGGAAGAGTCGTCTATGTCGATCATAGTGCTATCACCTTTTTTATTAAATAGCTTGTCGAAGTAATCTCTTCATCTATTTTTTATCTCCTCGTCCTTCACCAAAAGTCTATTATTGTCACCTTTGATGCATTTAACTTGGTTGAAATCTCTTGTCTTCCTCTCGCGAAGCTTAACTATCCTATAGACGTTTTTCACCCTCCTTCGTACTTAGGTTATGATATAGATCTTCGTACGTCAAACCTTTTGCTTCATTCACCGCTCTTTTTGCGTTCTTCTTTACCACTTTGTATTTTTGCATGTTGTCCTCGCTCCTATGATGATGTAAGCACTTATAACATTCCTTCTCTTTGATAGTCTTTTGCACATCACTGTTCCACCACCAAGAATCTTTAGGTTCGCGTTTATTTTCTTTGGTTGTCCCAAACACCTCGGTAGCCACTTTCCGAATGTGCCTTGTATCTCATCCCACATGTGATTTGCTTCTCCTTCCATAGTCCATGCCCCTTCTACCATCACTCTATCCTTAAACACATGTGAGGCATCTCCTTTGTGCTTCCACCATTCTGTCCGACTAATCTTGGCTCCTTCACCTTGTTGAACACGTATTCGGAGACGAAACTTAGATATCAAAAGCTTATGTTGTGAGACGACACACTCTTCAGATATGACTTTGCAATCTGCACAAGCTCGTTTGTCGTCTCTTCTAATAAGGACAAAGTCAATCTGGTTAAAGTATTGGTCACTACTAAAAGTAATTAAGTGTGATTGTCTCTTCATAAAGAAGGTATTAGCTATCATGAGGTCATAAGCAATAGCGAAATTCAATATTTCTTCTCCTTGGTTCCTATCGCCATATCCAAAACCACCATGCAATCTCTCAAACCTCCCACTAGTTGTACCAACATAGTCATTGAAATCTCCTCCTATGAAAAGTTTTTCGCTGCTAGGCACATCTCTAATCATAACATCTAGCTCTTCTCAGAAATTCCTCTTGACGGCTTCACTTAGACCTACTTGTGGGGCATAAGCACTAATGACGTTCAGAATCATATCACCCACTACTAGCTTAATTAGGATGATCCTGTCCCCTTGTTTCCTAACGTCGACCACTCCGGTTTTAAGGTTCTTGTCAATTAAGATACATACCCCGTTCTTGTTACGCTCTTTTCCCTTGTATCATAACTTGAAATCTGTGTTCTCCACCTCCTTCGCCTTTTGGCCCGTCCATTTGGTCTTCTTAACGCATAAGATATTTACACGTCTTCTAGTCATAGTATCAACTATCTCTCCTAGCTTTCGTGTTAATGATCTTACATTCCAACTACCTAACCGAATCCTACTTTCATCGACTAACTTCATTGCCCTTCGCACCCGCCAAGTAAAGTGCGAAGACCCTTACTCATTTATCACTACATCGTGGCGTCGATGCAGCGCACCACTAAAGGAGTGACGACCCATCCCTTGCATATTTTTCATCATACCCGAGCCTCGACATAGCGTGCCACTAAGTGAGTGGCGACCCAGCTCTTGCTCACTTTTCACCATACGCGAGCCTCGATATGACGCGTTGCTAAGAGGGTTATGCCTCAACAAAATATAATTACGTTCCATTTCCATAAAAGAGGCTGGGGTTTTTATGTGACTCGTCAAGCCTATCACAACTCTCCTCTTTTATCCTGCCTTGGGACAGGCTGCATAGAAAGCTGCACATACGGATCGGTTAATTTATGTTGTATTCAAATGTAGTTGTTAAATACATATCATGTATATACCAAGGTTTGGCAACCCAGTTTCGGTCAATTTTGGTGGTTTTGGTTTCGGTCCTGGTTTCAGATATTGGTATTTTTTAATGAATGAACTAAATTGAGCTAGACTAGACTGAAGTAAACTTGATTAAATTAAATATATAATTCAACATTAACTAAATTAAACATTTCGATATTATATTTAAATTACACAAAACCCTTATTAATTTGAACAAAACATTAGTTAGAAACATACAAATCTGGCCCAACTTCAGTCATAAAACCAATTAAAGAGAAAATGAAAAAATACAACCCATACAACAACCCACACACCAACCCACATATTTCCTTCTTCATGGACTTCTTATACCAGAAATTAGGGTTGAACAACGATCGAGACAGTAAAAAGTGACTTCTTGTTTTCAAGGCTAGGGCAAAAATTGACACAGAATCAAAAAATTCGATTGATTCTCATCGATTTCTTTCAATTCACAGCTGCACGTCGAACAAAACTCGATAGGAAATTATTCTCAAATTCAAGGCTAGGGCAAAGACGAATAACGACACAAGCTAATTTCAAAGGATTTCATTCTTGAAAACAAATCCATTTTGGATAATTCGCGTGGCTGAAGCTAAGGTAGCTACTTTCGAAGTAACAGAAAGAAAAGCAAAGACCGGAGTGGGAAAGTCAGGGTCAAAAAGAAAATTACGGTCGGTTTTATTCCTTTTCTTCTTGGATTCTTCTCGATATGTTTTTTATTTTCTGGTTCTCTATTACACATTTCCAAAACCAAATTTTTAGCTCGGTTTCAAAGCGGTCGAGGACGGTACTGATTTGGTACTGCCGGAATTCCAGTGTACCGGACGATACATTGAACCTTAGTATATACAGACATAAAATTTCATCACCAAGAATATTAGAAAAATTAAAAAGTGAAGAAATGCAAAACATCTTCGTTTTCCTACGGTTTGAAATCTAAACATAAACTTGTGTCATTTTTCTAATATTAGACATATAATATGCAGTGGCTAAAAAATAAGTATAAAAAGTGTGATGGTAGTGGAAATAAGTGAAAAATGTAAACTAACATCCTATTACTAATCAACAAAGTATGTGAAAACGTTAAATTTAAATTCAATGTATACGGTGGAATCCAAGAACTAAGAAATATAATGCAATATACATGGTTAGAAATTTTGGGATATTCTATAAATTCATGAAGATGATCTACACGATCAAAGCATCGTATATTTAACAAATTGTCCAAATTCAAGACATATTAATGAAGAAGATTAATAGGGAAATTTTAGTAAAATCAAGTGACGAGGATCATGATCCTCTCTCTGTGTATGTATGTGCAAATGCCATTAGTTTCAACCATTGGATTCTTCAAATCCTTGAATGAGAGTGGATAAAAACAAAAGTGAATAGACAAAATTCTTTTTTTATATGCGTTTTTTTTTCATTTTCTCTTATCCATGGATTAGATGGATCCAATTGTTGAAATTATTGAGTATGCAGGGTGCTTAAAATGGAGGTGTTATTGAACATCGCTCATATATAGCGAAGTTCTATAATGCTTCTATTTTAAGCACCTCAAACGCTTCATAATTTCAACAACTATATTCATCACTCTCGCATATATAGGAGTGAGTAAAAAGAAAAGATAATCATATGACTTTTTTCCATTTTCTTATCAATAAATTTGGCGAGTCAGGTTGAAATTACAGGGCATTTTAGATACTTGAAACTAGGATAGGTAGGCGGAGGCGTAAAAGGATTTTTACAGCAGAGGAATCACTACATCATTGTTTTGCTACATCCCATTTTGCACCTCTACGGTTCCTAGTACTGCAATGCTTGCACAATAATGGCACAAACATCACAGAAGTAATCGAATGCATCAAAAATGTATATATCTAATGAAATAAACGTAAAAGCAGTACAAAAGAATAATTTTTATAGTGGTTCGGCAAATACTCCGACATACATCCACTTTAATCGTTGTTATTGATTGTTTTCCTTTCGAATTACTTGAATTCAATTAGATCCGACCATAATCTAATAAATCTCGGATTTAAGAGTATTTAGGAACAAAGAAGATAGAAGAGAAATTCAAGTGCCCAAAAAGTCCTTCTCAAGTTGCTCTAGGTCGTCTATTTATCGGGAAATTAGCCAGTAAAACCGAAGGCTCGCTAAACATCAAGTCCACATCCAAGCCCAAGCATGCAGGAGAGAGAAACGTGGCACAATCATAAAAAAGGACCACTCGGTACCGAGAGGTTCCTCTCAGTACCGATTGCATTTTGTGCGTGACTCTTTTCCCTTTCTCCCATTTTTGATTCGTTTTGCTGCGAACACTTTATGCTGAAGATTTGAGTTGTTTTCGACAACTTCTTAGATACCACTTGCCATTTTCTGCTTTCTTCTCATGAAGCCTTGAAAATATTTATCTATTCCTAAAGAAAAGCTCTTTGTGACGACTACTTGAGCTTGTACTTCAAGTGCAAGTGGTTTTGAAGGTCCATAGTGAAAGAGGCTATATGGTAGGATCGTGTAATATGGAATAATGAAATAGTTTAGGTAGATAAAGTAGGTAAATGCAAGGAGACACCAAGACTTTTGTACTGGTTCGGACCTCTCGTCCTACGTCCAGTCCCTAAGCTTTACTTAGGAATTTCACTAACTAACACCCTCACTTCACCCGGAGGAATAAGTTTACAACTTACCCGAACAACCGAACGGGATTTCTTGCCTCAACTACCGAAGAGGACTTTAACTCAATTACTAAAATACAATATTCGGTTTGTTGTGTTCTTGTCAACACCATAGTACAATATTCCTATAATCTTATCCTCGATAATATGCAATGTGTTTGTGAAGATTTAGGAAATGTGAATTGCTATGAATCGAAAGAATGTTATAAACAAAAACAGTGATTCAAGCAATAAATTGGTGATTGCTTTGAGAATATCTAGAGAATATGACCAAGAGAATAGTAAGATTAAAGCAAGAGAATTCGGTAAATTAAATGATGTTAGAATCATGTATATATACTTGTAGAAGAGATGCATATGTTGTCAAAGGTTGCAAACAAGAGATGCTTCCATTTCCATTGATGAAGGGTTGCAACTCTTGAGAGGAAGAAGGTGTCTTTTCAGAGAAAATTCGCAGGTTCAAATTCAGTCGACTGAGCAGGAAATTCAGTCAACTGAAAATATGAAGTAAAATTTTCGAGACCAAATTCAGTCGACTGTGCAGGAAATTCAGTCGACTGAAACTGTGCATGTGTATAAATTTGTTCCAGTTTCAGTCGACTGACTGTTCCTGTTCAGTCGACTGAACTTATAAAACCTGCATAGTTAAAACTAAATTAAAAAAATTAAGTTTAACAAATTTTTCTAGTGCTCGTGCAAGCTTCTTGAGAATAGATTTTAACAATACATCTAGACTAAGACACATGTGAAAACATATTTTAAGCTTGTTTGGTCTTCATCTATCTTCCTTTAGCATTTGCATATATTTCTTCCTTGTTTGTAAAAGCACATTGTCATTGATCAAAATCTTCGCGTATCAACATTCTCCCCCTTTTTGATTGATGACAATACTGATTTATTCTAGAGATGTTTTACTTACTTTCTCCCCCTGAATGTATGCACTATCTTTCCTACAAAACAAAGTTAGTACCATAGATTTTCTCCCACTTTGTCATCGACAAAAAGGAAGAGCTAACAGCGGTAATAATATATCAAAACAATCACTAAATCATAGAGAATATTTGCATAAGCATGAATTAAGAGAAATAAAAATGTTGTGGCAGATAAGCATAAAATGACCATTTATACAAGCCATTAGAAAGTTAAAAATACACTTCAAAACAACAAAATTACTCATCCTTATCCCAGTCATATGAACATTCTCTTCCCGTTGGTTCACGTATGACGGGTCCTCCTGTTGGTGGTCTGTGCGCTCTTCCTCCTTGGCCACAACTAGCTCCGCTAGCACTGCTACTTGTATGCTCTTCGAATGTCGTCCATGTAAACGTAGGTGCCGGACGTTTGCCGCGAGATGTTGAAGCAGTAGTAGAGCTTGAGCACGAAATTGCATACCAAAGCTTGTTGAAGAATCCTTTGATTTTGTCAAGCTTATGATCTACCTTTTTAAGACGAGTGTCAAGAATTTGTTGATTTCTTGACAATATCCCAAGGATTGGTTGGTAGTGAAGCTTGGGTCAACAAGACGAATTTCATCATCTTGCTCGAGATGTTCTTCGTGGCGAGGTTGAGGAGGTTGTTGTTGTTGTTCTTGATGCCTTGCTTCTCATTCGGCGAGTGATATTATGCGAGGAGGTCGAGATGGGAGTTGCATTAGGCTTATGGTCCGATGGTTAATTTGATGGACCATTGTATTCTCTGATTAAGGTAATGACGTATCGACATTTAGGAGAAGTCGCATGATGTACTCTCCAAAGTAAATAGTGCGCATTTTGCCATTGTTGAAAGTGAGAAACTCATCAAGAATAAGCTGTACCCAATTAACTTGTATATTGCCAAAAATAGCATATAGAGCTCGATAGTTATTTGGGTAGACAATTTTGTACGAGCTCGTACGAGGAGTAATCGTTCTCATTAGGGCTTTATGGAGGATTCTCGCCATAGGTCGAAGAGAGGTGGACTTAAAATCCCTAAAGTTGATATTATCATCCATGAATCGATGGTTGATGTTGTCACGAATGTGGATTGAATTCTATTTCCTCTAACTTTCTCCCGACATTTGAAGACTCTAAAATATGTGCTATTCTATCCAATGAAAACCAAACTTTCTTTCCACACACCATACTCCAAACACTATTGTTTGGATTTCTTGGAGTTTGGTGTCCAAGATTAAGATTAGCATAAAATAATTTTACCATTACATGATTAATGGCATGGTCATTTCGTTTCAAATCTAAAAGAGAAGTTAAACCTGCCGGATCTGTTAATGCTTGGATGTTGTAGGTTTGAAAACTTTGAAAATCAACAAAAGAATGCTCGAAAATTCGAGAATTCTTCATCTTGTTCCATCGAGTGATAGCGGTTCCATCGTAAAGCCATTGTGCTATTTGAGCATCAATTGGCTCGGAGGATGATGAAGAAGAAGCTCTTGCTCTTTTTGGTGCCATTTAGGTGAGAACTGATTTGATTTTGAGGAATTTGGGAGCTAGGGTTTCGAAATTAATTTGGAGAAGAAGATTTGTAGGAGGTAAAAGTGAATTGGTAAGGTAAAATTTGGTGGTTAAAAGGGGAAATTTTGCCTGGGAAGTAGCGTTCAGTCGACTGAATGTTCTGTTCAGTCGACTGAATCAAAGGCCGAAGTGTTCTGTGATAGATTCAGTCGACTGATTAGTACATTTAGTCGACTGAATTTTGTTGCTGAAATTTTCTGTTGAATTTTTAGTCGACTGTGCAGATGATTCCAGTCGACTGAACTTTGTATATATTGTTTTCTGTCATATTTTCAGTCGACTAAGCAGGGGCATTCAGTCGACTGAAACATGCATTTTTGTTGTTTCAGTTAATTTTTGAAATTAAACAATTTATTTAAAGAAATAGTTACAAAAATATTGATGTAACAACATACAAATATGTCAAAATTTAACTATTTCTTTGGGATGGACTTGAAAACTTCTTTCCTTCATTCTTCATGTAATTTATATCCCATGAATTCGGACTATATTGAGGAGTTTTAGGAGACGTCCAAAGATTCATATGATCGACTGGTGTACGATAAGATGAAGAAGGATTAAGAGAGCTAACGGGGCGAGGTAGGGGTTCAGCCACTTCGTTCTTCTTTGATCCACAGAAGCGTAAACCGATTTGTTCTAGAAAGCTCAAACGTCTTGCCGTAACTTTTTGCTCGAAGTATAGCTCTCGTTGAAGATCTATCTGTTGTTGAAAATGATGAATTTCATCAATCTTTCTTTTTGTGTCAGGTGAAATAAAAAGTCCGCGTTTTGCCTTTTTAGATTCTGGAGTGAAACCGGTACGATAATTTTCCCATTTGTAAACAGGCTCATGTGCAAGTGTTGGTGTGGGAAGTTTTGGCGATGTTGGAGTGTTATCAACTGACGAGGTGATATTGATTGGAGAGGAGTTGTTGGATGACATTTTATATTTAATTAAGATTTTATTCGTAAAATCAAGATGAAAATAAAAGCATTTTTAAGAGTTTATTTATAATAGAATTTTACTAAACAAATAACGGTTATAATTTAATAAGAATTTTTAACCGTATAGAGATTTAGTGGTAAAGAGGATTTTGTTAAAATGTATGTTTCTTATTTAATAATTCAGTTTTACAAATGTGTGGTCTATAAATTATATAATGTAACATATAACATAACTGAATTTGAAATTCTTATTCAGTCGACTGAACATTTTATTTTAGTCGACTGAAATGTGGGAATATTTCTAATGTATTTCTAATTAATATCTTTAAAGGATATTATACCTAATTCTCGTCGAAGTTTTATAAAGGAGTTTTCTAATAGAGGTTTAGTAAATATATCGGCAATTTGATTTTCGGTAGAAATATGTTCTAAATTAATTATTCCTTTTTCGATATTGTCACGTAGAAAATGATGACGAATATCTATATGTTTTGTACGAGAATGATTAACCGAATTTTTAGATAAGTTTATTGTACTTGTATTGTCACAGTATATTGTAGAATTTGTTAAATTTATATTAAAATCTTTAAGTGTTTGTTACATTTATATAACTTGAGTGCAAGCTAAAGCAGCTGATATATACTCTGCTTCGCATGTCGAAAGCGAGACACAATTTTGTTTCTTACTAAACCAAGATACAAGTGATTTTCCAATGAAATGGCAAGTACCACTTGTACTTTTTCTATCTGTTCGAGATCCACCAAAATCAGCATCACTATATGATACTAACTCAAATGGACATTCCTTTGGATAGAAAAGACCGAAATCTTTAGTTTTGTTAAGATATCGCATTATTCGTTTTACTGCTCTTAAGTGTGAATCTTTAGGATCGGATTGAAAACGTGCACATAAACAAACACTCATCATTATGTCAGGTCTACTAGCGGTTAAGTAAAGTAAGGAACCTATCATACTTCTAAACAATTTTTGATCTACACTTTTGCCATTTTCATCTCGATCGAGATGCGTAGTGGTACTCATAGGAGTAGGTTTAGCAGAAGTGTTTTCCATACCGAATCGTTTGATTAAGTTAGCACAATATTTTTCTTGGTTTATAAAAATTCCATTTGTTAATTGTTTGATTTGAAGTCCGAGAAAATATGATAATTATCCCATATGAGACATTTCGAACTCATTAGTCATTATATTTGAAAATTCTTTACATAAATTTTCATTTGTTGAACCAAAAATAATATCGTCTACGTATATTTGAATTATTAGAATATCTTTGGAAGTATTTTTAATAAAAAGCGTTTGATATACTTTTCCAATTTTAAATTCCGAGTTTAATAAATAACTTCTAAGTCTTTCATACCAAGCACGAGGTGCTTGTTTGAGACCATATAGTGCTTTCTTTAATTTAAATACATGATCCAGATATTTTTCATGTATAAATAAAGGAGGTTGTTCTACATATACATTTTCTTTAATAAAACCATTTAAAAATGCACTTTTAACATCCATTTGATAAAGTTTAAAACTGTGAAAACAAGCAAAGGCTAATAGTATACGTATTGCTTTCAGTCTTGCAACGGGAGCAAATGTTTCTTCAAAATCAATACCTTCTTCTTGATTATACCCTTGTGCTACCAGTCTTGCTTTATTCCTTGTTATATTACCTTGTTCGTCTACTTTATTTTTGTAAATCCATTTTGTTCCAATTACTGATTGATTATTAGGACGGGGAACTAATTCCCAAACATCGTTACGTTCAAATTGGTTTAATTCTTCTTGCATTGCGATAATCTAATAATCATCTGTTGATGCTTCTTTTGGATTTTTAGGTTCTATTGATGAAATGAAAGCTACATGACCCATTTGGTTTAGTTGATTTCTTATTCTAACTTGAGAATTTATTTCTCCTATTATATTTTGAGTTGGATGATCTCGTAATATTCTAGGAGGAGATCTTAGTTCATTATTATTATTTTCAAGATTTGTTTCTTCTATATTTATTAACTCTTCATCATCTTTTATATTTAAATTTTTATTAGAATTTTCATCAAAAGATATATCCAAAGTTTCTTCAATTAAGTTTGTTCGTTTATTAAAAACTCGATATGCTTTACTTCGTTTTGAGTATCCTACGAAAATTCCTTCATCAGCTTTTGAGTTGAATTTTCCTAATTGATCTTTTGTATTTAAAATGAAACATTTTGATCCAAATATTTTAAAATAAGATATATTTGGCTTTTTATTATTAAATAGTTCATAAGAAGTATTTTTAGTTAATGGTCTAATTGATATTCTATTTAATACATAACATGCAGTAGCAACGGCTTCTGCCCAAAAATGTTTTGGTAGAGAACATCCATTTAATAATGTTCTTGCGCATTCTTGTAATGTTCTATTCTTTCTTTCTACAACTCCATTTTGTTGAGGAGTTCTAGGAAAAGAAAAATTATGATTTAATCCTTTCTTTTTACAAAAAGTTTCAAAAACTTCATTTTCGAATTTGCCTCCATGATCGCTTCGAATATTTTTTAATTTTCCAATCTTTAGTGTTTTGAATTCTTTTGACAAATGTTTTAAAATGCTCAAAAGTGTCACTTTTATTTTTCATAAAAATAGTCCATGTGTATCTTGAAAAATCATCAACTATTACAAATACGTATCGATTATGATTAATGGATTGAACTTGTGTTGGTCCGAATAAATTCATATGTAGTAATTCTAGTGGTTGTAAAGTTGAAATATTTTTCTTAGATTTGAAAGATGATTTCGTTAATTTTCCTTTTTGACAATCATCACAAAGATTTTTTATTTTAAAGTTTATTTTGGGTAAACCTCTTACTAATTCATTTTTAGAAAGTTTTCTAATGGTTTTAAAATTTATATGACAAAATCTTTTGTGCCATAACCAAGAATCATTATCTTTGGCAAGTAAACACATACTTGAATTATGATTAATATTCATATTTAAAACATAAATATTTCTATCTCTATTTCCTTCAAAAATAAGATTTCGGTTTTGATCAAAAATACTACATTTATTATTCGAGAAAGTTATTTTAAAACCTTTGTCACACAATTGACTTATGCTAAGTAGATTATGTTTTAAATTTTCAACTAATGAAACATTTGTTATAAAAGGTAAATTTGATGTACCGTAATTGTTTACATCTCCTTTGCCAATGATATGCCCTTTTGAATTGTCTCCGAAGGTAACCGAGCCACCATCAAAGTAAGTGATGTTTGTAAGCATATCCTTGTCTCCGGTCATGTGTTTTAAAAACCACTGTCTAATATCCATTTCTTTTTTTTGAGTGGGACCTGAAAATAAATATGAAATTATTGATACCCACCTTTTAATAAGGTCCTAAAAAGTTAGAGTTTAGGAAATCAAAGCCAATTTGGTTTAGTATCCTTTTTATAAATATAGTTTTCATTATGATGAACATTATCCATGAATGTTTTAATGTATTTATTTCTTATTAATACATTGTTAGTCTTTGGTATCCAAATTTAACTACCTTGTTTTCTACTTTTGTTTTAATGGGTTTCTTTAGCAATATTTGTTGTTTTGAATCCATATTCCCCTTGAAATTTGTATTTTTCTTTTTAGGAATTTTTGACTCCTTTTTATATCCTAATCCATGTTTACTTGAAGAGAATTGAGAATTTTATAAAATCTTAGATAAATTTTCTCTTCCTTTGTTAAAGTTAGAAACATTTTTAGTTATGTCATCTAATCTAGCTTGAAGACTATTATTTTCTAACTCAACTTGTCTAATCTTAGTTTTTAACTCATGATTTTCAGAAACAATTATATCATTCTTTGTTTTTTGAGTTTCAATTTCTTGACTTAAGAGTGATAATTGAGTTTCCGAATTTGAATGAGATTCTTGAACTTTTTCAAGTTCTTCTAAGATTTTCTTTTCATCTTTTAACATATCCCTTTCAAATTCAGCTTTGTTTTGATTTTCACGAGTTTCTTTGAGTTTCTTTTTAAGAGTTTTTATTGTGCTTAAAAGTTCAGTGTTTACTTCAATTAAATCGTCGAAAGTTAAATTATTTACCTCAGATTCTTGAGCCATGAAGCATACATTTGCCTGTTCATTGTCGCTATCACTATCATTTTCGGATGAAGATGAATCTGAATCGTTCCATGTTACAGAAAATGCCTTCTTTTTGAATTTATCCTTCTTGTTTTTGTTGTTGAAGTTTTTCTGATTTTCCTTCATTTGTTCTTGACAATCTTTTTGCATGTGTCCTTTCTTGTGACAATTGAAGCATTCTATATTTGAGGATGAAGGTTTGTTCAAGAAATTCTTTTTGAATCCGTTTTTGTTTCCTTTTCTATACTTTAAGAATTTCTTGAAGTTTTTGGCTATGAATGCTAGATCTTCATCTTCAGACCCTGATTCTTCCTTTTCCGCATGAAAAGCAACATTCTTTCTTTCTTGAGCTTGATCTTTCTTAGCTTGCATATTCACTTCATATGACATAAGATTTCCAATCAATTCTTCTGGTTTCATTGTAGATGATCATTTGCTTCCTCGATTGCTAGTACTTTTCTCGGCCGGAATGACGGGATTCCGGCCATTCCATCTCGGTAATGATCAGAGTCGGGATGAAATCTGATCAGAAACTCATTCCGGTCGTTACCCAACAATTAATTTTTAATAATCGAAGTAAAAAAGAAAAAACAAGGAAAAGACGTGAAAGAAACCGATGAAAATAGAAACAAAACCGAATGCTAAATCAATTTGAATTGAGATTTGAAAGCAAATACTTACCTCGTCATCATTGCATACAAATCGAATTGAAATTCAAACCATAAGTTTGACAGCAACATAATATTTCTTCGTTTCATTTTATTTTTAGGGGTTGCATGCCCTAGTTTCTTTTATCGTTCCTTCTATAGTAAAAATGTGAAGATGGCCATGGTTCTGGGCTTTGTAATATAAAATTTGTTGGGTTGCAATATTATATAAGTGGGTGGGTTTTAAAGGCAATAATTTTAAAATGGGGTCTGGACCTAGTATTTTGGGCTCAATTTATTTAGGCTTTACTAAAGTTTTATGTTATTTTTGTTGATTTGTTTTACTAAATAAATAGGCTGCAGTTAGTTTTTAAGGTGGTTCAATTGTGTTATGTAATTTATGCAGATTCATTATAAAAAATATTCAAATTTGAAATGAAAACCGAAGCCGAAATGAAAACCGAAACTTTTGAAATTTTCGAAATTGATCGAAACTAAACAAATTTGAAATGAACGAAACCGAGACCGAAATCTTAAACCTTGGTTTGATCTCTCCGGATCGTTTAATATCCAATCTATGATTCGATGTCTTCGGATCATTTTAACATCCAATCTAGGATTATTCGATCTCTCTGGATCATTTATCATCCAATCTAGAGTTCGATCTCTTCGGATCATTGCCAAGTTCAATCCGCTAGCTTTCCAGCTAGGGGACTCAATGTACAATCAAGTCCATCAACTCACTCTCCGATGAGGGGTCTTACTCTCGTACAAGCTCAATCAACTTGTTCAATAGCAAGGGGACTTGCACCTTATGGTCATCGCCTCGTCTTTCCAGACCGGACTACCACGAACCATATCAGTCGTCACGTTCAAGTGATTTTCAAAAATCAATATTCAAATCAAAGCAATCAAGCAAACATCCTAAGCATTCATTTCAGACATCTAACTCAAAGCGTGTCTAAAGATCAATCGAGATCTCGTACACGCGTAAGCGGTCTGAGATTATTATTGTCTTATCTATTCAAAACGGGAAGTAAAACGTGAGAAATAAACTTAACTTCCGTCCTTCCCGATCATAGGATCTCCAATCTCGACCCAGATGCACGAGCGTACCTTGATGTATTCGCTGCAGACGGTGGCTGCTCTGACTGCACCACTGCAGCTTGGTTTCTTACATGTTATTGTAGCTGGTTACCCCGAACCAGCTCTTCTAACAAATCGCAAAGGTTTCGGTGTCTACCCTCGTTCGTTTCATGTTCATTTAGCTCATGTAACATGTAAAACTTCACAGATCTCTCATGATCTATGGGTTCTCTCTTATTTAGCCTTTGATAGAGGATCCACCCCTTAGTAGTTAGGTATATCTTCTCAGGGGTTTTGGTTAGATCAGTGTAGGAAGAGAACTTCGATTCTCTTCTTTGCCGCTTCGGTCCTCTGAAGTCGTCATCGGCTTTTTACTTTCCTTTGTCTTTACCATATCCAACTCCAAACGGTCATCCGCCATTCATAGCACTAACATCAACATTATCAGCTTCAGCACCCTCTTGACACGGATATCTTTCAACTTCATGATAAAACTCCATGAGATCTATCAGTGCATCTCTTTTCAATGCAATTTTGAAGTCGTTCTTGCTCGCTACTACTGACACTACCGACTATCAATGGATCCGGCTTATCGACTGCAGCGGTCGCCGACGCGTTAAATCTTGTCAGATAACTTCTCAAGATTTCTTCGGTACTTTGGTTTACGCTTAAAAGCGTCGTCACATTCTTTGATCGAGAGATATGCATTCTGTCTTAAGTGTCTACCAATTTGGCGCGCGTGCATATGGACTCGTTCTGTAACTACTTGAATTTATGGACTCATTTTGTAACTGCTTGAACCACATGGCAGTTAGCTCCGTCAAGTATAACGGGAAAAATTGTCTTATTACCTCTTCAGATGCACCCAACACCTCCATATGTTGCATGTATTTCATCAAATGAACGGTTGGATCTGTCCTTCCGTTATATAGTTCCAACGTCGGTAGCTTGAAATCGGGAGGATTCCCTGCGCACCGGATGTTAGGAGTGTATTGATACATGTTCGCATCCTTCAATCTTTGATCTGGAGGTCCGCCTCTCACTATTCTTCTGATCATCTCTGCGATTTGGTCGTTGTTGTCTAATGGCCGTCTTCGCTCCATAACTTTGTTTTGCCCCCGCTTCTACGGGGAAACCCTAGTACATATTCCTCTGGTTGCACGTTCGCATTTTGATCCATACCTCCAGCTTCATTCTGCCCCCCCTTCGTACGGGGAAGCTCTGGCACATACTTCTCTGGTTGTTGAGCGTTCACGTTCTGATTTGCGTTTCTGGCTCCAACATCATTTGCTCCTACTATTCCAACTTGCCCTAAGTTCAAATCAACATTGCCCCCGAGTAAATTCCTTTTGGTACTGACCGATTCAGCTTGTGGAGACATTGCTTTAGTTTGCTCTGCTCCAACTCTAGGTGCTCCTACATTAGTTTCAGCTGTTATGGTTGTTCTTTATCCGTCCTTCTAAGGAATCCATTTAGCATCTTCTGTTGTCGAGTCATTATCCCATCTTATATCTCTTTCATCATTCGCTACATCTCATATCTGGTCGTGTTGATTGATTAGAACTTGAGGACAGTTGTTGGCTGTCTCATGCTTTGGTTGACTTTCTTCAATCATAGATATAGTGTCAAGCCTCTTCACTTCAAACTTCAGATTCAAGCTTTAGATTGTCAAATCTAGCTCTTTCTTCATGAAAGCATCAAAATGTTTGCACCAAAAATGTCACACTCTAGAAGCAATTGATAGCACCAATATTGTATAGATCCAATGAAATAAACGTAAAAGCAGTAAAGGAGAACAATTTCTTGTAGTGATTCGGCAAATACTTCGGCCTACGTCCACTTTATATTTAATATTAATTATTTTATCTCTAGATTATAATGAATTCAGTTGGATCCGACAATAATCTAATGGATCTCGGATTTAAAAGTATTTGGAGTTTTTGAAGTATTTGTGGAAGAAGAAGATAGAAGAGAAATCTAAATGTCCAAAAAGTCCATCTCTAGTTGTTTTAGATCTTTTTGTAGGAAAATTAGCCAGTAGAAATAAAGGTACTCTAAACATCAAGCTCAGATCCAACCCCAAACATGCAAGAGAGAGAAACAATGCCCAATCATCAAAAAGGACCACTCGATACTGAGAGGTTCCTTTCGGTACCGATAGCGTTTTGTGGGTGGTTCTTCCCCCTTTCTCCCATCTTGTCCCCCGTCTTTGATTCTTTGTGTTGCGAACGCTTCACGTTGAAGATTTGAGTTGTTTTTGATAACTTACTTGATACTGCTTGTCATTTTCTGTTTTCTTTGCTTTCTTCTCGTGAGCCCTTAGAATTGTTTGTCTATTCCGAAGAAAAGCACTTTGTGACCACTACTTGAGCTTGTACTTCGGGTACAAGTGGTTTTGGAAGTTCATAGTGGAGCAAAAAGCTCTTGGTATCGAGTAGTTCATCTTGGTACTGAGTGGTCAACTTTCCTTCTTTGGTTTTGTTATTTGTTGAGTATGATCTTCTTGCCCTTGCGTAAGCATTTCCAAGTTTGTGAATCATTTCGTGTTCATCTCTACGTCCTAATTCCAATGCAAATCGGCTTGGTCAAAAAGCCGATTAACACTCTCTGAATTCATTCTTTCATCGGTTTGTAATTCAGTATGCTCGTCTAAGTTCGTTCGAAGACTACGGAAAATTTGGTTATAACATACAACATTCAAAATCAGATGAAACTTTGGGATGTTCAATCTACACCGTGAACATCATGTTCAAAAAAATGAGGTCATTTAAAACTTCTAACATGTTCAAAATGCTAAATCAATATTAAATATTTAAACATTTATTTTAACTGTTAATTTGAAATATCATTTTAAAGATAGATCATATAAATTAAACAAAATTTTGTTGAGATGATCTTAATGCATGTAATGTTTGAAAGAGAGCGAGGTAAATATGGAGGGATCCATGTGATCATATTTGTGAAAGAGAGATGGTTGATTATTATGTCAAATCCATCAACTAATTTTTCCATTCCAATAGTGATATGAAGTGGCTACAAAGAGACCAAACTTGGAAGTGTTATGAATCGCTCCTCGCACACAGATATTTAATATACGTACATGCATCTAATATCTAGAAATATTTACTGTTTATTTAATAGAAATTTAATGGATGGATGTGTTGCTAGTGCCAAAACTTTGGTGGTCACACCACTTTTATTTTAAGCGGTTTTGTTGGTGGGATGTGTTGCAAATTGATAATAAAATTTCGCTGATGGATGATCGGGAAGAAGATGTTGTTGGATGTTTGCATACGGATGGTGAGATTCCGTTGACGACTGTATAAAGAAAGAGCAATATGATTATGTTAAATATGTTTTGATATAATAAATTACAGTTTGGCCCATATACTGGTGTTTATTCCAAAAGCAAATGTAGGGATAAAAATGCAACTCACCTTGCCATATTACAGTTAACTCTCTGTGTTATGGACTTTGTCATTTTTCTGATACACACACGTGTATGTGTTTTTACTGGGGGAATAAGTTGGAAACCTAATTTAGTTGAAGGGGGCTAGTAGTAGAAAAAGGGTGAAAAAAAAATGAACGGATAGAAATGACATATGTGCCTCATTTATATTGCTGCATATGCATCCACTGTTGTCTTCTCGTTCTAATGTTTCATTATTCAATGCATTTCGTTGCATATTATATTTTGAAATATGTATTATCATCAGTAAAAGCTGAAAATTTTCAAATTTACTATGGTATTTTAAAGTATTAAAGTTTAAAACTCTGGCTATGATAAACATGTGTTGATAAAGTTTGGTATAATGTTCTATGTTTGATCAGTTATGTGCATGGTGTTATTGATTTGGATGAATTTATTAATGCACAAAATGGGACAAAATTGGCGACACTATGAATCTGAACCATTAGATTGCCCTTGATTTCAACCCCAAACGTGAACTCAATATGATCCAACGGTTTGTGTCAATGTGTGTAATATGTGTATATACACACGCGCAGAGCCGGCCCTAACTAAACACTACGCAAGCCCATTCTTGGTTGACTTATTTTCAGTTGTTGAGAACTAAAAAATGTTGCCCAAAGTTAGAATTGAATCCTGCTCTTTAGGAAAAGAGCATCAAGGTCCTTACCACTTGAGCAGAACAGGGGTTCTTTAAACCTATTCAAGTTTTACCATTTATAATCAACGAATAAAAAAACGTTAAGTCCATCATGTTGCCTTGGCCTAGGTGGTTGCCCCAGCCCATGGATTTTGATGGGCTGTCCCTGGGCCGGGCCTGCACACACTTGTATATGTATGTATGTGTATACGCTGACACACAAATACATACATATGCAACTAATGATCTGCAGAATAGTCACACAAAAATAAAATTGGAAGTGTTCTATTTTTTCCGATTCAATGTTGCTAAATGCAATAAAACATGATAATGTTCTTCAGTCTTCGTTGATTATTTATATGCTTGAAGACACAGCCGAAGTAGTAACATGCAATAAGCATGAAAATTCATTTATATTTTTCACTAAAATAAAAAGTTCCTTCCATGGTTGAAGTTGAAAATGCAAAATATAATTCCGTCGTTTCATTTATGGTTGAAAATTTCATAAATGACTGATATTGAAAAGTTTTGGTTATCAATGAGATGATTACATGGTGATGAATGAGTATGATCTCCTGGGTAAACGAATAAATCCTTTGTATGCCATTTATTCACATTGTGGTACAAGTTCATACAACATCATTTTATTCAATCCCAGCATCATTTACTCAAAACATTTTTATTTTATTCCTAAAAACATTGCTAGAATTGCTAGTTTTATCACTCACCGGAAGCTATGCCAGCAACCAGTTGATTACCATGAGCACATGATTTTGGTCCTTATCTATTACACGATTAGGATGAACAGTTGAAATAAATAGAGAAAATCCTCTAGGAGTTTCTGGTTTTATTGACAATTTACATACTGATACCACTGACTTATATTTGATAAGTTCATTTCAATTTCTGCATTTTGGGATGCATGTCTGCTTCCAAGGTGTCTATTTTATGAAAAATTTCTTACTTGAGCACTGTACTTGGATAGGCAGTACTAAACCTGTTATTCCTTTTCCAATAGGTGAGTGGAGACGTCCTAGACAACAATACAGGAGATGCTCAGAAAAATATGTACTTTTCCATTTTCTTCTATGCATCATGGTGCCCTTTCTCAAGAAAAACCCGACCTATTTTTGATGCTCTTAGCTCCATGTTTCCACAAATAAGACACATGGCCATCGAAGAATCTTCAGCAATGCCTAGGTACATATCCATATATGTATTTTATCTCCTCTTTGTAGATTATATCCCTTTATTCAGGGTTTGACATCCATATTTCTTTAATTTGTTTCAGTCTTTTCTCAAGGTATGGAATCCACAGCTTTCCATCCATATTGATGACCAGTAGAACAACAAGAATGCATTATCATGGACCAAAAGAGCTTGATTCTCTTGTAAAATTTTACAAAGAGACCACAGGTACCATGCATGTATCTTTATGCATCTTATTCTTCTCAAGAAACGACTTTCTTTTCATACATTTCACAGTCACATCAAAATATAGACATAAGATATACAAGGCAATTAATATTATGAAGTAAGTCTGAAATTTGGTGTAGCTGAAGCAATACCATGCACATCAGTAGCCATCCTACTGCAAAGTCAATAACGTTCTTCTACAAATTCCAAGTAGGTCGGTAACCAATAGAATATATTATCAAGGAACAAATGGAATTATTATCTTCTATATATAATGAGAACACCTGCATAGGAAGCTTTTAGAACTACAAAAATACTCGTGCTAAATAAGTGCTCTACGCGGGTTTATAGAGGCCTTGGGTCGAACCCCAAAAGCACCAAAGTAATGCTGCTGCTAATTTCACTATTTTTTTACCAATTGCTTTTTCGAAAGAGAAAAAAGATGGTTCTTTTTCTATGTATTATGTGGGTGAGTACTGATATTTTATAATATGACTAGCCAAATGTTGGCAGTTGGGAGTGTGCCTCCGTATGTTAGGCGTACACAGTAATTCCTTAGATGTGCTTACATATATGCATACGTACACATCAATATATGCATATGTATTTGTACACATACATACACATACTCATGCATACATGTACAAACATACACATATACATGTATACATACATACACACATACATGTGTATGTACACACATAAATTCTAGCATGTCTAGTTTTTGAAACTAAAATTTGAAGATTTCAGACGAGGACGGAGTCAAACCGGAGATTCTAGAGTGCAGCCATGTTCTTTATCTGAGTATTTTTTATGTTGTTTTTGTTGTAACAGGTTTTCACCCTGTTGCTTATTTTTCCGTGGAAGAAACTCCCATCACACCAAATAGAACACCCCTTAATTTCTATTCTCAATCGGTGAAAGAAATAGTTAAATCAGAACCCTGTCTATCGTTTGCTGTACTTTTCGTCTGCTTAAAGGCCCTTATCTTCATCGTCCCTATTATTGTCTCCCACATCAAAGCGTTCCTGTTCGCATATGCATTGCATGTGAACTCAGAGATATTCGGTGAGTGGAGTCACTTATTGGAGCGTGCTCTACACGTAATCGATCTTAGAAAAATATGGAGCAAACTTAGTTTATTCAACAAGGGAAGAAATTTTCGGAAAGGAGCTACAAATGCAGGTGTTTGGGCATCGTCTCTTACTTCAGTTTCACTTGGAGAGTCTTCATCAACTTCCAGGAACTAAAACGTTGGAAATGGATTGATATTCCAGAGAAGGGTGTTATTTTGATGTAATGGAAAAGTTAACATATAATGCTCTCAACAAGTAGAGCTTGTCATATTTAATCATCTCGCTGTAAATTTTTGAGAACTTCGTATTCTGTATATCATTAGTCAGCAGCATGTAACTGAATGTTGTCCTTTAATTTATTGACTGGTGGCTTTTTCTATTTACTTGTACCAGTTATTGTTATATAAAATACTCACTTATTTAAATTTAATTTTGTTTGAAAGCTTTTGTTACTTTATTTATTATGGAATATTCTAACGGAAAACAATGTATGTCTGTAGTTGGATTCGATTTTGCTTTTACTTATAATGTTAAGGAGATCCATGGGTTACAATTTGTGTTCCTATTTATTATTTATATGTCTATTTATTAAGAATGCAATCACTAATTTATTTGGATGATTATATACTTTCAGAGTCTTTTATAAGTTGATTCCAAAGTACTTATAGTTTGTTGTTTTAGATTCTAAGAGAGATCGTTGAATGTGTTAAGGTGACGTGTAATTTGTACAAAAGCTGACAGTTTTTCATCAAAAGCATGGGCACTTTTATACTTTTATGTGGTGATGGAATACAGCAACGAGATTAGATTTGAACATATGCAAAAAGAGAAAATACCGTTCGCGTTCACATTGCTACCTAATATTCTCGTTCATCACATTGTCCTTTTATAAATAAAACTTTTTTGAGCCTCAAACAGTTGTGCAAAATTCAAACAAATAAACACATGCTCACTCTGTAAATATAGCTCAGCAGAAACATTATTGAATGCATAAACAGCTAATATTTTTACATATGATTCAGTATTTAATATGCAGACATTATTGAATGCGTAAACAACTAATATTTTTACATATGATACAGAATTTAATATGCAACTTTCATTTCATACTGCATTAGAGAAGGGTTTACTCAGTCAAACCTAACTGAAGCAAAATCAAAAAAGAAAATATAAAACAGTAGTCAAATTCACTAACTCTGATTACTGGCAGTAGAAGATATGTTAAGTAAATTAGCAACCACTGACATCTCAACTGCTCAACTCTGCAGCCAAAAATTATTCTCACAATTCCCCATAGCTTACGTACTAATTAGTCATAACCAAGCTAAACAATTCCATTTCACAAATTCACTAGTAAAATTGATACATATCTACAGAAGAAAAAAATAAACATATTAATCAAAAAGGACTAACAATGACAGAAATCTTCAGTGGTTGCAGGCACATGCAATGTCATACAACCACCAAAGAAGAAACGAAGATCATTAATAAAGAACAAAAAAAATCTCAAACACTTGACATGCATTGGATTTTGACAAGTATTTATTGATTACTCAATGACAATTAGAACTTTTTCCAGGACCACCATAGTAAAAATAGCTTCCCCAGTCTCCATTGTTGCCAGTTTTCACATCATAGCAGTTGGACTGTTCGGTGAATGACCCTACTTCTTTAGGGGATTTAAGGTTATTTGACTCATCTACAATTTGTATGTTTCTGAAATAACTGGCTTTGCCGAAACCTTCTTCAGGGAAATGGCCACTGCCCATTTGTGTTGACGTGTGTTGCCCATCTGATTCTGAATTCACTACTTCGCCTCCCCATTCAATCATCGATGCACTGTCTGCTAGATATGAGAATAGGAACGATGGCCAGTAGCCTAGGACGTAGTCATCTCCGAATTGCATCCACCAATTTCCTTGATTTGGGTCCTATTCATGTTAACCATATACATCAAGAAAAAAGTAGGAAGGGTCATATAACCGAATTAGAAACACAAAAGTAACCGAAAAGGATCATCTACTCTCGTTTAGAACAAGAGTAGGGAAACACACCAGCCATTATATTTTGACATAAAGGTTGCATTTTAGCAGAATTGAATCTGTCAGAATGCATCACTTGTCGAAAGTCGTTAGATTTTTGACTTAATGACCCAAATTCATAAGTGAGTGATCCTACTCCAAATTATGTGTTAGTTCATACAATACTTGACACCAGTGTGATTGTTCAAGGTTTTCTAAATGGGATTTAGATTGTAAATTTAAATCTCAAGTCAAACTAGAATTATCAAGAACCACTAACTCAAGTGCTAGTGTCCCTAGACTTTGTATCTAAAGATGTTGGGTTCAAACTCTAGAGACATTGATAAAGCTTGAAAGAATATCACATTCATGGTCAATGACCATTTCAATAAAAAAGGGTAAATTAAAAATCAAATCATGAATTACCCGATGTGAGACTAATCTCAACAATTTGAAATGTAATGTTGTAAACATTTGAATGCTGGCTTACATTCATTTCAGCCATCAATTATACGTCACAAAGGATAAAATTTTCAAGATAAATAATTCAGTTCCTTAAACATATCCACATCATTTTTGTTTCTTCTTTGGCTTTTTTCTGAAAAAATGGGACCTATGCTCAATATATATAACCCGGATGAATTTGGAAGTATGCAATGATGTTGTGAACCTTGCCATAGCAACATCACATGAGCATAGAAGGCAAACTCTGTTTGTTTATGCATCAATTCTTACCTAACACCATATGCAAACTAAATATTCATTGTTTACTTTTTAAATAAACTACACAACCAAGTCTAGCTAAATAGATGAAGAATCTATACCAACATTCCAGGCTAGGTAAGTTTTAAAACTGTAAATATTTTTCAAAGAGAGCAGGTACACCCAAAAATATGCCTAGGATCAATACTTGATAAATAATGTAACCAAATCTTAAGTTTGAAAATTGTAAACTAATCAACTTTGAGCTAAAAGACATGCTGAGGAGTATATATGCAAAAAGAGATGAAAGAAAGACAAAACATGTGTCAAAAGATTCTCTCCTTTCTTTCTGAATACTTTTGAAGTTGTCTTAAATTTATTTGCATGTGTAGTGCGGTGTTGTTTGTTCTTATTATCACCTTCCAAATAAGAATTTTGATATCATATTGTGAACCACCAAGGCCAGAAATTGGAAATATGCTTGCACCCATTGCCACATCACTGTTGACTTGAATGAAACCTGAACACAGCAAGTTGTAGCAACCTGTTGCTTGATATGCATCACTCTGCATTGCATTTAATGTAACAATTTATGAACCATAACACAACAAAATTACTAGCAAATATTCATGTGTTATTAATTGTAGTTCTTGTGAACTTACAGTCCAATAGGTGAATAGCCTTGTGTGATTATCACCATACAAGTCTGGACTAACCTGTTTCACATAAAGAAAGAGTAAATACAATGAGAATTATTCATTTGATGAAATCTGTCCAGAAATATTTACCTGCCAACCAGCTTCAATACTATTAAGATCCTCACCAAAAGAACCCCCTAAAACCCAAAGTTGAGACAAACTAAACTCATTTGACTGCTCTATTTTAGGTTCCCAAACATTGATAGTTGCTTTAGCTCCATAATACTTATCCCCTTCTACATAGGCAATTGCATGCTGCACAATGACATAAAAAAGTAAGAATACATAATGACCAAAGGTATCAGTTCGTATCTTATTCTAGTCGTACTATCTTATGTCTTATATGCTACAATGTGCTTTATTAAACCTATTTTAATCAAATGCAATGAAATCTGACCTTTTCTTAAACTCAGGCCAGATATTAAAACTTATTGAATTAAAATGCAGCTATCTTCACATTTGCTAATAGTAGCTTAATTATTGCATGTAAGTGGAGCATTATGGGAAAAAAGAGAAGCATAAACTACTTTATTCTAAAGCAAACTTTACGAAAGGCATTTCGAACGTGTGTGGCATCACCTTACAAGCAGGGAAAATGAGATTTATTAGTTACTTATGTAACTCAAAGAGTTTGTTAAATTTTAACCTATAAATAAGTTAATAAGTAGAAAATAGCTGCTTACCATTTTGTGACCCCCTATAACGAAATTTAACCAACATTTCAGCTTAAATATTGCTTTTCATGTAAATCTACTTATATACCTGATGCCCACTTTGATTAATGAGGTCAGGGTCAGCAGACATTGGCCTTGGAATAGCTTTATGTTTCTTCTTCCCATATCTCTTAACTGAACTAGCTCTCAACACATCTTCTTTCTTCGTTCTCCTTACTGGTATTGTATTTTGTGGACACTTGCCATTTAAATGCCACATTTGGGTTATCAAATTTGACTCCCTTTTTGATGCAACTTTGTTTACATCATAAAGTCCCTCCGGGTGATAATTTGGCCTCGTCTAATATATTTTGAAAATTAGCAAAGATATAGAAAGTTCATTAGTTAAAGGTTGGATTTTCTCAAAAAATGAGAAAGTGAAATAAATGGAAAAGAAAAAAATGAACCTGAATAGTGTGATTTTTGAGAAAAGGGTGATCAAAGGCTGGTTGATGCGAAATATGAACACAATCTATTATATCTCCATCTGGACTCTGCATTTATCATATTAATTCATTTTTATGAAGTACTAACTTTAAATGAATTGGTGAATCATAAACTTGTGAAGGAACAATACTGAAATTACTTCCTATTGAAATATGTACGGAGCATGACAAAACCGATCAGATAATATAAAATAGCTTACTTGGCCTAAAATTATAGGTATTGTTTCTTAAAGTAATGATTTTATCTGATGAAAAAAAAAGTGCTACAAGCTAAAATTTCCATCTTTTGAGAAAACTATTATAAAGAAATTTAAAAGGGTCAAATTTTAAGAGACCAGGTAAATACTTGAGCTAAAAATAAAAATAGAAACATACATGCACCCTCTTAGCAAAAAATTAAGTAGAAAACTGTTTTCAGCTAAACTTAAAAATAAATTGAAAACACAAAGAATCAAACTTTATTTAATTTAAGCAGGATCAATTCAAAACCTGAATAGATTTGACTGCAGGCTTATTCAACCGCTTCAAATGTTTGCTGACGGCAAGCTTCTGTTTGGATGAAGAATCAATTCTAGCTCCGGCGCACGATAAGCAGATTGGTAGAAGCAACAGAGCAAGCAAACATTGCCTTGCACTAACGTGCGCAGCCATAAGCTACTTAAAGCTTCTAATTCGAGTAAAAATTTCTCTGAAATTGAGGGCCCTTCTGTGTAAAGAAGAAGTTGGGTGTGCTTAAATTGAATTTCAATAATTGTGATTCCTTTGGGAAATGTTTCCAAAATGGAATGGGCTCGTTTGTATCCGTTGTGGAAAATTGAGGGAGGGGGTAAAGTTGGAATCTGGTTTGTGGGAGAGTTTTTTTTTTTTTAATTTGTGGTGAGCACGTCGGTTTGTAGGAGAAGAAGTGAGATTTTCCTTTGTACCATTCGGCTTTCGTACTAAAAAATGTTTTTGTTTTTACAAAGGATGTCCATTTTGAATGGTACATTTATTTAAACATTTGAACGAATATATACAATGTTAATCCAATTCAACGGGGCCTAATAAATCATATAATAATGGAAGGAAGAAAGTGCATCATTTGCTACCTCAAATGTCATTTAAAAAAAAAGTTTTAATTTAAAAGTGAAATTGTAACATGAAGGTGGTGGCATTCATGTGAGAATACAATTAAAGTCCAACTGAGTTGCGTCCAAAACATTGACACTACATATTCTGAAAATTGATAAAGTTAACCATGTATCTTATGAGTAACTATGTAATTTAGTTTTATAATTTAAATCCTTATACTGAATTTTGTTTGAAATAAATAAACATTTTCTTTTGTTTTCTATTGCATACATTGTTATATTTAAATATAATTAATGTTTTAAATACGTTAAATATATACACGTAGAAAATACTTAGAAAAATCATTTAACTTACTGCAGTTACGAATGTATTTTGTAACCGTGAGTATTGAATCGTATTAATAAATATTCATTCTTAAATGTTTCCATTTAAGATGTGTCGAGAAAGAGATATCGATAGATCCGTTCTAACTAACATACGTAATGCTCCATACGATAGACGATGAATTACTCGTGATCGTTGAGAATATCAATGAATAATTTACGTATAGTTGTTTGGAACAAGCACATAATGACTCACCGAGAGTCTTTTATAGGTTAATTATATAATTATAAAGTTAAACAGAAGATCTCATATGACAATATATAATAGTGTTCAATTTGAAAGCACTACGAATCTTAAGTGCCAACGTTATACTTTACCATGGTCAATCAGATGACAATGGTTATCGTATTAAGCTCATGGTTGGGTATAATTTTAACCATTTAAAGGAATAACAATTCAAGAAATGATTCATCACATTCGAATAGAAGGTTAGTACCACGCTGTGCAGTTAAAGCGCTTAATGGTTTTATAGCGGTCGAGGTGTAAAAAGCTATAATGGGGATAAAGCAACAATATTGAGTAAAATAGCGGAGGTGCAAAAGGCTTCATCAAATATGAAACCAAACATTTACAGTTAATTAATTCTCATTCTTACATCATTTGTGAAGAAAAAAATATTGTTTAATCTTATATAATAAAACCGAAGAATATCATGATTTGACTGCAATAGATTTCTATCTTATATCAAGCACATGTGCCTTAAAATTAGGTCTTTATCTTAACTTTTTTAATTTGGTTTAAAAAACAATTAGTCAAATCAACTATTTTATATCAATGTTGCTAAAAACAGGTGCTAAAAAACCCTTGATTTAGCAGACATGGTGGAAAATAGCGGGGTTTAAAGCGGATCTACTATTTAATAACACTAAATTGGAAAAACATAGCGGTCGAAGAGCGCTACGGGTCACAACGGGGATACTGCGAGGCTTTAGCAGAGCTTTAACTACCAGGTACAACGTAATTGGTAGTCGATTTATGGTCAAAGTCTTTTGTGAAAGCAAATAGGATAATCGATAAATGTTATCTGATTGAATCATGGACTTTAATATTGAACTTCGTAATTAACTATAGATATCATTAAAGTTTTGACCAATGCTAGATATCTGTGTGATATAGTGAGACGAAGAAAAAACATGCAAAGTTCGTTGCTTAAGGGTATCGCTTTAAAAGATAAGTAACTGAATTTCATCCAGACATTTTTAAGCAATTGAACTGGTGTCCGGTATCGAGTGCCAACAAAGCCCGTACAGGCTTATTGTAACACCATGTAAAAATTTATAAGAAATTAATTAATTAATAATAATGCTAAAATAGAAATTTCACAGATTTCAAAATTTGTCCATGAAAGTTACACTGTTACGTTAATGGTGATTTTCTAATCAACTTTCATATATAAAGTTTTGTAATCGGACTTCAAATGAAATAGTTATTAGTGTTTGAAGTTTTCGAATTCAAAATAATTATAAAGAATTTGAAATTTGAAATTCAAATAACATTAACATGAAAATTAAAACGGATAATAATTAATTTAATAGGTCAAACTAACGTAGTGAAAAAGTTAACATTAGGAATTAAACGGGAAATAAATAAATGAATTAAGGAATGATTAATTACATTCCAAATAAGGGGACCGGTTACCCCCTCAACTCGACCAGTCGACCGCTCACCCTTAAGCGGTCGACCTGTACTTTGAGTGGTGACTAGGTTTTTGTTAGGCATGAACGACCTGGATTTGATTATTTTAAATCGACTTAAATCTAACGGTCTGGACGGCTTCTAACCGCTATAAATAAAATGTTAGTCCCCTCATTTTTATTTAGAAAATAATTTGGAACACTGGCAAAGCTTTGTCATTCTTCTTTCTAGACTAGATTGAAGAGTGAAAATTCAAGGAAAAAGGAAGTCTGAAGGAAAAAATAGGAGCGGACGTGAATCAAATCCAAAGAAAGGCAAGAGTGAAAATCTTAGTGTTTCATTCTTAGTATTTGTATATTTGAATTTGCTTTATGCCTTGGAGAATTTTGTTCACGAAAACACTAAAACCTAACCCCAAAATTCTCTCGAAATGAAATATCAATTCTTATGTTTATCAAAATCCTATTAGTTCATATATTAAAATTTGTTACTGCAATTTGAGTATTTATATTATATTCCACTTTAAATTTTCCTCTATTATTGTGTTATAGGGTTTTAAAAAGAAAATGAGTTTGGAAATGGCATGCAAAGTAAGAATTATCATATTCGTAGTTTGCACTGCTTATTTCTGTAATTTAATACAAATTCCTTTTTCACTGTATATGTAAAAGTTCAATAGAATGTAAAGGATATTAATAGTGAGTTTTATTCCTTGAAATAGAGATGCTAATTCTACAAAATTAATATAGAATAAACTTAGTATATGATTCTATTTTATTAATGCAAGTCCATTGCTCGGCTAAGGATCTTAGCTAGTTCTTATGTTACCGTACGGAGATAGACTTGTATGAATTTGAAAATTTGACACCTAAAAGGTTTAGTACATGATGCAGATATCTTCGCACGCTTAAGAGTATTTAATTAGCATAAATTATGCACATATAAATATATTATTAACATATAATTAATAACGTATTAATCATGTTGTGTAAATAGGTTAGTAATTAGCATTTAACCTTATAAGTATGAGGTAAGCATAATTATGAAAATTAATTCATAATTAAAGACGGAATAAGGATTTCTCCTTATATGGCGTCATTATGTCAAAAGAGTGGAATTATACTGATTTATAGGGACACGAGGTCGGTTACAAGCACATAGAAGTCTGCCTAGTAAACGTAGCTACCAACACTATGACTTTGATACTGATATGAGACATCTCCTATAATAAGTACCCATGGTGGATGAGAGGTTAATCCCAATTTTGTAGGGTAAGTCTACCCAATTAATCTGGCTTCCTATGCCTACAAATAGTCGGACTAATGTGAGACGTCACAGTTTGAATTACGGGTCATAATACGTAGGACCTGCTTCTAGTTTAAGGTTTTAAGTGGTTGTTGTCGGGTCCACCTCTTTCCCACATAAAAATTATTTAAATAATCGAAATTATCATTTAGGTGCGGTAGTAAGGAATCTTCGAAGGAGTCCGCTTGAGGGTCAAGGTATTAAATGGCCATTATAGGGTCGACCTCTTTCCATAAAGAAGTATTAAATGGTCTGATGAGATTTCATACGATGTCAGTTAGGAAGTACCAGAGAGGGGTCTGCCATAGGTTAGGTATTAAATGATGGAGTTTGCCAAGGATGTAGATATTAAGTGGTCGGAGTTTGCCTAATTCCCATTAAAGAAGCATTAAGTGGCTCTTAGGTACTTTCTCTCACAGACATGATTGACGGTATTTGCATGGGACTGGCAAGGGCTTTTGGCCTACAGTTGTAGATACGCCTTAAGGCTTATAGTTGGAGGTGTATTTGGTAGGATATAGTATAGAATGCGTAAGACTTACATATCTAAATAATACTGTCCAAATATTGTTATGGTAAGACTTGAGATCTTCATTCATCAGACATTGTTGTTATGACCTCTTCCTCATTACAACATACTGGTTAGGGGAAACGATGCTGATTTAGAAGATGAAATTGGAGGCAAAATCTGATGGAAGTTTACATACCTATTGATATATTTTGTTGTACCAAGTTTCAGACATGTTATTATTGTTTTTGGGATATTATATTCTAGATATTTGGGATAATATGTTGTATTTCCAAGATTTAGATTTTCTGTGAAACGGGTATCCTTTCCGTTGTGGATTATGATAGCATGGATAGATAGCTCTGTAAGTTGTTCATTGTATCAATTTTATCAACTAACAGCCAACTTTGGAATGGGCCTAAGGTTCGGTGGATTTTCTTGGGTTGACTGTTTGGTCCGTTTTGCAGTAGGCTGTTGCATTTGGTATCAGATTTTAGGTTACTTAATCAACGAAGATAGATATAAGTAAGAGTGTGTATTTGTTATTTTTGAAAGTATTTTTCAAAACCCAATTACACATACACACTTTTATTTGAAAATACGCGACATACTAGGCAAATCTTTATTTTTAGCAAATAATACTATCTAAGGAAGTTGTAACTAAAACCTTAAACCTAAAAATAGTTGATTATCGTTGAAAATCATTCCTTTATGGTTGGGAACCCCTCTATCTAAGAGATACCCACTATCCGAGGGATGCCAGAATGGTTCAAGCAATACCTAAGGCATGTAGGGCAAACTCTCATTCCTCAACAAGCTACACAAGTGGCACCCGCTACCTCATCTGCTGAAGTAGCACCTCACCCATTAGATTTTGCTTAAATTTTGTAAAGACTTCCAAAACATGGGAGGACGGTGGTATGCGAGAGTTGAAGGTTCATCGAGATAAAGGCTTGGATTAACGACTGTGAGCGTATATTTTGGGAGTTAGGATGGGAAGACCAGATAAGGATGGATGCATGACATCTGTAAAGGGAGGTGATAGACTGGTAGAATATAATGTCTAAGGAGAATATTGAGGAAGGAATAAATTAGGATGAATTCAGAACTCGCTTTGAGTCGCGATTCATGTCCAGAGCTGAAGTAAGTTTGTAACTGAAGAAGTTTACACAACTTAAGCAAGGAGAATCCATGTTGAAGGAGTATATGAGTAAGTTTATGGAATTGGCTAAGTTTGGATTGATTTTGATTGACACCACTATTAAGAAGGATATGAAGTTTGTTAAAGACCTGAATTCCCCATTCAGAGAGCTACTTTTGACCCAAGTACCTACGGGCACCACTTATGAGATGATAGTTGAAATGACCCTACCGTAGACCGCTGGTGGTGAGGAGAAGGATAAGGCGGGACCGACACAAAATCAAGGTAGAGCTAAGAAAGGAGGATTTTGGATTGACAAGAAGGCCAAGAGGAAGATTAAGAAGAGAAGTATAACCTATCGTAGGTGTCATAAGAAGGGACATGCTAGTAAGAACTACAAGGTGAGCATGATGAGGGAGGAGTTCAAAGGAAGATGCAACCGCTGCCATGAGGAGGGACACTACAAGAATCAGTGTCTGAAGCTAGCTAAGGAGGGACAAAGTGTGCAAGCTTATGTCATTGAGATTATACCTATCTCAAGTAGGCCTCCTTCTAGAGATCAACGAAAAACTGCAATGGAAGGTACAAGTGTTATTTCCAGGAATTCTATTCATACCTTATTTGACTCGAGAGCATCACATTCATTCATTACTAGAAATGTCGTTAACTCCTTGAATCTAAAAAACCAAGTTGTCACGAACTGAATAGTCATGTCAAATCATATTAGTGGGTCGACACATCTTTCTTTAATTTGTAAAGACCTAGCTGTGGATATATGTAATGTCAATTTTACACATTACGTGTATGCTTTTGCTTTTAAGGGGTATGGACTTATCTTGGAGATGGATTAGTTATCTAAAGTTTTATCCTAGATTGTGATAGGAGGATTGTACAGTTAAGGAGTTGTAAGAGACGAGATATAGATGTTCGTTGTACACTCTAAAACTCAATCGAGTTAAGCCGTTTATATTCACTAAGCCTACGACTAGATGAGCTTTCATCTGTGCCTGTAGTTCGATAATTTCCTAACATTTTTGAAGGAGTCTCAAGTCTCCTGCCTCAAAGGAAGATAGTGTTTAGAATCGATTTAAAGAAGAACGTTAGACCTACATCTTTGCCATTAAGACACAAGGCCTCCAAAGAAAGGCAAGAGTTAAATAAGAAGATTTCGAAGCTATTGCATAAAGAATTTATTCATCGAAGTACTTATGAATGGGGAGCTCCAATTGTCTTTGCTATTAAGGTTGATGGCTCTTTAAGGATATGCATTGATTATAAAGAACTTAACAAGCCAACCAATAATAATAAGCATTCCTTACCTAGGAATCCTAGATGATTTATTTGACCAATTTGTTGGAGCCAAATCTTTTCTCAGTTGGACTTAGCCACTGGATTCCATTAGCTGAGGATAACAAGCAAAAGACCACTTTTTGTACTCCAAACGGACTATACGAACGAGAAGTGATGCCTTTTGGGTTGATAGTGCCCATGTGTACTTTGTGGATTTGATGAGTAGAGTCTTTAGGGAGCAAATAAACTAGTTCGTATTATTGTTCGTAGACGATATCCTAATATTCTATAAAAGTGAACGTCGTCATGATAATCATCGAAGAGAGGTATTAAAGACATTGAGAAGACATAAACTAAAAGCCAAATTTTCAAAGTGTCACTTTTGGAAGAAGAATGTGAGATTTCTAGGTCATATTGTTTATCATATTGTTTCTGAGAAGGGATTGTCCATAGACCCCGTGAAGGTAGAAACTATTCAAGACTGGAAGATTCTAAAGAATGCCATGGATGTTAGGAGTCTTCTTGGGTTGTTGGGTTACCATTGGAAATTCATCAAGGACTTTGCAAGGATAGTAGTCCAACTAACTCGTTTAACCATGAAAAGTATAGTTTTTGCATTAGATGAGAAATGCACGAAAGCATTCAAGAAGCTAAAGGAGCTGTTGACTAGGGTGCCGGTATTTACCATTCCTAATGGGATGAAGACTTTCATTGTTTGCACCAACGCATGCGGTATAGAATTAGGAGTTGTTCTTATGCAAGAAGGTAAGGTGAAAGCCTATGCGAGTATGCAGTTGAAGGACCATGAGAAGACGTACCCAACTCATGACTTGGAGTTAGCAGCTGTTGTTTTTGCTTTGAAGACATAGAGGCACTGTCTTTTGGGAGAAAGGTTCAAGTTATTTACTGGCCACAAATCCCTTTATTATCTATTTTTCCTAAAAGATTTGAATCTTAGGCAGTAGAGGTGGATGGAGTTAATAGCATCATACGACTTTGAGATACAACACACCCATAAAAAAGAGAATATTATCGCCGATGCTCTTAACTTAAGGCATGATACTCTATATGCTATATATGTGTGGAGGCATTGGAGTTC
Organism: Allium cepa; assembly: GCA_030765085.1. NCBI lineage: Eukaryota > Viridiplantae > Streptophyta > Magnoliopsida > Asparagales > Amaryllidaceae > Allium > Allium cepa. The sequence continues at coordinate 723,846,418 of CM060932.1, read as the reverse complement.
CTCTCAAATTTCAATTTTCAATTGCTAGCGGAACCCGCTCTAAGCTACTTGGTAGCATGGAGGTTAGACTGACATTAATGGACCGCATCGGGCATGAATAGAAGAAAGATGCAACGATAGTAGGCATTTTGGACAAATTAAGTAGAGAAGAGCATTTTTTTCCCCATATCGGTAGGTATGCGATTGAAAATAGAGGTTGTTGGAGAAGAGATGAACGCCTTTGTGTTCCTATGGTGGAGGGCGTTCTAGATGAAGTTTTGGCCGAGACTCGCCATTATTAGATGACTATTGATCCACGTGGAGATAAAATGTATAAGGATATTAAACGAATTTTCTATTGGTCAGAGATGAAAAGGTAAGTAGCGGAGTTTGTCTCGAGGTGTTTGAAATTCCAAAAGATAAAGATAGAACAGGAAAGCCCAGAGGGTTATTATTGCCATTAAAAATGCTGACTTGGAAGTAAGAGCATATATCGATGAACTTTATAGATGGATTTTGTATAAGTCAAAGTGGAAATGAAGCTATTTGGATTATAATGGATAGACTGACTAAAAGTGACCATTTTATTTGTGTTAGGAGTAATAGGACCGTAACTTCTCTAGCGTAAATTTATATCAAGGAAGTAGTACGATTGCATAAGGTTCCAGTTAGCATTATTAGTGATAAGGACCCATTATTCACCAACGAATTTTACAGGAATTTGCAATCAACTTTAAAGATGATATTGAATCTTAGCATCGCTTACCATCCATAGACTAAAGGCCAAACAAAAAGGGTAAATACGATTTTGGATGATTTATTTAGAGCCTGCGTCAGGATTTCGAAGGACATTGGGAGCAGCACTTACTCTTAGCAGAGTTCACATACAATAATAGTTAACGATCGGGCGACGATTGGCATGACATCATTTGAAGCGCTATATAGGAGGCCATGCAAATTACCTAATTGTTGGTGGGAAACCATTGAAAGAATTATACTTCGACCATATTTGATTCGCAAGACCTCAGAAAAGATAGAGATGATTATGCAGCGAATGAAGACCGCATAGGACCGTTAGAAACCTTATGCTGACAGATGAAGAAAGGAATTGGAATTTGTGGTAGGAGACATGGTGTTCATTATGGTTACTCTCTTTGGAAGTTTATGAGGTTTGATACATTCGTGAAGTTGGATTCGAGGTTTGTTGGGCCTTTCCTAATTTTAAAAAGGGTGGAGAAACTTACATATCGAGTAGAGCTTCTGGATAAGTTAGAGGGAGTCCATGACATCTTTCATGTTTCGCACTAGAGGAAATGCCTTAATGAGACCACCACTATAGTAGAGCTTGATCAGTTAGTAGATATTGAGATGGAAGCGATATCATGCCATGCCACTACATGTATATTAGGGTAAAGAACTAGGAAGCTCTATAACAAAGAAATAAGGCTGGTCCGAGTACGATGGAGAGATAATCCAACGAAAATCACATAAGAAACTAAAGAAAGAAGAAGGCTTTTCATCCTGAGCTTTTCTCCAGCAAACTTTCTCTCTCTAAAATATAGGTTTTTGGTTGCATCATCGTTGCTGGAGTGGATGGTAAGGGATGGTTTCCACACTTTATTGTTATTTTTGCACTCATGTAGAATTTTATACATATTTAGAATGCTTGCATACATGCCTATATGTCTCGACTTTCATTCATGCTAGGGTTGAGCTCATATATAGTCCATTGCATATAGAATCACATTGCACTTTTGGTTGAGTAGATGGCTGTGTATATAAAATGGTTGTAGAGTGCGAGTTACACTATTTATCCCTTTGGGATTTTGGGGTGAAATCCTTTTAAAGGGGTAGAATGTAACACCCAATAAAAATTTATATGAAATTAATTAATTATTAATAATGCTAAAACAATTTTTTTTGGAGATGTTGGAATTTAGTTATGAAAGTTATACCATTGCATGCGTGGTGATTTTATGGTCAACTTTCATATATAAAATTTTGTAAACAGACATTAAACGAAAAGGTTATTGACATTTGAAGTTTTCGAATTCAAAATAGTTCGAAAGAATTCAAATCTTGAAATTTAAATAATGTTAACATGAAAATCAAAATGGATAATTAGTTTAACATTAGGTTAAACAAATGTTAGTGAAAAGTTAACGTTGGGAATTAAAGGGAAATAAAAAACGAACAAAGGAATAATTAATTACATTCCAAATAAGGGGACCGATCGACCCCCTCACCCCGATCGCTTAAGGGTTAGCGCTCGGCCAGCGCTTCGATTGGCGGTGGGGTTTTGTTTGGCATGAATGATCTGGATTTTATTATTTTAAACCGATTTAATTCCAATGGTCTGAACGCCTTCTAATCACTATAAATAAAACGCTAGCCCCTTCACTTTTGTTCACAAAAATACTTGAAATGCTAGCGAAGCTCTGTCTATCTTCTTCCTCGATAGATTGAAGAGTTCAAATTCAGGGGAAAAGGAAGTCTGAAGGAGAAACTAGGAGTGGACGTGAATCAAATCCAAAGGAAGGCAGGGAATTATGTGTGAGTGGAAATCTTAGTTATTCGATTTTTAGTATTTATATCGAAGGAGTTTGGATTTGTTTTATACCTTGGGGATTTTGTCCACGAAATCCCTAAAACTAAACCCTAAAATTTCCACAAAACGAAATGTGAATTCTTATATTTACTAAAATCTCAATTATTTTATATTAAAATGGTAGAATTTTGTTTTGTTATTGCAATTTCAATATATATCATTCTCCTAACTTTTCTCTATTGTTGTGTTAAATGGTTTTATAAAGAAAATGAGTTTGGAAATTTTAAGGAAAGGATGAATTTTCCTATTCGCAATTTGCATTGCTTATTTCTGCAATCTAACATGAATCCCTTTTTCACTATATATGTAAAAGTTAAATAGAATTTAAATGGTTTAAATCGTAAGTTTTATTTCTTGAAATAGAGATGTTGATTCTATTATATTAATATAGAGTAAGCTTGGTATTTGATTCTATTTTATTAATGAAAGTCTATTTTTAGCTAAGAATATTAGCTAATTTGTAGGTTATTATATGGAGTCAGACTTATATGAATTTGAAGTTTTGACATTTAAAATGTTTAGTATAGGACTCAAAAATCTTTTGACGCTTACGAATATTTTGTTAGCCTAAATTACATACGTATAAATATATTATTGACGTATTATTAATAACGTATTAATTACGTAATATAAATATATTAGCACTTAGCATTAAACCTCATAGGTAGGATGTATGGATAATTATGGAAATCAATCGATAATTGAAGGTGGTATAAGTAGTTTTCCTTATATGTCCTTAAATCGAAATGCGTGAGGTGTGTGTGTGTGTGTGTGTATATATATATATATATATATATATATATATAGTAGAATGTTTGGAAAGTGGAATTATGACTAAGTTATGGAGATGCAAGGTCAGTCAAAAGCATATAAAAGTCTTAACTAATTTGGCTGCCTCCAGTACGACTTTGAGACTGATGTGAGACATCGTCTATATTAAGTACCCACGGTAAATGCGAGGTTCCAATTCTATAGGGTTTGTCCGTGCAGTTAATCTGGCTATCAGCGCGTACGAATAGTCGGACTAATGTGAGACATCACGGTTTGGGTTACGGGTCAAACATGTAGGACCTGCTTCTGGGTTGGGGGTATTAAGTGGTTGTTGTAGGGTCTGCCTTCTTTCTACTAAAAAAGTATTTAAATGGTTGAGATTATTGTTTAGGTGCAGTAGTAGGAAATCTCGAGAGTGGTCCGCTTTGGAGTTGAGGTATTAAGTGGCTATTATAGGGTCCACCTCTTCTCATAAAGAAGTATTAAGTGGTCTAACGAGATTTCGTATGATGTCAGTTAGAAAGTACCAAAGAAGGGTTCGCCTTGGATTAGGTATTGAATGACGGGCATTTGCCTAGGATATAGGTATTAAAGGTTGGAGTCTAAGGTTGGAGTCTACCTAATTCCATTAAAGAGGTATTAAGTGGATTAGGTACTTTCCCTTATATTGTTAGAACATGGTTGATGGTAGTTGCATGGGACTGGTAAGGATTTTGGTCTACAGTTGAAGGTACGTTATGGAGTTGGACTTGAAGAACCTTCGAGCTTACTGTTGAAGGTATATTTGGTAGGATATAGTATAAAATGTGTAAGACATATTACTTATCCAAATGACATTGTCCAAACACTGTTGTGGTACGACTTGAGATCTTCATTCATCAAACATTGTTGTTCTGACCCCCTCCCCGTTACAACACACAGGTTAGGAGAAATAACGCCAATTTAGATGATGGAGGTGGAGACAAAGTCTTGTAGTAGTTTTCCTATCTATTTATGTTTTTTGATATATTTTGTTGTACCCACTTTCATGCATGTTATTATTCTTGTTTGGATATTCTATTCTGGATATATAGGATGGTATGTTGTATTTATGAGATTGGGATTCTCTATGAAATGGTATAACTGTGAGATTCTGATAGCATAGATGGATAGTTCATTATTTGTTGTATCAGTTTTACCAACCAAAAACAAACTTTGGACTAGGCCTAAGGCTCAATGGGTTTTTGTTGGGTCAAAAATTTAACTCGTTTCTAGGGGGTTGTTACATTTATCTGTAAAGAAGAAATTATGTGTTCTTAAATTGAATTTCAATCATTAGTATTCCTTTAGGAAATGTTTTCAAAAATGGAATGGGATCGTTTGTATCCATTGCGGAAGATTGAGGGATGGGTAAAATTGAAATATGGTAAGTAGGAGAACGATTTTATGGTGAGCGCATCGTTTGTGGGATAAGAAGTGAGATTTTCCTTTATACCATTTGGCTGTCATATTATTTTTACAACAATGTCCTCTCTTTTAGAATAAGAGTGGTACTTTATTCGAAAGTACGCACTTTGATGTCTCAAAAGATCGAATCCAAGACCTTTAAATACTCAGTCTACAGCATTTCACCACTTGCCACGTGAGTTGGTGGTCCTTGACAAAGGTATTCCATTTTGATTTTTATATTTATTTAAACATTTGAATTACAATTTTATCCTAATTCAACAAGGTCTTATAAATCATAAAATAATGGAAGGAAGAAAGTGCCTCTCATTTGCCATATCAAATATCATTACGAAAGGAAATTTCAATTAAAAAGTGAAATTATAACAGGCATCGAGGAAGTGATCGCATTCTAGGTGTGAATACAACTAAGGCCGAATTTGACATGATATATGAGAATGGAGGCACATCAAAAACTTGCGACACTACTATGATACATATTCTCAAAACGATCATGGCAACTAGTTTATTCCCCATATATATGATGCCCCCTTTACAAGTTGATAATGCCCTCCGAAATTTCTTAGAGATTTTCGACCACTATGCTTTTCAATTTGACATTGTAAAATAGTATTTTCAACGACCCACTATTTGTCAGTAGGTCTCCTAAATCATAGGTTTATTACATCTGATTTATTATTTAATATAAAAATAATAATTTGATCGGATCTATTTTAAAACCAATTAACTGAGCTAAGGTATATACCTAATTTAAAGGTTCAAGTGCTCAACATTAGTTAGAGCACTATTCCTAATTCCAAAGTTTAACTACGTGTATCAAGGCATTCTTTGGTTTTGTTGTATAGGAGTTGATAATGTTTTCTTTTCTTCTCCAAATCATGCATGATAGATAGTAAATTCATGTAGGAAGTTTTTATCTCATACATAGGTTTTCAAAGCTCTTCTATTTTCTACTATATCCATAATATATTATCACTATTGTTTTTGGCACCTCTAGTACTATTGAACCGCTAAGCACTTTAATTGCACAACCCCAATCTTAGAGATGCAAATTACCTATTTTTGACAAATGTTATACCTACTAACACTATCATTCATCTTAGCACATTCAACATCCAAATGGAAATTTTACCTATAGGGAAATGCGCGATGCTATTGCTTTCCAACCACCCTAAGTGGAATTGCCTTTGAAATACTCAACAAATTACATTCGGTCTTGGTTATAGGTTTTAATAGATTATTAAACACACTTGCATGCAACTCATGAGTTCCCGAAAGATGCCAATAGCTTAGCAAATATTAAGAAAAAACTTGAAGAGCCTCCAAAATGTTATCAAAATAGGTTTAATAAAGAAGCAACTCATACATGTGAAGTTACACTATAAAGTAATTTAATTTTGATTATAGCAGGGTTATATCCGATCACACCTTTCTAGAGCATCTCAACTTAAAAGACTACAAGCTCAATCGAAGAATTTCCTTACAGGATTAATGGATACATAAGGTGAGGGGAAGCAAAGAAATAGTCCAAAACATTCGATCCATTAACTACCCATATGGATTGTAGAAAATGACCACTGGAGGAAACAGAAATGGTCAATCCTCTATTCAATCGGAAAAAGGACAAAAGAAGAAATAATTCCAAAATATACCACTACATTATGTTAGTTGGCATATCTATTCTAAATATCCTTCTAGGCCACGCCTAGGTCTCACTTAATCGCTAGGTGATAATTATTGCCTATCCATCTATCTAGGCCCACGTAAACGAGTGTTATCTAGAATCTAAATAGCTATATGAGCATTTTTTTAGGCACCGATTGAGGCTTGTTGACTCGTTTAATCCTTTGTAGGCTAGTTTCAAGCATTTTTGCCTCATTATTTGCTGCCAAGACTGTACAAAACCTTAGATTTTCATTTTGGATCAATTAATACTAAAAAACTAAAATTTCATAAAAATATATAAGTTTATCAAAAACTCCTAGCTTTTATTAGTTTTTTATTAATCACCACATAAACGATTAACCCCTAGCCGATGTTTAATGCCTAGCATCCGCCAAGCCATTTTTAGTACCTTGGTTGGAACCAAGGAGAATATTTCCAAGCTATGTGGAACAATGTCCAACTTGCTCCCAACATCTGAGAAGAACAATCACACTTGGAATAAAAATATAGATAAGTGTTGTAGATTCAACTGAGCCCTTAAAGAAGACATTAATTTGTGGAGCCATTTGAAGGGCAGAATAAAGAAATTTAGCTAAGTAGTATGTTACAAACAATATGTGAGATATAAAATTATAGAATAATGACGCTAGAAATTCTAAGCATAACCGTATTTAAAAATAAAGTTTGTCCTCACCGACATAACGGGGAAACTAAAAGGATATTAATCGCAAAGCATATAAAGACTCACGTGAGAGAGTTTCTTGACTATAATAAAGTGCTCCCTCAAACAGCTACTAATCATGTTGAAGATCAAGAAATCACATTCGCTAAGGTAGATGAGAAAATAGTCCAAAATCCCCGTAAAATACCTTTGGGAGATTACCATTTAGATAGCAAATATGACGATTTGATGGGTCTTTATGGAAGATGAAAGCTCGGTAAACATATTGTTTAAGGATTTACTCAAAGGAGTGAGAATTTCTACTAAGAATCTGTTAGACTATATAATTCTAGTTCATGGCTTCACTAGTGGGGTGATCACGCCTCACGATATTCCTATTTTATTGATGATAACTGGAAAGACTCCACGAGAGGCAATGATGATGACTACCCCACAATGATAAATTGTCATGAAGATTATAATGCCTTTATTGGACTCTCAACACTAGTTGATCTTATAAGAGCAACCTTGATCAAATTTTTTCCAATAAAGATGGGATTGGATATGTCCAAGGTGAACAAGTAGTTGTCGAGCAATGCTACTTATTATTTGTGAAGAAAGACAAAGCAAGGATCATGGTTATTAGTGCATGATGGCACTAGATTTAGCATCAAGGAGGTAATAGTAGATTATTTCTTATATATTTTATTTTTATGAATAACTATTTATTTTAATACTTGTAAAGGGTTCTCCTTCAATTTTTTTTTTGTACCAACTCTAAGTACTTGTATGTTAGGATGTTTATAAACAATAAGTTATTCGTTCTAGTATGAAAGTTGGTCGAATAAAACATTATCGCGTATGCCCTAATAAAGTTAACTAGTTTTTTTATTTCTTTCATCAATGTTAGTTTTTTTACTGACAACCATTATAAAAAATAAGACTAATGGTTTTCTATTATGTCTAGAGTGACTAATCTTGTACGTTTCTACTAGAGTTGGCTAAAAGGGACAACAATTGACTACCTCTTTTGGTATTATGTTCACTACCTCTTTTGATATCATATTCAATGGACATATATGATTATGTGGTATTATGACAGATGATTCCTATCATACTTGCTAATAACTTTAAGTGCAACCTAAGTCCATATACTCTTAAAGCCACCCCTCATCTATTTGAGTAATGTCTTGGATTCAACAAGTGCCTCGAGTACTAGTGTTCCTAAACCAATTACAGGAAACGATGGGGAAATAGCTTATGCGATGTGTGCAATGATGGTTCGTATGCCTAAACGCAATTGTAATTTATGGTAAAATTTGAAATTTTCATTTACAAGCTACTTTTAAAATAATATTTATCCATATTATTAACGTTATTCTATTAAATCATATATAGTAATCAATAACTAGAAATAATCTATAGAGAAGGAAGCAATATACCTTTCGACGTGGTTTTATCTCCACCAGCCCGAGCTTAGGTGGTAAGAGGCATGGTCTTATTTGTTTCCTTAAGCAAGATTTTATTTGATAACTCTCAGACTGGACCTCTTTCTCTCAGTTGCGACCTTGGGTTAATCTAATTTAGTCTCTGGGGTAATTTTTTGATTTAGGAATATGTAGAAAGTTTCGAGTAATAGGTTGCAGAATAAATTAAACCGAAAGCTCCAAGATTTTTGATCGTGGTAATGAATCCATTGAGATGTTTTACCTCTAGGAAAGCAATAATAATAGTTACTCGGTAGTTAGTTTGTTCAATTCATTATCGAACTTAGGCTGGAAAAGATAAAGGCATGACACAATCAATTATAATATAATTTAGGATATATGAAAAATATATGACTTAATGTGAATAATCTTTTGGCCCATTGTTGTCCTACGAAGTGGTTGCTTAATTTAAATGTGAAGCTATTACGTAGGAACATGAGTCGATCCCTGGAGATCATTAAGACCAAAATTATAGGTTACTTCATCCACCAAATAGCGGACGAAGGGATAAGCGCCCACGGCTGAAAATGGACAATGCCCTATACGAAACATTTAATTTTGTTTAAAACAAATGTAGCACTTAAGATATATATGTGTGTGTGTGTGTGTGTATAATCTTTTCTAAAGCCAAAATCTATATATATGTCTATATATATAATTTTGTGTAAATACATATGTGGGTATATATATATATTAAATATATATGCATGTAAAAGATAAAATAATAAAATATATATTAATACTTTCGAAATATACAAGAATATATGTATTAATACACACACAGATGTTGCACACGACAGAAAAGATATACATATATATTTAATTTTAAAATATGTTTTAAATAAATATCCATACAGATTTGTTCTAAAAATTAAAATAAAATTATTTTCGAAACATATTTTGAACTGTAGTAAAAATCCATGTGAAATATTAATATTTAAAATATAATTTTATAATTTAAAAATGAATTTTAAAAATTATTCTAATATTCAACTGTTATTTAAAATAAATAAAAAATGTTTATTTTATTTTTTTGAAAGTCCATCTAATACTAATTTGATTTTATAAAATTTAAAATACATACTATATCAATTTAAATAATTAATTTACTTATTAATTAGTTTAAAATAATATTTTGAAATTATATATATATGTAATTATTTGACTCTTTGAAAATTTTATATGCATAATACTACTTATATAAAATTAATATTAAATTTATAGGCTCATACATGGTTTTAAATCTCCTATATATCGCCCGAGATCTCCTTTTCACACTTAAACGAGACGAGACATCAAATCTCCTCCGTATCTCCCTCGACACTCATCTCGTCCGAGATATTCAAATCTCACCCGATATATGGATTAAAATCTCAATCCGAGATCTCACCCGAAATTATATATTTTTCTTATTTTCCATAATATTTTTTATTTTCATATTGATTCAAAAGAAAATACTCAATCCAATTATAATTTACCAACTTCTTGAACATATTCTTTACTTTTTATCTTAATGAGTGATAGCGAAAGGTTTCACTTTTTTATTATGTTCAAATAAAAAGATATTATTCGATCATTACCAGATCAATTAAGCTAATCAAGCTACTACTCTTCTACAAATATTCGTTTTTCCATGTAAATCAAGTATGTTACCATTTTTATTTTTACTAAGAAAGTTATAGCTATTAAATAAATTTTTGACACATCAATTTTTGATACACAAGTACATCCGAGATATTCCCGAGATGCATTATAAGGCTCGTGATGTCAATCCGAGATGTACACCCGATATGTACTCATCTCGTCCGAGATCTCCCCCGATACGAGATAACTTGTGTAAAAATTCCGAGACGAAACGTGACCGAAATCCGATATTTAAAACCTTGGGCTCATATATATAAATAAATATTGTATATTAAATTACTAAATTATAAAATGATTTATTTGTTTATTTGAGCCGTAGCAATGGTATATAAATGATAAATATTTTATTTTATTTTATTTTATCTTAGTGTGAAATTATAGACATACAACCTATCTAATTGTGGTAATATATTTGTATTTCGAATCATTGCCTTGCTAACAATATATAATATACGGTATAAACTTTATATATATACATGGATAATCATAAATAGATTAGGAATATATTTTATATCCAATACCTATGAATACACCTTGAAATTATGAGATATGCTCCTTGAACTAATTCCAATCCAATAGATTGCTAATCTCTTAATTGATGATCACCATCTTCCAAATAACACTTCATTTGATTTGATTTGAACTTATATAATTAGAGATATATATATGAGAGTTCGGCTAGAAGTAGACTGGATATGGAGGCTCAAAAGGTCCTAAAACAAGTGTGGATAGAGATGCTTATATAAAGGAGAATTCAGATATATTTTAGGACCAAGATCTTGTGAGAAATGCAGATTACAGATCTTAAGGCTAGGAGAAACACTAGAGAGGGGTGAATAGTGCTTTAAGGAATTATTAAATCTTTTTGAGTTTTTGTTAATTTGAACACAAATGTATGCAATATTCAGACATAGATATGATCACAGAATCAAACAAAGGTGCAAAAGTAAAAGCAGTAAAGGAAAGAACACACCGGATTTTATACTGGTTCGGAGTTACCCTACATCCAGTCCTGCACACAAGTACGAATTTCCTTTCAAAAGTAATTATACAATTACACCCTCGATTTCAAGGATACGAGGTACACCCTCCAGATTCACAATCCTCTGGGTAGAGATACTTGATCTTACGGGCAACAAGTTCACCCAATTGATTTCCCAGGCTACAATCACACCTTTTCTCGCTTGATTGATTTCCAAGGCCACAATCACACCTTTTCTCGTTTAATTGATTACAAAAAGCCTATAACTCTAAATAGCATGGGGGATCTTATTGAGATAGTGATAGAGAATCAAACCAGAGATAATCTAGTTAGATTCAATGTTGATTTCGGCAGAGTAATGGTAGCATGTATAAAGAAAATATGGAAGAAAAAGTGAAATGAAAACCAGAAATTATGACTGAAAATTCGTTGAAACCAACCCCTATTTATAGAAGAACAACATCCATGTCCATTCGTGAAGAATGACGAATAGACACTTCTTTTGAAATTTAAATTTTGAAATTAACTGGCACTATGCCGACATGGGTATATTGAGCATGTCGACATCCCAAAGGAATTTTTGGTGGTTTGTTTTTCTTTTGAAAATAACTTTTATCTTATATTAAAAACTATTTTAATATAAGATAATTCCAGGTGTACAACAAAAATTAAATGAAGTTGGTACTGATGAAAGCAACAAGGTCATTGATAAGGCAAATAATACATTAGGGGATGTACATGTTGGTACTGTAAGCACAAGTAACATGTACAACTTGCTTCAAACAGTTGAGGATGAACAAGGAATAACTGACTTGAAAGAACAAGAGGAAGGAGAAATAACAAATGAGTTAAATTGTAGTGAGCAACACACAGAGACAACCAAGAAAACAAACATAACTGAAGATCAAACTAACTCAGTAATACTGGTGCAGTCTACTACACAAGTAGTCCAGGAAACAAATATGAACGAAAATAACCCAAGTGGAAGAAACAAGCATTTTGGAAATGAAACAGCTGAAGTGCCTGCACCAACTGGTACTGTTGCTTCAGTATTTGACAAATCATGGTGCAACACATTTGAAACACAGATCTCTCAATTAATAAACACCATGCATACAGAACAATCTCAACCATCAGCCCAACCCCATTACAAATTCTCCATTCAGCTACCTGGATGGCCACCTTCCAATCTACCCAAACCACCCCAATCTGATCTATCTCTTGATACATCCAATACCCATCCTAACACACAGCCATCCTCCCCCTCAAGCATGCCAAGAAGGAAGGTTCAAACAAGATCAAGATCTCTGTCAGCCCAGAGAAGGAATATCACCTCCCCATCTCAATAATAAATTATGTATACAAATATAGCAACATGGAATATAAGAGGAGCTCATAGCAATCTGAAACTTGATCTAGTAAAGAATATATTTCTGAGTATAACATCTGTCTAATTGGTCTGCTAGAAACAAAACTTAACCTTACCCTATCCCAAAAAGCAGCTAACTACATCAATCCAAACTGGTCCATACATCATAACCTTGATACTGCTGACTATGGAAGAATTCTTGTCATTTTTAACCCTTCTGTCCTAACTCTATCTCCCATTCTGTCTTCTAGACAATCCATTCATTTTCATGTTCATCATACCCAAACCCAGATCACTTTCTACTTAACAATTGTTTATGCTGACAACTCAGTAAACTCTAGAAATGCCTTTCTCAAAACAATGCCACCATTAAGACAATCTTCTCACCCTTGGCTTGTATTGGGTGATTTCAACACCTGTTATGGTTTTAATGACAAATTTGGTGGCATTCCAATTACACCCAGAGAACTTGATCCTATCAATCAATCTGTTTTTGATTCTGAGTTAATATTAGTGAATAAATCAGGAGCCAAGTACTCATGGAATAATAGAAGTAGAAGTGGTGTTCGTACCTTTACCACTATTGACCACGCTTTTTGCAACTTACAAGCTCTTTCTCATTGGCCAAATCTATCTGTTTTCCTCCCACAACCCATTCTATCTGATCACTCCCCTCTTAAATTGTCAATTGGGAACCATTTAAGAAGAGAAAAGAGAAGTTTCAAATTTTATAATGCTTGGGTTAAGGATGAGCACTTTCTAGTATTAGTTTCACATGTAAATGCAGTATTTTCATGCTATGGTAACCCTATGTTTAAGTTTTGCAGGAAGCTAAAGTATTTCAAGCAAGTTATTAAACAGTGGGCTAAAACAACCTTTGGAACTGGTGGACTGCTGTCGACAACACTTACACAACAATTGAAAACAAAGCAAGACTATATGATGGAACATCCACATGACATTCAAGCAGCTGATGAGGAAAGGAGATTATTTATGGAGGTTAATACAGCACTACAATTGGAAGCTAACATGAAAAGGCAGCAACTTCATAAAAAATGGATTGCAGAAGGTGACAAAAACACAAAGTTTTATCATGATTCACTTAAAGTAAAGCAGGCAAGAGAAAATATTCATAGTATAACTGATGAGCAAGGAACTCTGCATTCAACTCCTGACTCTGTTGACCAAGCATTTATCCAATATTTCACGAAACAATTTGGAAAACATGATGGATTTCTCCCTGATTTGGACTTAATATCTAATACAACTCTCCCAAGCATCTCAACCCAGGAAGCAACAACACTAATTAGTCCTGTCACTGATGAGGAAATCAAGTCAACCCTATTCTCCATGAACAAACTTTCTTCAGGAGGCCCAGATGGTTTTAATGTTGTTTTCTTCATTTCCACTTGGAGTATTCTTGGCAGTGAATTTTGCAAGGCAATACACAATTTCTTTAACAAATGCAAAATTCTTGGAGAAATCAACTGCACCAATATTACTCTTATCCCCAAGGTCTTACCTGCTTCAAGTGTTTCTTCATATAGGCCCATTTCTTGTTGTAATGTGGTGTACAAGTGTATATCTAAAATTCTTGCAACCAGGTTAGTTTCTGTGCTTCCTACTGTTGTATCAAACAATCAATCTGCTTTCTTACCAAATAGGGACATAATTGATAATGTTCTCTTAGCACAAGAACTTCTCAAAAGTTATGGTAAAAGTAATGGCCCCCCTGCAGCTGCACTTAAACTTGATATATCTAAGGCATATGATTCAATTCATTGGGAATCCATAGTCAGGATTATGGCAGTGATGGGATACACAAAAGTTTTTGTGTCTTGGATATATGTCTGTATATCCACTCCATCATACTCAGTAGTAATAAATGGAAGACCTGTAGGCTGTTTTAGGGGTAGTAAAGGTATACGGCAGGGAGACCCGTTATCTTCATACTTATTTCTGATGGTCATGGAGGTGTTAACTGTTATCCTCAAAACTAGTTACACCAATAAGAACATAAAGTATCACCCTAAGTGTTCTCATCATCAAATCACATCCATCATGTTTGCTGATGATGTCATGATGTTCACAAAACCTGAGTTGCCTTCATTGAATGGTATTAAGGATGCACCGCAAACATTCAACAAAATGACTGGACTATCAATAAACCAAGACAAATCATCTTTGCTTGTTGCTGGTATCAACCCTAGTCAAGCAGCTGAACTCCACCAACAGTCTGGTCTCTCTTGCATGGCTAATGACATAAAGTACCTTGGTCTACCACTTATATCAAAAAGAATAACTAAGAATGACTGTTTACCACTATACCACAAAATAACCTCTGTTATGTCTGCATGGGAAAATAGGTTCTTGACTCAAAGTGGTAGGCTTGTTCTCATAAAATCAGTTGTCTTCTCTTCTATTGTTTACTGGGCTAGAACAATGATACTACCGGTAAAATTATTACAACTAGTCAGATCAGCAATGAACAGATTCTTTTGGACAGGAAGTATATTTAACAGAAAGTTAGTGCCATGTGCATTTTCCAAATTTGAGGCTCCTTTGAGAATGGGTGGGCTAGGAGTCTTTGATGTCAAGAAGTGGAACAAAGCAGCAATAAGTAAACAGTTTGATGCTCTCATTAATAGAAGAGGTAGTTTATGGGTTGAATGGACTTGGCATTACAACATAAAGAACAGACATTTCTGGATTATGGATACCCCACAGCACTGTAGTTGGAATTGGAGAAGCTTACTGAAGTATAGAGAAGACTTTCTACCAATGATACAATATCCAGTCAATGCCAGAACTGCAGTAAGTTTTTGGAATGATCCTTGGGTAAGAAATGGCCTAATCTTATCAAAAATATGTACATATTCACAAATAATTCAATCTGGTATACACATTGCAGCTGATGCTAATGCCTACTTACTAAATGGTAAAATCCAGTTGCCCTACAGCAGTAATCAATTTATACAGCAAATTTGGTCTGAAATACAACAGATAACATTCAGTGATACTCAAGATGACACAGTTTTATGGCACAAAAAGGCTCATACTGTCAAAGAAGTGTACAAATTCCTTACTACTATTGTTCCCCTGCCTGCAACTAAATGGTATGAAGTTATTTGGACAAATGACTCTGTTCCCCAGGATAATTTAATGATGTGGAAAGTGTTAAACAGTGCCTTGCTTACCAGAAGTTTATTACATAAGTTTGGGATGGCATGTTTAACACAGTGTTTGTTTTGTGAGCACCATGATGAAACCACTGAGCACATATACTTTGAATGTCCTGTTTTGCAACATATATTATATAAGATCGGTTTCCTTACTGGTATTAACCTTTTTGGACAAACTTCAAGAATTTCGTGGAGTATTATATACAAAGCTACTAGGTGGAGAACTAAGCATGGCAGAGTTTTGGCTATTTGCTTGAAAGTTTATATGGCTGTGATATGGAGTGAAAGAAATGCCATTGTTTTTGAAAATGCAAGAAGAAATGATAATGTTCTCTGGAATGAAGTCAAGTGCCGCACCTACATGCAATTGAAGAACAGTGGTGGAATCTACCCTCAGTCTTTGATTCATGTTTGGGCTTGATAATGCTGTTTTTAACCTTGTATGTATCCTTGTTTTTCTACTTTCTGTTTAACCTCTGTTGTTCTTCTTTTATTGTTGTCTCAATAAAACCGGTAGGGGCCCAGTTAACCCCGCTGGCTTTGCCAAAAAAAAAACTATTTTAAACTTTATAAATATACTTGACTATAGTTAAAATACATAAGTAAACATAGAGAATTATATATTGGTATATATATAACCTTACAATAATTTTATATTTAAATCTAAGTATAAATATTAAAATTTAAATATATTATTATTAAAGATAATTTAAAACTAAGGATAATTTGATTTTGAAATTAAAGATTATTTTGAGGCTAAAAGTATTTAAAACCAGGATATATGTTTTTGATTCTTTTAAAAGGAAGGTTTTGAAATCATTTTGAAAATAAGATATAATTTTGAAAATCATTTGAATAAAAGTTAGCGGGTACAAAACAATGTTCCACTAGATTTTTCGCAGGTTCCATCCTACTCAGGGTTCCATCCCTTTAACGGGCTCGAAGTGGATTCCATTCACGAATAAATTGGATTTTAAGATGCCAGTGCTTTTTTAGGAGTTTTAACAAAATTCCTAATAAATTAAAAGATAAATTACTTGAAATCTTGAACTCTTGATAATCTTGATATTCTTGATACTCATGAGTCTTCATTCTTGATATCTTGAATCTCTATACTGTACAGTCTTCATTCTTGGTACCTGCTGTTTAAATCCTGCGTATACATATATTTCTAAACTTATAATGTTAGTATTTATATTTTATAATCCTATTCTAAGGTTGTTGTCATCAAAACCATCATCTCACGGACTAACAATCTCCCCCTTTTTGATGATGACAACCTTTGTTTATAAAATATTACTTCTATCCTAATAACGCCCCCTAAATCTATGCCTAACTATCCTATTTTATATTTCTCACCCTTTGTCATCAAAAAAAAAACTAACTCTAAATATATAACTCCAAACTATATTATCTCCAAACTTTATAACTCCCCCTCATTCTTGGACTAAAGTACCTGCATTAATAAACTATGCAAATGGAGTATATGATAGATAGATTAAGCGATAATTATACTGATAGACATTGAAAATCCTATAAATATTAATGCATATTTATGCATGTTTTTCACACCAAATATCAATCCAAATCAATTCGAATCAAATCAAATCAAATAATTCAAATCAAACAAACCAAACAAATCAAACATTACGAGGAACTTCCACCCATCCTTCTTCTCCAAATATAGGGTCTGCTTTAATGGCATCCCAATTTTCATTATCATTAGCGAGAGAGACTGGAGGATGTGCTTCGTTATCATCCTTGTGCAGGGAGGAAATCATCCATCGTATTGCATCGAAATGTCTTTCTTTCTCTTTAATCATCTGCATTTGACTCAATTCTAAGTGTTGCTGGTTATGGGGAATGAATGAAAGAATATTCTTGAAAGAGTTAAGAGTCTCTTCAAGATTTTCTGATAGATTATGAATTGGATTGGCTATACTCGAATTTGTGAGAAGAATGAGAGACAAAGTTGATAAAAGATAATATTCAGTGATGAATTCTGGAAGAAATAGGTATTTATAGGTGTAGAAATTCGTTTGAAATGAACAACATAAGGTAGTTATTCAAATTTCAAATTCAAAATGAAATGTCATTTCTGACCAGTATATGTCGACATGGTCATAGGGGGTATGTCGATATGGTCCAGTGAATTTTGATGACTTATTTTGATTTTGTGAATAATTGTGTGTGTGTATATATATATATATTTATATAATATACTAACATTTATTCTGGAGATAAGATAAGCTAGATAATAGAAAAGAAATTTCATTTCATTTCATACTAAGACGATACAACGATTAAACACAAAGAACTACACGATCATTCCAATAAAATAAACTAAAACAAATACAACGAGATACGAAAAGGTAGAACTAGTTAAAGGATGATGACGATGAAGATAATCCAAGCTTCTTGCTTACTTTGGAAATAAACTTGTTCATCTTGGATGAAATTTTATCCAACTTCTTACTAACGGATCTTTTAAGAATCCGTTGATTCTCAACAATAGTCTTTTGATTTTTGAGAAGGGTTTGTGTTGAATGGATTAGGAGGATAGTCGTTGCTTTCCAAAGAAGTTTCACCTTCTTCTTCTTCTTCAATTTTCATTTCATCCCCTTCTCTTCTTCTTCCTCTTCTTCTTCTTCCATCTCCACATGAGCCAAACGCTCTTCCTTTTTGGCAAGAGTCTCATAGGGTTGAAAAACAAATGGAATTTTCATAAGCGAAATGTTGGAATGATTGAAAACTTTTCTAGAAACAAATTCTTCTCCTTTGAAATCCACTCCAAAATAGTTAAAAATTCGAGTGAGATAAATTCCATGATACAAAGTATTCTCACCCATTTCAAGATTTTTGGGACGAAGTTCATCCAAAATAACTTGCGCCCAATTAATATCATAATTTCCAAAAATAGAAAAAGTACTTTGCAAACTTTTGAAGTAGGATTGTTAAAATTTCCCGACCTTGGAGTCAAAGTATGTTGTTAAAGAAGATTGACAATTCTAGCTTTTGGTCGGAAGTTTCGATTTTGGAATTCAAAATTATCATTTCCTTCGAAAACGTGATGAAATGTCTCATGATCATTTTCATCGATTTTAAAATTAGAAAGATCCATTCCCGTACTCTTGCAATTGAGAATGGTACCCAAAAGATGACAATTCAAAACAATTCTAGTGCCTTCGACACTACTCCAAATTTCATCATCGTTTCCATTATAAAATCCACGATTAAGATTTGCATAGAAAATTTTAACAAGATTTGGATAACAAACAAAATCATTTTGAGAAGCATCAACAAGACTAAGAATTTGATTGTTTGCAAAAAGAGAATCAATTTCATAAGAAGAGAAATCTTGAAATATTGCAAACTTTCCGGGATGGACTTTTGCATAGTTAGCATAATTGATGTATGCTTTTATTGCCTCTGGATCATTGAAGAGTTGTTCTTTTATCTTTCTGTAAATTCTCGTGGTGGAGGGGTTTCTTGAAGAAGCTAATAGAGTAGAGAGTAGAGAGCTTGAAGTTTTGAAGAGAGAGTTTGAATTTGAAAATGAGAGTGAAAAATGTGATAAAAGATAGTGAATAATATGATTCTCAAAGGACATTTCTCTGGTTAAAATATGCCTTTTCAGAGAATTGAATGAAGTGAAAAGGTGGAGGGAAATTCAACCATTTGAATTCAAATTTTGAATTTAAAATTCTGTACCCGTGTCGACATCATGGTAGGGACCATGTTGACATGTGCTTGTGAATTTCTATGATTTATTTTTCTTAAATACTCTAATATATATATATATATATACTTATTATTTTTAATGTCTGTATATATCTGGAATATTATTAGAATTATAGTATATTCCATAATATATTATTATACTAATAAAAATAATAAAATAATTGTAATAAAAAATTTAAAATTCAATAACACACAAATTCAAAATCAACCAATCAAGCAATCAAGCATCTAATTCTAAGCATGCAATTTCAACCAATTGTATAAATATGTACCTTTTTCTGAGTCCATTTCTCTGAATTCATCGGAGTCGTGAACTGTCGTGAAACACAAATTTGAATTATCTGTCTTCTGATCATCATCACTTGAGGACGAGTCTTAGTCATCTAGACTAGCAGTAATGCACGCTTCTGTTTTCTTTAATGAATCATTGTTTATAGGAGGATTTTGCCTCTCTGGATATGCACAGTCTCTTTTGATGTGGCCTAGTTCATCACAGTTGAAACATTTGACATTGTTTGGCACTACATTCTGATTTCCAGAGTTCTTATAGTTGTTTCTCTTGAGATTATTCATCTTTCTGTATTTCAAAAAAATCCAAAAATTCCTGGTCATCAAGGCTATCTCTTCATCATTATCGCTGTTTGAGTCTGATCCTTCAGTCAATGCATTAAATGCCATTGATTTCTTTTCAGATGCTTTGCTTTCTCTTCTTCCGATCATTTGGACTTCAAACGACATTAGATTTCCAATTAATTCTTCTATCTTTAAGGTACTGATGTCATTTTCCTCTTCGATCGCAAGTGTCTTTTGATCCCATTCTAGAGTAAGAGAATTTAAAAAATTTCTGATTTGATCTTCTTCCGAAAATTCCTTTTCCAAGGATATTAGAGAATGTACAATATCCTGAAATCTACTATACATATCTGAAATAGACTCATTAGAATTCATTTTAAATAATTGAAACTGATTTATGAGCGTGGATATTTTGGTCTGTTTAACTTTGCTTGTTCCTTTGTGAGTAGCTTGCAAAGTTTTTCAGATTTCATATGCAGACTTACAAACTGACACTCTATTAAATTCATTTCTATCAAGTGAAAAAAACAAAATATTCGTTGCTGTAGAATTATTTTGTGCAACAGTCTTTTGCTCAACGGTCCACTGTGCAAAATCAGTTGTGGGTTCAGAATATTCAGTTTGTGTGATATTCCAAGTGTCTAATCCTAAAGATTGTAAATATATTTTCGTCCTATGTGCCCAATACGCATAGTTACTGCCATTAAAAAATGGTGGTCTGATAGTAGACTGACCTTCTACAAATGAACTAGTGACAGGGATACTAGTGTTAGTAACAGTACCAGTATTGGTAGCCATTATGAAAACTTTTCAAAAATCGGATTATGAAACTTTGAAAACCTTGCTCTGATACCAAATGTGAGAAATGCGGATTACGGATCTTAAGGTTAGGATAAACAATAGAGGGGGGTGAATAGTGTTTTAAGGAATTATTAAATCTTTTTGAGTTTTTGTTAATTTGAACACAAATGTATGCAATATTTAGACACAGATATGATCACAGAATCAAACACAGATGCAAAAGTAAAAGCAGTAAAGGAAAGAACACACCGGATTTTATACTGGTTCGGAGTTACCCTACATCTAGTCCCGCATATAAGTACGGATTTCCTTTCAAAAGCAATTGTACAATTATACCCTCGATTTCAAGGCTACGAGGTACACCTTCTAGATTCACAATCCTCTAGGCAGAGATACTTGATTTTAAGGGCAATAAGTTCACCCAATTGATTTCCAAGGCTACAATCGCACCTTTTCTCGCTTGATTGATTTCCAAGGCCACAATCACACCTTTTCTCATTTAATTGATTACAAAAAGCCTATAACTCTGAATAGCACTGCGGAACTTATTGAGATAGTGATAGAGAATCAAAGTAGAGATAATCTAGTTAGATTCAATGTTGATTTCGGCAGAGTAATGGTAGGAATATGTATAAAGAAAATGTGGAAGAAGAAGAGAAATGAAAACCAGAAAATTATGATTGAAAATTCGTTGAAACCAACCCCTATTTATAGAAGAACAACAACCATGTCTATGCGTGGAGAGATATGACGAATAGGCACTTCTTTTGAAATTTGAAATTAACTGACACTATGTCGACATGGGTATATTGAGCATGTCGACATCCTAAAGGAATTTTTGGTGGTTTGTTTTTCTCTTGAAAATAATTTTTATCTTATATTAGAAACTATTTTAAACTTTGTAAATATACTTGACTATAGTTAAATACATAAGTAAATATAGAGAATAATATATTGGTGTATATATATAATTTTACAATAATTTTAGATTTAAATCTAAGTATAAATATTAAAAGTTAAATATATTATTATTAAAGACAATTTAAAACTAAGGATAATTTGATTTTGAAATTAAAGATTATTTTGAGGCTAAAAGTATTTAAAACCAGGATAGATGTTTTTGATTCTTCGAAAAGGAAGGTTTTGAAATCATTTTGAAAACAAGATATAATTTTGAAAATCATTTGAATAAAAGTTAGTGGATACAAAACAATGTTCTAATAGATTTTTCGTTGGTTCCATCCTACTCAGGGTTCCATCCCTTTAACGGGCTCGAAGTGGATTCCATTCCACGAATAAATTGGATTTTAAGATGCCACTGCTTTTCTAGGAGTTTTAACAAAATTCCTAATAAATTAAAAGATAAATTACTTGAAATCTTAAACTCTTGATAATCTTGATATTCTTGATACTCATGAGTCTTCATTCTTGATATCTTGATTCTCTATACTGTACAGTCTTCATTCTTGGTACCTTCATGGTTAAATCATGCATATACGTATATTTCTAAACTTATAATGTTAGTATTTATATTTTATAATCCTATTCTAAGGTTGTTGTCATCAAAACCATCATCTCACGGACTAACAGATCTTACACCATCTCTTACCAATTCTCATTTATCCTAGCCCTCCATCTCAAAGCCACGATTTAAATGCAATCAAATCGGAGTTTCCACATTGAAGATCAACAGTATTCTCAAGTCAAGACAACTATGTAATTTTGTCACATCGATATTTTCTATTTGACATTAATTATATTAACCAATAGAAAACTATCAAGCAAGTCATTCCATATTTTTCCAATAACTAGCTGAACGTAACCCCTGGGTGCCCCCAGCAGCCAAGAGCAATACACTACCCAATATTTGAAGAGCGCTACGTACTTTAATCTCAACAGATATATCAATATCCTGTCTCGATACGTCTTGACTAGGAATATTTAAAATGATATATTTACTTTTATTGTGATAAATTATCATGGCTACAACACTTTGTAACTCTATAACACAACATACCATTTATGGATTTTCTATTAAATATGACTTAAATTAAATGTATATAATAGAAAGAACACATCTCCATAAGAAGGGTATTCGTATAAATGTTATAAATTGAATTTATCATAGTTATAACCATTGTTACCGTGTGCGTGGCAAATTTTGGTCCTGAAAATTATGACGATTATAACCATTATGAAATAAATAATTTACAACACCTATAACCGTGGGAAAAAATAATTTTACAACACTTATAACTGTTACTAATAAATAATTTATCTCACTTATAACCATTACGAATTTTTTGAAACAATTATTACTATTACCAAAATGTAATTTGTAACGTTTAATACTGTTAGTAATCAAAACTTTATTCCTCTTATTAATGTAAATTTTGTCACGGTTATAACTATCATAAAATTTCAAATTGTAACAGTAATAACTGTGTCGAATTTCCTAAACCATATGACAAGCCTACAATAACTAATTTCCTGAAGCATTAACAATCAAAATATACAGTGACATATAACATAACAATTTCCTAAAGCATTTACAACACCAATCGCAATTCATTTTCTAAAGCAAATTTCATTTCTACAAACATCGAAATATCACAATTTAACATATATATATAATGAACATTAAATATCAAATAACTTCGAAGTACCACAAATTAGTATCATAACCTAGAAACTTGTTAACAAGCTTACCAATAACAAATTAAGAAGCTTACATGACACACAAAAAATAAATGAGCCAAATTACAAACCCACCGTCAACCAGATCATATAGTGTGTATATACCATTTTACGGTGCTTCAAAAATTGACTCTTCCGAATCTAGAACTTCCACCATCCAGATGGCTTTCTCTCCTACTACCGCTTTATGGTGACAAACTTTTTGCATTCCTATATATCCCTTCGCTACCTCCTTTAATATTGATGATAATAACACTACCAATTTTTTTTAATCTATTTTGGATGATCCATTACCATCATTAGAAGAAGTATGTAGACTACTAGTACCTTGGCCTCCATCAAAAGCATACTCAAGTTGTGCCATTGTACTTCATCCATATTGGTTTATAAGAAGCTTCATAGATTGTTGAAAATCCACTATTGGTGAACTTATTAACTTAATTTCTTCATTCATTAGATTTTGGTTGTTCTCCAAATCGGTTAAATATTTTTTATTTGCATTCTTTGTTGCTGTGGCAATTTCTTTTGAAGCTTGTGCAAGTTTTACTTACTTTATATTGGATATGGAGCTAATATCACAACAATAGCTTCTTCTTTTGTCATCTCCAAAAACTTCAGCAACGAGATGTCTCTCAAAATTATCTAAACTTTGTATTCCATCACCATTAGTAAGGCCCGCTTCTAATCTTTGTCGTGCTTCCACTACTTCTATTAAACCCTACATTATTTATCAAATATAGTAACGCGAATGAAGACATGGAAACAAAATAATTTTAGGTTTGCTAAACAGTATCTAGTAATAAACAATCAGATTTGACATCTCCAAATGGTTAAATTGAACGTTTGAAGATTAAACGACATGTAAGAATTACTATTTTAACATTAGAATAAACATGTTTTAAGAGACTAAATTTACACATTAGCTAGCTTTGTTCGACCAAATGATGTGATTAAGGCGAGTACAATAGTAGCTACAAGGATGATGCATTGAAATATCAATAACAAAAAATGCACAAAAGTGAACTATTTGCTATTAGTATATAATCTACCAACCAGCTATGCATTTAGATACCAATTCAAACTATAAGATATGACAATCTAATATAATTTTAAACGATTGTTTTCTGGTTTGCAAATGAGAAACACAACATGTATCCAGTGCAAAACCTTTTGGGCTAACATATATCATAGTGCTTCGCTAACATTCAAGTGTGGAATTTAGTGAAGCATTGCTTTGGTATAAATTGGACCACTGAAGAAGTTTTATTTCGTTTTATTTCTACTAATTTTAATGATATTAATAAAAACAACTTATATTGCTTCACATTCACCTAGATTTCCAAAATATGTAGAATCTTAAGACAATACTCATGTTCCAAAAAAATTAAGCTTTTATATGTTCATTATTATGATTTTTCTTTTGGTATTTCTATTGGTCAACGCATTTATTGTATAGATAATATCAATTAAAATTTTAAAATACATAAATACAACATGTGTCTAGGATATAGTCAAAAAGTTCAAGACAACATTTGAGAAGCTGAAAATAAACATGTATAAAAATGACATATTCATGCCAAGAATGCGATTAATATTGTAACGGGGACTCTATGGTCAAATAGCTTACATGTTATCTCACAATTACTTCCCTATGACTTAGTGAACTTAACATAATTTTAGGTGTCGTGATCCTATGATGCAAGAAAATATACGATTAACTTAGAAGATATAGTACGACTGTATGTGAATATGCATTATAAAATAAATCAACATATTGGATTACAATGATTTCCTATATTAATTCAGAATCTTTTATTGATTTTACTGCACATAAATCATTTATCTCCTTATTGGTATAATTAGTAATAAATCAAACAACTACAATTTTTGGCATGTTTGACTCATCTTCTTGCTATTAATTCCCTAACTCAATTGCAGAAAAGGAAGAAAAAAAAATATTTGAAAAATCTAATAATATTTTTATACTTACTGTAACCTTTCAACTAGCATTGTCGATAAGATGTAAACATGTACGTTATATGATGTAAGTTGGTAATTAGTTGAATTATGCAATAAAGTAGTTAGTTGAACAGTAGGAGTCATACAATGTAAGTTTCACTAATATTTTTTATTATGCATAGGCAAAAGTATTAGGTAGAAAAAACTATCGCGTAAAATTTATTGTAAACATGGGTTACGTTGCGTTAATCTTTATTAACATTTTTAAAT
The DNA here is from genome assembly GCA_030765085.1 of Allium cepa. NCBI lineage: Eukaryota > Viridiplantae > Streptophyta > Magnoliopsida > Asparagales > Amaryllidaceae > Allium > Allium cepa. The sequence continues at coordinate 723,820,583 of CM060932.1, read as the reverse complement.
TATTACACGTGCGCTCAATTTCATCAACAACCAAAATGAAAAAGCAATACAGAAAGAGGATTCGAGGGAAGGCCCTACTTAGTTGGCCAGTACTAACATCTATACTAATTAATATCAAAGTAATTTTTGATAATAAATAATTGTTTAGAAATAATCATGCTTTCAGTTTCTCTTTCAAATCCCAAAAATACATTTTTTTTTATCTCACGTCTTACAGTCAATCAAATGACTATGTTTTTGGTAACCATTCCAGGGTCTGTAAATCAAAATTCTCAAAATTGGTATGAATTAAATATTATATCGTCATATCCTGGTTGGTGCAAGTATAATATGACAATCAGACTAAACCCTGTCATATACTAAGCCCTACCGTGGTTTAGCTTGTTAGTCTTTGAGAAGAATGGTTTTGATGACAACAAACTTAGGACTTGTTATAAAATATAAATACTAACATTATAGCTTATATATATATATATATATGCAGGATTTTACCTTTCAGGTATCAAGAATGAAGACTGTACAGTATAAAGATTCAAGATTGAAGATATCAAGATTGAAGACTCATGGGTATCAAGATATCAAGAGTTCAAGATTTCAAGAGAACAAGATAAGTATTGAGTCTAGAATTATGTTAAAACTTCTTGAAAGCACTTACATCTTTATTCAAAATTTATTCATGGAATGGAATTCACTTCGAGCTTGTTAAAGGGATGGAACACTAGTGGGATGGAACCCACGATAATATCTAGTGGAACATATAGTGGTTCTATTTTGATATCCACTAATCTTATAAAAATGTTTTTCGAAAATATATCTCTTGTTTTTAAAAATGTTTTCAAAACTTTCTTTTCAAAAGTCATCTCTCTTAGTTTTAAATATTTTAGCCTCAAAACAATTTTTATCATTTTTAATACTTTGATTCTAAAATTGTCCTTGATTTTAAAGCATCTCTTATTCTAAATACTTTACTTTAAAATATTTATATACTCGGATTTTTAAATTACTTTATAGATTAAGATTATATATATTTAAAATTACTTTCTAAACTCTTTTATATTTTAAACTATATTCAAATATATTTACAAAGTTTAGAAGTTGTTTTTACAAATTATAGAAACCTTTTTAATAAGAAAATCAAAACATCAATTTTTGCCTTGAGCATATCGACATACCCCTACCGCTCATGTCGACATGATGTCCGTAATTTTCAAATTTCAAATTTCAAAAGAAGTGTCGATTCGTCATATCCTTTCATGAATAGATATGGCTATTGATCTTCTATAAATACCAGTAGTCCTAAACGAATTTTCAACTAGATTTTCAATTATTTTCTCTCCTCTTCATCTTCCTCATTTATTCTAAAGAATCCAAAATTATACTCTACCGAAATACCAAGTGAATTAAACTTGATTATCTCTTTTTTGATTCTCTACCACTCTCTCCATAAGATCTCAGTGCTATTCAGAGTTATAGGATTATTTGTAAATCAAACTATTGAGTAAAAGTGTGGTTGAGCCTTGAAATCTACTGGGTGTGATTGTTGCCCCGGAAATCGATTAGGTGATCTTGTGGCTTGGTAAATCAAGAGAGTTTGCTCCGGACTCGAATACAGGAGGGTGTACCTCGTGGCCTTGAAATCGAGGGTGTAATATGGGATATTATTTTGAAAAAAAATCCGTACAATTGTGTAGGACTGGATGTAGGGTAACTCTGAACCAGTATAAAATCCTGGTGTGTTCTTTCCTTTACTGCTTTTACTTATTATTTGCATTTGTGTCTGATTCTGTGATTATATTTATGTCTGTGTATTGCATTTGTTGGTGATTAAATTACATAAGTTTCAAAAAGATTTATTAAATCCAAAAAACACTATTCACCCCCTCTAGTGTTATTCTAGCTTTAAGATCCGTAATCCATATTTCTAACATTTGGTCTCAGAGCAAGGTTTTCAAAATTTTCATAATCCGATTTTTGAAAAATTTAAATGGCAAATTATTTTGATAAAATTATTAACACTATTTTCGTATGAATATGTCACAGAATCATCATGATATTGTTGTTTAAAACTATATTTATTTATTTTGAAAAGTCACTTGATTCTTTAAAAATTTATGTTGTTTTACAGGAGAAGAGTTATGTCTAATGATCGTTGGTTAAAAGATACCAAATAATCATTCATCGATCAAGAAGAAAAAATGGATATATAATGGCAATCGGCAATGAAATGTGTACCAGATCAATACAAAAATTTTTAGTCTCATCTACAACTTGATTTGACACTGTAATTCTCTCCATCTTCTTTGCAATGCCACTGGTTTCGTATGAATCCGTTAAGAAATGACCAAGTTATGGTCAAGTGAAGTTTTGGTGAACAAAGAGGAAAATGAAAGAAAAACTGTCAATGCTATTCTTCCACTTTCAACTTGAGATTTGATTGTTTTGTCCGCACTCCTTTTCCAAACTATAGTTCTTGTTCTCACGGTCGTTTTGATGGGTGGATCATCAAATTTCGATCAAAATTGAGTGAGATATGACAGTTTGAAGTTGGCTATCCAAAACTAAAAACCATGTACGAGATTTCCTACATTTCTCCTACTGTTCGGCCTGTTGCACCGCAATACCATCCAAATCGTCGCCAAACTATTATTAGATCGTACTCCATGCCTTCCTCTTCGAATTTCCATTGGTTTTATCCAATTCCGTTAAGAAACGAATGAGATATGCCTTCTAGTAGTTTGATGGTAGGTAGAAAAACAGAAAGAAGAAGAAGAAGATAAACTTAAAAGTGATGACTATTGGGCCTATTTATAGTTGTTGAAGTGTTCATTCACTCAAAATTCAAATTCAACGTTTTGGCCGAGTTGGTCGATCTACTAAATCATCTGTATCTTTCTCATACGGTCTTCAAATTCAGCAAATGAACATACTACGATGATCAGAAAAAACAATCCCGTTACAATAGAGCAGATCTCGTCATCAAATTTTGAAAGATATAAATGTGTGGTTCACGACAATGGAAGAACGACAAACTTAGAAAGATGGAGGAGTACAAAAAGTGGCACGCTTTACTATTATTTCATCTTTATTTTTGCATTTAGTTAGGTATAGAAATTTATCTTTTTTTATAAGTTTTGATATTTTGGTTCATATATCGGCATGGCATAGTATACATATCGATATACAAGCCTAAATTTTTTTTAAATCTTTTAAAATGTGTTTTCTTTCAAATAAAATCTCACTACTAATTAATTACAGCTATACTAAGTAGAAAAGCATACCATCATTCGTGATTTCAACTTTTCTAATGTTATTTTTACTTCTCGTACTCTATTTCTTTTAAGATACTAGTTTTATATTTTTAAGAAATTAATAGAAGGAATTTAGAATGTTAGAATAAGGCTCTATTTATATATTTCTTCAACTAATAAGATAGCTCCACATTATATGACACTTGTCATATAAATAGATAGTGACACACATGCAAAATGACACGTATCATTACACTTGTTCTTTAATAAAAACATTTTTACATGCATAATGCCAAGTGTCTTTGCACATGTTTTTTATCATTTTTTTAATGTTTTTTAAGTACTTTAGTTATATTAACTACTATAAAAAATTAGGTCAAAAATCAATAATTTACATGTCAAAATCTAGTCATAAACTTAGTGCAAACTCACGATAAGAACAGGCCTAAAACTTTAGATAGCATTTCTGAAATGCTGTATTTGCTTCTGTTTCGCTGCAAATACGTTTTTACAGCATTTCTGCGCTTTTGAAACACTGTAGTGTTTCTGAAACTTCTCACGGCATTTGGTAAATACTGCAGTTTCTGTTTTATAATGTTTTGCATATATTTTACTGCAAAAACTTTTTATTGCATTCTGTAAAAGCTGTCTTTTTTATTTGAAACATTAAACTACAAAAAAAACGATATGTAAATTAAGTATTTTCTCTATTCTTGTTAGAGTTATTTTCTAACTTATATTAGAATATTTTAAATTAATTTCATATTTTAATATTTTTTAATAATTAACTAAATTTTTTAATTTAAGATCCCTTAATATAACATATGTTTAGTTTAGTTTTTAAATCTTTTTTATTTTATATTTCATTATGATATTTTTTTTAATTAAGAGGTGTTTAAACATGTTTCTAAATATTTTAATCAATAATAATTTAATATATTGGTTTTAATTAGTAAGTTAAGTATTTTATAAACGTGGAAGTTTGGATTCTAAAAAAAACAATTTTGTTAAAAAAATTTATTTTAAGAAAATTTAATAAGGAGGGTATTAATTTTTATAAAATCCATATTTGATCTTATATATATAGTTTAAATCCATATTTCATAGCTATTTTATTTTGATATAGAGTTTGGTTACTACCTTTCATGATATAGAGTCGATTTTGAAAATAAAAAAATGATTGAGATGCTTTATTATCTCTTTCCTTTGTTACTTGACATTCTCATTACTCGTGACATATAATGCAGCTAGTAATCAGGTGCTAATTAACTTAAATTATTGTTGCAATATATCAATGATAATTGTGGGAGTTTTGGAACCCAACACATTGCCTGCGCACATGACTATTAATTAAAAACTAAAGCCATGCTGGAGAACCTATTTTAGATGTCATCTATTATGCATTAATTTTTGTGTAGAACACTGAGAATGTCAAACTGGTTATTGACTCCTACCAAAGTTACAGAAATTGCACCATGCCTTATGACTTGTTAATGCTTATGAGAAAAGGCATTCCCCCCACAAATGTTGCTATCTCAACAAACCATACCATGAAACACAGTGGAAACAAAAATCTTTTTCTCTGGTAGGTCATAAAATATGGAACAGGAATGTACATCGAGGATAATGCACTTCACAAATTAAGGCCAAAAATGATATAAAATATTTTTATGCAATAAGTAAACCGAAAAAGGTACATATATGCATGTATGATGGCAGAATACAAGTGAACCGCAAGTAAGTTTTATTTATTTGACAGGAATACATCTATTAAAGCTCACTAGGCTTGATAACTTCACTACACCCTAGGCTTAAAGTGTCTTCGCAGAATAGAAAAATTAGAAACAATCAACAACTTGGTTGATAGTTTTGTAACATTTATGTACACTATAAATTCTGGCTCTGAGGTGTTGCATGAATGAAAAAGATAGGCATTTAACATTCACCATAAAAACCAAAGGAATGCATGAGAATATATCATGTATTAATCCTTCTACAACAAATTGACTAGAGAAACATATATGCTTGATTCCTGGTACACCGATACAAAATATTACATTAGCTATATTTGAACTATGCTTCCATTATAGAACAAAGGTATTATACCTTACATATTAAAATTCAATCATTTAGTTTCAGGACTTGTTTTATCCATTAACATTGATTCATTGAAATGCAATTGAAGGCCTCAAAAGAACATGATCGCATAGAATGAAGATACAAAATCAATATAGCCATGAGCTAACCACTATAAAACCAAATTTTCCTAATCACTGGAACATAATATTTAGCACCAAAATGTATATTTAAATCAACGTAAAAAAGAAAATAAGGCCAAAAGAAGTCATCACTTGATGACCTTTGGCCAGCTCGATTTTTCTTTATTTCCTAATCACCGGAACATCAATATTTAGCACCAAAACGTATACTTAAATCAACGTAAAAAAGTAAATGAGGCCAAAAGAATAGTTTATTTTATAATTCCAGAATTTATTTTATACTTGATATTATACTACAACAAATATCTTTTATTCAGCAATCAAAGGCTAGTATAAATTAAATTTGGAGATAGGAATTCTTTTATAAAAAAAAAATCAACAGGAGCCTGGAGTATATAATAGAGAAGTAGAAGTACTGACGATTTCACAAATTCAACTTTAAATAAACATGCATTCACATCATCGAACATATAAACATTTTAAATCTATGTTACTGCAACATTTATCACTGATATCAATATAACCTCAGATTTAAAAACTGTCTTTAAAATAAAATTTACTCACCAGTTAAAAAGGATGAACAGAGCCCTGAACCAAATTTTGAAACAACTTTTGAACTGTAAATTTGAATGCTGAAAATGTTTCTGATTTAAGAACTTGAATTGCTTTGAAATGCTGAAGAAATTGCTGAGATGATTGAAGACTTGAATTTAAATTTGCTTTAGATAACTCAGGTTTAAAGAATGCAGATGCTTTTGATTTCCAGATTTTAAAGAAATGCAGTTTTTTTTTCATTTCTACTGTTTGCAAGATCTCAGGTTTGTGGACTTTGAATTGATGTTCGTATTTAGTTTATATGTTTTAAGAAGAATACGGAAAGAAAGTACAGAGAAAATTTTAACTAAAGAAAAATGAACAGCCTTTCTTTTTGAAAACATTGCTATATACATAATTTTCTTTAAAATAAAATGTTGCCACTTGTTATCTTAAATTGAAAAATGTTTCCATGTGTCAATTACATGATATAATAATCTTACACATGTTTTATTTGGAATTTCATATTTTACAAGTGTTAAAACTTCATTATTAAATAAATTTTCTTATTTATATTAACATGTTTTTATATTTATTTCAATTAGCTTTTAATGTTTATATACACATTACCTTTATTAAGTACATACTTTTATGTTTATTTATATATTTTAAAAATATATCTTCCAAAGCTAAATTTAAAAGAAAGAAAAATTAAAAAGAAAAGGATATTAAATTAAATATTATTTTAAATGAATTGATGTTTCATATATTAATTTTAAACTTTCATAGCTAATTTACAAATTATGTTAATTAATCAATTTGCAAATCTTATTTAAAATCTAAATTAAAGATATTTTTAAAATAATACTTATCTTAAGTATTTAAAACATATAGTTATTTATATAATAGCTTTTAAAAGTTTAACTTTAAATAAATCATAATTCCCAATTTACAAAAGATATATATATATTAGAAAACAAGATTTATTTATTTATTAAATTTAAGACAAGGCTTATCTATTTACAATATATACATATTCTATATATATTATAAATAGAAAAAAAATTATTAGCTTTTAAAAGATAAAATCTATCAATTAAATATTTTATTTAATTGGATTATTAAATTAATTCCAATCTTATTAACAAAATTTGTCAAATCAATTTAATTTATAATTCAGATTATTAAATTGATATTGCCTAAAATTCCGGGCCATCACAATTGGATTTGATGTGTGTGTTATTGGATTATCTGAAATATACTTATACATATTTATGTATTGAATAATTATAATATAATTATGTTTGATTTTTTCACGCTCCATTTACTATACTTTGTTCTTGTATTAGTTTAAGGGGGAATTTTCTAGTTTTATGGTTTTAGGATGGTTTTTGTTGATGACAAAGGGGGAGAATTATAAAATAAAGTAGTTAGAGTAGTTAGACTTAGATTAAGGGAGAGTTATTAGTTTTAGGAGGAGTTATTAGTTTTAGGAGGAGTTATAGTAAAGGTGAAGTATACTTTATAAACATAGGTTGTCATTATTAAAAAGGGGGAGATTGTTAGTCCTTGAGAAGGATGGTTGTGATGACAACAACCTTAGGACTTGTTACAAAATATAAATACAAACATTATAGTTTAGATATATATGTATATTCAGGATTTAACCATGTAGGCACCAAGAATGAAGACTGTACAGTATAAAGATTCAAGATTGAAGATATCAAGATTGAAGACTCATGAGTATCAAGATATCAAGATTTCAAGAGTACAAGATAAGTATTGGGTCTAGAATTATGTTAAAACTTCCTGAAAGCACTTACATCTTTATTCGAAATTTATTCGTGGAATGAAATTCACTTCGAGCTTGTTAAAGGGATGGAACCCTAGTGGGATGGAATCCACGACAATATCTAGTGGAACATATAGTGTCCTATTTTGATATTTACTAATCTTATAAAAATGTTTTTCAAAAATATATCTCTTGTTTTTAAAAATGTTTTCAAAACTTCCTTTTCAAAAATACATCTCTTTTGGTTCCAAATATTTTAGCCTCAAAACAATTTTTATCATTTTTGATATTTTGATTTCAAAATTGTCCTTGATTTCAAACCATCTCTTGTTTTAAATACTTAGCTTTAAAATATTTATATATCAGATATTTAAATCACTTTATAGATTAAGATTATATATATTAAAAATTACTTTCTAAACTCATTTATATGTTTAAAATATATTTACAAAGTTTAGAAATTATTTTGACAAATTATAGAAACCTTTTTAATAAGAAAATCAAAACATCAATTTTTGCCTTGAGCACGTCGACATACCCCTACCCTCCATGTCGACATGGTGTCCGTTATTTTCAGTTTTCAAAAGAAGTGTCTATTCGTCGTATCCTTTCACGAATAGATATAGCTGTTGATCTTCTATAAATGCCAGTAGTTCTAAACGAATTTTCAACCAGATTTTCAATTATTTTCTCTTCTCTTCATTTTCCTCATTTATTCTAAAGAATCCAAAACTATACTCTACCGAAATACCAATTGAATCAAAGCTGATTATCTCTTGTTTGACTCTTTGCTACTCTCTCCATAAGATCTCAATGCTATTCGGAGTTATAGGATTATTTGTAAATCAAACCGTTGAGTAAAAGATGCGGTTGAGCCTTGAAATCAATTGGATGTGATTGTTGCCCGGGAAATCGATTAGGTGATCTTGTGGCCTGGTAAATCAATAGATTTTTCCCCGTACTCGAATACAGGATGGTGTACTTCGTGGCCTTGAAATCGAGGGTTTAATCTAAGAGATAATTTTGAAAAGAAACTTGTATGATTGTGCGGGACTGGATGTAGGGTAACTCCGAACCAGTGTAAAATCCTAGCGTGTTCTTTCCTTTAGCGCTTTAATTATTATTTGCATCTGTGTCTGATTCTGTGATTATATTTGTGCCTGTGTATTGCGTTTACTGGTGATTAAATTACATAAGTTTCAAAAAGATTTATGAAATCCATAAAACACTATTCACCCCCTCTAGTGTTATTCTAGCCTTAATATCCGTAATCCGCATTTCTAACATAGCTTCCAACAGAAATTTTACCACTGAAGAACAACAGTGTTGATCCAAACTTCTGTAGTTCTGTTACAAAAATTGCCCATGCGATTATAAGCCCAAAAGTAGTTATGTTAAATTTCAATTGCATTCCAGATGTTGAAAGATAAAATGAAAACAAATGATAAAACAACAACAACTTAGTTAATAACTTATACTATAGAATGTAGTTATGAAATTATCATAATATAAAGAAAACATTATTAAAGTTATAATGCATAAGCTTTCTGGTTTCTTCAATAGAGCTACTTGACGCTTATGCAGCTATTCTATAGTACTAATCTCAGTTTTATTAATGGAACCACCTCTGTAAAAATTATATGGGATTTATTTATGAAACGTTCAACATTGTGACCAAAACAAGCTTATAAAAAATTTACTTCCACAAGTAAAATTATTGTTCTAATGCGATAGAATGAGCAACAAAAGCAAGAAATATCAAGCAAACAACTCCAAAATATTTGAAATAAGTGAAAACTTAAGTCAAAAAAGTATTATTTAGGCATATACCATCAAGGTATATTAAAAATTATCATACAACCACTAACTAAATAAAAGAATATTCATCGAAAAAATATTTACTGTCAAACAGAACCAAATTTGAAGAAAAATGAATTATAGGAATCGATTTTGAAAATAAACAAATGACTGCGATGCTTTATTATCTCTTTCCCTCGTTACTTGACAATCTCATTACTCGTGACATATAATGCAGCTAGTTATCAGGTGCTAATTAACTAACAAATTATTGTTGCAATATACCAATGATAATTGTGCGAGCTTTGGAACCCAACACATTGCCTTTGCACACGACTATTAATTAAAAACTAAAGCCATGTTGGAGAACCTATTTCAGATGTCAACTATTATGCATTAATTTTTGTGTAGAATACTGTGAGAATGTCAAACTGGTTATTGACTCCTACCAAAGTTATAGAAATCGCACCATGCCTTCATGACTTGTTAATGCTTATGAGAAAAGGTGTTTCCCCTACAAATGTTGCTATCTCAACAAACCATATCATGAAACACAGTGGAAACAAAAATCTTTTTCTCTGGTAGCTCATAAAATATGGAACAGGAATGTACATCGAGGATAATGCACTTCACAAATTAAGGCCAAAAATGAAATAAAATATTTTTATGCAATAAGTAAACCAGAAAGGTACATATATGCATGTACGATGGTAGAATACAAGTGAACTACAAGTAAGTTTTATTTATTTGATAGTAATACATAGATTAAAGTTCACTAGGCTTGATAACTTCACTACACCCTAGGCATAAAGTGTCTTCGTGGAATAGAAAAATTAGAAACAATCAACATCTTGGTTGATAGTTTTGTAACATTTATGTACACTATAAATTATGGCTCTGGGGTGTTGCATGAATAAAAAAAGATAGGCATTTAACATTCACCATAAAAACCAAAGGAATGTATGAGAATATATCATGTATCAATCCTTCTGCACCAAATTGACTAGAGAAACATATATGCTTGATTCCTGGTACACCGATACAAAATATTACATTAGCTATATTTGAACTATGCTTCCATTATAGAACGAAGGTATTATACCTTACATATTAAAATTCACTCGTTTAGTTTCAAGACTTGTTTTATCCATTAACATTGATTCATTAAAATGCAACTGAAGGCCTCAAAAGAACATGATCACATAGAATGAAGATACAAAATCAATATAGCCATGAGCTAACCACTATAAAACCAAATTTTCCTAATCACTGGAACATCAATATTGAGCACTAAAACGTATATTTAAATCAATGTAAAAAAGAAAATAAGACCAAAAGAAGTCATCGCTTGATGACCTTTGGCCAGCTCGATTTTTCTTCATTTCGTGTATCAGTTTTAATTGCAAAGAATGATTGGTTATAGTGTGACGACCCGAACTCGATGCCCAAAAAACGACATCGAAATCCGTATCGTCGGAGCTTATAACGACATTAGATGAAAATAACAAAAACAAAAGATGATTACATTGATATACAACAAAGATACAACTTTGATACAGTATCCATTACAACATCGATCACCAATATCAGAGTGATACACAAATGATACTACAATAAAGTGAAAACTCACAGCGGAACAACAAAGACTTCAAAAAGTTTCCAACATACTTCAACTTTGAGAAGGTCTTCAAAAAACTCCAAAACTCTAAGCGCTTCGAAAGATTTCCAAATCCAAAAGCTTTCCAAAATCTTACAGCTTCCAAAAGACTTCCAAATCCAAGCTAGCTCCAAAATACGGATAACCTGCTTCTAGGCTGCCCATGTGGAAAATTGTGGGCACCTAAAGTTAGGAAGGAAACAATAAACTCCGGGTCAGTCATGGGACTGGTATGAGTAAAAAAAACATTTGGTTTGAAAAAAGAAGTTAAATTGAAATTCGCAATGCTTTTTTGAAAATGAAACCGCCATAAGGCCTCCCGCCACACACACAATGCAAGTGCACACTTGGACGTGATTTCTCCTTATGACAGTCAAAAATTCTTGATACGCGAAGACCATTTGATATTATTATTAGTGCATAGTGCAGAAAACCTTTCGAAAATATAATATTAATCTTAGCCAGCATACCACATTTCGTCGTATGCCTACTATAGCTGCCATGTTCAATAGCTGGTTACCACCATATTCCATGGCAGGTTATACAACTAAAACCGTACAGGGTGCGTATTGTTTCTTTGTATTTCCAACAAATGGTCAGGCAAAGGAACTTCCTACACCGAATGGGTACGCCTCTGGAAGGACGCCCCCGAGAACCTAACCGGATCTCTGCTAACACAAGGCCGACGCTACCTCACGCTTTAACCAAGCTGTAACATTGGTAACTACCACACAAGTATGCCATCCCCGATCGTTATCGACCTTTATCCGAGGCGCCTCTCAACCAACAACCACAAAGTAATAAGTTTGTAGCAACCATATAGGTTAAATATCTAGGCTCCATACCATGATATCACCTTTTATCCAGAAGGAAATGGACATACCCTAGGGGAGCGACCCCTAAAAACCCTGCTGCATCTTTCCTGTTTCGACCATTTTCGAGGTGTGAGGTCCTGATGCAGTCTCGTCCACAAAGCTACGCTTTTTCAAAAATCCATGCTTCGATCAACAAATGATCAGCAGCACTTCGTATGCCACATTACGAAATTGGAAATGTATCACTAGTAACCATCAACTACATAACCTCTGAGCTCGTACGTCTCAGAGAAGGGTGTTAAGCTAAGAGAATAAATCTCCGCCACCAAACAGAAATGTATTTAATAGAAACCAGATTTACATCTCAAAGTGTAACGTCAGATACACATCCATACAAGTCTGTTCCAGGTTCGAATAGAACCAAAGGTACTTCCAAAGAAGCCCTTGCAATTCGGGCATCCTCAATCCCGATCGGACTTCCCATCACATATGGAGATCTCTATACCGTAGCTACTCAGTGCAGAGTCATTCGACATGTTATCCTATTGTTCTCGAAGACACCCGGTCTTCACCACCATCTTCAAATGCTATCCATTTCGTCGTATCACTATTCAAAATGGGTTATATGACACAAAGGTCCTCTCCCGGCTAAACCGAATAGTGAGCGCAATATTTAAAAACATATGGATATTGGGATCTCAGTTAAGTCACAACTTATTATCCAAAACCTTTCTTTCAAATGGTTTAAACAAATTACCATTTTCAAATCTTATAAACAAAAAGATTCACTTCACAAAGTTCACTAATCTTTCACACAGATTCAATCATAGCTTTTTCAAAACAATTCCCCTTTCAAATCTTTTATAGAAAGGTTACACTTTTAAGATCCCTTTTCAATTTGAAACAAACTATACCAATCTTTAAGAAAGATTCATTCATATTTTTCAAAACAATTCTCATCTCAAATCTTTTATATAAAAGATACACCATTTAAAATCCTCTTTAATTTCAAAACAAGGTTCAGCCATCTTTCACAAAGATTAATTCATAGCTTTCAAAACAATTTCATTTCAAATTTGAAATCTTTTCAACATAAATTGGAAATCCTTTCTTTATATGAAAGCTATTATTATTTGAAAACAAATAATTTTCGTTTCGGAAAAATCTGATTACATTTATAAAAGTTAAAGCCTTTCAAGTATAAAACTTGGGTTAAATTTAAATTCCCAAAACAATACTTTTAAAATGGTTTAAAACCCATATAAACACATTTATAACTTGTATAACCTTTTTAAATCATAATTTCCAAACATAGAATTCAATTTTAAATTTTGAATTCAAATTCAAATTAAATTATTTAAATTTCAAAAACTTTATCAAGTTATTTAAAATAACCTTTATCTTAAAACTCCTTTTCAAAACTTTCCATATTTAATCCAATCCCATTTCCAAAGCCATTTGGATTCAAAATTCTATTTTAAAAACCATTTCATAATATTAAATTCAAATATCCATGACTTAACCGATTTCCTCGTGAAATCCATATTTGTGTGTGTGTAATGGTGTAGTCCAGGGGTTTTACACAATAGTGCAACATCATCCATCATCACAGATTCAATCATATCAATATCAATAAGCTGTATAACCCATAATGCTTATCTTCATTCACAGATTCATAGATAAAGTAAACTTATCAATCACAAAGATTCACCATTACGATTCGATGTGGGTTTCGGATAACCAACTAGAATCCGACTCCTTGTCGCATCGAAATTCAAATGCCGTTTTACGGGCCAAGGGGTTTTCACATTCACACAGAAACATATCAGAGATATCACAAATCAATACATAGCAACTCACATCATAAAATATCACAATCATATAACATGGGTATCAATCAGCTCAAGGCATTCAATAACAACAAATCATCTATAAATAAGATGAATTAACCATGTCATTAAAATAAATTAATCACATAATTACTTTTACTAATTATCCTTAATCAATGATTGATTATCCTTGATTATAAATTAATTAAATCTTAATCACCTTCATAAATTAATTATTCCTTAATTAATTATCTTAATTAATTAATCCTTAATTGTAATTAATTAAATCTTAATTACTTTTATTAATTAATTATTCCTCAATTAATTAATTAATAATTACAAATTAATTAACCTTAATTACTTATTAAATTAATCTGAATATTAAGTAATTAATTAAGTAATTACTTCTTAAGTAATTATATTAACAAAATCATTAATTATCTAACCTTTAATTATTACTAAGTTAAAATAAACTTTTCAAAATAAAGGTTATATTTATTTTAAACCATTTCAATACTAGGTCAATTAAAACAATTTATTCAAAACCCTTTTTAACTAGTTTAAAAACTTAGATAACCTTTAATATTGAAAGAAAATCGATTTTAACAAAATTTAATTTTTAAAAACTTGATTTTTCTTTAAAACTTAAAATAGTTTTGGCCAAATAGCAACAAACCCGAGAAAATCCCTTATCTACTCGAGTTTGAAACCCGGGCAAAACCCTGCTTCGAGAAAATTGATCAAAATCACGCACTCCCCTCCGAGATTCTTACCTTCTTCCCCAAAATCTTTGAACCTAGATATATATGTTTACACGTATACGTGCACAAGCACATCGACCATCGTCGATCGACGACGATGCCACCCGAATACCCACGATGACCTCCAGCATCGATTCAGACACCCACAAACACGAAACTGCTATGAGATCAAAATCGAGCCAAATTCGAACCAAATAATACTTCATGGAACCACACGCTCATCTGAAAACCCTTCCGCCTCGCTGCTACACACCACCAGAACCCACGCCATTCTGGCCGAAGGTGCTTCGACCCACCACAAACTCGACCCCCCAGGTGCGATCGCCTGCATTGCAGTGTCGACGGCGAGATTTCCTCGCGACTAGAACCATCCAAACACAAGGCTTAAACCCTAATTCGATTCAAACCATCATCCACAACGAATTAAAATTTCCTTTCGTATTTTTCCTATGATTATTGATCATCCCAGCACCCACTGCCACGATCCCGAGGTCCAATTCTTGCTTGATCACCAGAAAATCGCTACAACCCATTTCTCGTTCATCCCATAATTACAACCTTAATACGCAACTAAAAATTCTAGTTTTTGTTTTAAAAACCATTGTTTTCAAAATGGGTTTAGATGATATAATCAAATCTGGAATTCAGGCAAATCAAAATTTGGGTAAATCTTGGATTTTTCACTGTATCTCTTCTTTCAGGCAAAACCATTCCATATTATATTAAAAATATATTTTTAAAACTAAGTTATGATGATTTTAAACATGTTTTGTTTTAATATTACAAGCTAGAAGAGATTGAGGAAAATAGAATTGAATTTTGAACTTAATTAGACCCTGTAATTTTGACAGAGACATCATCTTCTTGATTCCAGATACATGCACACCATTATACATACATACAAGCATGAATATATATCCATTTCAGCACATTTAATTCATAACTTTCCATATCATCGCATGAAAACCACCGATTCAAACAAATTCAGGTTTAAAAATGAGTTTACTCACCTTTAAAAGAAGAAAACAGTGAGCTTGAAACCTGGAAGTTGATTTACTTTTGAAAATATGAAAGCTTGTTAAATTCTGAAAAGATGGATTCTTGAATCTGAAAAACTGGGACAAGTTTGATTGCTGACTCTTTGATCTGGGCTTGATTTTGTAACTATTCTTTGATTTGTTAAATTGAGTCTTTTCTTTGTTTTACAGGCTTGAGTTTGAATATTTGTTTTAAAAACTTGCTTGATGATCTGGTTTAAGAATTTGATTTGTTTTACAGGACTTTGCAAATGAAGATAAAAGAATGCAAAGGAGGAAGATGTTGTGTTTTTATAGCTTGTTTCTATTTTAATTAAATTTTCTCAAAAATAAACACAACAAAATGACACTTGTTAAAATATTGATAAGATCACTACACTTGTTTAATTCCACCATAAAACCATTACACTTGTATTATGCATGCATTATAGGTTTTAATTAAATTTATAATACATTTTTCTTATTTATATAAATACATACCTTTTATTTTATTATATACTATTAATTAAAAAATGCCTTTAAAACAACTATACATTAAATAATGTACATAAATAATATTTTTAAATCCAAATCATTTTGCTAAGTCATTTATTTAAATTTCAAATTCAAATACAAATTCAATATTCAAATTTTAAAGTCAAATTCAAATTTACTCGTATATATATATATATACATACTTATTTAAATTCAAATTAAATCCAAAATTTATTCCAAATTTTACATTAATTACTAAATTAAATTAAATTCAAAATTGGTATCTTTACGTATAGTATAAAAGTGAAGCAGATATGCTTTTCTATTAGATATTACTTGTCACTCATGTTTATCTTATAATCTGGATATCTCTTACCGTAGTGTGTGTATATATATATATCATCATATCTTTCTGCATATTATTATTATTTTTACTTCATTATCATTTTGTTTCACATTACATATCATTGTGCATCCTATTTCATATCACATTTCATTGCATATTACATCATAAATTACAACGCATGAAATATCATAATCATTTGCATCACAAGTTGCATACATTGCATATGTCATACATTTCATACTGCATTACAAACTACATAATGCATTCATGTACACATAACAAGCATTTTTATTTGGAGGGAGTTTGTATTATTGTCTTATACTATATGATTATTAGTTTTTAATTTGTTTCGCATGTTTTGATTGAATTTCTATTAGATTGACTTGTTTCACTTGATTAACTTGATTGACTTGTTTGATTTGTTTGACTTGTTTAACATGATTGGATTTGATGTATGCATTGTTGGATTATTTGAAATATACTTATACATATTTATGTGTTGAATAATTATAATATAATTATGTTAGTGTTTTTCACATTCCATTTACTATACTTTGTTCTAGTTTTAGTTTAAGGGGGAGTTTTGTAGTTTTATGATTTTAGGATGGTTTTTGTTGATGACAAAGGGGGAGAATTATAAAATAGAGTAGTTAGAGTAGTTAGGCTTAGATTAAGGGGGAGTTATTAGTTTTAGAGGGGATTATTAGTTTTAGGAGGAGTTATAGTAAAGGTGAAGTATACTTTATAAACATAGGTTGTCATCATAAAAAAGGAGGAGATTGTTAGTCCTTGAGAAGGATGGTTTTGATGACAACAACCTTAGGACTTGTTATAAAATATAAATACTAACATTATAGTTTAGATATATATGTATATGCAGGATTTAACCATGCAGGTACCAAGAATGGAAACTGTACAGTAAAAAGATTCAAGATTGAAGATATCAAGATTGAAGACTTATGAGTATCAAGGTGTGATGCCCCACCTCTATACCCACGCTAGACAAGAACACTACAGTGAATGCTGTCAACTAGCACGGAGAATAAGGCTGTTGAGGAGCGACCATCTGTATAATTGCTTTGTGCGAGTACCGATATGCCAGATAAAAATATAACTTTTCATCTCAAGAGGAAATCCGACATACCGACACAAACTCAAAGCTACTACATAGCGGCTATAAAGATCTTCGAAAACAAATATAGAAATAAACATAACATAAATCAGTCACAGGACAATTCATATCACAAAGGCGGAAATAGATATGAATACTACACATAAAAGTGTATATCAGAGTAGTGGTCAAAAAGATCCACATATCACAAAAGAAATAGTTACATGAACTACATAAAAGAATAAGTATACATTATGGAGTCTATAACTCAAATGTATACAACAAAAACTACTAATCTAAGTAGTTAGCCAAAAGTCAGAGGGATCAATCCCAAGAGAGAAGTCAAGCAGAAGCACCTGTAACATCTCGGTCTGACCCGAGTATTATTTAATAAGAAAATAATAAACGGATCAGTCTAGCTATAAATATCAGATGAAGTGATATATAATAAGAGATATGACATAAACGTATAATAATCACAATGCCAAGCTGTGATAAATAAGTAATTGAAAATCAACAAGAGATTAATCAATATCACAATAATCTACTCAAGATAAAAAGGAATGTCATACTCCTAATTTCATTCACCAAGCCACAATATATGACATATATATCAATGCCCATCGTAAAAGTTGGTGAAACATAAATTCCAGAATTCAACACACGAAATCCAGAAATCACAAGGAAAGGATCAACGACGTCGTACAGCGGGACATCCGATGAACCAAATCACAATCAAAGGGAACAACGACGTCGTACAGCGGGACGTCCGATGAACCAAATCACAAAGACATAGCACGATGCTAGTCTAAAACCTAAAATGATCGTCATGATCAAAGAGAAGTGTCGATTACACTAAGCTAGTAAATATATGAGCTTAGCTTCATGTCCCATAACCACTAGCTTAACTTAAATATTTACGAACAAATTGTAGATCTCCACTAGAAAATTGTCACAAAAGATTCACTCGAACAAGTCCAAGAATTAACCGACGAAGTAAACGCAAGCGTTTCATACCACTCGTTTTACTAAGTCGTTTAATTAGATTTCTCATACGAGTGAGGTAAAGGTTTGTATATACTAATAGATTGGAAAACGGTTTTATAAACGAGTTTGGTATTAAAATAGTATTGAAATCATTTGAGGAAAGAGTTTTGATATTTACTACTAGTATAGAAAACCTTTATATTTTTAAAGTGACAAAGCACAAGGGGGATTGTAGAAACAATCAATCACAAAGATCACATTCGAAGATGTGAATAAAAGTCCAATGAAATCGATAAAGGATCCATCGAAGTGGATATATCTAAAATTCCCAAAGAAAATAAGTCATCAAAGATGATAATAAATGACGACAATAAATAGGATCATCACAAATCGATTTAAATTGGAAATTCAATCCAAAAAGGCAAATTGGACTAAAACAGCAGGTTCAGTCGACTGAACAGAGTTTTCAGTCGACTGACCCTGTGCCTGGAAATTTTCCAGGTTCAGGAAACTTTCTATTTCCAGTTTCAGTCGACTGTGCAGAGTTTTTCAGTCGACTGAATCATGCCTGGAAACTCTCGGGTTTCAGGTTCAGTCGACTGAACAGAGTTTTCAGTCGACTGAATCATGCCTGGGCTGTTTTTCAGCCTTATTCAAATGAAGAGCAAACTCTTCCAAAATGCAACCGGACGAACATTGGCTCTAAGGGTTTATGCCAATCGGCAACCCGGTCCTATATGCTCCTCGATGCATCACCAAAAGCATGATCAAACATCCATAAAAGGATTTCACACAAATTTGACTTAAAAACCCAAAAATTGGAGTATTCACAAAACCAATCCAAATCAAGAGCAAATGCACATGAAGAAGTGTTAGGAATTCATACCCAACAACCAAAGATAATTATAGTCATAGATGTGAGATAAAAATCTCACCTTTGCACTAAAATTTATGAAGATGAAGCTTGAAAGCAAAGGGGAATCAACCACTCTTCAAATCCAACTCTAGAAGCTTGAATCTAAGCTAAAAAGAAGAACGTTTTTTAAGTTAGGTTTAGGAAATTTCTGAAATTCAAAGAGAGAATGAGTTGGAGAAGAAGAAGAGGAAGCTTACCAATGGGTTCTCATGAACTTTGGAGCAAGGAGATGGATTTGCAAAGCAAGCTAGGGCTTAGGAATTTCTATTTCCCATTCTCTTCCTCCATTTTTGCTTGAGCTTGAGTGTTAGGAAAATAGAAGAGAAGTGAATGAAGAGGAGAGTGTTGGAACTGAGTTAAGTGGCTAATTGGCTCAGCCCAACCAAAGCCCTAAGCGGGAAAAAGTAGCAAAAATCAACTTTCTCCAAACATATCGAAGCTTATACTCAAAAAGGTCGCAAACGACATTTTGAACTCAATGGAGGTGGTCTCGAGTCCTAATTCTACCGTATGCAAAAAGTAGCTTTTCGGACTAAAATCCGACTAACGATAAAATATTTAAATAAAATATTTAAATATAAAATCGATAAATATGCGGGTTGTTACAGACTCCCCTCCTTAAAGAAATTGCGTCCTCGCAATATTACAAGAAGAAGATATATAGTAACAACCATAAAAGCATATTCAACACAAAAGAAGTTTTGAAATAGGAAGTTCACCATAAAGTGCACAAAAGAGTTAGCAAGAAATCTGGTGAAACTTCAATTTCCACAATAACACCGGGCTCAAGAATGAAAACCGGAATCCCTAAGGCATTCCCGTAGATAAAAGACGCGGGGAACGTCAAGAATAGCAGAAAATTGAGCCGGTGCAACGACGTAGTACAAAAACAGTACTCCCAATGAACCTAAGCAAAGACATCGATGTAGTACAAATGGTACATCCGATGAATCGAAAAGCAAAGACACCGATGCAGTACAAACGGTACATCCGATGAATCGAAAAGCAAAGACACCGATGTAGTACAAACGGTACATCCGATGAATCGAAAAGCAAAGACATCGATGTAGTTCAAATGGTACATCCGATGAATCAAAAGCAAAGACATCGATGTAGTACAAACGGTACATCCGATGAATCGAAAAGCAAAGACATCGATGTAGTACAAACGGTACATCCGATGAATCAAAAGCAAAAACATCGATGTAGTACATCGGTACATCCGATGAATCAAAAGCAAAGACATCGATGTAGTACAAACGGTACATCCGATGAATCAAAAGCAAAGACATTGATGTAGTACAAACGGTACATCCGATGAATCGAAAAGCAAAGACATCGATGTAGTACAAACGGTACATCCGATGAATCAAAAGCAAAAACATCGATGTAGTACATCGGTACATCCGATGAATCAAAAGCAAAGACATCGATGTAGTACAAACGGTACATCCGATGAATCAAAAGCAAAGACATCGATGTAGTACAAACGGTACATCCGATTAATCGAAAAGCAAAGACATCGATGTAGTACAAACGGTACATCCGATGAATCCAAAGTAAAGACATCGATGTAGTACAAACGGTACATCCGATGAATCAAAAGCAAAGACATCGATGTAGTACAACGGTACATCCGATGAATCGAAAAGCAAAGACATCGATGTAGTACAAACGGTACATCCGATGAATCAAAAGCAAAGACATCGATGTAGTACAACGGTACATCCGATGAATCGAAAAGCAAAGACATCGATGTAGTACAAACGGTACATCCGATGAATCAAAAGCAAAGACATCGATGTAGTACAAACGGTACATCTGATGAATCAAAAGCAAAGACATCGATGTAGTACAACGGTACATCCGATGAATCGAAAAGCAAAGACATCGATGTAGTACAAACGGTACATCCGATGAATCAAAAGCAAAGACATCGATGTAGTACATCGGTACATCCGATGAATCAAAAGCAAAGACATCGATGTAGTACAACGGTACATCCGATGAATCGAAAAGCAAAGACATCGATGTAGTACAACGGTACATCCGATGAATCAAAAAAGCAAAGACATCGATGTAGTACAACGGTACATCCGATGAATCATAAGCAAAGACATCGATGTAGTACAACGGTACATCCGATGAATCAAAAGCAAAGACATCGATGTAGTACAACGGTACATCCGATGAATCAATAGCGAAGACATCGATGTAGTACAAACGGTACATCCGATGAATCAATAGCGAAGACATCGATGTAGTACAACGGTACATCCGATGAATCAAAAGCTCAAAGCCCGAATGATTTTCGGAACACCGACGTAGTACAAAAACGGTACGTCCAATGAACCGAACACAATAAAAGGACATCGGACGCTAGTCCTTAAAAGGAATGAGATAAAGCTCAATAAAACGAAGTATACCAAAACGTCCGATGAACTTGATAGAAATATAATTCCATTCAGACAACATCAAAGAATCAACCACTTGTTGCCTACGACAAAGCGCATTGGCAACACGATTTCCCTTTTCGGGAATAAAAGAATATCAAGATCATAAGATGCTAGGAACTCGAGTCAACATAAAGTTCCTAATGAGAAAATAATTATTCCAAAGATTTATGATCGAGGTAGAGAACAAATTTCTCATCCAAAAATGATGATGCCAAATTCCAAAAGTAAAAACAATAGCCGCGAACACTAGACCAGGAGTGGCATATCTAGTCTCGATAAGCTATAAAGATTTAGAAGCACAAGTGATAGCACGTTTTCCTTTGCAAGAGAATGGCATTCCAAACCAATAGGTACAGATAGCAAAGTCTTGGTTCCCCTTCAGGAATCACAAGAAGGAATAAGAGTATCGAAAAGAAAGAACTTCTTTTAAAATAATTCTCTTCTCCGAAAAGTTAAAACTTTCAAAATTACATTTTTACAAGTCAATATATCGTGTCTGATTGTCACATCAAAGCGTTTAGGAAATTCCTATCGATAACGTTGATCAAGCGCATCGACCAAAATTCTTAAAGCACTCAACGGGCAATACAATCACAAAATCATATTTTATAGGATAAATAAATCTCTTAAAAAGTTTTAAGAATATTCTTTGCTCGTTTTAAGAGCAAAAATCAAATTGCACTTATAACTAAATCTTATGAAAAAGATTTGCAAAATTTTAAATTTCTATTTCCATCCAAAATCCATAAATAAGAATGGTCTCATCGAAATTTTCATAGAATATTGGATTTATAAAACGGATGAAACAAGCTGGACAATTTGAATGACATAATAATTCATTCATAGGAATCATAACAAGTGCGGAAGGCGATAAGTGAAATGCTAACTTCCGCAACTTGTAGCAAATGAAAACGGTGGTAAAGTCGAACTAAAAAGACCTTAGCACCACACAAAAGATTACTTAGGTGATAATCCTAAGATAAGTCAAATATACCGGAAAATTCTCAAACTATTTAGATGAGAGAAATAAAACTTTCCTCACCATAAGGACTTTAAAGAATAAAATGATGCGATCAAGATGGAATCAAAATCACAAAGAAAAATAGAAATCTGCTTAACAGATTGAAAATGTCGAAGATGAATAATCCACTCGAAAAATAGGATATGGGCTTCACAATGATCAAGCCGATCCCTTCAAAAATCAATTCCGAAGCCTAAGCAAAAATATCGTCTCGGAAAGAAAAGTCACATAAAACAATCTCGACATCTAAACAAAAGCAAATTGAGTGTTGTGGATCTACCATCCGGATTCGCAATTCTCAATGAAGTCAATAAGCCCAAAATATTCAAAGAAAAAGAATCAACAAGTTCTTTTGATATAAAATAGTGAGATGGAACCCATATCAAAAAGAACTCAAATAGAAAGCTCACGAATTAAAACAATGCCATCAAGGATTGAATGAAAATACCTTGACCAAGAGAAGAGTTTCCAGGGGCCTGCAGCTTTCCTTCTCACTTGTTTGGAAGCTTAGGACACGAAGATAAAAGATGACCCGAACCCTTGCAATAACGGCAAAAGAGGGGTTTCGGGCACTCCCTTACATGGTGGTCTGTGGAACAACAATTGTAGCATCGTCCACGACTAGAGGTAGGAACATTTGCTACCAGAGTTTGTTGCTTTCCTTTCTTATTAGAATCTGGGCCTTTGAATCTGATAGGCCTCTTCAAGTTATTGTCGAAGTTCTGTTGGGCACGCACAACTTCAACATCACCTTCATTATCGGCCTCTTCAAGACGAAGAGCGATATCAATAAGCTGATCAAATGAAACCTCAAGTTTCAGGAGTAATGGCTTCTTAAGATTCTTATTCAAGCCATAGACAAATCTCTGATTTTTCTTCAATGGGGTGTTGATGTATTCAACCCCGTATTTGGGCAGAGATTCGAAAGATGCGACATAGTCCGTCACAGAAGATTCACCTTGAACAAGGTCTATGGAACGCCGGGCCAAGGTTACTTTTTCAGCCTCCGGCACAAATTTCAATTCGAACCTTCCCCGGAATTGCTCCCAAGTGAGATCCGCTTCAACGATTTCAGAAATTAAAAGCTCATACCAATCCAATGCTCTTTCTTGGAGCATGCTAGAAGCCACTTGGACTCGATGTAGATCAATAAGGTTCATGCGAGAAAAGATGCGATCGCATGATTTGAGCCAAGCTTGAATTTCAATAACACTCTCGGATCCCCTGAATGGCCCTCCACCCAAATCGGTGTAGTCTCTGCGCAAGCGTGCAAAGCCGGATCTAGGATGAGTAGGCTCTGGATTGGGACCGGCACCTTGAGCGTTCTTCACGAGATCCAAAAGCTGCTGAGCAGACATGAATACTCCATCCTGAGGAGTAGCACTAGATTGACCGGCGCTGGAACGACCTGGTCTAACCATTTCTCTTCTTTAAGAAAGAAAGAAAGAAGAGGAAAAAGTTATTCTCAAAATAAATATCAAGCAATTCTTGATAGATAAAACAAGGAATCATAAAGAAAATAGGATGAATCGGTACGAAGACTCGAATTAAATCCTAAAGAACGACTCCTAAGATGGACTTAGGATGATGATCCTTGTTATAATATTCCATATTGTTCTGAAGTTTGGCTCTGATACCAAGCTGTGACGTCCCACCTCTATACCCACGCTAGACAAGAACACTACAGTGAATGCTGTCAACTAGCACGGAGAATAAGGCTGTTGAGGAGCGACCATCTGTATAATTGCTTTGTGCGAGTACCGATATGCCAGATAAAAATATAACTTTTCATCTCAAGAGGAAATCCGACATACCGACACAAACTCAAAGCTACTACATAGCGGCTATAAAGATCTTCGAAAACAAATATAGAAATAAACATAACATAAATCAGTCACAGGACAATTCATATCACAAAGGCGGAAATAGATATGAATACTACACATAAAAGTGTATATCAGAGTAGTGGTCAAAAAGATCCACATATCACAAAAGAAATAGTTACATGAACTACATAAAAGAATAAGTATACATTATGGAGTCTATAACTCAAATGTATACAACAAAAACTACTAATCTAAGTAGTTAGCCAAAAGTCAGAGGGATCAATCCCAAGAGAGAAGTCAAGCAGAAGCACCTGTAACATCTCGGTCTGACCCGAGTATTATTTAATAAGAAAATAATAAACGGATCAGTCTAGCTATAAATATCAGATGAAGTGATATATAATAAGAGATATGACATAAACGTATAATAATCACAATGCCAAGCTGTGATAAATAAGTAATTGAAAATCAACAAGAGATTAATCAATATCACAATAATCTACTCAAGATAAAAAGGAATGTCATACTCCTAATTTCATTCACCAAGCCACAATATATGACATATATATCAATGCCCATCGTAAAAGTTGGTGAAACATAAATTCCAGAATTCAACACACGAAATCCAGAAATCACAAGGAAAGGATCAACGACGTCGTACAGCGGGACATCCGATGAACAAAATCACAATCAAAGGGAACAACGACGTCGTACAGCGGGACGTTCGATGAACCAAATCACAAAGACATAGCACGATGCTAGTCTAAAACCTAAAATGATCGTCATGATCAAAGAGAAGTGTCGATTACACTAAGCTAGTAAATATATGAGCTTAGCTTCATGTCCCATAACCACTAGCTTAACTTAAATATTTACGAACAAATTGTAGATCTCCACTAGAAAATTGTCACAAGAGATTCAATCGAACAAGTCCAAGAATTAACCGACGAAGTAAACGCAAGCGTTTCATACCACTCGTTTTACTAAGTCATTTAATTAGATTTCTCATACGAGTGAGGTAAAGGTTTGTATATACTAATAGATTGGAAAACGGTTTTATAAACGAGTTTGGTATTAAAATAGTATTGAAATCGTTTGAGGAAAGAGTTTTGATATTTACTACTAGTATAGAAAACCTTTATATTTTTAAAGTGACAAAGCACAAGGGGGATTGTAGAAACAATCAATCACAAAGATCACATTCGAAGATGTGAATAAAAGTCCAATGAAATCGATAAAGGATCCATCGAAGTGGATATATCTAAAATTCCCAAAGAAAATAAGTCATCAAAGATGATAATAAATGACGACAATAAATAGGATCATCACGAATCGATTTAAATTGGAAATTCAATCCAAAAAGGCAAATTGGACTAAAACAGCAGGTTCAGTCGACTGAACAGAGTTTTCAGTCGACTGACCCTGTGCCTGGAAATTTTCTAGGTTCAGGAAACTTTCTGTTTCCAGTTTCAGTCGACTCTGCAGAGTTTTTCAGTCGACTGAATCATGCCTGGAAACTCTCGGGTTTCAGGTTCAGTCGACTGAACAGAGTTTTCAGTCGACTGAATCATGCCTGGGCTGTTTTTCAGCCTTATTCAAATGAAGAGCAAACTCTTCCAAAATGCAACCGGACGAACATTGGCTCTAAGGGTTTATGCCAATCGGCAACCCGGTCCTATATGCTCCTCGATGCATCACCAAAAGCATGATCAAATATCCATAAAAGGATTTCACACAAATTTGACTTAAAAACCCAAAAATTGGAGTATTCACAAAACCAATCCAAATCAAGAGCAAATGCACATGAAGAAGTGTTAGGAATTCATACCCAACAACCAAAGATAATTATAGTCATAGATGTGAGATAAAAATCTCACCTTTGCACTAAAATTTATGAAGATGAAGCTTGAAAGCAAAGGGGAATCAACCACTCTTCAAATCCATCTCTAGAAGCTTGAATCTAAGCTAAAAAGAAGAACATTTTCTAAGTTAGGTTTAGGAAATTTCTGAAATTCAAAGAGAGAATGAGTTGGAGAAGAAGAAGAGGAAGCTTACCAATGAGTTCTCATGAACTTTGGAGCAAGGAGATGGATTTGCAAAGCAAGCTAGGGCTTAGGAATTTCTATTTCCCATTCTCTTCCTCCATTTTTTCTTGAGCTTGAGTGTTAGGAAAATAGAAGAGAAGTGAATGAAGAGGAGAGTGTTGGAACTGAGTTAAGTGGCTAATTGGCTCAGCCCAACCAAAGCCCTAAGCGGGAAAAAGTAGCAAAAATCAACTTTCTCCAAACATATCGAAGCTTATACTCAAAAAGGTCGCAAACGACATTTTGAACTCAATGGAGGTGGTCTCGAGTCCTAATTCTACCGTATGCAAAAAGTAGCTTTTCGGACTAAAATCCGACTAACGATAAAATATTTAAATAAAATATTTAAATATAAAATCGATAAATATGCGGGTTGTTACACAAGGTATCAAGATTTCAAGAGTACAAGATAGTATTGAGTCTAGAATTATGTTAAAACTTCTTGAAAGCACTTACATCTTTATTCGAAATTTATTCGTGGAATGGATTCACTTCGAGCTTGTTAAAGGGATGGAACCCTAGTGGGATGGAACCCACGACAATATCTAGTGGAACATATAGTGGTCCTATTTTGATATTCACTAATCTAATAAAAATGTTTTCCAAAAATATATCTCTTGTTTTTAAAAATGTTTTCAAAACTTTCTTTTCAAAAAGACATCTCTCGTGGTTTTAAATATTTTAGCCTCAAAACAATTTTAATCATTTTTAATATTTTGATTTCAAAATTGTCCTTGATTTTAATCCATCTCTTGTTTTAAATACTTAGCTTTAAAATATTTATATACTTAGATTTTTAAATCGCTTTATAGATTAAGATTATATATATTAAAAATTACTTTCTAAACTCTTTTATATGTTTAAACTATATTTAAATACATTTTCAAAATTTAGAAATTGTTTTGACAAATTATAGAAACTTTTTAATAAGAAAATCAAAACATCAATTTTTGCCTTGAGCATGTCGACATACCCCTACCCCCCATGTCGACATGGTGTCCGTTATTTTTGAATTTCAATTTTCAAAGGAAGTGTCTATTCGTCGTATCCTTTCACGGATAGATATAGATGTTGATCTTCTATAAATACCAGTAGTTCTAAATGAATTTTCAACCAGATTTTCAATTATTTTCTCTCTTCTTCATCTTCCTCATTTATTCTAAAGAATCCAGAACTATACTCTGCCGAAATACCAAGTGAATCAAAGTTGATTATCTCTTGTTTGATTCTCTACCACTCTCTCCATAAGATCTCAGTGCTATTCAGAGTTATAGGATTATTTGTAAATCAAACCGTTGAGTAAAAGGTGTGGTTGAGCCTTGACATCAATTGGGTGTGATTGTTGCCCCGAAAATCAATTAGGTGATCTTATGGCCTGGTAAATCAAGAGAGTTTGCCCCAGACTCGAATACAGGAGGATGTACCTCGTGGCCTTGAAATCGAGGGTGTAATCTAGAAGATTATTTTGAAAAGAAATCCGTATAATTATGCGGGACTGGATGTAGGGTAACTCCAAACCAGTATAAAATCCTGGTGTGTTCTTCCCTTTACTGGTTTTACTTATTATTTGCATCTGTGTCTTATTCTATGATTATATCTGTGTTTGTATGTTGCATTTTTTAGTGATTAAATTACATAAGTTTCAAAAAGATTTATTAAATCCATAAAACATTATTCACCCCCTAGTGTTATTCTAGACTTAAGATCCGTAATCCGCATTTCTAACATAGATTCCAACAGAAATTTTACCACTGAAGAACAATAGTGTTGATCCAAACTTTTGTAGTTCTGTTACAAAAATTGCCCATGCGATCATAAGCCCAAAAGTAGTTCTATTAAATTTCTTCTGCATTTCATATGTTGAAGGATAAAACGAAAACAAGTGCTAAAACAACAACAACTTAGTTAATAACTTAAACTATAGAATATAGTTATGAAATTATCATTATATAAAGAAAACATTGTTAAATTTATAATGCTTCTGATTTCTTGAACTAGGGCTACTTGATGCTTATGCAGCTGTTCTATAGTACTAATCTCAGTTTTAACAGTGGAACCACCTCTATAAAAATTATATGTGATTTATTTATGAAACGTTCAACATTGTGACCAAAACAAGCTTATAAAAAATTTACTTCCACAAGGGAAAATTGTTGTTCTAATGCGATAGAATGAGCAACAAAAGCAAGAAATATCAAGCAAACAACTCCAAAATATTCGAAATAAGTAAAAACTTAAGTCAAAAAAAGTATTATTCAGGCATATACCATCAAGATATATTAAAAGTTATCATACAGCCACTAACTAAATAAAAGAATATTAATCGACAAAATATTTACTGTCAAAGAGAACTAAATTTGAAGAAAAATGGATTATAGGAGTCGATTTTGAAAATAAACAAATGATTGAGATGCTTTATTATCTCTTTCCCTTGTTACTTGGCATTTCATTACTCGTGACATATAATGCAGCTAGTCATCAGGTGCTAATTAACTTAAAAATTATTGTTGCAGTATATCAATGATTATTGTGGGAGCTTTGGAACCCAACACATTGCCTGTGCTCACGACTATTCATTAAAAACTAAAGCCATGCCGGAGAACCTATTTTAGATGTCATCTATTATGCATTAATTTTTGTGTAGAACACTGTGAGATTGTCAAACTGGTTATTGACTCCGACCAAAGTTACAGAAATTGCACCATGCCTTGATGACTTGTTAATGCTTAGGAGAAATGGCGTTTCCCCCACAAATGTTGCTATCTTAACAAACCATGTCATGAAACACAGTGGAAACAAAAATCTTTTTTTCTGGTAGCTCATAAAATATGGAACAAGAATGTACATCGAGGATAATGCACTTCACAAATTAAGGCCAAAAATGATATAAAATATTTTTATGCAATAAGTAAACTAAAAAGGTACATATATGCATGTATGATGGTAGAATACAAGTGAACTGCAAGTAATTTTTAATTATTTGACAGGAATACATCGATTAAAGCTCACTAGGATTGATAACTTCACTACACCCTAGGCATAAGTTTCTTCGTAGAATAGAAAAATTAGAAACAATCAACATCTTGGTTGATAGTTTTGTAACATTTATGTACACTATAAATTCTGGCTCTGGGGTGTTGCATGAATAAAAAAAGATAGGCATTTAACATTCACCATAAAAACCAAAGGAATGTATGAGAATATATCATGTATCAATCCTTCTGCACCAAATTGACTAGAGAAACATATATGCTTGATTCCTGGTACACCGATACAAAATATTACATTAGCTATATTTGAACTATGCTTCCATTATAGAACGAAGGTATTATACCTTACATATTAAAATTCACTCGTTTAGTTTCAAGACTTGTTTTATCCATTAACATTGATTCATTAAAATGCAACTGAAGGCCTCAAAAGAACATGATCACATAGAATGAAGATACAAAATCAATATAGCCATGAGCTAACCACTATAAAACCAAATTTTCCTAATCACTGGAACGTCAATATTTAGCACTAAAACGTATATTTAAATTAAAACTACAACGTAAAAAAAAACGAAGCCAAAAGAAGTCATCGGTTGATGACCTTCGGCCAACTCGATTTTTCTTCATTTCGTGTATCGGTCTTAATTACAAAGAATGATTGATTCTAGTATAAAAGTGAAGCGGATATACTTGGAATCAAGCTTCTTATATCAGTATACTAAAATGATCTAAAAATTTAAAAAAATAATAGAAATAGGGCAATTTTTTAATTCGAGCAAACAAGCAAAAGTGCATTCGAGGCATATGCCACCACCATTGTGTGGTAGCGAATGTTTTATGATTCGAGCAAACAAGCAAAAGTGCAATAGAAAGGCCAAAGGTGAAACATTTCTCCATGGGAATGGACTCGAATGAAAGAGTTAGAGTGCAATAATCTTATGTCATGATCAAAAACTTCACAAGAAGTGCAAATATCAGGTTATCAATCATAAGAACATCAACAAAATAAATGTGACAATGACTTGGTTAGGATTGATTTACTGTATATTTAATTCTAGAGGTAAACCAAAACAGAATAAAGTTGCAACAAAATTAGAATTCATACTGAAAAAAACCTTTCCAAATTGCTACCTTACAGTAAATGCAAAATCAATTAACATAAGCTTTATACGTGCACACATATGGGAAAAGCTTTAATTTCTTGCTGTTATACCAAATTCAACTTGAACTCATTTTTTTTAATATAGTATTGATATGTTCAAATATGAAAATAATTCTAAACATTTAATTTCTTGTTGTTATAGACTTGGAATGACATCAAAACAACTACATCAGAAGAACAATAATTTTGATTTTATTGAGTCTTTACCGT
Organism: Allium cepa; assembly: GCA_030765085.1. Lineage (NCBI taxonomy): Eukaryota > Viridiplantae > Streptophyta > Magnoliopsida > Asparagales > Amaryllidaceae > Allium > Allium cepa. Next base: position 723,789,308 of record CM060932.1, on the reverse strand, counting down.
AGAGAACATGAACTTACCTAGATTATCTAGGGAAACCTTGAAAACATTGGAAGTGAAAAAGGAGATGATCAAGTGAGGTTTTATGCATGAAATATGTTTGAATGTCAAAAAAAGGAGAAAATATAATTATTTATTAAAACTAAAAATATAATTATAGTAGTTACTACCATAATCCAGATTTAGATTTATCAATATGGTAACCATAAAAAACTTACTAGTATAACTATAAAAATTACTAAAATAACTATAAAAGCTAACAGGATAACATATTTATATCTAAATTTGCAAAATTTAAAATTCCTTTGTATTAGATTTGAAATTGAAGCTAAAACATATTTATAATATTATGTAAAAATCTCATCTCAACATTTAAACTATAAACTGCCATTATATATAAAACAAAGATTATGTCCTAATTGAATAAAGTGCAGATTATCATCAAATAAGCTATGGAAATTAGAGAAAAATCCAAAAAGGAAAGTTAATTGGACTCAAAAGTTTTTATTGGCCCATAAGAAACATGCGCATTAAAAATTATTACTATGTACAAACCCATTAAAAGAAATATAACTAACACCCTCAATAAATATAATTGTAAGTTGTTGAGAAAATTATCTCAATATCATTTTCAAAAATAGGCGAATCTTAGGTAGAACTAATAGTTCCTGACCTGGAAAAGAGTATTATTCTATAGATGTAACATCCCGCCTTTTCGCACGCTTTAAATCGACACACGTGCCAATTAAAACCATACAGAAGGGCAAATTGTTATGGGGTGAATAAGAAAAACGAAAGAAATAAAACAAAACAGAATCTCACAGCAGACGGATAAAATATAAAAATCAAATATACAGTTCATGAAGCTGTTTACACGATAAGAATGCATAATAACTTGCAGTTTATACGATATAGAACACATCATCCATTCACCAAATATCAATCATCAACCATTTATTACAATCGTCCTCCAATTTAAACAAAACATCAATACAGAGCATATAAAATATAACACATATCAACGAACAGTTTATATTCAATAATAAATTAATAACTGTTTAACTGGCAGTTTATATGCAATAATAAATAAATTTAATTGGAAATTTATATGCAATAATAAAATTAAATAATAATTTAATTTAAATAAATGCAATCTAATTGAGATGATGATTAAATATATGCCCAAACAATCATAGATAAATTTTAAATCTCATCAAAATTAATTTAACAAACATAAGAAATTTTAGAAGTTGTGAGTGGGTTAAACCACTCACCTTTGATTTTAGCCCATAAAAATCCAAACAGAAGCGCAAAACTCAACAATCTCCAAATTCAACTACATCAATTTCATGTTGTCCGGAATATAAATTTGAATCCAACAGAAGAAATCGCGCGTGAATCAAAGTTTATATGCAAAAGATATTCATGTTACAAGAAATATTATTAAAATAAGAATCAGTATGCGTTAAAAATATATATAAATAAACAAATTTTAATACTTACGTTTTCTCAAGATGAGGCTTCAGGAAAAGATTGAAGAACAACTAAGATGAGGACAGGAAGTGTACGAAAAATGAAAAAAAATCATTTTTATAAAAGAATGCTTTTGGATTTGCAAGAATAAGAGCTTTTGAATATGAGGTGTTAGGAGAAAGAAGAAATAAGATATAGGTTATTTATAATTAGGAAACGAATGTGGAGGGACAAGAATAAATGTCACGTTTTCTTATTAAAGCTTCAGGCATTAATAATATATAAGGAAATGTATGTAGGAATGGAAAGGTTTGCAAACGGAAGTAGAATTTTGTACGCATTTAGGTTTTTATCTACGCATAATAAAATATTTATACTTACCTTAAAAATGAAAACGTTCAATTTTGTTTTCTCAAAATGATCTTTTATTTCCATTAAAACACCCTTTTTGTTTAACACAAAACGTGCATTTCTTTTATTAAATCTATTAATTGCAATCAACATTTCCTAATTGAAACATTCTAATCACGTTAATTGCAGTTACTTACAAAGTTAACTTATAAAACAGACAACTAAAATGGATAAAAAAAATAGAACAATTGTTTATTTAAACACGTTTATAAATTCATTGTTTATACACAAGAGTAATAAATAGATTATTTTCCTATTCTTGTAATCAGTCTGTAAGCTAGAACACAATTCAAATAAACATATATTTCTTTCTTTAAAATCAATCTTTCTATTCCTTATTTTAATGAAATTAAACCTACATTCACAGATAAAACCTTCATTTTATTTGATGTAAATGTTTTTTTTTCATTGAATCAAAACTTTCCTTATATTTTCACAAAACATACGTTGCTTTTAATTACACCTATTAATTTACAAATAGTATTCTTTCTCGTATTAATTAAAAATTTCAATTACATTCATTTCAGTTGATTAAGTTTCAAAATGGACTAAATGAATGTAATGAGAAGTAGAAAATTACTTCCTACCAATTAAATATATTAATATTAAATTAATTAATCACCTTTTTATTCAATATTTATAAACTAATCAATTCATCCTTTTTAATCACTTGGACTTTTATCGTGATTTAATACATGTTTATAAATATATTCTTAAATTTTATCTAAATTTCCATTTATACAATCTTCTAAGTATTTACTTTTCATTGAATTGCAATTTATCCTATTATCGTGTATTAAATTCCAATATATTGATAAAATTTTATTCAATCCCTTTATTCAACCAATAGTCATTATTTCAAATTATTAATTATAATTAGTTAAGATCTTACCATTGGTTCCATAAATTTATTTGCACTAAATTAGATATTGCATTAATTCTTAAATTTCCTCTAAATTTTCATTAACGTGGTTTTTTTAATTACGTTTTATTCCAATGGATTTAAAACTAATTCAATAGATGAAACAAATGGGTAAAAAATTAATGATAATCACCTATTTGCCTAATTCAGTCTCATCCTTATAAATTTCATGTCATAACATTTATTGCTTCATTCCCCTTTCTATTCATATAAAGATTCATCCATAAAATTTACGTTTACTTATTTTACAACTTTTACTTTTATTTATTGGTTCAATGTTTATTTCAAAATTTTCATTTATTACTCCCAAATATTCGTTTTCATTTATAATTGTCATGTCAGTTTCTTCTTTTATTGCATTATATATTTATTCATTCCTTCATTATTACATAAGCTCATTTATTATCATTTATTTATTTATAGTAATTATGCTTAATCAAATTTCTTAGCCTCCCAATTGTTTACTTAAGTTTCTAACCATTCATTTATAATACTTCCCTTCCTTTTATATTCTATTAGAAGCAATTTCAGTTATACCTAAGTTTATAATACAAGAACAACAAATTCTTATTTATTAAAGAATTCCATCAAATACCTTATTTGAACTGTTTCTCAATTCACCAATTACGACCTAAAATATAAATTTACGTTTCTATTAAATTTACATTCCCCATTCCGTTACTATATTAATAATCACTAAGTAACGTTTATTATCAACTATAAATATTATAACTGCTTAATGGCCATTGATTTTATAAATTTACACTTTATTACGTATTCTTCATCAGTTAACATAATTTTGAATTCATTTCCCAATTTACTAATGCAATCAATTTTGACCTTTGAAAATTTAATACATTCATTAATTGTCGTTTAAGTAACCTTTAATCACTTTTATTTTTAAAACTTACTTAAGTGCAACAATTATACTCTCCATTATTATATAAATTTGAATTCCTTTCTAGTTAATATTTTTATTGGTAATTCACAAATCCAACATTCGCTTTTGTTTCTTATATTAAACTTATAACCAAGTATGACAATTTACACTATTTCAATTAATTGTAATATAAATTTTAAATCGTTGATTTTAATTACAATTGATACATTTAATTTCTACATTCGCTCCCATATAAATTATAAGATTTTTATTTCTTTCTAAATTTAAATAAAAAATCTTATTAATTTAATTCATTTTAAACATCGAATTTTACGGGTCGTTACACTCTCCCCCACTCAAAAATTTTCGTCCCCGGAAAGGAAAAAAAGAGAAAAGAAGAATTAGGAAATCCAAATATCTTACTTAAAACATTTAATTTATAGCCAAATAAATTTTCAAAATTAATTAATTTAAATAAAATATACCAATTTATAACCAATAGATCTTTTATACTTAAATCAATAAAGTTTGGAAAATATTTTCAAAATTTTCTAAGTCCAAAATTTACGGAAAATTTCTGCAGAGTCTCCTTTGTACGGAGAGGCTCGTAAGAAAATATAATATCAAATATAATAATATATAACATATTTTTTTCCAAAATAATATATATCCCAACACGGGAAAATAATATAATAACGTTATAAACCGTAATCCGAAAAACGTACCTATTTATCGGGAAATTTATGCTTATATTATGAAACCAAATGCAGTAGAAATTACTTCCATAACCTGTATTTCACTTATATAATTCCAAAAAGGTTAACAATTATATAAAATTAAATATTTAAAGTTGTTTCAAACAATAACAAACAAATCGATACAAACATCAATCACTTGCAACAAGTCATACAACCATTATATAAAAATCAACATAAATCAATCATTCATTCATATCAAACAAAGCAAATAGTTCTTCAGGTTTAAAACTTTAAATTATACAGAATGTAAAATAAACTACTAAGTGCACCATTAACTCAACAGTCTTAGATGAAACCAATAGATTATTCATCCATCCAATCCAAATTTAAAGTATCCTTACCCAAACAACCATAAACCAAAACAAACAACAAATCCAAACAATAAACTAAGTTTATTCTTGTCAATTTCATTTCATACTATTGTTGTTTGACTTCCTTTTTATACATATAATGGTTTATCCCTTTATTTATTTGCAGTATTCATCTTTCTGCTTATTTTATTAATAAATAGTTCAATCATTTACTTAAGTTTATTATCTTTCATATATACTACTTAATTTCATTTATTTACTTTCATTTATTACTAAATTCCATTTACAATGCTTGGCTTTCTATTTTAATTAATAGCCTTTCAATTTATACTTAAGTTCATAACAACTCTAACCCTAAATTCTTATTATAGTAAGAATTCCATTATAACTTAAGTTTATATCTTTATAACATCAATTCTTATAAATAAAATCAATTGATTAAACACTTTCATTTCATACTTTTACTTGTACAATTTCCATTATATTTCTTATTAAACATTTCAACTTTTAATATTTGGTAAGTTACATATATGCTTTTAAAGAATGAAATTGAAAGTTATATAAGTTTTCTCATTTCTTTAAATTAATTTTATGTTCAATAATTATATCCTTTATTTCATAGGTTACAATTTCAAATTTCATTTAATACCATTTATAACCTAGCATAAAATCTCTTATTTCCTTTAGAGGTTTCAGTTTATTAATTATCTACATTCCAATTCACTACAGTAATTGAACTATTAATTTATGGAAACTTAAGAATTAAATACCGATTTTATTCAAAATCATTTTAAAATAACGGATAAATGTATATACTTACACTTTATATATCCAATTATATTTAAAACAGTTTAAAATTTATATTTGTTTATCAAAATAAATCTGCAGTAAAACTACTACAATGGCCTTCCCACTTCGAAACTCGAAAATGAATGTCGATGATGCGTGCACTCATCACCAAAATTATTATCCAGCGACAGAGAGGGGAGTACAACTTTATCTTTCCAAAATTTCTTTTAAAACATTTCTTTCAAATTATATTGTAATACTTATATCAGAAAATACTTCTTTTAATAATATTATTATTATATTTCAAAATCATTCAAAAGAAATTTCAAAACCCCGAAACTTAAGTTCTAAATTTCCAATTTTCGTTTATCTTATTTTCAACTTTGTTTCAACTATTATTTATATTTTCATTACCTAACAACCAATATATAGAAACCAAATATATATATATATATATATATATATATATATATATCTTATTTATAAAAAATTATTTTATATATAGAAAATATAATAGGAGGAAAAATTATTTCATTTACCTATATTAAAACCAAATATTATGTCGGTCTGTCCTATTAAGTGTTTAGAAATCCCTATTGACGTCATAGCGTCCCATGCATCAACCAGAATTTATAAATACAAACGGAACAGGTTAACCCAATATTAAAACCTTTTTATAACACTAACAAGTACACTCTCTCATATATACACTCAGCGACTCCCATAGGGTATAACTACCCTATTAGTAAAGAGTCAAACCCCACAAAGCTAAGGTTTTTCGCTAAACCAAAGCTCTGATACCAGATGTAACATCCCGCCTTTTCGCACGCTTTAAATCGACACATGTGCCAATTCAAACCATACGGAAGGGCAGATTGTTATGGGGTAAATAAGAAAAATGAGAAAGAAATAAAACAAAACAGAATCTCACAGCGGAAGGATAAAATATAATAATCAAATATACAGTTCATGAAGCTGTTTACAAAATATTAAAATTTTCTTATACAATATATATCAGAGTTGCACATACCAACGAATAAAATCGATGCAGCGGAATACAGTGTGGTGGAATATAATATAATAATAATAATGAAATCTCCGTCTTTGTCCTCCAGAAATAAAGTCTTCGATCCTGAAATGCTCGGACTGACCCGAGCGAATTGAAAAGACAAAACACTCGAGTCAGAAATAAAAGATCTTATGTAAGTTAAATTAATAGAAATAAATATGAGTGCAATAACTTAAGAGATGCTCGGGATTCACATCTCCTAAGGATCCGTTAAACTATTTACTATGTAGTAATATTTCGCTATTATAATAGTGTCTATTAGTAAAATAAACTTACTTTAAAATAGCGTTAAGGAGTGACCCAATATTCCCCTTAACACAAAATATATTCCCATAGTCTATGCAGTACCGTAATCTACCCCGTACTGGGCGTCGTCATAGGGCACTCCATAGGTATGGTATAAAATAAAATCGTATAAGGCGCGCTAGGTTAGGTGACACGACACAACTAGGCAATGCCAGGGTAGATATACCAGTTACGCTTCCGGGTCGATGGTAACGAGTAGCAGCTACTACCGCCCACCTCGAACAACACCCCCAAAATCAAAAATCAAAAGTGGCCACCGAAAAATCCAAAGTCAGAGTAGAATAGCGAAGGGATGTGTCTGATAAAAGGTGCTACCTTCTTATCCTGTCGATCGCTCCTGTTTTAGCCACCTTATGCCAACTCACGGAAGTTGGGTCCACGTATTTACCTCAAAGGAAACGCCGCCACCATCCTACTTCATTCTCGAATCTCCACCGCGTACACGGTTATTAAAGCGGATTTCGGAGTTGGCAGAGAGTATGACAACTTTCGATCCCGGTCTCTTTAACAACCAAACGTTATTATAACACCGCGGTCATTTCAAAATAATTTTACTTCAAAACCAGAATATAATATCCATTTCAAAACCATATAGATACGATATCATTTCTATTTTAAAACCCAAATCAATATAATATCATTTTTATTTCAAATATATCTTTTTCAAAAATCATAGTACATTCAAATATATATGCCTTAAACCCATAGCTTCGAAACATAATTTTCAATACTTAAATGGTTTGATAATAAATTACTTTATAAAGTAAATTAGTTTTTTAATTTCTCAAATCAATTCCAAATACAGATTTGAATTCCCAGATAAACCATTTAAATTTCCATATATTTCAAAGTTTTTAATATTCCACCATTTCAAAACTAAATTTTTAATTCATATATATGCACCAAATTCCCTTTTACTATTATTTAGTTTTGAAATACTTACTTAATAAATCCAGTATCCTTTATATAAACTTTCAATAATTGAATATTCCTCAATTTATTTAGGCTAGATATATTCACTTAAATCATCTTAAACCCAAACTTGGTTATAACACCATATTCTTTCAAAATTAAATTTCAATAAGATCTTAATTAAATAAAATCTCAAATCAATTTCAAAACTATCTTCTCAACTTTGATTTATAAAAATCAATATAAACTCTTATATTGGAATATGATTTAAGTAACCACTTATCCATAATATATTTTAATAAAATCAACTTTATTATTAAACTTACTTCATACTTTAAACAATTTTATACATAGCTTAAAACCCAAGAATTTAACTATATATAAAATAACCTTTATCAAATATCCAAATCAATATCTCAAAAATCATATATATTCTTTACAAACCATAGACATCATTTCAAAATATTATTATATATATATATACTGCAGTGTCTGTACTTAATTTTCTATCCTATGGTTAAGTGATACAGATATTTATCATTCCAATCCGCAATTTAAAAATAAAAATTACGGTTATATATCATTTCAAACTGTAATCCTGATAAGATAAGAATGCATAATAACTTGCAGTTTATACGATATAGAACACATCATCCATTCACCAAATATCAATCATCAACCATTTATTACAATCATCCTCCAATTTAAACAAAACATCAATACAGAGCATATAAAATATAACAGGTATCAACGAACAGTTTATATTCAATAATAAATTAATAACTGTTTAACTGGCAGTTTATATGCAATAATAAATAAATTTAACTGGAAATTTATATGCAATAATAAAATTAAATAACAATTTAATTTAAATAAATGCAATCTAACTGAGATGATGATTAAATATATGCCCAAACAATCATAGATAAATTTTAAATCTCATCAAAATTAATTTAACAAACATAAGAAATTTTAGAAGTTGTGAGTGGGTTAAACCACTCACCTTTGATTTTAGCCCATAAAAATCCAAACAGAAGCGCAAAACTCAACAATCTCCAAATTCAACTAAATCAATTTCATGTTGTCCGGAATATAAATTTGAATCCAACAGAAGAAATCGCGCGTGAATCGAAGTTTATATGCAAAAGATATTCATGTTGCAAGAAATATTATTAAAATAAAAACTAGTACACGTTAAAAATATATATAAATAAACAAATTTTAATACTTACGTTTTCTCAAGATGAGGCTTCAGGAAGAGATTGAAGAACAACTAAGATGACGACAGGAAGTGTACGAAAAATGAAAAAAAAATCATTTTTATAAAAGAATGCTTTTGGATTTGCAAGAATAAGAGCTTTTGAATATGAGGTGTTAGGAGAAAAAAGAAATAAGATGTAGGTTATTTATAATTAGGAAACGAATGTGGAGGGACAAAAATAAATGTCACGTTTTCTTATTAAAGCTTCAGGCATTAATAATAGATAAGGAAATGTACGTAGGAATGGAAAGGTTTGCAAACGAAAGTAGAATTTTGTACGCATTTAGGTTTTTATCTACGCATAATAAAATATTTATACTTACCTTAAAAATGAAAACGTTCAATTTTGTTTTCTCAAAATGATCTTTTATTTCCATTAAAACACCCTTTTTGTTTAACACAAAACGTGCGTTTCTTTTATTAAATCTATTAATTGCAATCAACGTTTCCTTTCCTTTTAATTGAAACATTTGAATTACATTAATTGCAGTTACTTACAAAGTTAAATTTTAAAACAGACAACTAAAATGGATAAAAAAATAGAACAATTGTTTATTTAAACACGTTTACAAATTTATTGTTTATACACAAGAGTAATAAATAGATTATTTTCCTATTCTTGTAATCAGTTTGTAAGCTAAAACACAGTTCAAATAAACATATATTTCTTTCTTTATAATCAATCTTTCTATTCTTTATTTTAATGAAATTAAACCTACATTCACAGATGAAACCTTCATTTTATTTGATGTAAATGTTTTTTTTTTCATTGAATCAAAACTTTCCGTATATTTTCACAAAACATACGCTGCTTTTAATTACACCTATTAATTTACAAATAGTATCCTCTCTCCTATTAATTGGAAATTTTCAATTACATTCATTTCAGTTGATTAAGTTTCAAAATGGACTAAACGAATGTAATGAGAAGTAGAACAATTACTTTCTATCAATTAAATATATTAATATTAAATTAATTAATCACCTTTTTATTCAATATTTATAAACTAACCAATTCATCCTTTTTAATCACTTGGAATTTTACCATGATTTAATATAAGTTTATTATTATATTCTTAAATTTTATCTAAATTTCCATTTATACAATCTTCTAAGTATTTACTTTTCATTGAATTGCAATTTATCCTATTATCGTGTATTAAATTCCAATATATTGATAAAATTTTATTCCATCCCTTTATTCAACCAATAGTCATTATTTAAAATTATTGATTACAATTAGTTAAGATCTTACCATTGGTTCCATAAATTTATTTGCACTAAATTAGTTATTGCATTAATTCTCAAATTTCCTCTAAATTTTCATTAACGCAGTTTCTTTATTACGTTTTATTCCAATGGATTTAAAACTAATTCAACAGATGAAACAAATGGGTAAACAATTATGATAATCACCAATTGGCCTAATTCAGTCTCATCCCTATAAATTTCATGTCATAACATTTATTGCTTCATTCCCCTTTCTATTCATATAAAGATTCATCCATAACATTTACATTTACTTATTTTACAAATTTTACTTTTATTTATTGGTTCAATGTTTATTTCAAAATTTTCATTTATTACTCCCAAATATTCGTTTTCATTTATAATTGTCATGTCAGTTTCTTCTTTTATTGCATTATATATTTATTCATTCCTTCATTATTACATAAGCTCATTTATTATCATTTATTTATTTATAGTAATTATGCTTAATCAAATTTCTTAGCCTCCCAATTGTTTACTTAAGTTTCTAACCATTCATTTATAATACTTCCCTTCCTTTTATATTCTATTAGAAGCAATTTCAGTTATACCTAAGTTTATAATACAAGAACAACAAATTCTTATTTATTAAAGAATTCCATCAAATACCTTATTTGAACTTGTTTCTCAATTCACCAATTACGACCTAAAATATAAATTTACGTTTCTATTAAATTTACATTCCCCATTCCGTTACTATATTAATAATCACTAAGTAACGTTTATTATCAACTATAAATATTATAACTGCTTAATGGCCATTGATTTTATAAATTTACACTTTATTACGTATTCTTCATTAGTTAATATAATTTTGAATTCATTTCCCAATTTACTAATGCAATCAATTTTGACCTTTGAAAATTCAATACATTCATTAATTGTCGTTTAAGTAACCTTTAATCACTTTTATTTTTAAAACTTACTCAAGTGCAACAATTATACTCTCCATTATTATTTAAATTTGAATTCCATTCTAGTTAATATTTTTATTGGTAATTCACAAATCCAACATTCGCTTTTGTTTCTTATATTAAACTTATAACCAAGTATGACAATTTACACTATTTCAATTAATTGCAATATAAATTTTAAATCGTTGATTTTAATTACAATTGATACATCTAATTTCTACATTCGCTCCCATATAAATTATAAGATTTTTATTTCTTTCTAAATTTAAATAAAAAATATTATTAATTTAATTCATTTTAAACATCGAATTTTGCAGGTCGTTACAATAGAAAACAGTTCCTGACATAGTAAAGAATATTATTCTTAAGAAAAGTTGCCAGCGTAAAAATTTGCAATTTAATAAAAAAAATCACATTAAATATTAACAAAAAAATACAATAATACATTCTTTAGCACACAACACAATAGAACATGTTGTTGTCAGTGTACATCAATTAGTACATTCTAACACAACATATACACTCTGAATATTAACAAAATATGATGCCATCATTTGCACTTTCCAAGAAAACTAGGTTTGTATAAACTATAGTTTCAGGGTTCTTCATTGCTTCCAAATGATAGAGCAATATTGGTGGGAATACAGTTTCTAATTTGTGCAATAACCATTCCATAATGATAGCAAGAACCAAAATCCATTAAATCTTAAATCCAATCGTACAAATAAGTGTTTAAAAGAAATGAAAAAACAATGGATTGAGTTGATATACAATTGAAAAGGAAATTACCTAATATTCAGATGATTCTTAAGATTCTAAATATAACTACGATTCAAAGGAGCTTTAGATTAAAGGATGTAGGAACCTAAATTATTGTCAGACGATGCTTCAGAATAATTGATACAGAGATGCTTCAGATGAATTGCTTTAAATTTACAAACCGAGGATTTTAGGTGATGAATGGATTTGGATTAGAAAATAGAAACTGGAGCTAAATAAAGAAGGTAAACCCTAGTGTTAACGAAGAGAATGGAAGTGTGATTAGCATGAGAAACCCTAAAACATATGATTGAAATAAAATTACAAATTTGTCCCCTATAGTTTATCTAAATTAATTAGGTACTAAGCTTCCTCACGCTAATAAGCATTGTAACAATTTGCCAATGAAAATAACCTTTAACAATTTACAACTGAAATAACTGTTGCAATTTTTTTTTAAAATAAGTGTTGCAAATGGTTGTTTTAGGGTTGTGCCAAACACCTTTTATTTCGAACAAGAATGGTTATCGAGTTAGATATATAAAACAAATTATATAATTGATCCTAGGGCATACCCCTAATTCTATCAACCTCCCACTTGCACTTGGGGTCAACTATGGAATCTTATTCCTACTTCTCTTGTTGGTTTCCTCGAAACAATTGGGTTAGTCCCTAAGTGAACGGCTATGCTATTATATTTCAATTATCTACTCTGTCAATCAACTATCTTCGACATTGAACCATTTAGAGATATCTATCCGATTTCATCTTACATTTTCCGTATTAAACATTTTAATAAGGCGTCTTCGCTTGGGATATTCCCAATATCTTTTATACTTACTATAAAAGACATTATTTACAAATCCAACATCAAGTACTAAAACAACTAAAGCTGATTATAACACAAGTATATCGTTAACAATCAGTAATGTGTTGTTTACTTATGGTTTAGAAACATTTATGTATTGTTTAATTTTATTTCTTATGAGCACAGGCTTTCTTTGCATTTTGATTAAAAAATCAAGCTATTTGATACTTTTTATCAAAACACTTACTCAATTTCGATGCTTTTCGAACGATGCTTTTGTATCTATTCTTGGATCGTATTTAAAAACTCACAAACTAAATATCGCTTCCACTTAATTGAAGATACTTAGGTTATTATGTGTAAACAACTTACTCTAAATCATTATTCAAATTTTTTTATTTCAATGCGTGCATAGCAAAACATAAAGTCATGATTAAAATCTGAATCTACTTGAGCACATCAAATGGTGAATTTTTTTACATTAATTTCAACAATTGAAATCCATGGTATTCTTTTAATCCATTGGCTCACAATATTCCAACTGCATTTGTCCTTCTCTCAAAGACACATTTGCAGTCATTGGATCATATCCCTTCAGATATAACTATCAAAACCATATTTTTATAATATTCTTCGAATCTGTTTTGGATTTGTGCATCGTACCATATCATAGAGTTAGTACTTTTAATGGTTTACTTAAAGAATTGAGAATTATTTATTATTGACGTTAACAAGTAACTCATAGTTTCTATTTAATGTACAAGAATACTAATTAGACGTTCTAATGTATTTTTGTTAATTTAGGTTCGGTCACTTTCATTTCATCCATTGTAATCAATTTATATTTGTATCATATTCAAATCTATTTTACTACAAATAATTTCTAAAAGAAACTCCTTTGCTACAAATTTTGGTATTTCTTGAAACAATATTTGTTTCTTAGTGCAACATAATGAGCATTCATAATATTTTATGAATTTCTTTATATAAAACTGATTTTGCATCAGTTCACAATATATTTATGTTCACAACATAAATTAGTCATTTAGGGACTGCCACTCCCAAAATTCTCTTAGGATGATTCATACAGAACCCTTACATACATGCAGTCTTTTAACTCGCATAACCTGCCAACTCCTTGGCTTGTAATATGTAGGGGTTTCTTATAAATTCTTTATTTTGTATGATTTTGTAAACTGTTCTTTGGATGATATTAACTTTAACCATATGTACTAATCTCCAGTACATGCCTTATAGAGAGAATTTAACACAACTTTACTCACTATTAATCTTACTTTGTTCAACAAAGTTCGATTACTACTTATTAGTACATCATTATGTATTATAGGGAGGAGGACCTTTGAGACTGAATCTTGAATCATATTTGTACATATGGAACTCTTCCCAATATACTCACCCATTTGATCAAATCGAATCATTTCCATCTCACGTTATACTATATAGTTCCATTTTATATTTTATGAGCTTATCGTAGACCTGTACATGTATATCAAACACACATGTCTATATTAGCGATAACTCATTGATGAATATAATGAAGTATGTGGAACTGTTTCTGTATTAATAGACTTATGATTACATATATCTATATGTATCAACCTGAAGTATTCACCAACTCTTATGATGCTCCCACTGAATTGGTCCCTAGACCTTAATTGTTTATGCTATAAGTATAATATGATTCACAATCACGTAATAATTTTTTTTCAAAATTACGGCTTAGTCTATAATTCCAAAATAATTGTATATAATTTTAAATACTTAAGTATTTTCTAATGCATCGGTTTTTTATGAAAACAAATAACACATTACAAATTTATTCTATAACGAATATTCATAATATTCACATTAAAATATAACTTTGTCTATTTTTAGTTGTTATCCTGCCTTTTGACCAGGCAATATTCAGATAAACTAGACGAGTCGAACTTGGAGCTATCAAGGTAGAAAGTCCAAAGAGATAGCCTAGGAGTCCAGAGTCTAAACACAAATAGAGTCACCAGGCCAGAGCGAAGCCAAGCCACGCAAAAAGGAAGACTGAACCACCCAAGTTATGGGTCGGTACCGGCCCATATTTTTCCTCCCTTGTTCTGCTTAATTTCTGCCTACATGTCCATCTTGGTGCCAAAAGCCTATCCCTAATGTCTTTTTGTTGTTTCAATGCAATTCTACATCAATCTTCATGAACACTTGAAGCTACAACTCTGTTCTTCCACAACTACATCATTTAGGCTGAAAAACAAGCGATTATCGATGCAAACAACTATGGATCCTTAACCATAAGATATTCCAATATAAAGAGTTGAAGGCGGTCAATTTGTCAATATTATGGGTAGGTATCGACCCCTACCATTGGAGTAGTATCGACCCATACAATCTGATGAGGTGGAAGTCAATTTTCAAGGGGAACTGGTCTAAAGCATGGAGAACGACCTGGAGATGTTTTTTTCAAGTACCTCTATATATAAGAAGGTAGGGCTCACTTTATAGGATCTTTTAGGATGTTGTTCTTTTCATTCTTAATTATTGTAATCAAGCGCCATAATTGTACCGACCCATTAGAACTTCTGCCTCCAAGTCATAATATAAGTAATAAAATTATAAAGTGGGAATAGGTCTTGATTTGCCAAACCACTAGATATTGTGATGTTTCTTTCTTACTCATTTTTAATTTAATTATTTACTTTTTATTCTCTACCTTAACTTTTGGGTGTTTATGCCATTTTTGATTCAAACATTTTGGTGTTTTCACTAAGAAAGATATTCCCAGGTTACTTGGATCCCTCATCCATTATTGGACTTCTTAACTCCAAGAGATAAATCCAATTCTCCTACCTTATTTCATATTATTTAGATTTTTTGTAATCTAAGAGAAGCTATTTGTAGTGGGCCCATCAAAAAGAGATCGTTCTACCAATTCTAGAGATACTACAGAAGCTGAGAACCAGAATACCTAGTATGTAGATGAAGCTGCACAACTACTCACTCAAAGATCGAAAATCTGGCTGCAGTCATGACCAGAATGGAGATGGATAGGGTGATGAAGAGGATGGAAGATGGATTCTAGGCTAGTTCAAAAGATATGAATCAAATCATACAGCTCAAATTGAGATACTGAATGAGCACTCTTAGAATAACCATAGGAGGAGTAGAAGAGATTATAGTTCAGGGTCAGAAAGTTCCTCATCATCTGAGTAGAGATAGAGGGATATGAAGTAGAAGAAGTCTCAAAACGCTATTGGAACATCTCCCCAAGGGAGAGGACGAGCTCCAGGCTCAAGTTTAGAAATATGTACCGGCCCAAGGTTAGGAATTGGTGCCGACCGACCCATCCAATGGTGGACCCAAAGTTCTCCATTTGGAAGGCGTCATGGATTTGACTTCCAAAGACCCTATTGATGATCGAAATATGGTTAATTGTGCTGCTATTGCTGATGATACAACTTATGGGAATTAAATAGGGGGACTGCTAGTTGAATTTATCTCTCGAATTTGGAGAACCTAGGTATCGAAAGCCAAACCAAAAGCATTCGCCAGGCCGAACACTTAGGGCGGAGCCTGATTACCACCGTTTAGACAAACCCGATGACTCAAACTATCTAGACGATATGGTCATCAGACTTGTTAGTGAAAATCAGTTTAGAATTAATGATGAATGGGGTACCTCTCCTAGGGAAATCTATTTACAAAGAACAACATAAGCGAGAGATACCCCAGAGATTTGCAATAACAACTTTGCCGTTGTATGGAGGAACGGTGGATCATATGCAGCGCTTGATGGGATTGAATGACACATGGATTCTGGCAGAACTTTCGATGCCTTAAAAAGGCGTTGTTTTCCAATTTTTCTAGAATGGGTAGCTACGATGTGGTTCGCTCAACTTTTTCCAAGGTTCATATCATCTTTCATTGAGTTATCAAAGATGTTTATAGGGCAATTCTGCTTACATACTTCATGTCCAAAACATGTCATGTCTTTGTCAAACCTCTTCCAACTGATGGAGAATCGCTGAAGGATTTTTTAAGTCGATTCCATACATCCATGATAGAAGTTACAAATCCTAAGGATGACATAGTGATGATGGCGTTGATTAGAGGGATCCATCTCAATATGGAATTCGAAAAATGGTTGGAAAGGAATCCCCTATTGAAAATGGATTTATTTATAGAAAAGCTAATGAATACTTATGCTTAGAGGACATGCATTGACTATTCTGATTTGAATAGGGCATTCCCAGAAAGACAGCTTCCCGCACCCAGGATCGATCAATTGGTGGATTCGACAATTGGGCATGAGATACTTTAATTCACGAATGCATATTATAGATACAAACAAATCTCGATAAACATCCCGGATCAAGGACACACCAACTTCATAACCAACCTCAAATTGTATTGCTATCTGGCCATGCCCTTTGGATTAAAGAATATAGGTGCAACTTATTATAGGCTCGTAAACCAGATGTTCAAAGATCAAATTGGATGTTTGATGGAAGTCTACATGCATGACATGCTTATGAAGTCGCAACATTCGATGAACCATGTTGATGATTTGGCAGAGATGTTTGCATCTTTCAAAAATATGGGATGAAGCTCAATCCCTAGTGTTTGCGTGAAAAATGGCCGCAAACACCCAAAGTCGTGAAAGCACCAGTGTATGAATATAAGTCAGCAATATTCAAACACAAATCACAGATCTCAGCAAATAACTCAAAGATGTTTGTACAAAATGGGCAAACAGCTCCAAGTTGTATGATTTAGTTGATTTTATGTTGTTCGTAGTGATCTAGGTGGTTTATGCAAATATGTGAAAAGCAAGGACCAAACTGTAAAAGACACACAGATTTATAGTGGTTCGGCCAAAGTGTGCCTACGTCCACTTTATATGTTATTCTCCTTTTTCAATCCGATTACAAGTACAAAGCTTGTAGTACAAGTATATGAAAGTTGTTTGAAGGTTCCTTCCCGGTTTGAGCTCTCAAACTTGTCCCCCATTGTTGTACCCCTGCCCCTCTATTTATAGAGTGAGGCTGGGGGCAGGGGTCTTGGAAGTGTATAGCTGCTGGTGGGCCCGGACTGAAGCAATCTGGACTGGCAACTTTGGTTCGGCATTCTTCGGTTCGGCCGTGCTTTCATTTGGTATGGAACTTGGACCGGTGATGGAGTGGGATGGAGATTCATTCGGTGAGGAGGGATGTGGTAGGCTCGGTTGTGTTGGTCCGGCCATGAATGGTCCGGCGATGGTGGTTCGGTTGTGGGTCGTGAGGCAGTTGGTTCGGCGTTGGGATGTGTGGAGTACGTTCGGTGGTAGAAGTATGGTTCGGTGGTCCGGTGGTCACTGGGTTCGGTTGTTTGGTAGAGGGTGGTTGATCCGGTGAGGCTACATTCGGCATGGGGGGAAGTTTGGTTCGGTAGCCTCGTGGATCGGTGGTTGGTCCGGTGGAACTACCGAATGGAAATGCCGAGTGACCCTTCCTACTAGAGAATGCCGAATGAGCCATTACCGGATAACTCAGGGAGATGGGAAATGGTGGGAGTGCCGGACGAGCTCTTTGAAGTTCAATTCCGAATGGGCTATGCCGAATGAGATGCCGAATGCTTCTTTTTGCTCCTGGTCGTGGTGGAAACGCACACAACATTGATATTCCAATTTTGTCCAAAAAATGGGATAACACTTTGCCCCCCAAAACATGCCTTGTGATAACAAGGCGTGTTTTGAATAGTCCCGAATCCAATATCCAATGTCAATAGCCATATTGCCAGAGTAGATCATCCTTGACTGCTCCGAGTCGATATCCAGTTCCAAATCCAATAACCAAAGCTTGAGCCAATTCCATGTCCATCCGAACTTGACAACGGAGTCCCAAACCATCCTTATCCAATGGCCAACAACCGAATCCAGGACCTCTTTGGGTCCATGTCCAAATTTATAACCTCTCCGGGCTCTTGCCAAGCGCAATCCACACCTGACGGTCGTGATCCAGGCACAATCCACACCTGACGGTCGTGATCCAGCGTCCCTGGACGTTGAGCCATGCGTAATCCATACTTGACGATCTTGGTCCAGTGTCCCTGGACGTTGAGCTATGCGTAATCCATACTTGACGATCTTGGTCCAGTGTCCCTGGACGTTGAGCCAACCTCTCCGGGTTCTTGCCAAGCGTAATCCATGCTTGACGATCTTGGTCCAGTGTCCCTGGACGTTGAGCAAACCTCTCCGGGTTCTTGCCAAGCGTAATCCACACTTGACGACCTTGGCCCAGTGTCCCTGGGCACTGTACAATGCCATGGCTTAAGTCCTAAGCCGAATCCTGGTCTCTCCGGACCCTTGCCGAGCATAGTCCATACTCGACGACCTGAAAATAACAATTGATAATATAGGGCCTAAGTCCTAGGCCGAATCCTGGTCACTCCGGACCCTTGCCAAGCATAGTCCATACTCGACGACCTGAATGAGTCAATTTACCACGTTCGGGCAAAGCGACTCACCCCTTGCCAGGCATAATCCATACCCGACGACCGTTTATCAAAAATCAGATAAAAATCCAATCAAAATCCAATCCAAAATCCAAATCCAAATCCAAAATCCAAACCCAGAATCCAAATCCGAAAATCCAAATCTAGAATCCAAATTCAAAATCCAAATCCAAAACCAGAAAACCAAAAATCCAAATCGTCATCCAAAACCGAAAACAATCATCAAAGGAAAATCCAAATCGAAAAGCAGGAAAAAACTAGGAGCTCAATCCAAGCTCCAAAACCGAAAACCAAAAAGGAAAGCAGTGTCCAATCCAAAAGCAAAAGTTAAGTTTCACAAACTATAGCATTGCAGTTTATTGTCATTCAGAGCATGCCTAGGGGCTATCTCCGTCCCCGTACATGTGTAAATGACTTGGTTGCTTGCCAATAGTTTGCTACTTATTTCATGTTAACCTGGTCAAGGGACGATCAACCGACCATCATTCCTGGGCCTCCCACCATCGTAGCTTGAGGTAGGCGGCAGTTGCTCCTGCCTCGCCGTTGCATCCTGAGGTCCAACATATTGTGGCAGTTGTCCATTCCTTACATGTTCCTCAATTATGTCCTTTAAGTGCCTGCAGCTGTTGGTGTCGTGTCCATCCAAATCATGGAAGAGGCAGTGCCTTCCTGATGTCCTTTCCCGTTCTGTTGGTTCTCTCCTAGCCGGCCTCCGGTAGTGAAGGCGATTTCGAGTATCCAGGTATATCCGTTCCAGTGTTTCGTTCAATCCTGTGTATGTGGAAAACTTTGGATCCTTCCATTGCTTCCTAGCATTTCCAGAATCATCGTCCAACTTCCTTTTTCCTTTGTTTTTATCCGAACCATTGCTGGATGGTCCTCCCCCTTCAACTGCATTAACCTTTTTCAGCTTTAAATCCGTACTCGCATCTTCTTGTCGAAGGAACCTTTCTGCCTCATGAAAAAATTCGTCGAGATTCCGTGGGGGATCTCGTATCAGAGATACCTTGAAATCCGAGTTCTCCCTGACTCCTGATACTGCTGCCATTAAAACCATCGATGGATCGGGCCGATCCACCGAAGCAACTGCGGCACTGAATCGAGTTAGAAAAGCTCTAAGCGATTCATCCATCCTTTGCCTTACCGACGTCAATGTCATCACATTCTTCGGTCTCTTGACATGAACCCGAAACTGTCCCAAAAACCTTTCCACCAATTCCCTCCAAGTCCTGATAGATCCTTCTTCCAGCTGCCTGAACCACATTGCAGCTAAGTCCGTCAAGTACAAAGGGAAGCATCGGGCCATCACCTCCTCCGATGCCCCCAGCACCTCCATGTGTCTGGTGTATCTCATCAAGTGATCCGTAGGGTCTTCCTTGCCATTGTATACCTCCACGCTAGGTAGCTTGAACTTAGGTGGGTTCTGAGCCATCCTTATTTCCCGAGTGAACGGACTCCTGTTTACTCCTTCCAAGTCTCCGTTGGTCAAACCACCTCGCACAGTCTTCCTGATTATATCTACCAATCCACCGTTGTCTGTCGGGGGTTGCCCCCGAGGGAACTCCGGTACATACTCTTCGTGTGGCTCGTTAGCAGCAACGTTGGTTCTAGCCTGTTGAACTCCTTCCAAAGGTTCTCCTGTGTTGAATCCCGTGGGCCTGCCCCCAAGCCCTTGTTGATTGCTACCTGGCTCCGTATCTTGTCCTTCGTTGGGTTCCATAACCCTAGCTTCTTGTCCTGCATCCATAGCCGTTGTAGCTGCTCCTAAATTCTGCATCCCTGCAGCTCTCATTTGCTCCAAGAAAGTTTGCATCATTTCCTGTTGACTTTTCAGCAACCTCTCTTGCAGTGAATTTGTTATGGCTTCCATTTCATCCCGGGTTATGTAGATCGAAGCCGGTCCTTCCTCACCTCCGGAGGATGCTTGTTGACTTCCTCCTTGTTGGCTTCTCTCAGCCCTTAGCCTTCTACTGTTTTGCCTAGTCATCGTCTTCCAAATCTAAACCTCTATCCGATGTAGCGGGAGCTGGTTCCTTCTCAGTGAAAGCACCAAAATGTTTGCGTGAAAAATGGCCGCAAACACCCAAAGTCGTGAAAGCACCAGTGTATGAATATAAGTCAGCAATATTCAAACACAAATCACAGATCTCAGCAAATAACTCAAAGATGTTTGTACAAAATGGGCAAACAGCTCCAAGTTGTATGATTTAGTTGATTTTATGTTGTTCGTAGTGATCTAGGTGGTTTATGCAAATATGTGAAAAGCAAGGACCAAACTGTAAAAGACACACAGATTTATAGTGGTTCGGCCAAAGTGTGCCTACGTCCACTTTATATGTTATTCTCCTTTTTCAATCCGATTACAAGTACAAAGCTTGTAGTACAAGTATATGAAAGTTGTTTGAAGGTTCCTTCCCGGTTTGAGCTCTCAAACTTGTCCCCCATTGTTGTACCCCTGCCCCTCTATTTATAGAGTGAGGCTGGGGGCAGGGGTCTTGGAAGTGTATAGCTGCTGGTGGGCCCGGACTGAAGCAATCTGGACTGGCAACTTTGGTTCGGCATTCTTCGGTTCGGCCGTGCTTTCATTTGGTATGGAACTTGGACCGGTGATGGAGTGGGATGGAGATTCATTCGGTGAGGAGGGATGTGGTAGGCTCGGTTGTGTTGGTCCGGCCATGAATGGTCCGGCGATGGTGGTTCGGTTGTGGGTCGTGAGGCAGTTGGTTCGGCGTTGGGATGTGTGGAGTACGTTCGGTGGTAGAAGTATGGTTCGGTGGTCCGGTGGTCACTGGGTTCGGTTGTTTGGTAGAGGGTGGTTGATCCGGTGAGGCTACATTCGGCATGGGGGGAAGTTTGGTTCGGTAGCCTCGTGGATCGGTGGTTGGTCCGGTGGAACTACCGAATGGAAATGCCGAGTGACCCTTCCTACTAGAGAATGCCGAATGAGCCATTACCGGATAACTCAGGGAGATGGGAAATGGTGGGAGTGCCGGACGAGCTCTTTGAAGTTCAATTCCGAATGGGCTATGCCGAATGAGATGCCGAATGCTTCTTTTTGCTCCTGGTCGTGGTGGAAACGCACACAACATTGATATTCCAATTTTGTCCAAAAAATGGGATAACACCTAGAAATGCTCTTTTGGCATGCCTTCAGGGAAATTCTTGGGCTTCATTATGAACTCCCATGGGATTCAAGCCAATCCTAAAAAGATCGAAGTATTGAGAAAGATTGAGGCCCTAAAGACGATCAAGGAAGTCCAAAGCTTGAATGGGAAGTTCGCCACCCTAAGTCAATTCATCTCTAGAGCCACAGACAAATGTATACCTCTCTTTGATTTCACTGAGAAAGGAAAAGGGAATTTTGAGTGGAATCGCGAGCGTAAAGACACATTCCGAGCTCCGATGGATCACTTGGAGAGACCCCCCATCCTCTCGAAGCCTTTGGATGACAAGGACCTATTTATATACCTAGTAGTGTCAATGCATGTTTGAGTGTCGTACTTGTATGGAAGGAATCCCGCATCCAGCGACCGATCTACCATATCAGTAAGCGATCGACGGGGGTAAAAAGAATTACTACAGGACGGAGAAGCTCTATACTTCCCATTGATTGCTTAGAGAAAGCTCCATCCTTACTTTTAGACTCATCTGATCAAAGTTCTGATTAACCAGCCATTGCGATAAGTATTGCAATGACCTGAAACTTCTGAAAGGCCGTTGAAATGGATCAATGAATTGAGCCAATATGACATAACCTATCATCCTTGGAGAATAAACCAGGTTAGAGGTTTAGTGGATTTCATAGCTGAATTCACTACATAATATGATCCTCTAGAGAGCAGTGGCGAGAAAGATACTGGGTGGAATATGTAAAAGGATGGTGCATCTAACGAATGGTGCTTGAGTGTTGGGGTTATACTTGTCACTTCTAAGGAACACACGATCTGTTATGCCTTGAAACTCGACTTTTCGGCAATAAACAATGAAGCTGAATATAAGGCCTTGATTGCAGGACTCAAGATTGCTAAAGAGCTAGGATTAAAGACTTTACACATTTTCTATAACTCCCAACTGGTGGTTTGGCAAATTCGAAAAGAGTTTCAAGCAAAAGGAGCGAGACTAGCTTTTTATCTAAACAGAGTTCTTAAGCTGCTTAGTGACATTGAATATTACACGATCTCTCATATTCCCAAAGAGCAAAATGAGAAGGCCGACTCACCAACTAAGGTGGCTAGTTTTAAATATGCGCAGCTCATAGGCCTAGTCCTGGTGGAAGTACTATCAACTTCGAGCATCGACCGGATGAATGTCGATTGGATCTTGGAGGTTGAACCCGAAAGGGAGTCTTGGATGACTCCTATAAGAGATTATTTGCAGAGAGGTATCCTTCCGAAGAGAAGGAATGAATGATGAAAGCTCCTTCGACAAGCTTTGGGATATATCATGCAGGAAGAAGTACTTTATAGGAAGGGTTTCTCTGTCCCTATGCTTCAATGTGTCGCCTATGATGAGGCCATCGAGTTCTAAAAGAGGTTCATAAAGGGGCCTGTGGTGACACTAGAGGCAAACCCTAGCGAAGAAGATCCTATGCTACAGATACTTATGGCCAACTCTCAACCGAAACGCAGTTGATTACACTCGAAAGTGTGAAAGTGCCAGATATTTACTAAAATACCAAGAGCATCGCCAATGGAGATTATCAAATATTCAGTCCTTGGCTGTTCATATTTTGGAGAATTGATACATTATTGTGATGTCGATATCTAAAAGTGGCACAAAGTACGTCATCGTCGTAGTTGGCTACTTCACCAAATGGGCTGAGGCGGAGCCTTTGGCCATGGTTACCACATTGAAAGTAATCAAATTTGTTGTCTAGAATATCATCTGTTGCTTTGGAGTTCCACAGGCAATCTTTACCGATAACGGGACCTAATTCAATAGTACCGAGTTCAAAGATTTCTATCGCCAACATCACATAAAGAATTTGCTATGGTGGCACATCCCAAGATGAATGGATAGGTTGAACCTGTAAATAGGATTATCAAGTCCATTCTTGAGAAGTGGTTGGAAAAGGTTAAGGGAAAGTACGTCAATAAACTTCCATTAGTACTATGGGCTTATCGAACAACTCATAAGTCAACAACTACGCACTCTCCATTCGCCATGGACTATGGATCAAAGGTTATGATTATGGTTGAATTGAAAGTACCTTATCATCTAATTATTCACTACAGTCCAGGGACTAATCAGCAACTTTTGCTAGAGTCTTTTGATATGATCAATGAGAATCGTGATGCAGGTGAGATGAGGGCAGCTGCATACCGACACCAAGTCGCACGATATTGCAACATTAAGGTTGGGGATCAGACCTTCGTAGTTGGTGACCTAGTTATCAAACGAATCTTCCCTAGCCTTGGAAACTTAGGCCCAACTTGGGAAGGTCCGTATGCCATAGTGAAGAAGCTTGGAGATGGAACTTTCACATGCGCAACGATAGATAAGTTTTTTCTTCCAAGGGTGTGGAATAGCGGGCATTTATGAAACTATTTCATTTAGAAATAAATTCGTAGATAATTGGCTAGAGCTATGTAATAAGGACGATTCTACCATTTATTGTCTTTTATGAAATAAAATGGCTTTCCTGGTCCAAGACTCTGTCTTTCCATTGCTTAAGAGTTATGACTTGACTGACTCAAGTGAATCTGCATGTGAATAATGCAGGTGCGTAGTACCCGGAGATACGTTCCAACCAAAACTTTTACGATTCATGATCAAACCCTCAAAGTTCTCCTAGGTATCCGGAGATAGATACCAACCAACTTTTGTCTTTCGAATGGGTGCAAGAGTATAAACTAAATGGACGAGATCCGACTGTCCATCAGCTACCTCTTTTCCTTGGATTGGGGTAGGAGTATAAACTCAAATCAGATGTGATATGACAGTTTGTACACTAAATCTTGCTCTTGATGTGGGTGAGGAGTATAAACTTAAAGTAAACGTGATACAACCGTTCACTCGCTCAACACTTGTTCTTCGATTGGGGGCGTGAGTACAAATAGAAATGGATGTGATAAGATTATCCAACTCTTAATATTTTGCTCAAAGTAGGAAAAACGAAAGGTCCATACCCGACGTAAGGTGGGCCTTACCTATGAACTTTGAATCGATCCCAGGAGTTAGGTGCGATTGGAAATAAACATCCTAGATGAGGTTGTGCGAAGTACATTATTAAGTAGTTAATTCAGAATTAGCCCCCGAAGTTCGTTGTAATCGAGTATTGTTATCCTAGAAAAGGATACCTAAACCACTATCCTGAGTAGGAACACCTCAAATAATGCCCAAATTTTGGCACCTCGACAATAATATACGTTCGTAGGAGCGGGGAAAGGCCGGTAAGTTAGATAGCAGGCTAAGGATTTAGTCTAACGATGATCACTAAAAGTAATGGATTGCAAATACATTGAATTGAAAGTGCATTTCTAAAACAGCTTAGGCAAATTCACATACACATTTGATAAAACAAAAAATATCTGTTATTAACATTGAAAATGAAACTTGGAAAACTAATTACAGGTTTATTTACACATAAGCGGAGGCCGAATCCGCATAACATCGGCCGAAAAAGCAAAAGCAAGGGAACTAGAAAAAATCCTAAATACTGTTATACAACTAAAAGTCATAAAGAAGACAGATAATCACTTCGTGGGTTTCTTCTTTCTTTCTTCTACTTCTTCTCCGTAGAAGGAGGCACACTGTATTCTTATGGTTATTTCCTCACTCTTCCTCCACTTCCTTTGTCGTTAGGTGGAGTGCTTTACAATGATCCAGCAGTCATAGTTTGAGTGATCCTATGTGGAGGAATGAAGACCGGAGTTCTTTGAAAAGATCCTATAGGTATGCTTTGAGCGCTACCAGGCGAAGGAATATGGATCAGAGCGAAGATAGTCTGCTCGTGCAAGGCGACGATAAAGGGGGATGGATTGCCTCAAACTTCTCCTATTTAATCCCCGTAGCAGTGAGTATTTTCTTCTCAACCTTCTCTAACTTGATCCCCTTGGCAAGGCCAATTCCCATTCAAGTTGACTCATGGTGTGAACCGATAGGGACTCATAAACTCTGGTTATCACACCATCTACGTCGATCCGAGCTTTTGAATTCCACCAGTCCTATCATTAAGAAAAGCATCAGTCATTCACTCATCAAGGCTAGGATTTTCTTTAACTAGGATGGTTGGAATATTTCTTGAAGTTGTAATAGTTACTAATTCCATCGCAGATGCTTGTTGTCCCGGTTGAGAGTCCTTATCAGGAAGAGAAGCGATTAGGGGTCGACTTGAAACTTGAGAGATATAAAAAGATAGATCAGTGACATCGATCGGTGACACGTAAACCCTATGAAATACAATAGAAATTAGCGAGATAAATTATTCTATTTGGGGTTCTGTGTGAGCCGGAGTGGCACCTAAATTTCCCTCTTGATAGGAGAAAGTATAGTAGGCTTACGCATTTGAGGATTCTCTGGATCATACCTAGGATCAAGGATGAATCTGGAGCAGCTTGGGGCACCGATGTTTGGCTAGCAGTGGCTTCATGTGGCATTTTCCTTGAGCCTTTTCTTAAGTTTTTCTCTATAGTAGTGGCTCGCTTTTGATGAAGAATGAGATCACCTTTTCTCAACATATTGGGCTCGTCGTCTATCAGTACCTCCTTCTCCAACTGAGCAAGGTCCACCTCGCCATCTTTCGGGAACGCTTTCTCCTTCGAGATAATTCTTTCCTAAGCCAAGCCTAGGAATCTTGGATAGTCATCATAGATCCATTTGGGTTGTGGAGCTTGAGAACATTGGTGCTGTATTTGATGAGCCCTAATTTAATCCTATCTATCATCAACTGCTCAACGGCCCCAACCTCCCTCTTGATAAGCGCGTCGACATCGCAGGCATGTTCAACTACCTTATCCCTCTGTTTCTTAGTGTTGAATAGCTCATTGCAGTAATCCTAAGCCTGTTGAAGCGCCTCCTCCTTTTCCTTTGTTTCATGATCAAGCTTGGTCTTTAGTTCACCCAATCTCTAGTTTGCAACATCTCTCTCTAACATCAGATCATGGTTCTGATGGAACGCTTTCATCATCTCCTCCCGATGCTTGGTCGTCTCATCTTCGAGTGCCTAAATGGCATCCTCTATCTTCTTCTCAGCTTTAGCTTGATATTTCCTCAGTTTTTCAACCTTAACATCAAGATGAGCGATGATTCATTTATTATCGGCCTCGATGAGTTTTTGATTTCGGATTTCGAGTAGCCTTTCCTTTAAAACCTTAGAGATTTTTCAACCACTCATGACCATTTGTTGTATTGATTATGAGCATCAGTCATGCAAGCAATGGTGATCTCTTGGACGTCAAATGAAATTCTTTTCAAGTTGGGCATAAAATTAAGCCCATCAAATCAGATATTTGGAAATTTCTCCTTCAGTTTAGCTATTCGAGCGCTAGCGACAAGTTGTTGCTCTATAGAGATGATCAGAGCTTCAGCAATTTCTTTTCCAGATTTGTGATGATAAGTCTCAAAACCACTCTTTTAGTGCCCATGGTTAGAAGATCGACTACAATGGAAAGAAGTCAGTAGTTGAGTAGGAACAGCAGCTGGAGGTGGAGAACAAGATGTGCCGCCTGGTGGGTTGCCATCATGACGATCCAAATGCTTATCTAAATCCTTGAGAAGCGAAGATCTGGACCTAGATCGATACCTGGAGCTGGAGTCACACGATAGATAACCTCTACTACGACTATCTTTGCCCCAGTCATCTCAATCATGACTACCTCTATCACGATCAGATCGGTGGCGGGAGTCTGAGTCTGACCGCTATGTTGATGGCGAGCACTTGAATAGCGTTTCCGGTGTCGAGTTGTATTATCCAACGTAGATTGGAGTATATATCTTCTTTTCTCTATGGATCATGCAAATAAAATAAGAAGTTAGATCCAACGAACAAGGAGACTAGTTTGGTGTTGTTCAGTAGCGTGAAGCACAAATATGTGTAACTGTCCTAGTGACCCCGAGAAGGACCAAATGCTGGAGCTTTGCTCACACTACACCAGAAAAGACTTTTGGTAGCGTTGAAAAAACGCTACCATAACTTATGGTAGCGTTTTAGAGAACGCTGCTATACGACATGCAACTAAAAGTCTAAAACTTTTTATTGCGTTGTAGTAAACGCTACCAAAAGTCACTTTTAAATGCAACTATAGGTATTTTCTGTAGGATTTAAAAAACGCTACCAAAAGTCACTTTTAAATGCAGCTATAGGTTTTTTCTGTAGGGTTAAAAAAACGCTACCATAAGTCTTCGTTTTTGGTTGCCATTTTTTTTTTTAAATGTTTTTTTTGATTTTCAGTAGCGTTTTTAAAATGCAACTGTATAATTTTTATATTAGTTTACATTTGTTTCTGTAGCATTTCTGAAACGCTAGTAAAAGTTATTGGTTGTTTGGTAGCATATTTAAAATGCTACTATTTACGGTTGATGGTTTATACCATTTCCAGCAATCGCTTATATACTATTCATATTAAAAGGAACGATCAATCGCATAATTTTCATATATTCATACAAACAATTAAATCACATAATTAGCATATACAAACAATCAATCATATGATCATCATATTCAAATAATTGCAAAAACATGCTAATCTCACAATCAAATATAATATCCATAATCAATTCGATAGTAGTTTTTCAACAAAATAAGTCACATACTACAAGCATTCACATACAAGTTTCCATAAATGGTACTAACAAAATACGACAACATATATAACAATTAAATTCATGTTCGTTGCTTGATTACCAATAGTTCTTTGTTGTCGACAGTCTTCGCTTCGAAATAGCTAATTACCTGCAAACGAGTTTAACAATCAACAATATATATATATGTATATATATATATATATATATATGTATGTATGTGTATATATATATATGTATGTATGTATATATATATGTATACATGAAAATCATGTAATCTATAACTCGATATTCTATATTAACACATATTAACAAAAATTGTTCTATTTTTATATGCATCCTATATAGTTCCCCAATGAATACACAAATTTCAATTTACACAGATATTCAGATCAAAACTGGTTTAGAAGTCTAGTATATCAAAATGAAATTTTAGAAAGGTAATAATACCTCAAGCACTTTTTCCATCACATCCATGTCTAGGGTATCAAGCTTAAATCCCACGCCATTACCGGTAATGTGATGAGGACCTAGCAGAATCAATGTTAGTCGATGAACAAGAGTTATAAAATCTTTAGTTCCAGTGTAAAAAAGAAGACTGGCTTTAAAAAAATTCAACCATGCATCAAGAGTTATAAAACCAAATTCACAGCTATCATCTTTACATGCTTCTGCATACAAGCCCAAACACTGCTGCCTCCATCATACCAAACTCATTCAACAATCTCTGTCACCGCTTCTTCATTCCATAAGCAAACTTCACCATTCATACAATCATCAAACTGACCTCATAACAGCCATTTCCAAAAACTCTCCCTGTCAAACTGTCACACATCAAAACACAGCAGTCCACAACCGCTTCTATACTTCATACTTCGACATCACAAAAAAAATTACCTTCCACCAGTAAACTGCAACCAGAGAAATTCCTACTACCCCCTACTTTCTTCTCTCTCTCAAACATCATCCATCTCTCTTACAAACTTCACTGCTTCGACTTCCTCCACTGCCACAGCCCCTCATCACCATCTGCCTTGACTTCACCACTTCCTGCTGCAAACAATTCTTTCACAATACATCATTTCCTAAAAAATTTAATACCCCTACTGAATCCCCACCATCACTCCAGTCAGTACCCGACTACTGCAACCATCCCAAATCACCAATCCACACAATACTACATAATCAAAAAATTTGCTATTGACAGTTTTCAATCCTACTCTGCCTGTTTTCAATCCTGTCGACAATGTTTTTAATCATCTATCCTACAACTATTAACCATCCACCTTTATTAACATTCTTCACTGCATATAACAACCACTAGAAACTGTCACCTCCATCAAACTGCTGAAAACATATACTCGAAGTGTGTTCCCCTTCATTACCATCTCCAGCCACTACATCTCAATCAGCAACCTGACTTCGAACACCACCCTTCAGCAACCACTCGTGAAAAACACAGCTATCAAACCGCCTACCACTTCTGCTGCTACAACCAAATTTCCACAAAACGACGAACACTTCACCAGCCTCGACTTCGACGCTCCAATTAGCATCACTCCATTCCAATTAGCTGCAGTTAAAATTTTCCAACATTAAAGTAATTCTAATCACCATGTAATTGAGAACCACAATGGTATATTATAAAATCATGCACATTAGGATGACCTATTTCTTTATGCTCAAAATAAAACAAGTATTTACATTAGGTAGTGTTGCATTGTTGATTATTGTGCATGCTCCTCTCTCTTTCTACAACATTAAATAGATCTTAACTGTTAAAGTAAATCAAAAAGAGATTCCAGTTAAAATATTCAGAAACCCGAATTCAGTTGAATCAAAATTCCATTATGCAGATCTAAAACAAATGTTCAAACACGTTTTTAACCAAACAATAGTCGATGTAAAAACATTTTAGTTCAGATACTAGAGAGTCTATAAATTCAAACTTAGTGATACTTAGAATCGAGTAATGTAAAAGCATACGGTTAGAATGATAACAAAAGGGATTTGCCTAGCAATAGTTATATCTCATGGTACATAAAAAATGAAAATGTTAAGTGTGTATAACATTAATTTATTAACAGTAATACTACATCTCATGGTACGTAAATTATTGCCAAAGGCATAATTTATCTCTCGGTACATAATTTATTTATGTAATAATAATGCAGCCAAAGAAGCAACCGTTATTGATAATATTATTAATATAATTTCAACCAACAGTATATTAGCATTAATCATTTATTGACCACCATTTATTTCCATACATTCCTACCTAACCAAATCATATATTGATATATAACAGAATCTTTAGAATTACCTTTCTTTAAAGTATTAACAAGCAGGCATTGACTACCATTCAATGCATGATTAAAAATAGAGATAGTATTATGTAATTGATGGGTTGGCATGCATCTTCAAAGAAAGTTAACTCATCGTCAATAATTATAAGAACTTGATTCATAATTATGTAATAAAATAAATGTTTCATTAACCCAACTTTACTGCCATGAAAATTGCAGTATATGGCTTTTTTGCCACAGAGAGTGATAATTGTCTTCAGAAACGCATATGTAACATCTACTATTAGCACATCAATAAACATATTATTCATGGATGGTAGGTTTGAGGAATATACGGTTCCTACAGAATAGATTTTAGACTGGTTCTGCACTCATCATTGGATTGTTACAAATGAAAGGATATGTACTAAAGCATCAAGGCAAACAAATTATTGTGGAGTAGGGAATAAGGACCCGAGATCTTGCTTCATATGTATCAACGATTAAGTTTCGATGGATGTTATCTCAACAAATAAGTGGGTCCACTACCATACCATTCAACCAAGTTTAGATATTGACAACTATACACTAAGATATAAATTCATACTCGGTATATCCCAACTCATCTACAGACCTAGAAATTACAAGCAAACATAAACATACTCTAACTGAAGTTATACTATAGTTAAAGAATCAAAAAAATTTACTGACTAATTAGCAAAACGGAAAAACAACTTACTTCATTGTCCAGAAGCTGTAGGTTAAGCGAGTAAGGCTCGTTTATACTCCGATTTACGAAAATCCAATGTCGAGTAACCCTAACTTGGACAGTTGACAAATTTGTTCCATACACCAAGTTGGACAGTGATTGAACGGTTTGGTTCATTATGCCTACAGTAATCAAACAGCAATGAATTTCATAATGCATAATGAACTGCAACATATTACTTAATTGAATAATAGAGAAACTAGAGGGTACAACAACGTTGTTTGCTGTTTGTTCTTTACTTGTGGGTGAAAAAAGGGTCTTGCTTAAAATTTGGATAATTTATCAGCCTTGTTTTGCAGCAAACAAAAGGTATAATAATATGTCAAGTAGAAGGAAATGAGATGAAATATGGAGGCAGTTTTTAAAACTATTCTATCACTGCTGCCACCGAGTACTATTACACAAAGTATTCAACCCATTACCTTTTCGAATGTTGTTCAAACTGATGGTCAAAATGCTTCGTGCGTGATGGTGGCACATGCTTTGTGCGTGAATTATTTTTCTACAAATTATATATGTCTAACACATTCAAGATGAATGATTTATTTAAATATTCAGCCATATTTTTGCGATAAAATTATTTGTAGTTAGTTTGATTTTTTTTCAATCTTGTAGCATCTAATTTTTTGAAGAAAATATTTAGAAAAATGGTCATGGTGAATATATTTCAACATCTCAGTTTTGAAGAAGATCATTTAAATTCTAAATAATAACAATTTACAAACCAAATATCTCTTTATAGAAGTGAACAGTCATATACCTTTAAGCTATACCCATTATCGCCTTTCTCCCATGTAGAAGCCAGGAATTTAAGCATATAAA
The DNA here is from genome assembly GCA_030765085.1 of Allium cepa. Lineage (NCBI taxonomy): Eukaryota > Viridiplantae > Streptophyta > Magnoliopsida > Asparagales > Amaryllidaceae > Allium > Allium cepa. The sequence goes on along the minus strand of CM060932.1, from coordinate 723,756,354 downwards.
TAAAATCAAGTTTGTAATGAAGTCCAGGAACACAAGGAAAATCTTACGAAATGAATCACAACGAAAAAAGAAATACAATGTCGATTTTGCAATAACCAGATAATCAGACTGTCAAGACCGGTCTTGATAGTTAGAACATAAACTAGACTATGGAAATGTATCAGTTAAAATTCAATAGACAATATATCAGTTATAAATTTGTATAAATTTGTTATTATTATTATTATTATAAACTTGTTAATTCATAAAATACATAATTAATTTTTATAAACGTACTAAATATAAATTTCAGTTTTAAATATATGTGTATGGTTATTGAATACATTCTCTCACATAATTGTTCACTTTCACTTACCAGATCTGTCACAGGCACCTACTTTTAAATACAACATATTAATTACTTTATATATATGCATTTGTTTCCTTTTTATTGTTCTTAATATACAAATGTAAAAGTAGATTTTTTGTTTGTTTGGATACATACACATATAACAACATATTTCTTTACTCAAAACTTGTTCTATTAAACCATTACTGTTTCACTAAACTTCTAAAAAGATTAGTGATGAGCAACATAATTTGATAGGGAAATAAATACCTGTAATGGAGCCAACAATGATAAAGCACTTAGAAGGATAACCAGACTCCTTCAAGCTATAAAGAAGCGAGCGAGCAATAAATGACCAAGATGGTTAACCCCAATGCTCATCTCAAACCCATCTGCAAGTCAAATAAAAGGCATCTTGGTCAAATGCTTCTTGAGGTAACCAATCTTTATACATTCACAAAATACAATTATATATATATATATATGTATGTATGTATGTATGTATGTATGTATGTATGTATGTATGTATGTATGTATGTATGTATGTATGTATGTATGTATGTATGTATATGTATGTATATGTGTGTGTGTGTGTGATCAACAAACAAAATAGCTACCAAACAAAATTAACTATTGTATTTATATGTATACACTATTGTAGAAATACATGAACTCTAGACTATAATTCATAATAAAGTAACCATAGCTAACAAATTAAAACTTGTATTCAAATACTATTTACTTGGATATCTCAAATAACTTGCGCATATTCATTTTGATATTTAAATGAAAATAAAATTAGTATTTATATTATCCAAATGAAATATTCTTTTGAGAAGTTCAAATATATTTTTAATTTCACACGATTTCAGAAGGAAAACCATATTTCCCTAAACAAATACTATAAGAAAAATAATTCAGAAAAAAGTTTGAAACTTACAGAGAAAGTAGAACAACTTGATGCTAAAGTTGATGCTACAGGTGACTTCAGAGTTCGAAGAGGCTTTGAATTCGAAAGGGGCTTCCTCTGGTCTAGTTTTGCGGGATGCTTTTGATTTGACTAAAGATAGGGGCTTTGGGCTGGGCAAATATTCCTGTTGATACGAAGAAGGATCAGTTGTCATTTGAGCTTGAGTTTCATGGTACATTCACAAAAAATCCTCAATGTATCGGCGAGTATCCTAAAAATAATACCCCACGTTGAGGGAGCTTGGATTGCTCATGCACTTTAGCATAACTACAATGTACTTCATTAGCAAGATTATTGAAATTTTAAAAAAAATCAGACATTTTTCTCTAGACAAACTAAAAGCTCATATCATAGTGTCAAAGTTAGAACATAACTATGATGAATATAACACTATTAATGATAATTTACTATGGTTACACTAACAAACACATTTTGAGCATTCAAATACAAATATTATTAATAGTTTCTGATAGATCACCAACTTCAGATACATTACCATCCCTCTTATTATGATAACCCAGATAATCTTTTTCACTGATGAACTCCTCCATTCTAATCAAATATAAACCAGCTTTCATTTCTAATTTTGTAAACTTCCATTCACTGTAGGGATAATTATTTCTGTGAGATACATGGACCTCACCCTTTTCAGAAATAATACATGCAGTACTTACAAAGAAAGCCCTCATTAGTTCCTTATGTCTCCTAAAAAATTAATAGCAATATAGCATGTGAAAACTGAATGGCTTATGAGATCTAAGAACTGTTTTTTTTTTCAAGTACCTTATCAGTATTGTACTTGTTTCACCAAAGAAGTGATTATGGCCAACATGAGGAAATTTCAAGATGATACGGTCAAATTTCATATTCCTTAAAAAACGATGTTGATGCATGTCATTAACATCTACATCATGCAATATGGTGCAACCTAGTGCTTTATACAATACTTTCAAATCTTCACGGACTACAAGTTTTAGTTATCTTAGTAGTAATTTAGATCAATAAAAATAAACTGAACTCGAGAAACTGGATATTAAGGTCTCATACGAGCATAATAGCAACATAAACTCCCTCCTTAATTATTATATTGTCGTTATTAAGTTAACTATAACGTAATTTCTCACTCAACAACCCAAACAACAGATATAACAAATTAAGGAATATAATTTGTTGTAATTTACACCAGATCTGCTTAGAGTGGTCTAAAATAATTGATCTGATGCTAAACTACCAACAAAAATAGTATACCTCGCAAAAAATCACAATTCTCGGCCTCTTTCCTAACAACATCTGAAATCGAATCAACCGATTCTGCTCCTTCTGTATAATGACCCTTCACCCAATTATTACCCGCTCCACTCTGTCCGAAAACAAAGTTATCGGTTCTGAAAATCTGTCCATACAGTCTCGATCTGATTGCATCCATAGTACCCAGCTTCGGATCTATCAAGACAGTGAGTGGCACGAACCTGCTAGAGCTTGCTTTGTTGTAGTAAACGTTGATTCTTTTAAGCTGCAGATCTGAGTCGCCGTTGTATTTCCCAGTTGAATCGATTCCATGCTCGGCGCACACCACTCCCAGAACTTAGCTCCGATCTGGTTCTCGCATTGGCCACCTTTAATTTTGTTTGGGGGACAAATCTGGGATAGTAGATAGTGTTTTTGATTAACTGATAGGTTTTTGGTAAAATACAGATAGTGGATTGGGAAGGAGGGAAAAGGGAAAATGTTCTAAGTACTGTCGCGCCAATTGAAAAAGGAAAAAAGAGAACGGAGAAAGAGTTTTTGTGCGGGCTGCGTTAACTTTGTTGTTTCATTTTTAATTTTTTATTCCATAGAACTTTGGTTGCATTTGGATAACTTTTTGGTTGCACTTAGATAACAAATGCTACTAATAAGTGCAACTAAAAATGCTTTTTCTTGTAGTGTCATGCGAGTAATCTCTCCCACATTGGTAAGGATGGTGTCCTTATTGAAGCAAATAGGGGAATCGGTGCCCTCCAAACTAATGTTATCGACATCGAAGGAGCCAAACTCGACAGGAGTTAGCCATAACCCAGCAAATGTGCCTATTAATGAAATTGAAGGCGTCTTCTCTACTGTCTGTGTAGAAGTGCGAGCCTTAGAAATTTTCACTGCTAGCCACTTTCTTGGAGCAGACTATTGACCATCTTTAGATTGCTTAGTCTGAGACTCATGGCCCACGTCAATCTTACCTTGGTCAGCCTCACCGCTTTCACCCACTATCTCACCTTCCTCAGCATGTTCTTATGCTTGCTCAATGTTTTCTTCAAATTCAGCCTTGGGACTGGGGACTAAAGGCACATCTGGATCAATATTGCCTCCTCTACGCAAGTTGTCGTGATGATCATCGTCATTACCATCGTTGCTTGAAACCTCTAGGACTATACCAGTACCGCGGCCCATTTCTAACCAAACATGGGCAAGGAGATTCTCATCTAATCGAAGAGCTCTAACATCTCGATCTTCTGCCGAAACGGCCATAAGAACGTTAACGACATCTGAAAGTGCCACGCTATTGGGTCTCGTCAGAATACCTGGATAATGCAACAAGAAGTGAGTTAAGCATGCAAACTATTAAACAAATTCATATAATGCACATGGAGTGGAACTTACATCCGGACAACCATTTTCATGCGAACCCGAGCAGGCAAAGAACATAGAACCACTCATTTTTGAAATAGCTCAACTTATTCCATGTGCCGAAGACTACTCCGAAAAACCTGATAGGCTCTAGGTAGATTAAGAACGGACTTTCTTTTCGGCTCTTAAAGCAACACATATATCGAATCTTCTCGTATCTAGGTACTCCGTGTAAGCGTTCAGTGAAGATGATGTATAGACCGAGAAGGAAGGATAACTGTTTGGATGTAGCAGCGTTGAAGTCAATTGCATGAAGTTCAGAACTTGACAGATGAACTGATTGAATAGTAGGACACAGCCCGCCAAGCACATATATCTATTGCAGGCAATATAACCCTCTGGGGATCATGATCTCTTTGATCCCAATATGGGACCAGTACGTCGTCGAACGGAGTTCCATGTTTATGGCAAATTTTCTGAAGAGATCCTTCATCGATTTTGGAAGCAACAGAATCAATAGGATCATTCAAAATTACGGCATCCTCGAGTGTCAGGTGCGGATCTACTTCTGGCCTATCTACCAGCTCAACTGGATTCCTGGAACTTGTTGTTTATTTTGTGGATTTTTTGATTATTGTACATGCACTATTGGAGTTTGTTGTGCATGTGGAGTCGTGGCTGAACTTGACTCGGTATCAGATTCAATATATTTGGAAGTGGATGTACCTATGGCCTGAGCGGCGGGACGTTTGGGACGCCTCTAATCCATTTCTATGAAAATAACTCGACAGATAGCCAACATTAGAAGATTAATTACAAGTTGTAGCCTCCTGTGCTAAAGTGTAATCTAGTGCAGAGCTGTGCAACATTATTCAGTTTAGAATTTTATGACAGTTATGATGATACTCAAAAGTTCGACCGTAGTGACTACCATTGCTGACTGTCCCAACCAGCTTCCATGTCGATGGTTATGTATAAGAGTTGGGTCCAATTCTAAGGATCAACCTTCAAAATATAGGAATATGGTATTCATAGTCAGGGCATATGCATACACATTCAAGTCCATACATGTATATATGTGGAAGAGTACAAGAGAAAAGTTTGAAATCCACGCAAGTAAGGGATCGGTACTGATCCCATACATAGAGGACTTCCCCATTGTGTGTTTTCTTATCCAACTCCATATTCCCATAGGTGATCTTGAATCCAACCACCAACATGATATCAACCCATAGCCTAACTTGTCCCTGTCTTCTTTGACTCATAGTCCTATACCTACCGAAGTCCAATAGCCACCTAAGTATGAAAACACAGCTGGTCTTGAGCAAATCAAAGTTCCACGCCCAAATGGATCGGGTTTTGAGATTTAAAGGGGTTCAAACCCTAATTCTAGGCAATGATGTAGGCATTAATATATTTGGGGATGTTTAGTCAATAGAGAAGTTAATGAGTCAATTGGAATGGGTGAATTTGGTTTCGGCGGTGCTAGAGAATTTGATGGCGGCCTAGGTAGTAGGAGTCGGTACGGAACAAATAAGTAGATGAGGGGACGAAGTTTTGGAAGCATGGGTTGTATTCCCATTAACGGCCCAACATACTTGGGTCCAAAGCAGAAATGCAAGGCAAAGTGCGGGATCGGTATCGAGTCCTAACATTTTAAAAAACAAATTATGACTACAATTTGACGAGATTTGGCAACGACCTATAGGCATATGAACTTGCTTGGGAGCCAATGACAGATGTGTGTACATGAACATACGAGCGCGTGTGCATACTCAACATTCAAATTTCTGAATTGAAAAAAAAATTGATTATTACTTAGGAATTTTAGAAAAGAAACCAGTTCAGATTACCAAGGCCCACAGAACTCAATCAATTAGCTCAATGGAACTAGGCACGGACAATTATCGAGGAAATGCATTTTGGTATTATAATGTCAGATACAGACCAAGCGTCGCAATGGATAGCTAAAGGCATAGCTCTTCGTAAAAGCAACTCGATAGAAGGATAATGACCATTCAAAGCGTAGACTGGAGTCCTTTACAGCAATCCTGATCACGTTTGAAATGAGACGTACTTTGGAGGGCTAGTATTATTTAGCCTTTTGACCAAGAAATATTCGAACAAACTGTATGAGTCGAACTTGGAGTTACCAAGGAAAAAGTCCAAAAGAGGTAGCACATGAGTCCAGAAACTAAACATAAATAGAATCACAAGGCCAAAGCCAAGCCAAGCTAAGCCAAAAGGAAGATGCAACCACATAAGTTATAGGTCAATACCGACCCCACCCTATAGGTCAGTACCGACCCATATTTTCTCCCTGATAGTGGTCAACTTCTGCCTACATGTCCATCTTGGTGCCAAAAGCCTATCGCCATTGTCATTTTATTATTTCAATGCAATTCTCCATCAATCTCTACAAACACTTGAAGTTGCAACTCCGTTCTTCCTCAACTCCATCATTTAGACTCAAAAACAAGTTATTATTGATGCAAACAACTATGAAATCATGAAGCTAACCATAAGACGATCCAATATGAAGAGTTAAAGGCGGTCAATTTGGCAATATTATGGGTCGGTACCGACCCCTACCCTTGGAGTTGTACCGACCCATACAATTTGATGAGATGGCAGTCTATTTTCAATAGGAATTGGTCTAAAGAGTGGATTGTGGCCCGGAGATATTCTGTATGAGATTTTAGGATCCTACCTCTGTAAATAGGAAGCTCATTTTTTAGGATCTTTTGGGTTCTTGTTCTTTTCATTGTTAATTCTTGTAATCAAGCATCGAAGTTGTATCGACCTATAAGAACTTCTGCATCCAAGTCAGAATATAAGCAATAAAAAATATAAAGTGGACGTAGGCCTTGATTTGTCGAACCACTATAAATTCTAATGTATTTTTTTTACTCGTTTTTCTCTTAATTCTTCACTTTTTATTCTCCACTTTAACTTATGGGTATTTATTTCATTTTTGGTTCAAACAGAAGTCGACACCTTAGTCTTTATTTCATAAATAATATGTGGCACATTTTATGAAAACAATTTTCATAACTTGATGCAATCAATAAGTGTTACATGGCACTCTCCCACCATTTTTGTTATGACTATAATAATATACTAAATTCGGAGGTCCATCATTTACTTAATATAGATTACCTATTTTATATTCTGCAACTAGTTTGCAGTAGAGAGTTCTTTGATCAAATATTTTGAACTCAAAGTAATAAATCTCATAGAAAATAATTTCTTATATAAAAATACATTTCGGAATAGAAATTATATTTCTTATTCCAGTGTTAAGTATCAATTATTATTACTATAATTCTAGTTTATGATGTTTCTTTGTGAAGCAGAAGTGACTATTCACTCTTTTCCTCCCAACTATACATTAAATCACATCTACTCTTATACATTTGTTATTCTTTCTAATTGGTCGAACCATTCAAAAAGAATCCTACACTACAATATCACAACAGACTCTATACAAAAATGCATTTTATTATCCTTTACATTTAAGGACATCAAATATGACATGCTAATGTAAACTGATCAAACTGACATTTCAATGATCGAGTTCTTAGGTCTATATTATAGTTTTGGTTTTATGTTATGTTTAACACAATATGATCTTTTATTGACATGATCTCGCACTATAGTTTATTTTATTAATTCAAATAAACTAATTTCATCGAAATATTGTACATTACAAAGTGTGACCGTTCACCATATAATATTTATATGCGATTGTGTATAGATCAAATATCCATAGAATTGTATTGCTTTTATTTGCACCAAAATTGGTCACAAACACCTAATTGTCGATGAAAGCACCAGTTCACAATCACAGATTACAGATAACAAGTGTGTAGAGAATTAAAATTGAAGAACACTCAGAAAATTAAGAAAAACGCAGTAAAGGACACATAGTTTATAGTGGTTCGGCAATCCGGCCTACGTCCACTTTGAAGTTGATCACTTTATTGATGTTTTCTTACTGATTACAATTGATTACAACGTATTACAGTGATGAATTTCAAGTATAATAGTAGCCTTGAAGTGCAGAAATGAATTCGGCAAAGTCTGGACGTAGAAGAATAAAAAAGCCACTTTTCTGTTGGCTCTAGGATGCTATTTATAGGCGTAGGATGCAAATATCTCGCTTAGATCTCGGGATACCTCTTCTGGCACGTGAGTGGGCCCACGCGATCGATACCAGGCGATTTCGACGCGATCCATGATCGATACAAACGAATTTCGTATCGATCAAGATTTGAATCCAATCGAGTGATAATTTGGCATGAGCATTCAACTCCTGCACCTTTTTCAGGAGGATTTCCCCCTTGACTGCATAAAAACCAACTCTTTCTCCTTCCTCTCTTTCAGCATTTGCATCCTCTAATCGTAGAAATCATTCAGCCTCATGATAAATTCTCCTAGATCCATAGGGATCCCTTGTCAATGAATTCTTGAATTATGTGCCATCAGCTATGCAAGATACAGCTGCCATAAAATCCAAGGATAGATCTGGTCAATCCACCGATGCTTCCGCTGCATTGAATCGCCTCAGAAAGCTCCTCAAAGATTCCTCTTTTCTTTGCTTTAGAGTTGCCAAACTCATCACATTATTGGGTCTCGAAATGTGAACTCTAAATTGCCTCATGAACTTCTCAGTCAAATCGGTCCATGTTCCAATGGAGGCACTCTCCAGTTGTCTAAACCATAGCGCTGCAATGTATATCAAAAAAAATGGGAAGCACCAGACCATGACCTTCTCTGATGCCCCCAACAGCTCCATATGCCTCATGTATCATGTCAGATAAACGGTAGGGTTTATCCTTCCATCGTACATCTCCAATGTCGGTAGCTTGAATTTTGTTGGATTTCTGGCCTGTCTAATAAGGGGAGTGAAGGGACTCATGTTAACATCTTCCAAATCTTTATTCACCAGTCTGCCTCTCATGGCCCGTTTGACCATCTTCGTCAGTCTATCGCTGCTGCCAAGTAGTGTTCCTGTCCGTTGCCTCTGACCTGGCCCCCGAGTTCAAGAGGGAATCCTAGAATCAGGTCTCTTGGATGGGGGTCCATTCCTCTATCAATGTTATGTTGAACAGCTACACCTGGTATCCTGCTTGAGGTTGGATCATCATGCTCTTGGTGAGTGCCACTTAGCTCTAGGGCTGCTCCTAATGGTCCTGCTCTGTTCTGGGTCCTAGTTGCTCCATGCTCCTAACTCCTATCCCTAGTGTCTCCTGCAACTTCGTTAGCTTGATTCTGCACTCCAGTTTGTCCAGCTTGTCGAAGCAGATTTTGCATCATCTATTCTTGTCTTTTCAGAATCTCTTCGTGCATACCTCCCATCATCATTTCCATCTCGTCCCGGGTAATGAAGGTAGAAGCCTGATTCGCTCCCGCGGAAGCCTCCTGACTTCCTTCATGCTGGCTTTTTTATGCTCCTGGTCTCCTTGCGGATTGCATTCTCATAGTTTTCCGGATTAAAATCTTTAAGTCTTCAAATCCAAGCTATAAAATTCCTAAATGCTTGCCTTCTCAGTGAAATCACTAAAATATTTGCACCAAAATTGGTCACAAGCACCCAATTGTCAATGAAAGTACCAGTTCCCAATCACAGATCATAGATAACAAGTATGTAGAGAAATAAAAATGAAGAACACTCAGAAAATTAAGAAAACACAGTAAAGGACACCGAGTTTATAGTGATTCGGCAATTCGACCTACGTTGTAACAAACGGGAATTTTCGACTTTCGAAAATTCAACATCGATACTCACTTTATCGACTGCCGAGAAATCGAAGGCCGAAAAACCGAATAGTTATGGGTTTTAAAAAGAATTTAAGAAAAGAAAAGGAAAGAAAAGAAGAGAAGAAGATAGAAAATAGAGGGAAAAGAAGAAAGAAAATTTTAAAATAGAAGAAAAAGAGAATAGAAAATAGAAATATAGAACAACAACAGAATCTCACAATTCGCAGCGGAACAACATATAATAATAAATGAATAATCTTTAAACAAAGAACTATATCAGTTATTACATTTCATACATTTCATTACATCATATCATCATCAGAGTGTACAACAATATACAACAACAAACAGCAGAAAAAGAAATACTATATACTAGTTATACGCCATGCCATCCAGCTTGCCTCCAGCAACTCCAGAATATCCAGAATATCCTGATAAACCTTAACTCTTGACTGCCCGTGTGGAAATTGGTGGGCACCCAGAGTTTAGGAAGGAAAACAATAAACTCCGAGTCAGTCATGTGACTGGTGTGAGAACTCAAAACAGTTTATTTATCTTTAAAATCAAAATAGAGGAATATTTTTAAAGTCAATTCGAAATGCTTTTAAAAATGAGACTACCATAAGACCTCCCGCCACACACACAATGCAAACGCAGACTTGGGGAAGATTTCTTCTTATGATAGCCAAACATGCTTGATACGCATTAAAGTCAAATCAATTTTGATATTATTATTAGTGCATAGTGTATAAAATTCATTTCGAAAGTAGAATATAAATCTTAGCCAGCATAGGTACCATTATATTATGCCTACTATAGCTACCTCCTGAGGAAGCAGGTTCTACAACTAAAACCGTACAAGTCACGTATTGTTTCTTTGGATTTCCAACAAATGGTCAGGCCAAGGAACTTCCCATTGCCACATGAGAATGCCTCTGGAAAGACATCCCCGAGAACCAAACCGGAACTCTGCCAACACAAGGCCGGGTTACCCCTAACTGGGTAACTACTGACACGAGCACGCCATTCCCCGATCGTAAACGACCTTTCTCACGGGATCCCGATAACCAACAACCACAAAGTAATAAATTCGTAGTACCCACATAGGTTAAATATCTGGGCTCCATACCATGATACCACCTCTATCCAGAAGGAAATGTACAAACCCTAAAGGGTGCTACCCCTCATAACCTTGCCGCATCTTTCCTGTTTTGACCATTTCCGGGGTGTGAGGTTCGACGAAGTCACGTCCACAAAAACATACTTTATACAAAAGCCATGCTTTTGGGTCAACAAATGATCAACACAATGATCACTAAGATAGACGATCAAATAAATGATCCTATCACAATAATCAACACAATGATCATTTCAGCAACACTCAGCATGTCACATTACCAAATTGGGAATATATTGCTGATAACTTCAATTATATAACCTCTGAGCTCGTACGTCTCAGAGAAGGGTCTAAAAGAATAAATTCTCCGCCACCACAGAAATATATTTGAAAGAAATCGGCTTTACATCTCAACTTGTAATGTCAGACACACAATCCATACAAGTCTGTTCCGGACTCGAACAGAACCGAAGGCACTTACAAAGAAGTCCTTGCAATCCGAATAATTTCTAATCACGTTCGGATTTCCCATCACTTATGGAGATCTCAATACCAGGGATCAGCCAGTGCAGAGACAATCAACAAGAAACCCTTTCGCTTTCGAAAATATCCGGTCTTCAACACCGATCTTCGAATGCAATTCATACCGACGTATCACATATTCGGAATGGGTTATACGACCCCAAGGTCCTTTCCCGGTTAACCCGAATAGTGAGCGCTTATTTTAAAAAATAAGTGTGGCATTCAAATTCAAGCAAATCACAACAAATACCTATTTAAAGGTAAATATTGATAGTCGGTTATTGAACTATCAATAGATATGCCAACATCACCAGATTCCAAATAATTTTCCAAATTATTTATTTCCCAAAAATATCTTTATAAGATATATAGTTTTCACACTTTAAAAATAAATCAACATTTATTTTCAAACAAATCCCCTTTTCATTTATAAATTCCATAAGGAATTTACATTCCCAAAATATTTATGAATATACGATTTCCATTTAATTTTTAATATTCATTTTCAATTTATCTTCAAAAAGATAAATTCCAAATATTCACTTAATATTGGAAAAGCATTTCTATACTTATTGAAAATAAGTAATTCACAGATCTTTTTATTTTCTATACTGAGAAAATATTTAATATACCCTAATCGAAATTAAGTATATATTTCATTCTTTTAAGGAAATCATTCACTTAATCATAATTATTTGGGTCAAAACGAATGTCGCGTAAAACATCGTTACGACAACCCAAAATCACTAGTATAGGGATTCGAAATTAAAATAGATATATAAATCCCAATACTATGCAAAACATTTCCTTTCGGAAATCATTTAATATAACAACAGTTTTATAATCCATTATTTCCTTTTTATTTCTCGAAAGCATCTATTTCAACAATAAATGTTGAAATCTATGGTTTCGAATCTCAATACAGTTTAAAACATCTTTAGATCGTTTTAGTTCTATTTAAAACATCACATCTAAAATAATTTCTTTAACATAATATTCACTATTCAAAAACGTGAATACACTTGTTAATAAATTTCATCACTTCTATTCATTTTATTTTAAAGAATTATTCACTGTCTAAAACATGAATATAATTCCATAAATAAATTACAACAATTCCTTATCAAAATAAGTCGTTGCGGATTTATAAAACAACGTTTATAAATTCTATTTCTATTTATTTTATAACAGCTTTCTTTTACAAATTTCCTTTATAAATCTATTCAATTTCATATCTCAATGATATACTAAAATTTCATATTATAAGTCAAATACTTATAATTTATTTATTTACAAAATCATTCCTTCAAACTTCCCAAATCTATAAATCTTATAACTTCTAAGATTCATTTATTTATCCATATCTATTTCCTAAATAACTTTATAAATTTTATTTATAAAATTCTATTTATAACTTCACCGTTATAATTCTATAAATTTCATTCATTAGTGAAATTCATTCACAATTCTTTCTAATACTTATAAAAGCTCATTTTATAATTCCAATATTTTTAATTTATAAATATCAATTTATAAATCTTTTTAATATAAAACAATTTATATTACTATTTTAAAACGTCTTTTAACTCCTTTATAATTTATCATTATGATTTATAACATAATCAAATTTGATAAATTCTCTAGATTTCATTCCTTTATGAAATTCATTTACAAATCATTCTATCATCTATAAAAGCTCGTTTAATAATTCAAGATATTCTAAATTTATAAATATCAACTTATAAATCTTTTAATATAAATCAATTTATATTATTACTTTAAACATCTTTAAACTCTTTTATAATTTCATCATTCTAATTTATAAAATAAAATTTTTATAAATCCTATTTTTAAACTTCTTATAATAAATTCAGAATTCCCAGTTCAAACTATTTTATAAAATCGCTAATCCCATATTTTCAAAAATCAACTTTTAACTGTATTTCTCAAAAATCAAAATTTTTATAACATTAAAATTTTAACGTTTATTTATTTAAGATGAATCAATTCCAAAAATATTTTATAAACGTATATTTCCAAGAATCACTTTAGAAATCAAAATCGTTATTTTTAAACTTCAAAATTGGATCCGATGATGCAACACATCGATAGTCAATCACGACTTTCAAATATCATATATCATCCATGATAACAATCAAATATCACAATATATGATATCAAATAAATATTTGTGAGGAATCCAGTTGGATCCCTCCAACCTGTTTCCCTGCATCCACAGACATTAGCACAATACCATTCCGTTTCAAGACGGAATATCGCGGTACATGGGATTTTATAAATATATATCCGCTTACTAACGGCGTATAGGGTCTCATCCGCTAAAAGAAAATGCGGGAAATCAATCAACTGCAATATATACATATGCCAATATATATATATTGCTATATATAATATATAATACCAATTCCACTTCGAGGTGGAATATCGCGGTATATGTGTGTAATAAATAACCTCCGCTTACTAACGGCGTATAGGGTCTATTCACATCCAATATATATATATATATATATATATATAACAATCATCATTCAAGCATTCAATCAACACAGTCAAGCAAATTTTAAATCTAACTATTTAAAATTTAAATAAACAACAGAGATTCCTTTTGAGTGAGAAGTTCTCACCTTTATTCCCGTTTGCAATCCACTTCCAATTCAACTTGTTTTCTTCATTTATACCTTGTACAACAATTTTATACAATTTATTAATATTCGAACCAATCGAATAAATTAAATTTTCATTAGATAATTTTAATTCATCGGTGATTTCATTTTTAATAGTTAAATTACTGATAGTTTTATTTAAACCAATTTCTTCTTTAAAATTTTATTTAACTAAAATTTAAATTTCTTTTTATAAATTAAATCAACTAACACATTTTTGGTTTTAACTATTAAATTTGTTATAAATAAATTTTCCTTTTAAATAATTCTATTCAACTACAATTTAATTTTAAAACTAAATTTTCTTCTTAAATAGATTTAATTAACTTATCCTTAAATTGAATTTATTCAACTAATTATTTCAATCTCAAGTTAATGATTTCTATTTTAAACTAAAAATTAAAGATTCAAACTGATTTTCTTTTTAAAATAATTCTAACATCTTGCTTATATAAATTTTCTTAAATCTTTTAAAATTCCTTTGTTTAATAAATTATTTTAACTAAAATTTTAATTTAAATTAACCAAACTCACTTTCAATAAAATTGTCTAATTGAAGATTTAAATCCTAAACTAGAATTCTTTTAATTTATTTCTTTATTTAATTTAAAGATCAAATTTCCTTAAATAAATCATTTCTTCTAATAAATTGGATTTCTTAATAAATTTTCTTTAAAATTTTTATTTAACTACAAATTTACAATTTAAAACTAAGTTTCCTTAAATAAATTATTTTTAAATGACAAAAATTAATTGAACCATTTATACAACTTAACTCCGCTAATCGAAAAATTAATTTCTTTAACATATTCATTTAACCCAATTTCTTCTTTAAAATTTTATTTAACTAAAATTTAAATTTCTTTTAATAAACTTTATTAACTAACTCCTTTTAATTTCAAACATGTTACTCTTAACAATTTGTCTAATCCAAATTTAATTTCAACTAAACTTACTTAAATAAATTAAGTTAACAAATTTTCCCTTTTTAAAATAATTCTAACTAGAAATTTCCAATTTAAATTAAATTTCCTTTTCATAAATTAAATCAACTAATAGATTTTGGTTTTAACTATTAATTTTGCTATAAATAATTTTTTTTTCTTTTATAAATTTCCTCCATTTGAAACTAAAATTTTAATTCAACTAGTATTTAATTTATAACTTTAAATTAATATCCTTATATCAATTTCTTTGAATAAATTTATCAAATCGAAGAATTAAATTTTAAACAAAAATTACTTAAATAAATTTATTCAATTACAATTAAATTATAAAACTAAATTTCTCTCCTTTTTTTTTTTTTATAAATCGAAAAATCAATTATCATTTAATAAACCTATTTGAAGATATATATTTTTTTTTCTTTTTCAAATACACATATATCTACTTGTAAAAATAACTCGTATAGGTTTAAACTCTTTTTTTTTTTATTTACTATAAGTTTATAAATGAAACTGCTTAAATATTTAAATTGAATTAAAAATCTACAATTACCTCACACGCAGGCTATCCCCATCGCAGCTCCTCCTCGAGTCGCGCCTGCGACCCTCGTTCGCCATGCCCCAAATCACGGCAAGGATAAGCCTACACGAGCGCGCACCTTACACGCCGCCGCCTCCACCTCGCGTTGCCGCCGAGCCCCCCCCAAATCACGCGCACGAGTCGCCGTCGTTGCCTCCTGTCGCTGCCGCGCTTGCGCCTCGAGCGCGCCACCGTTGCTCCAAATCGTGAATCGCCATCAACAGCGACTCGCGACCCTCGCCTCCCCCACGAAATCACGCGCGCGCGCTCGACTTAGGGCTTCGACCATTGTTTGTTTTTTTTTTCTTTTTCGTATTTGATTTCGAATGATGGAGGAAAGGCTACGACCTTGTTTTTGAAGAGAAAGGGCGTAGATTAAGGCGTAAAGAAAGGCAGATTTTTAGGCACGTTTTTAGGATCTGGTTGGTGAAAAAGTATGGCAGTGTAAAATTTTATATTATGTTTTCTTTTCCCTTTTTTTTATTTCATTTTAAATTAAATTTTGTTATAAATTTATTTTCTTTAGTAAACTTTGTTAAATTTTGTTGTTAGAATTTCAACTAAGTGTATTTATTTATTTTATTTTTGTCTTGATAAAATTTTATTATATTTTATTTAAGTAAATGAAAAATGTTATTGAGACTAACCACAAATTTATTAATTTTCATAAGCAACAATTCTTATCCAAATTTATTTTTTTCTTCTAAGCCGTTAGTTCGAATTTCCATTACAAATTTAATATTCAATTTCCAACTTCAAAGTTAAATTCAAATTTCTATTCAACTTTAAATAGATTAAATTCAAAAATTTAATCGCCAACTTCATAGTTTTATTGGAATTCAATTTAAATCATCTTTCAAATATTTAAAATTAATTAAATATTTTCAAATTTAAATAGTTCAAAATTCAGGGTCGTTACATACGTCCACTTTGAAGTTGATCACTTTATTGATGTTTTCTTGCTGATTACAATTGATTATAGTGTATTACAGTGATGAATTTCGAGTATAACAGTAGCCTTGAAGTGCAAAAACGAATTCGGCAGAATTTGGATGTAGAAGAATCAAAATGCCCCTTTTCTGTTGGCTCTAGGATTCTATTTATAGGCGTAGGATGCAAATATCTCGCTTAGATCTCGGAAGACCTCTTCTGGCATGTGAGTGGGCCCACGCGATCGATCCCAGGCGATTTCGACTCGATCCGTGATCGATACGATTAATTTTCATATCGATCAAGATTTGATCCAATCGAGTCAAAATTTGGCATGAACATTCCTTAGGTCGTGCGTATGCTCCTGTAAAAATTTCATAGCATTTGGACTTGTGGATTGTGAGATATGATCGATGAAATTTAGGGTTTTCCGTAGGCTATGCAATTCGTATCGATCCCCTCCACATCGCTCTTGTTTGTATCAATCAGGGCACGTGTCTGTGAGTTGACGTGGTGCTAACTTCTCAGATCGATCCACTTTTAGTGCCTAATTGACTGCTTCCATCTTCGTATCCATCGAGTGCTATGTTCTCCGGAATGATGTTTGGCGCTTCCTTTCGCATCGATCATCTGTGCTCTTCTTCGTATCAATCATCAGCACTCTATTTCATATCGATACCTGTGGTCCATTTCATATCGATAGGGAGGTTTCGTATCAATCGATTGTCGACCGGTACGAAGTACACTAAAGACTTAATCGATACAAAATGGATGTATGTGGATGAATACGAAGTGAGTGGATCTGGATGGATACAAATAGAGGCCTATTCACCGATGGACATGAGATGGACTGATATGGAATGAGCTTGCTTACTGATTGGTACGACGGGGATCGCCTTCGCTGGATAGCAGGCCAGATGGATACGAGATGAGGCCCGAGGGTTGATGGATACAAATAGCATGGACACAAAAATTATGGATACGACATGAGGCTACTCGGACAGATACGACCACCATGGATATGAAGAGGGCAGCCATTGATAGGTACGAACTTGATGGAGACGAAGTGAGGTTGATTCCTTTGATTTGCATCGATCATATCTCGAGCATACGAAATCCGATTGACTCAAAATTTGGAACGCTAGTTTCTACGGCTTTGCTCGTCGTGCCATATTAATTGTTGCTTGATCCGGACTTGGAAAAAATTTATCGACATCCATAGTGAACCTTTGTATAACTGGCAATCGAGGAGGACAGTCTTTGGTTTTCCAGTCAATATTTTAGTGTCACGGCCTTGCCAAAAGGTGGGATAATAGCTTTTGTGTTCGAAACTTATAGAATGCAATACACGGTCTCGACTAAATAAACACGTAAGCAACCAAATTACAAAGGTATTTGTAGTTGTAGAATTAGGCACATACATGGATGTTGAAACATTAATATGCAATAAGCATTTATTAGTAAGTATATATTATATTTTTAATTGCCAATCTTTAAATCAGTTCATTCATATATCTTAATTGATAAATGTTGTATCAATCATATTGAATGCACAAACTTATCAATGTAGATTATTATAACGTTATATAACATATCTTCTTACAATATTAGAAAGGATAAATGTTATCAGTTCATTTTTCTAATAAGGCTCACACTAGTCTTTTATGTTTCACCAAATCCTAAGTCGAAACATAGAAGTCTTTTAACTTCACTAGTGGGTCTTAGGGCTCATGCGACTTGGAATATTGACCTTTATTTTGCTGAACAAGTCATAACTCCATGGATGATATATAACTCCTTATCGGTTGTATAATATACAACTCCTAAATCTTGGTACTTTTCCCTACTTTCACTTCGACCTTGTGTTTACTTAACAAATCGAAACAAAATGTAACGACTTGGAATTTTATCGTTTTGATTTGTGAATATTTGATAAATTTTAAATATTCAATTAACATTTTTTAATGGTCTAATAACCCACTTTTGATTAATAAGTAATGGTGGTAACTTATTTTGAAAGTTTGTTTACAAAAATAGGTAGTTCGATGAAAAATTAAAAATGTGATCAAAAATCATTTTTTGGACTTTCGACTTTTCATCGGTCAAAATGTGTTGGAACATGTTGTGTGCATTAGTTTGCATATATAAAAATAAAAAAACAAATTTTACTAATTAAATAGTTTAGTTAAAAGCAAATTCAAAAAGGTAATTATGTAATTACGTAAGAGTGGATTTTTTTTCTGTTAAAAATTAACATAACACAAAATATAAGACAAAAGTACATTAAAATAGGGAGATGTGATGGCTTAGTACCATGGTGTGATGAGCGAGGGGTGAGTTGTCCAAATTTAAGGAAGTTATTAGCTTAGGATAGTTTGATAATTAGCCACTTTCCATTTTCTATTAAAAGAAAACCACTTTTTCACTTTTTTCACTTCATTTTGTTTCATTTTCCTTCTTCTTACTCTTTTTTTTCCACTTTCTTTGCCACCCTTTCATCTTTGTTCCTAAGGGAAAATCACTCTAATTCACTTCTTTTCACTATTAAATCCATAAACAAGTTCCTAAAACCATTACCATCAACCTCTACACCCCCAAATCCCAAACCTTTATGTCCATTCCTAAGTCCATAGGCCATGAGCAAGAGAGGGGGAAGCTTTACATGAGCATTAGAATGCAATAGGAGGGGTGCGCATAAGCATGAGGAGAGGAGGAGGCTTGGTCGTGAGCATTGGTTTATGGTAGGAAGAAGTATAGCTTGTTTTTAGGAGTTTGGTTGAATTAAAGTGAGATATCTCACTTTAATTTTGTTAGAAAATGTTGTAGCAATTTAGTACCAGCTTATAGTGTCTTGTGTATGTATTTGTGATGTGCTTATGTTGTTGTTTGATTTTGATTCCTGCTTGGAAGCGGATGACATAATTAACCATTGTATTACAGGGGATAAAAGAAACGAATGGAAGTCAAAGTATCATTGTAGCGAATAGGTCGCTACGAAAGCGCTTCAAAGAATAGAGATGTGCAGATGGATCCAAAAGAATGCATCATCCTTTGTTTTACATTTCATTTATATATGTATATATGAAATAATTATATGTTATGGCTTGGTAATGTTGAATATAACTTGGGAAGTTGAATTTTTTAAGAATTAAAAGAAAAAATGGCAGTTTGTTTAAGTACCATAGCGGTCGTAAAGCCTCTTTTCAGATTAGAAATGTTATAAATTGACTTCAACCGTATAAAATTTTGAAGTTAAATTTTTTCTATATTCATAACGGTTTGAAATATATAAAGAAACGTGGTTTAAAAGTTATTTGATCTACAAATCGAAGTTTGAAAAGTTACGGTCCATATAACGAAAGTTGCTATGGATGCACTTTGGAAATCCGAGATTTGAGTAAAGTAAAATGAGGTTATATATTTTATACTTCATAAAATAATTTCTGGAGTGTTATATAAGTATTTTAAAAGGAGCTACACTTTTTAAATATGTTTTGAGTATTTAAAACAAGTGGTTTATTTTAAAGAAATTCCTTTACTTTTTCAAAGTCGGATTCTTTCTAAAAGTGATGGTTTTTAGTTATTATTTGGATAGAAGTTTGTACTTTGTTGAAAAGTGTTTAATAGATATTTGGAATTTATATAAATGATTTTTTAAGGATTCATATTTAAAGTATATAAGTAAATGGCTCACTCTTACATAAAAGGAAATAATCTTATTTCTAAATCAACTTTGGTTTAATAATGATCTTCAAGTGATGTTTTGGATAAGGGTTTTGAATTATGATTTAAGTAATTTAAGCTATAACGAAGAACATTTAAGAAGGATTTAAAAGTCAAATGGATTTAATGTGAGGTTGTTAAATAAGGGGTTTATTTAAAGGAAATCCATTTGTTTTGCAAAGTTGAATTCTCTTTTAAAGCGATGGCTCTTAAGTTATATTTCAAATGGAAGTCTAAACTTTGTTTAAAGTGTTTTAAAGAGGACTTGAAATTTATGTTAGTATTTTAAAGGATTATTTGATATAATAAACAAGTAATAGTTTTATAAAAGGAATCATGGTTTCCAAATCAAATTTGGTTTAAACAAAAATTCAAGTAAGATTTATATGTAGGGATTAAACTTTATATAAAGAATTTTTTTTAAAAATATTTTTAAAAGAGGAAGAATTCATGGATTACAATAATCTTGCTGTAATAAATGGTTTTTAGAAAAAGGAAGAGATTATGGACTATAACATTTTTGTTATAGTAAATGATTTCGAGAAGGATGAAAGGAAGTCTTGTTTTATAATAATTTGTTTATTATAAATAGTATATATAATTTTTGAATCTTATATTTAATATTAAACTTCGAAGTAGGTAGACCTCCACCTTTCCTTAAATTTAAGAATGTTGTGAAGTCAAGGTTTGAGAGGTAGTATTACCCCAACTTGAACGACTTTATTGTTAACCAAAGGTAGTTTAAGTTTGAAATTGAAGATTAACGCTGAGTATATGTTGTGTAATTTCTGTATACGAATTTGATTTCCATAACCGATCTTTTTAACTTATTGTGGTAGGGAAAATATTATTTTCATACTTAACACCATATTCCAAGGTATGGAAAGTCCTCTCTATTATAAAAATTAAGAATGTATGTCAAGAAAAGGATAGTTTCTAACTCGTCTGATTTCATTGTTAATCGAGGGATAATACTGTTTGAAATCGGAAAGTGATCGTAAGTATGTTTGGTCAAATTTCCATATGATCCATCTAATTACACCAGAAAGAAAGTAGTTTAAGTAATGAAAGGA
This sequence comes from Allium cepa, assembly GCA_030765085.1. Classification (NCBI taxonomy): domain Eukaryota; kingdom Viridiplantae; phylum Streptophyta; class Magnoliopsida; order Asparagales; family Amaryllidaceae; genus Allium; species Allium cepa. Next base: position 723,735,116 of record CM060932.1, on the reverse strand, counting down.
TTAATTAAGGTGGCTTAGTTGTTACTTATATGCTTAATCATGCGAGGTTTCCATGCGAAATAAATCTTTGATTGGTTTGTGTGTTTAATTGATGTTAAATAACCAACCATCAAATCTTAGCTAGCTTTAAACTATCGATTGTTGGTTCAGAGAGATCAGGATCGGATAAGCATGAGTTGTGTGAAAATTAGTTCAAATAGCATAAGCGTTCAAATTGAAGACGTCTTAAAGATAACGGAAATCAAAGATGGAATCCTTTGAAGTGCAAGGGCTACTTGCTACTAATCCTAATGGTGATTCCAAAATGAATATAGTAGAAATAGTGCCTTCGGCTTGTTCATATCATGAACACTTGATTGGATGAATGCTGGTATTGCATTGTTGACTGGAGGGCAGTGTTAGCATTCCGAGGGGATTCGCTAAGAGGAAAAAGGTAATCGTAGCTTTATGAGCCTCACACGAGAATGACTAAATAGGGGTATGCCACAAGGCTGTGTTGCCTACCATTAGGAAGTGGTCATCGCCTTTTTAGACCACTATTTATGGATTCGGTATGTGCATGCAACTCTTGATGAAAAGGTTGTAAAGCAATCAGGGTGATGTCATATTCGGTACTATCTAGGAAGGGATAGGCCTATTTCATCATGCAAGGGACACAAGGTTTGTGATCACGGTATATTTTATATAGAGACGTACTGTGGCAGGTGGTATCCCGATGCCTTGTCATTGTATGAAATCCATTTTCCAATATGTGACTTTACGATCTTAGTTGTATACCAAATGTGCCAAGACATGAGATTCGAGCATTTCAGCTATGTTATATATTTATTTTAAACCCTAGACATCATTATAATATCACCAGATTTTCTAATGGTTTGGATATCATAAGATAAAAGCTCGTCTGTGTTTGTGCACGGCGTGATCTTGTGAGGTACGTTTATTAAAGGGTTTTATAAATATAACAATCCATATGATTTGAGACTTATGTTGGTTTACCAAACTGATCCGGGTGTCATTTTCTTATAATACTCGGGTTAGACCCGAGTATTTATTTAGAATTAGCTTTGGATAATTTGGAGATTTAGGAGATGAGTTGAAGTCCTCCAAGATGTATTCCTGTAATTTTATTGTTCTGCTACATTACTTGTTTGTATTTATCAGTATTTGTAAGGACGGGCTGTTATAACTATCCAGGCTGGTGATAGATTAAACTCTGATTGTTATATGAATATTAAACGTTTCTTTTGAAAATATCATTGGATATTATATCACGATATGAGATTCTATTCTGTCTTTTCTTTTCTTTCACCCAAACAATCTGCCTTTCTGGTACTTGGATGATGGGCGCGGGAATATTGCGAATGTATTGGTGTCGACTTTTGTGGGTCAAAACGCCAGGTCATTCTAGTGGTATCAGAGCTGAAGATTAAGCAAGAACCCTTGTTTTGGTGGGGTAAACTCATTAGAGATAGGGTTAGTAATGTCCTAAAATGAGTCTGAGAGTATTATATATGAGAGCACGTATTGTAGTGCTATAAATATATTTCATATTGTGTTAATTGTTCTATTTGGAGCATGAATTCTGGTCGATGTGCCAGATCAACGTTATCGATGGAGATTACTAAACACTTGAACAAGGCTAATCGATAAAGTATTATTTACCAATTGACATAATTTTACCTAGAATTATGTTTTATATATAAAAGAATAATTTTCAAAAAATTAATATTATTATTTATGACGTGTTTGATATTAAATTATTATCATTTATGTTTGGATTGCCATGCTTGTCCAGTTCAGAAGCATTGATTTCGGTTAGTTTATGAGAATTTGTTGTTTGAATTAAATGCGAACACCTTGTGAATTTAGTTTTACGACTTTACTATAAGGCATTCATTATGTAGGTTTAACAAGTTTACTCTGTTGAGAGGGTTACTATAATAAAGGATGTTATTATACAAAGGTAATATTATATAAATAGGGTTTTATAAATTTAGTTTATAAAATGTGTCTCATAAAATAAAGTGGATTTTTGAAATTTTAAATTCCGGTATTTTTTTGAAATTGATTTCAAATGACTTTTCAAAAAAGTAATAATAGTATTGCTTAAAAGTATTTATTAGTATAATATTTCAAAGAGAATTTTTACGTAAGGTACATTTTCTTTTGATAGTTCCGGGAAAACATCTTGATTAGTTCTATTTTAGCTTGAATAATATTCTAAGTGACGATCAGATGTTTTCTCAAGCGAACATCGTAGTGCACTTAGTAAATTATTTTCTTTGTCATTGTACGATCGAAACGAGTTCAAATCTGAACAAACCTAAAGATTTTTTTTATAAATAAAGTGCTAAACCTATTTTATTTATATATAAGAAAGATATATAGTTTTGCTTCCAAATGGGATTCGAAAAAGAAGAAGTATTTTATATTAACTAGTTTAAGTGGCTCGGATATGACTAAATATTGGCAAGAGATGCGTTCGAGTGGTAAGCAGTTCTCTTAAGTATTACCCTTCTTAGCAAGGGAATGTATGATACTATTTAGTAAAACACAGTTCCTTAGTATCATTTTGGTGTTACTTGGTCTATAGGTATATTTTATATGGATTAAAATATATGGTATCGTTTCGAAAAGATTTTGAAATAAAAATCAGGTATATAGTTATTAAGTCTTTAAAGAAGTGAATTTAAAATAAAAAGATACTTAAGAGTGTGTTGATGTATGAAGTTTTTGAATGGGTTAAATTTAATAAGAAGTTTTTAATAACTTTATTTTATTAAAATTATATCACTTGTTTTAGCATCTAAGTTGTATAAATTATTTGATGTTATTGGGTCGACTAATAAACATATTTACCTTAGAGATGTCTAAGGAAAAGTAGACTCTAGGACTAAGTTTGGATACCGGCATCATACTCTTCTTAGCTGCTTGCTAGACTAGAGGAGTAAAGAGGTTGAAGACGTCAATTCGGTTTTAAGACTCAGATTTATTTGGGCCTACATATGAATTTGTGGAAAGATAAAGATTGAATCAGATAGTTGTATGTACTCTTAGGATACAGTAAGGTATTGTAAAAGTTCAAAACTTAAGTTATGTTTTATGAAATCTTTCATGAATAATTTTAGAAGTCAAAAAAATTGGCACAAGTAAGAACCAACAAGAATAAGTACGTAATCTGAACGTAGGTTATTTCTTTACATTGTTTTTGATTCAAGATTTGAGTACATGACTTTGAGGTGATTCACACTAGTCCGAATAAGGATTTATTACTCGATTCTTGATGGCGAAAAACTTGGAGAGAGTCTTGATATAGTATTGACGTTTTCTATCACAACACATGGTTTATGTGAGGAGAATATTAATCAAGGAGCCTGATCGGAGTCCGCACTAGGGAAGTCAGTTGAGTGATACCAGTTCAGAAGAAACGTTTAAGTATCCAAGCAAGTGAGCAGATCAGATATTACATATGGGTGATCTATAAACATTGTATGGGCTTATGTATATTTTACTTGAATGTTTTATGTTTTATAAAGTTGGACAGATGACTCTTCGATTTGTCATGAGATTGTGTGACAAATCGATCGAGTAAAAACCTATGGCTATTGAACACGAAGTATTCTCGGTAGATTGTTTATCATCCTTATGTTATGAGAAGATTGCAAACCTAAACAACTCTAAGTTTGTTCGTTCATCATTTAACATTTTTGGGAATGTTAAGAATGGGTATGGCTTGTTTCTGGGTTTGTTTTCTATGGTGAAATTTCGAGGTCGAAATTATTTTAAGGAGGAAGAATATAACGACCCAGAATTTTATCGCTTTGATTTATGAATATTTAATTAATTTTAAATAATCAATTAATGTTTTTAATGGTCTAATACCATCTATTAATTAATAAGTAACGACAAAAACTCATTTTGAAATTTTGTTTACAAAAATAGGTAGTTCGATGAAAAATTGAAAATGTAACCGAAAAACAATTTTGGATTTTCGACCTTTCGTCGATCAAAAGGTGTTGGAACATGTTGTTTACACTAGTGTACATATACAAAAATAACGAAAAAACTTTAATAATTAAATAATTTATTTAAAAAAAATAAAAGGTAATTAAGCAAGTGTTGACTTTTTTTTTCTCTTTTTGAAATTAAAAACAGACAGCATATAAGACAAAGTACATTAAGAAAAGGAGATATGATCGCTTAGTACCATGACATTATGAAAGTGCGGTGAGTTGTAAAACTTTAAACGAGGGTATTAGCTTAGGATAGTTTAGTAATTAGCCACTTTCCATTTTCTATAAAAAGAACACATATTTTCCTTTTTTTACTTTTGTTTAATTTTCATATTCTTACACTATTCTTTTCCACTTTCTTCACTACTTTTTCATCTTTGTTGCTAAAAGAAATCACTTAAATTCACTTCTTTTCACCTTTTAATCCACAAATAAGTTCCTAAAACCATTACCATCACACTCTACACCCCAAAGTCACAAACGTTTGTGTTTATTTCCTATTTTGGCCTTAGGCTATGAGCAAGTGAGAGAGGGGAGGCTTTGTGTGGGCATTAGAAGGCTGGGGGAAGGGTGAGTGTAAGCATGAGGAGGAGAAGAGGCTTGATCGTGAGGTTTAGTGAATGGTAGGAAGAAGTGTAGCTTGTATTTTAGAATTTGATTGAATTAAGCGAGATTTCTCACTCTAGTTTGATTAGAAAATATTCCAATAATTTAGTGCTAGCTTATAGTGTTGTGTGCATGTATTTGTGATGTAAATTAAGTTGTTATTTGATGTTGATTCCCACTTGGAAGCGGATGACATAATTAACCATTGTGTTGTAGGGGACAAAGCAATGAATGAAAGTCGAAGTATCTTCGTAGCAAATAGGTTGCTATGGAAGAACTTCGAAGAATAGAAATATGTAGAAGGATTTAAAAGGATTCCTTGTCTGTAGTTTTACATTACATTTATATATGTGTATGTGAATTGATTATATGAGACTAAAAACAAATGGGAGATTGTTTAAATACCATAGCGGTCACAAAGCCTCTTTCCAAATTTGAAAAGTTATGGATTTTAATTTGACTTCAACCATATAAAATTTTGAAGTGAAATTTTTTCTGTATTTATAATGGTTTAAAATATAGAAAGAAATATGTTGATTTACAAATCGAAGTTTGAAAAGTTATGGTCCATATAGCGATAGTTGCTATGGATGCACTTTGGAAATCCAAGATTTTAGTAAAGTAAAAGGAGGTTATCTATTTTAAATATTTCGTAAATTCCATTTGAAAGTGTTTTGTAAAAGTTATATAAGTATTTTAAAAGGAGTTGAATTTTTAAATATATTTTGAATATTTAAAACTAATGGTTTATTTTAAAGAAATTCCTTCTCTCTTTCAAAGTCGGATTCTTTCTAAAAGTGATGCTTTTTAGTTATGATTTGGATGGAAGTTTGTACTTTGTCTAAAAGTGTTTAAAAGAGGTTTGGAATTTTTATAAATGATTTTTTATGGATTATTTTCAAAGTATCTAAGTAAGTGGCTCACTCTTACATAAGGGAATTCTTATTTCTAAATCAACTTTGGTTTAACAATGATCTCCAAGTGATGTTTTGGATAAAAGTTTGTATTATGATTTGAGTAATTTAAACTGCAAGGAAGAACATTTAAAAAGGTTTTAAATTTTAGATGGATTTAATGTGAGATTTTAAATAAGGGGTATATTAAAGGAAATCCATTTGTTTTCCAAGTCGAATTCCCTTTTAAAGTGATGACTTTTAAATTATATTTCAAATCGATGTTTAAACTTTGTTTAAAGTATTTTGATTGGGACTTGAAATTTATATAAGTATTTTTGAGTGATTATTTAATATAATAAATAAGTAGTACTTTTATAAAAGGAATCTTGGTTTTTAAATCAACTTTGGTTTAAACAGAGATTTCTAGTAGATTTATATGAAGGGATTAAACCATATTTGAAGAAATTTTATAAAGGTATTTTTAAAAGAGTAACAAGTCATGGATTATAGCAATCTTGTTGTAATAAATGGTTTTGAGAAAAAGGAAGGGATTATAGACTATAACATTTTTGTTATAGTAAATGATTTTGGACAGGATGAAAGAAGTCTTGTTTTATAATAATTTATCTATTATAAATGGTATACAAAATTTATGAATTTTATACCCAATATTAAACTTCGATGTAGGCAGACTTCGACCTATCTTGAAAGTTAAGAATGTTGTCAAGTCAAGATTTAAAAAGTAGTAGTACCATAACTTGAACGAATTCATTGTCAACTAGAGGATAGTTTAAATTTCAAATCGAAGGTTGATGCTGATTATATGAAGTATTATTTCTGCATTCGAATTTGATTTCCATAACTGATCTTTCCAACTTATGGTGGCAGAAAAAATATTCTTTTCATACTTAACACCAAATTCCAAATTATGAAAACTCGCCTCTATCTTGATAATTAAGAATGTATGTCGAGGCGGCGATAGTTTTCTAACTTATCCGATTTCATTGTTAATCGAGGGATAGTACTGTTTGAAATCGAAAAATGGTGGTAAGTATGTTTGGTCTAATTTCTATACGATACATTTACATACCCCAGAAAGAAAGTAGTTTAATTAATGAAAGGATTAATTAAGGAGGCTTATTGGTTGCTTATGCGCTTAATCATGCGGGGTTTCTATGAGAAATTAAATTTCTGATTGGTTTGCGTGTTTATTTGATAGTTAGACAGTCGACTATCAAATCTTGGCCAGTTTTAGACAATCAATTGTTGATTTTGAGAGATTGTTTTTAGATAAGCATGAATTATCCAAAAACCACTTCAAATCAGCATATGTGTTCAATTTGGAGATATCTTGAAGATAATGGAAATTGAAGACATAATTCTTTGAAGTGCAAGGGCTACATACTACTAAGCATGAGGGTGATTCCAAAAAGGATGTAGTTGAAATAATGTCTTTAGCTTGTTAATATCCTGAACAAATTGTATGGATAAATGTTGGCATTGCATTATTTCTTGAAGGGCGGTGTTAGAATTCCAAAAGGGATTTGATAAGAGGAAAATGGCAATCATGGCTTCACAAGCCTCACACCCGAGAATGACTAAAGTGGAGGATATGCCGTAAGGCTATGTGCTTAGCTACCATTAGGGTATGGTCATCACCTTTCTACTTCACTATTTTTATATTTGGAATGTGCATGAGAGCTCTCTAGGAAAAGGTTTTAAAATAACCAAGGTGATGTCGTATTTAGTACTATCTAAGAAGAGGTAGGCCAGTCTTGTCATGCAAGGTCCACAAGGTTTGCGACCTCAGTACATTTTATCTGGATATTTACTATTGTAGGCGGTACCCCTCTACCTTGTCATTGCATGGAATCCATTTTCCAATACATGCATTTACGGACCTGGTTGTATGACAAATATGCTAGAACATGAGATGCAAGCATTTCAGATATGTTATATATTTATTTTAAACCTTAGACATTATTATAATATCACCGGATTTTCTATTTGAAATGGATTTGTTGTCATAAGGTAAAAACACTTTTGTGTTTATGTGTAGCGTGATCTTACAAGATACCTTTATTTTTGAAAAGGTTTTACAAATATAACAATCCATATGATTTGAGTTTCCAGGCGGGTTTACCAAACTGATCCAGGTATTATTTTCTTGTAGTACTCGAATCAGACCCCCAGTATTTTTCCAAAGTGAGCTTTGGATGATTTTGAGCTTCAGGAGATGATCTGAATAGCTCCAAGTTGTATTCTCGTACTTTAATTTTTTTTGCTGCATTGCTTGTTTGTATCTATTAGCATTTGTAAGGATAGACTATTATAACTATCCAAGCTGGTGATAGATTAGACTTTGATTGTTGTATGAATATTAAAGTTTCCTCTTGAAAAGATCACATGGATATTATATATTACTCGTTACAACATGAGATTCTGTTCTGTCTTTTCTTTTCTTTCACCTCAATAATCTGTCTTTTCAACACTTGAATGCTCAGCACATGAAAACCTTGGATGTATTATCGAGAGTCGAAATGGTGAGTCGTTACACAAAATTATTCACTCGTGCCTACCATACTGCAATGGCCTAAGTATTGTATATGTACCTTGAGTTTTCTCAACAAACACATATAGTTATCTTACATCGTCTATTCAATATATAAATAATACTACACGTAACATCCCTAGCTTGAGCTTAGTCAACAACTAAAGAGTATGCAAGTAATTTATTAATAAATATATGGTAGAGGACAAAATATATTGAAGATTCGTAATCTTCAATATATGACATTGAGTGATGTCGACTTATGAAATAATGTATTTCATTTGAAATACCCTCGTGATTTAAGTGTCTGACACATCGAAAGTCATGGTATACGTATATATTTATTCCATATGTCTATTTAGAATTTTTTTAATGTTCCGCCATTAATTTATACATTCATATTATAAGTTATATTATTATGTAACATTTATATTTCATGTTACTTATATAATAGTCTTATGTATAATATTATGTTAATTAAAACTTATTTAATTAACTAACATTTTAATTAATTTTATATAACATTTATATTGAATATTTATTATATACTATAACCTTTATTGTGTAACACGTATATCACATACATATGCATACTATTTAGTTAAAATTTAATTACTTCACATTTTAATTAATTAATTTAATAAAAAAATTAATTAAAATATATAAATTTTGAAAGTTATTTTATACACATACATGTATACCTATGATATCTTAAATATTTTAAAATATCATAACATATATCAAAATATGTAATACACGTATATATTTTTCACAACTTAATTAATTAATTTATATATTTTATTAATCTTGCTAATATATTTAATTTTTCAAAATTAATGTATATTACTTTTCAAATATTTTTAAATAATTTATTATATTATAACTATTATAATATATGTATATATTATTTTAAATTTAACTTTTATTAAAACCTTATATTTTTAATTTTTAAACAATTTGAATATTAGCCCAAGGCCCAATTCAAATTGAGCCTTTGTTATTAGGGATAACCTTTGGGCTCACATATCTATTTGGGTCAGGCCGATAGTTCTGTCATTTCTTATTCTCCGCTTTCTTTCTAAATTATAAAAATAAAATATTTATATTCATACAAATTGGAGAAGAATAGAAATATAATAAAAAGGAAAAGAGAAGAGAATCAACTACACGTGTATTTGAGGTAATATATATATATATTTGTATAATTGCATCTATTTTCTCTTCCAATCCTAAATCTCTTCTCAGATCTATCATTATTATGATGTATATGCCCTTTTATACATATCTATTGGATTAAAAAGGATTTGGAGATAAACCAAAGGTTCTACTTTGGATCTGGACATTCGGATCGCTTTTAAAAAGTGAGTGGGAAATTTTATAGATTGTTATAATACAAAAATTATCTTGTTGGTGTTTATTTGATCATTATGCCAAACTGGTGAGTTATAGGTAACAAATTGAATATAATCTGGATATTATAAATATCGTTTACATATTATTGTTTATGAATTGATTTGGAATTGTTTACAATGTGATTTGGAATCGGTCCCGAAAGTATGAATTTAGGATACAGATTTGAATGAAATTTATTCCAGGTCCGAAAATAGGTTGTATAATAATGTTATGAATTTGGATTATTACCCTAATCTTGTTGGAATGTAAACATTTCTATGTTTGGAATTGTTGAATTTAGATCCATTTAATATTTGTTAGTTAGTTTGATTTCTTTCCCTTTTAGAAAAATATAGCATTTGATCTAATAAGGAATAGATGCAAATAAAAAGAGAGAGAGAGAGAGAGATATGTAAAGTATGAATTTATTGTAGTTTACATTGTCTATTTCAGTTGTGAAAAGAAATGATTATTTCTTATAGTTTCAAACGATGTATTCCTTTATATTTCAAAGTTAAATCTTAGTTTGTACTATATAGAAATTATAACAGATAATCTTTTTAGATACGATTCCAACAATTGAACATGGAAAAGAATATAGTGAAGATATATAACTAAAATATATTCGATAAAATAGATGTTTGTACATAGTTTAATGCGCTTATAATAACTAAATAAAACTTAGCTAACAATGATGCTTACATATAATATTCGTGTTTAAGATAGTTAATTAATAGAAAAGGAATTTAAAAGATTGTAACTCTAATACATGGGAAATAAGTGGTAATAAATATGGGAGTTGCAGTAAGTTGATAGGGTAAATGGATTAATGGGGTTAATAAATAAAAAAGTTGAATTAATAACTATGGAATAGTTAAAAAGTTCACTAATTTAATTAGTAACCATACATAAATGTCTTCGAAAATACCCACTAGGATTTTATGGACAAATTGGCATTTATGAGAATTAAAAAGGGATTTATGGGTAGATAAATATTTAAGGTAAATCTTATTGCCTTAAATAAAAGGGAAATTAGTAAGCTAAGTCCAATATCTACCTCAAATAATATATGTAAAGACTTAGTATGATTAATTGGACTTTGTAGGTTAGTGATGCGAGGTCAGTAGAGTCACTCGACAGAAGACCACCCTTTACTTTGAGGCCACCAGAAGTCGGGTGCACTTTCCATTGATGTGAGATAACGTTAATCCTAGGAACTGTGACGATATAAGAGATTGGGTCTGCTTTTTTAAATGAAAGGTATTAAATGGTCCAAATTTGAAATTATGAGCGGTGAGGGATATCTCCATAGGGGCTCGCTTCTGGTTTGAGGTATTAAGGCGCCGTAGGATCCACCACTCTCCTAAAAAGATGTATTAAGTAACTCGATGAGGTTCCAAATAAATAAGTATGTCTCTAAAAGGGTTTACTTCAGCGTTGAGGTATTAAGCGACTATTTAAGGCTCACCTCCCTACCGAAAGAAGTAACCTAATGAGATTCCATATTTATAATTAAGACAGATAGTGAATATCTTAGGAAGGGTTCGCTTTGGGTTTGAGGTGTTAAGTGACTGATCTAAGGGTTCATCTCTCTCCTAAAAAGTAGTATTAAGTAACCTAATGAGATTTCAAGTGATGTCAGCTAGATAGTACCAGTGAGGTGTCCGCCTTAGGGTTAGGTATTAAATGACAAAGGTCTACCTATAAATAGGTGTTAAATGGTCAGGGGTCTGCCCAATCCTTATTAATGAGGTATTAAGTGACTTGGGTATAGTCTCTCACATTGCTAAGGCTATAATAACGATAGTACTAGTGAGGAGTCTATCTGGGATAGGTATTAAGTGATGAAGGACCTGCCTAGAATATTGGTATTAAATGGTTAGAAGTCCGCCTAGTCCTTTAAAATGTATTAAGTGAATTGGTCACTGTCTCTTACATGGCTACAATTACATTGGTGATAGATTCGATAATAGTTGGACATTAAATGTCGAAAGCACTACATAGTGGTTAGAGGTCTTTGTAGCTAGGACACACTGACCATTGACAACGTTGTTAGAAAATCACCTTAGGGATAGGTCTTAAATGACGGGGTCTATCTCGATTGAGGTCTTAAATGGCAGAGTCTGCCTATTTCTCTTCTAATAACATTATGTGGTGATAGTAGAAGCCCGCTTCATATTTGGAAGTGTTAAGTGACAAATGGGTATGAAAGTATTGAGTGGTTGATAAGGCTTTGTTGGTATTTTTTGCCTTTGGAATGGGTAAGTAAGTAATCGTGTGTGTAATGCAAGGTTAAGATTTTCAATAGACATAATAATTAAATGGAAACCACTTATAAATTTATGTCATTGACAAGTTATAAATTTTCCACTCACCAGAACGTGGTTCTGACCTCTCCTCATTATAATCCATTGGATAGATTTTATAGGAATAGATCATTGGAGCTGGATATGTTTAGTTGTTACAGAGGTCTTTTATTCTCTCATGCTCGATGCTGATGTGATAGCCTATTATCTAAAGAATACCATTTATTATAAGGTAGTAGTCATAATCGGTATTTTTATCCTATTATTGTTTAGGCTGTGAGTTTAGATTTCAATAAATCTTTGATGATGCTCATGCTTATTTTCAGGTATCAAGTCCAACAATATGTGCTTTGTTTGACTTGGTTTTTGATTTTTTTTCGAAATTTAGGCCTATTAAGGTATGTATCGTTACAACACACACATAAATGAAAACATATAAACTATATTTTTAAAATATTTTTATACAAATATAAATATATACATAAAATTTTCACTTGTAATTATGTAAGTATATATAAGTATAATTTAAAATATTTGTAAATTATATATATATATATATATATATATGCATGTAACTTTTTTTAAAGCCAAAAGCAATATAGAAATTATAACATATATGCATGTAAAAGATATAATGACAAAATATATATGTTAATACTTTCAAAACATACAAGAATATATGTTTAAAATACATATACATGCCAGATGTTGGGCATGGTATAAAAGATAGTTTTTTATGTTTTAATTTTAAATGTGTTTTAAATAAATATCTACATGGATATTATTTTAAAATTCAAAAAAAATATTTTCGAAACATATTTGGATTTTAAAATTTTTGCATAAAATTTAATGGATAAATAAATAAATAATTTTTTATTTTTATTTTTTTTGAAAATCTATCTAATACTAATTTGATCTTATAAAACTGAAAAATATATTTCATACATAAATGTATCTATTTAAATAATTAATTAAAAAATTGGTTAATTTAAAATAATATTCAAAAACATATATATATATATATATATATATATATGGAATTATTTTGTCCTCGTTGAAAATTTTATATACAAAAGGTTATGCTAAGATGTAATATTAAACTTATAAGCCTATATGTATAACTAAATACTATGTATTAAATCGGTAAAATAAAATAATGATTATTAAGTTTTAAATTTGAGCCATGCACATTAAGGGAATATAATGATAAAAAAAATTGTGTGTAAAATTATAAACATATAATCAATCTAATAGTGATAATATATTTGTGTATTCGTATCATCACCTAACTAACAATATGTATTATATGATATACACATTATATATACATGAATAATCATTAATAGATTAGGAATATACCTTATATCAAATGCCTATGAACATACCTTGAAACGATGAGATATGCTCCTTGAACCGACTTCTAGCCCAGTAGAGTGCTAATCCCTGATTTGATGATCAGTAGCCATCGAATAACACTTGATTTGATTTGAATTTAGAAAATTAGAGAGACGTGGAAGAGAGTTTGGCAGAAGTGGAGGGGATATAAAGGCTTAAAAAGTCTTAAAACAAGTGTGGCTAGAGCTGCTTATATAGAGGAGAATTTGGAGATATTTTTGGATTAAAATCCTACATCATATATTACCAATTCTCTTCTATCTTAGCCCTCCATCTCAAAGCCTCTCTAGCACCATCATATGGCTGTAGTAAGGCCATATCATAGCCAATATGATTAGTCCCTATACGGGCTTCAATCCATTTAAAGCCCGAATAAATATTTGCATTTAAATCTAATTTAAGTGCGTATCGATATCGTATATCGGTTAATATATTTATAAGTATTATAAATACATCGTTTGAACCCAAAATGCCCCCAAACACCCAAATAAATGTAGTAGAGAATAAAAGTGACTAAAGTGAAGTAAAATAGGTAGAAAAGAACACATAAAGTTTTATAATGGTTCAACAAACTTTGGCCTATGTCCACCTAATGATTTTATTGCTTATTTCTGACTTGAGGACGGAAGTTCTTAGGACTCGATACAACTCTCACAGTTAGATGTTTAGAATTACAAGAATATAGAGTAGAGTAGAGGTAGAGCCAAAATGTTTGAAAAATGAGCCCTACCCCTCTATTGATAGAGGTAGAGAGCTAAAATCTAGCTCATAAATATCTCTAAGCCGTTATGCCCGGGTTAGATAGGTTCTCCCAAAGGAATAGGAACCATATCAACAGAAGCTAGAGTCGGTATCAATCCCTAGGTGGGGGTCGGTACCGATTCCCAAATTTTCCATATTTAGCATCTTCAACTCTTCACCTCGGATCATCTTGTGGTTATCTTCAAGATTCCATAGTTGTTTGCATCAATAATAACTTGTTTTAGATTCCAAATGATGGAGTTGTGGGAGAACGAAGTTGTAGTTTCAAGTGTTCATGGAGATCAATGAAAATTTGCATTGATTCAAGAAAACGACTTTGGAAATAAGGCCTTGGCATCAAAATAGACATGTGGGTAGAAGATGGGATCTACCTTGGTTATTTTTGGGAGTCGGTATCGATCCCTAAGTAGGAGTCGGTATCGATCCCCAACTTGGGGGATTCCATAGTTGTGTTGTTCTGAGTTGTTTTGGCTTTTGTCTTGCGACTCTATGTGCACTTGGTTTTTAGAATCCTGGGCTATCTCTCTGTGCTTCCTACCTCAATGACTCGGACTTCGATTTGTCTAGTCTGTTCAAAATACTACCTAGTCAAAAGTTAGAATAACACTTACCCCCAAGACAGGCCTTGTGAATGGAAGGTGTTCTTTGTTTAAGAACAACTGTGATGCTAGTATTTGATAATTGATCTCTTTGGCTACTTCAATCTTGGCGGATCGTCCAGTTTGTTCACACTCTTTTGTTAATCATGGGTCTTTTCAGACTTGTTACAGCCTAAAAATCTAGACTCTACCTAAGTGTTGTCTATACATTATCATAGTTCCGATTTCATTTGGCGTCATTATATAGCATATTAAGACCATCCCACGTTCATCTGGGCTCTACATCATTATCTTTATGACTTCATTCAAAGTTATTACATATCAAAAATCGTCTCGTGTTCATCCAGGGTTTTCAATTCTATTCTGATTATAAGACATTTAAATCCTTTTATCAAGAACAAGTTTGTTTTCATTCTCAAGTTCGATCTCCCCAGATCGCTTTATATTTAGTTTAATGTGTGATCTCTCTGGATTGATTATCAAATTTATGACCGTTCAAGGTTGACAGTTAATCCCATAGCCATTTAAGGCTGATAATCAAATTTGTGGCCATTTGCGACCAATAAAGCCATTTGAGGTGGGTGATGGGCGTTCGAGATCAATAGCCGTTCAAGGCGGATGATGGTCATTTGGGACCGATGGTGCCATTCAAGAAGGATGACATTAAAGGTCGATATAGCGGTTCGTGGTAGATGGTGGTTGTTCGGGACCGATAGTCTTTCGAGGCGGATGATGGTTGTTTAAGACCAGTTTGTTCAAGGTCGATACAGTCTTTCAAAATGGATGGTGGTCGTTCAGGGTCGATAGCCGTTCAAGGAGGATAATGGTCGTTTGAGGCCCTTGTCGAGCCCAATCTGCTCGCTCTCTGACATGGGGACTCGACGACGAGCAAGCCCATTTGCTCGCTCTTCGGTGATGGGAATTATTTCTTGCATCCTGGTCCCGTCTTTTAGAATGGGACTTAAAAGCGATCAATGTAAGTTTCCCACATTCAATTGGGTTTTATAATCAACGGCTCATCTAACTAAATCAAAGTTCAAACATAAAAACACAAAGTCTAATATCTAGATTGCCTCTCCAGGCGTTACAGTCTAGCATCCTTCTTAGAGCATGCCCAGAGACCATTCAAGATATCATACATGAGTAGGTGTCTAGGCTGTATTATTGTGTTACTTGTTGAAGAAAAGGAAATATCGTGCAAAAATCAAACCTGATTCCCTGCCATCTGATCAAGAGATGACCAGCCTTGCCCCTGATCCAAGGCCGTTTCTATTAGCTATAATTAATGGCTGCTCCAGTTCCATCACCACATTATAATTTCTACATATTTTTTTAACCGGTTATCCCTAGCATGTTATTCTATCAGATCCCGCAGATGCCTGCAGTCATTCGTCTTGTGCATATTAAGCCCGTGGAAAAGGCAGTATTTTTTCATCTTTTTTTCATTGTCTATGGTTCTCTCCTTTCCAGTCTCTGATAGGGGATTTGTCACATATTATCTAAATAAATCTGCTCCAAGTCTCGTTTGAATCAGTGTAAGAGGTGAATCTTGGTTCTCTTTTTTGTCACTTTGATTATTAAAAGCTATCGTCCGTCTTTCGCTTTCCTCTATCCTTGCTAGATCTTGATCTGGACGATCCTCCGCCATTCACAGCATTAATCTCCTCCTTGTCAGCTTTAGCATCCTCCTACCGTAGAAACCTTCCAGCCTCTTGACAAAATTCCACGAGATCCATCGGTGGATCGTGTTCCAAAGCAATTTTAAAATCATTCTTCGCGTCTATTCCTGAAACTGCTGCCATCAAAATCATTGAAGGATCATGTTTATCCACTACAGCTACCGCCGCGTTGAAACTTATCTGAAAACTTCTGAGGGTCTTTCCAGCCCTCTGCTTCAAGCTTGCCAACGTTATTACATTCTTGGGTCATGAGATATGGACCCTAAATTACTTCACAAATTGTTCACCAACTCGACCCACGTACTAATGGAGCCGTTTTCCAATTGCCTAAGCCAATGTGCTGCCAAACTCGTAAGATATAAAGGGAAACACCATTCCATGACTTCCTTAGATGCACCCAGCACCTTTATATGCTGGATGTACCTTAAAAGATGAACTGTAGGGTCTAACGTTCCGTCGTATGTCTTCAATGGTGATAATTTGGATTCCCATGGATTCCTTGCAAATTGGATGTTTGGAGTAAACAGACTTCTATTCACGTCTTCAACGCTTTGATGAGACAATCCACCCTTCATAACTTGTCTCACCATCTCAACAAGCCTATTTTTGTCATCCAAAGGAACTCCTAAGTTTGCAATTCTAGCCTGCCTCCCTACCCCACGTGGGAACTCTAGTACATACTCCTCCGGTTGATTCCCTACATTCTGATCCGCAATCAGACATTTCACACCAACTCTAGGAAATACATCATTTCTACCTAGGGTAGGATGACCCGTGCCTCCAAATTCATGGGGGTCGGTATCGACTCCTGCTCGGGATTGATACCGATCCCTAAGTTTGGCATAGGGATCGCCTCGGGTTGTTCTCCCTTGTTTCTAGCTATTTGTGCTCCAACTTCTGATCTTTAATTCTGTGTTTCTAGAATTCCAGTCGTTTGTTCTTGTCCCATCCTTTTGAAGAATTTTTCCATCATCTCCTCTTAATAAGCATCATCCTCTCCTGCATTCCATTCGTGATAGTTTCTATCTCATTCCCAGTTATATAGATCGATGGGGTGTGAGATCCTGAGGACGCCTCCTGGCTGCCCCTTTGTTGATTTCCAACAGTCAGAGCCTTCCTAGTAGATTGCCTAACCATATTCAATATCAAATTCTTAAGATCAATGAGTATAAGTATCATGTTCCTGGCGCACCAAAATGTATGAACCAAAAATGACCCAAACACCCAAATGAATTTAGTTAAGAATAAAAGTGAAGAAAGTAAAGTAAAACAAGTAAGAAATGAACACATAACATTTATAGCAGTTCAGCAAACTCTAGCCTACGTCCACTTAATGATTTTTCTACTTATATCCGACTTGAAGACAGAAGTTCTTAGGATTTGGTACAACTCCCACACTTAAATTTTTATAATTACAAGAATATAGAGTAGAGGTAGAGTCAAAAGGTCCTAAAAAATGAGCCCTACCCCTCTATTTACAGTGGTAAGGAGCTAACATCTCGCTCATAAGTATCTGCAAGCCGTTCCCAACTTAGACTAGTTCTTCCTAAAGAATAGACACCATATCAGCAGAAGCTAGAAGTCGGTACCGATCCTAGATGGGGATCGGTACCGATCCTCAATTTTTCCATATTTGGCATCTTAGACTCATTACCTTGGATTATCTTGTGGTTATCTTTAAGATTCCATAGTTATTTGCATCAGTAATAACTTGTTTCTAAGTCCAAATGATGGCGTTGTGGGAGAATTAAGTTGTAGTTCCATGTTTTCATAGAGGTCGATGAAAATTTGCATCGATTTAACAAAACGACTTTGGAAATAGGGCCTTGGCATCAAGGTAGAAATGTAAGCAAAAGATGGGGTCCACCCCATTTGTTTTGGGAGTTGGTACTGATCCCCAACTTGGGGGATCCCATAATTGTTTTGTCTTGAGTTGTTTTGGCTTTTGTCTTATGACTCTATCTGCACTTGGTTTCTGGACTCCTAGGCCTTCTCTCTGGGCTTTCTACCTTAATAACTCCAAGTTCGATCTGTCCAGTCTATCCGAATACTGCCTGTTCGAAAGTTGGGATATCATACATTTAATAATATTTGTTTATCAAATAAAAATCAAATTTATAACTAATATTTCATAAATATTAATTTAATTTAATAATTTATAACAATTACAAATTAATTATATTATTTGGTTAAAGAAGTATTCATCATTTCGAGGTTGTTTTTTATGTGTAAATCTGGACAGCGTTTAATATCGAACTATTCGAATATTAATGTTCACATGTCATTTCGTAGGTAGAGCGACATTTTGGCCAAATTTATCACTTATTTTGTTTCGGTAAAATCCAATTTTACTTTGTTAAGTGTTACACGGTTGTGACAATTATTTTACATATATTCTCTTCGTTAAAACTATATTACTTTAGACTTATGGAATTCGATTATTGTCAAAATAATATCATCCAATTCAACTCTATAGTCTAAACACAATGTCTTGGTTCAATAATAACAATCATAATTAACTAAAATGCTCTGACCAGAAATTTTGACTTTGAGTTCACTTCAATTGACCATGATGTTAACCTCATATAACTGAAGAGACGAATGCTCTCTTGATTAGGGTTTCACTTGTAATGCTTCCACTCGACCCAACTATTGTCATCAATATACATCGTGCCATGATTTATTTATAATCAAAGTAGAGCTTCCACATTGATGATCAATGGTATTCTCAAGTCAAGATAACCATATAATTTTAATCACACCAATATTTTCTATTTGACGTTAGTTATATTAATTGATGGAAGACTATCAAGTGAGTCATTCCATAGTTATTCATTTTCGATATGTAACCCCTTTGTTTCCCCAGCAGCCATAAGTAATGCACTATCCAACATTTGAAGAGCACTACATACTCTAGTCTCAATGGACGTATTAATATCCAATCTTGAATCATCTTGATTAGGAATATTTAAAATGGTATATATATTCATTACGATAAATTACTCATTGTCACAACACTTTGCAACTACTATCACAAAACATGCCATTTATGGATTTTTCTATTAAATATACCTTTAATTAAATTAATTAATATAACACATTATATCAATTATATAATAGAAAGAAAACACATTTGATTTCTAACAAGATTAACTATCGAGTTAGATGTATATAACAAATTACATAATTGCCTCTAGAGTAGACCCTTATCTCTATTAATTTTAACTAATAACCTTTGAATTAATTTTATTTAATAAATGTATTTTATTAAACAATCTAATTAAATATTTTTAGTAATTTAAAATTTATTTTATTTTATCATAAACAGTTTTAACATAAATAGCTGCATCATTCCACTCCCTACATCCCATTCTTATTGGTGTAATCAAGCACATTCATCTCCAATATATATAAAGCCATTGTGAACTTCCCTGATGCGTTTCCATTTCCTTATCATTTTAGAATTTGGTGTACTGATGCTATGCCTAGGGAGAACCTTCTTCTCTGGAAGATTATTCGAAATGCAATTCATACTCAGGGAAATCTGATGCGTAAAGGGATGCTCACTGTCTCTTCATGTATATTGTGCTATAACTTGTTGAAAATTCCTAAAACCATTTCTTTTCCCATGCCTACACTTATTACATTTGGAAAAGGCTTATGTGTGTCCTTAGACTTCACTGTCCCCTGTATGACTCTAAAGCTGAGTGGTTTAACATATTCAATACAATTTGTTGGAGAACAGTTAAAGGAAAGTTGCTACTCAGAACTCTCAATAAATTTGTTTATGTCACATCGGAAGAAAGAAATTTAAGCCTATTTACGGGATAGGAAAGACCATGTAGTGATTTATTCCTTTTGCTAGTTAAGAAATTAACTGCCTAGAATTGAAAATTTTCTTAATTCCCTAGGATATTAATTAGGATTTATATGATTTTTTGGTAGTATTATATTGAAATTTTCCCTTTGCTGGATTTTTTTCTCTTTTCCTTCCTTGTATCTCCTTTTTAATTCATTAGTAAAATGTTAGGGCCCCTTCAACCCGTTGACCATGCCAAAAAAGGATAAATAGATACTACAACAAATATAGTTATACACACATATATCAATATATATATATATATATATATATCTGTGTGTGTGTGTGTCTGTTTTTACAAATTAATTTTTAATTAATTATTTAATTTAATCATATTAGTTAAATTTTAAATTTCAAAATTTAGAAAAAAATCATTTCATTTCCCAAAAAATCAAAAAATTTAAATGCATTTTATAACTTTATTAAATTTGCTTTTATATTATAAACTCAAATGTAACGACCCAACTTCCAGACTCCAGGAAGTCGCATCGTTAATAAGAAAGAAAGGGATAGAGAATAGAAAGAAAGAGAAGAAGAAGAAACAACACATTGGAATCTAACAGCGGAACGAATAAATTAGATTAATAACATAATATATTACATAGTTTAAAAACAACTATCAAAGTACACAGATAATACAACACATACTAGACAGTTATAAACACCTGTCTAGTATTTACAACATAATACAACTCAGAGACAACACAGAACACACAGCGGAATACTAAATAACTAACGCAGAAGCCTCCTGCTCCATTGCTCCTCCAATATTCGTCAAAGCTAACCTGAATCCCTTGGCTACTCGTAAAAATTTGAGTACCCAAGAGTTTATGAAAAACAAAAAAATAAACTCCGGGTCAGACATGGGTCTGGTGTGAGTAACAGGTTAAAGTTGCTTAACTTTCAAAAACCTTTTGAAAAGAAATGTATCACGTAAGACTTCCCACACATAAACATGGAAAAGTTTTTACCTTACGCTAACCAAAACATTTGATAGGAAATCCAGTGATATTATAATAGTGTCTAGGGTTTTCAAATTAATATGAAATAGCCGAAATTGTTACATTATTAAATTCCAGCTACTAGCCACAAAAGTGGGTAATACAATCAAAACCGTTGGCACTTATTGGATTGTGGATTCCATACAATGGCAGGGCTACTGGGGTACCGCCCGTCACAGTACGTGGCCTAGATCAACGTACCGAGGATCACTCCCGACCCCCTGCAACACAAAGCCGGACCCATTCCTTACTGAATAGTTCCGAACAAGACAACCCCGCAATTGGCGTACGTTCCAACCGCCCACACAGCCGAATAAAAAGGGACTTCTAGACAGGGGAAAATCTTGCTCTCTAGTGGGGCTACCCACAAAGCCTTGCTGCACCTCCCCTGTTTTAGCCATTCCCGGTTGATGAGGCTTGAGGCTACGATTACCTTTATAGGACATATCACTTAGAATGCTCATCGTCTACCTGACGATGTTCTGAAAGCATTCAATCCATACAAGTTCGTTCCGGGTTCGAACGAAACCGAAGGCATTATCTCGTTACACTCGTATTGGAATCACCCTCAGAGTTAACGACGGTAACCCTTGCACTCTGAATCACCATCTCGAACCTATAAGTACTATTCCGTCAAACTCATTACGGAATCACCCACAGAGTTATACTGACGTATAGCCCTTACACCTCGAGTCTTCACTTGCTACACTTATATTCACGACCTAACGTTAATTTGGATCGATGTGGTTTTCGGATATCCAAATATGAAAACCCGATCCCGGTCTCATCGAAAT
Organism: Allium cepa; assembly: GCA_030765085.1. Lineage (NCBI taxonomy): Eukaryota > Viridiplantae > Streptophyta > Magnoliopsida > Asparagales > Amaryllidaceae > Allium > Allium cepa. The sequence continues at coordinate 723,713,263 of CM060932.1, read as the reverse complement.
CCAAAGCATGTCTTTTAAGGCCAAGTTGTTTTAAAGGTTTAAAACAATTCAATTATCTATATATACACAGATAGATAAATCATAGATTCACAATAGATAATCAATATCATCATCACACGGATAATCCATAATATCATTATCAAAGATAATCTATGTCATCATCACAATGCAATCAATACATCCAAATCACTCAACATTATCTATCTCATATTTGAGATTTAATCCATTCAAGGCAAACAATATCATCCATCCATATAAGCAATGATCTATAATCACTAAATAATTAATTTAAAGTGAATTAAATTAACTACATCATTCTCTAATTAATTTAAAATTAATTAAACTAATTACTTCATTAATATAAATCTTGCTTACATAACCTTTAATTAATTATTTATTTATTTATTAATCGCCTTAATTAATCACCTTTGATTAATCATTCTTTAATTACATTCAAGTAATTATCCATAAATTAATTTTACAAATTAATTATACTTAACCAACTTTAGTAATTAACCTTTAATTACTTCATAAATTAATTAACTATAATTAATTACATTAATCCTTAATTAATTACATTAATTAATTACTTTTAGTCACTTATTATTGATTAATTAATCTTTATTAATCAATCTTAATTACATCATTAATTATATTAATTAATGATTTCTAATTACAATTTAATTAAGTACCTTATTTAAATTAATTACATTAAGTAATTAATCTTAATTTAGACCATAATTGTTAATCACCCTTGATTAACTCTATTCAGTAATTAATTATCCTTAATTACTTTACCAAACAAATTAACTTCTCCATAATTAATTATCTCAAATTAATCCCTTGGTTAATTCACAAAGTAATTATACTCAAATTACTTCAATTATCAAATCACCTTCAATTAATTACATATAGTAATTACCCATTAATTACTTCTCTGAGTAATTTCCCTTTATTTAATTACAATAAGTAATTATACTCCATAAATCATTTAATGATTATTTTAAATTAATTAAACTGAATTAATTAACTTAATCTAATCAAATTAAACTCAATTAATTATAATAAGTAATTAATTTACTTAATTACTTCCATAACTAATTATACTTTACAATTTACACAAATGATAATCTTTAAATTAATTAATCTAATTAATTATTAAAAATTAATTAAATTAATTAATTATTAAATAATCTTTAGTTAATGACCTTCATTAACTATTAAACAATTTATTAATTATTTTCTAAAATAATTAACTTATTTTAAATCATTATTAATTTCAAATTAATTAATCATTAATAACTCATTAGTTAACCCCTAATTATTTAAATAAGTAAGTGTTAATTAAAACTTAATTAATCCATTATTACTTGATTAATTAATTATTAATCATTAATTATAATCAAACCTTATTTAATTAATTATTCTTAAATTACAAGTTAATTATTCTAAGAATAATTAATCTTAAACCCTTAATTACTTTGAGTAATTATTCGTTTCATTAATTTATTAAATAAATTAATTATTCATTTAATTACCCTGATAATTAAATGAAAAAAACAAATTATTAAATTATAATTTAACATTAACAAGTTTTAAAAACAATTTAAAACTTTTGAAATAAATAATACTTTTCTTATATAAAAGAAATTTTAAGAGTTAAAACAAATTCCTTTTTAAATTCAAAACATTTAAAATTTCTTAATCATTCAAATTTGTTAAACACTTCAAATTTATAAAACTTAAATTTATTTAAAACAAAGATTCAAAACTAGATTTGAATCAAATTTAAACTTGTTCAACACATTCTTTTATATTTCAATTTCAAATTTAAATTCAAATTTCCTTTAAAACATTTCTAAACAATAAACCCTTTTAAGGATCATTTAAACAAATTTGAACTTAAAACTTAATCATTTACAACTATGATTCAAATCAAAACTTGAATCCATAATACAAATTAGATTTAAAACACATTTTAAATCTTTGCTTAATGATTTAAATTTTCAGCTTTAAAATTTGAAACATGACAAATTTTTAAACTGCAAACTAACCCGAACTCAAAGGATTCACTCGAGTAAACGCTAAATAAACTCGAGTAAAACTCAAGTAGCTTTCATTTGCATTTACAGAACTTACAACATGACAGGTTTAAACTAAAACCTGTAACATTCAAACTACCCAAGACCTCATCTCAAATACTCGAGTCACCCACACCTCTGCTTCGAGCAAAAGCACGTAACACCCTGGACATCGCTCGAGAAATCCTTCTTCCCCAAAACACAGAATGCACGCCATATATTCGTGCACCTGCACCGCCGCAACAACCACCACCTACACCTCGCGACCATCCACGCATGTCAGTCATCACCTTCCAACAGAGAATCTGAAGAAGCCCTAAATCGAATTTGAGCATTCGAGGTCAAAAATACAGAAATGTCGAACTGGAAATCGCCTCAACCACCGTACTCCGACCACCAGAGGTACTCCACCTCCAGCCTCTACTTCTCCCACACTCCATCAATCAGTTCCCCAAATTTGAGAAGGCTCGGTCGCCAATATGTGTCGCGAAAGTATATTTACTGATGAACAGAAAACTCAGTTTAAAAAAATCTTCAATCCAAAATTACCACTGCCAAAATGCTTAGATCCATCTCCAACTATTTTTCCCTGATTATTTGATCATCACCTCATCACCAAAGAAACCATGGCCACCCCGACCCCCAAGATCAACAGTTACGACCCAAATTTGATTTCTGGTTAAACCAGAATTACTCAATCAATTTCAAACTAGAAATTTTAATTTAGGTTTTAAAAATCAAGTTTTGGTATATGTAATCAACTTATACTCCTAGATCAATGAATATGAATATCTAAATTTTCACTTACTTAGTTTGCTCTGTTATATTTTTGTCTTCCAAAGTCAATTACAGATATATTATGTTCTTCTCAAATAAATTTGAATTTACATTTTAAATAAAATTTAAACCTTAAACTTATATTACTCAACCATATTTTGGTTGAATCATAAATACTTAACACAGATTAGATCGACTGAAATGGAGTTTTAAGCAAGTTCTAGGATCTAGAACTTAGTACAGAAAATAACTAAACTGCAACATGCACTGCAACATACCTTCACAAATATATACCGGTAATGAATTTAAAAAGGGCATTCAAACATGCATATTTTCAGAAATAACAATCAACTGATTTCATACTTTAATTTTATTAAAGAGTGAGGTTACTCACCTATTTCCTGAGCAGAGCAACTTATTTCCTGGAAATGCCTTTCCTGATGCATGCTTGATTGAATGCTTTCCAGCAAATATGTAGGCTACCCAGATTTCATTTTGCATGTATGCTTTCAGAAAACAAAATGCATGCAAGCAGGATGTTGTTTTCAAACAGTGGACTGCAGGTTTTCAAAATAGTGTATGCAGTTCTTTTAAGTAGCAGATTTGTTTCAGGTTTTGACTTGCACTTCAGTTTGATGATTTGAAGAGTTACAGGTTTATACATGTTTTTTTTTCTTCAGGTTTGAGGAGATTATAGGTTATCAAATTTGTTTGTGAGGGGGACTACAGATTTTTACTTGAACAGATAAACTCTGTTTTGTGGAAGATGAATTCATATTTTTAGATCTGAAACTTTCTCAAGTTTATGAAGAAAAGAAGAATGGAAAAAGAAATGAGATGAGCAAAAATGTTTACATAAACAAGTTTTTGATTTAATTAAAAGAAAATGAAAAATATTTAATTAGGACACTTGTTTTAAATTTAAACATTTGTCACTTTAGTTCATGCTATGCTTACACATGTCAATTAGGTATAAATAAATTAACATATGTATTAAGAGTATTTTTACTTTAATTTAAATTGTTTTATAAGAAGTTAAATTCTAAATTTGTTATTTCTTATGTAAAAAATAAATGAGTTCCTCCCCTTTTAACTTATTAAAAAGGAAATGAGACAAACAAATTAAGAATATAAGCTTATTCAAATATTTTTAAACATTTATTTCTTTTACATTTCAAAACATCAAAGTCAAATTCAAATTAAATTATAAACTTCAAAATAAAAATCAAGTTATATACGTGTGCATGTATAACTCTTATTAAATTTTAAAATAGCAAATCCTATTTCTAACAAAATTTATTTATGTTTATAAAAAAAAATAAGTATTATCATTTTTATTTAAAAATAACAAATTAAACAATTCTAAATAATTTATAAATGAGATTATAAATTACTTCTATTACTTAATAAATTAAAATTATTTGTAAATTGTATTTTAAATTCTTACATATAAATTCAAGCAATAATTTAAAAAGAAACTACAACTAAGCTTTTAATGTTAATCTAATTTAAATCCATATTCAAGTTAATTAAATATAAATTTAAACAAATAAAATTTTCCTTTAATATAACCTATATAATTATTTATTAAATTGTTTAGAACAATTAAATGTTAAATTTAAATCAAATTTCCAATTTTACCAAATATAAATAAAAATTAAAAATTGATTCATTTACTAAGTTTCAAATCAAAGTTTATCCATTTACAAGATATACATATACATATATATATATAAACAGAAAACAGTTTATTAGCTTTAAAAGATAAAATCTACTAATTTAAATATTTATTATAAGATGATTATTATATCAATTAAAAATTTATTATCAAGAATTTATTTAATCAAATAAATTTTTAAACACAGATTATTAAATTTATATTGCCAAATTTCCGGGATATCACATTCCTTCCCCCTCAAAAGAATTTCGTCCCCGAAATTTAAAAGCAAAGGTAATTTAGTAATCTATTCCTAAGATTTTATTTTAAAACACAAGCATATATATCAAACATATGTTAACAACCATAGCAACCAATTTACCTAATCAAAACGAATCTAATTATCCAGAAAAATTCTAGATAAAATTTTCACGAGTTTCCCCGGTATAAATATCGGGATACTCGCTCTATAGAATCTATACAATCAATACTATTAAGCTATAGAGCTCCTATCAACTAAATCTACAAAACTAAATAGGATATCAGACTATAAACAAGTCTGACTCAACAACCAAAACTCCAGAACTGCTGGTTCCACAACCAAAGATAGATCATACACGTACTCCCTCAGAGATACGTGAAACTCATCGAATTCCAGTTATCCAAACTGGCAATTCAATCTTGAAAATCAAACACCAATCCTCACAAGAATACAGAAAAGATCCAAAACACTTCGGAACTGACTTACCCAGACTTACCCAATCTTATAGCTCCATAGATCAGAGAAAACTTCCCCAAAATCAAATCTCCGTCTCAGGAATCCAAATTCTTTCGTCTCTTACCCACAGAACTCTTCTGATGATCCTGGGCTACCTTCAACTGCACTGATCAGCTCAATCCTTGTTGATTCCTCTAGAAACAAACAGAACCAAAACTTCTCAACAGAATGATCTCCTCAAGATCAATTCCAAACCAAGAACACCAACTCTACTCCACAAACATCCGAAGACCAACTTACTTCTCCTATCCGGAAAAGATAAAACAAAAGCACTTCCATCTGCTTCCGCTGCACAACTCTGGTCTGTAGCAGAAGAAAAAATTAAGCACAAACTGGATAACATATCTCAGAAGTATTGTCCAAGAGATCCATAAAAGTAAACTCAGATGCCCCTTATGATCCTTCTACTAAACTGAACCGCCAGTAGCACTCCTGGAATCCAGTCGATTAGAAAACTCAGCCTCCAGGTGCGGACAAACTTCTCATAGCTTAAGAGAACACTCGAACTGTCGCAAGTCACTTTTGCGATCAACCAGTCCAATATCCAAAGAAAACTGTTCTCTCATTATTAATCAAAACAGTCTATGCTTAACTAGCCAACCCAACAAAGAAATGAATCTACCCGGCTGCTTCTGAACTCCTTCAGAAAAAATGCTAACCAGCAATCCTTCTTGCCAGCACATAACACTCCGAGCTACACTGTTGACAACTACGCCAAAGACTTCCTAATCCAAAGTTCTTCGAGAATCTGTGGCCTCAAACTAGACAGAAAACATCCTGCTGAACCCAGCCACAACATCGAAGCAGACAAACTTCATAAACTTGTTCCAAAGAAAATTCTTCGGAAACATCCATAGTTACTACATCTCATCACGCAACTTCTACTTCCTGAGGTATCAAGATACCATTACTCACTTCTGTCAAACCGACAGATCCAAACTCTAATCATCTAACTCAGAGATGAATTCTGAACCTTTACAGGTTACCTTCACAGATAAATGAAATCCTTCATCACTACAAAGCTCATTCGAGACGGTATTAGGTCTACAGTCTCGACAGATACACTACCAACTTTAACACTCAAACTTCAACCATTGGTAGTCGTGTTACATACACTACTACCCCTTCTACCTTTATAACTTATATTGGAAAATCTGTATGGGTAACCCAACAGATAGGTAGAAATAAATATATCTATATATAATTAATACAAATACGCTCTCTCAAGATAGACACCACTCCAGAGCCTAGGTATTCACTCAACCTAATGCTCTGATACCACTGTAACGACCCAACGTCCAGACTCCAGGAAGTCGCATCGTTAATAAGAAAGAAAGGGATAGGGAATAGAAAGAAAGAGAAGAAGAAGAAACAACACATCAGAATCTAACAGCGGAACGAATAAATTAGATTAATAACATAATATATTACATAGTTTAAAAACAACTATCAGAGTACACAGATAATACAACACATACTAGACAGTTATAAATACCTGTCTAGTATTTACAACACAATACAACTCAGAGACAACACAGAACACACAGCGGAATACTAAATAACTAACGCAGAAGCCTCCTGCTCCATTGCTCCTCCAATATTCGTCAAAGCTAACCTTAATCCCTTGGATACTCGTAAAAATTTGAGTACCCAAGAGTTTATGAAAAACAAAAAAAATAAACTTCGGGTCAGACATGGGTTTGGTGTGAGTAACAGGTTAAAGTTGCTTAACTTTCAAAAACCTTTTGAAAAGAAAGGTATCACGTAAGACTTCCCACACATAAACATGGAAATGTTTTTACCTTACGCTAACCAAAACATTTGATAGGAAATCCAGTGATATTATAATAGTGTCTAGGGTTTTCAAATAAATATGAAATAGCCAAAATTGTTACATTATTAAATTCCAGCTACTAGCCACAAAAGTGGGTAATGCAATCAAAACTGTTGGCACTTATTGGATTTTGGATTCCATACAATGGCAGGGCTATTGGGGTACCGCCCGTCACAGTACGTGGCCTAGATCAACGTGCCGAGGATCACTCCCGACCCCCGCAACACAAAGCCGGACTCATTTCTTACTGAATAGTTCCGAACAAGACAACCCCGCAATTGGCGTACGCTCCAACCGCCCACACAGCCGAATAAAAAGGGACTTCTAGACAGGGGAAAATCTTGCTCTCCAGTGGGAGCTACCTACGAAGCCTTGCTGCACCTCCCCTGTTTTAGCCATTCCCGGTTGATGAGGCTTGAGGCTACGATTACCTTTATAGGACATATCACTTAGAATGCTCATCGTCCACTTGACGATGTTCTGAAAGCATTCAATCCATACAAGTTCGTTCCGGGTTCGAACGAAACCGAAGGCATTATCTCGTTACACTCGTATTGGAATCACCCTTAGAGTTAACGACGATAACCCTTGCACTCTGAATCACCATCTCGAACCTATAAGTACTATTCCGTCAAACTCATTACGGAATCACCCACAGAGTTATACTGACGTATAGCCCTTACACCTCGAGTCTTCACTTGCTACACTTATATTCACGACCTAACGTTAATTTGGATCGATGTGGTTTTCGGATATCCAAATATGGAAACCCGATCCCGGTCTCATCGAAATCCAAAGCGTGTCTTTTAAGGCCAAGTTGTTTTAAAGGTTTAAAACAATTCAATTATCTATATATACACAGATAGATAAATTATAGATTCACAATAGATAATCAATATCATCATCACACGGATAATCCATAATATCATTATCAAAGATAATCTATATCATCATCACAATGCAACCAATACATCCATATCACTCAACATTATCTATCTCATATTTGAGATTCAATCCATTCAAGGCAAACAATATCATCCATCCATATAAGCAATGATCTATAATCACTAATTATAATTAATTTAAAGTGAATTAAATTAACTACGTCATTCTCTAATTAATTTAAAATTAATTAAACTAATTACTTCATTAATATAAATCTTGCTTACATAACCTTTAATTAATTAATTATTCATTTATTAATCGCCTTAATTAATCACCTTTGATTAATCATTCTTTAATTACATTCAAGTAATTATCCATAAATTAATTTTACAAATTAATTATACTTAACCAACTTTAGTAATTAACCTTTAATTACTTCATAAATTAATTAACTATAATTAATTACATTAATCCTTAATTAATTACATTAATTAATTACTTTTAGTCACTTATTATTGATTAATTAATCTTTATTAATCAATCTTAATTACATCATTAATTATATTAATTAATGATTTCTAATTACAATTTAATTAAGTACCTTATTTAAATTAATTACATTAAGTAATTAATCTTAATTTAGACCATAATTGTTAATCACCCTTGATTAACTCTATTCAGTAATTAATTATCCTTAATTACTTTACCAAACAAATTAACTTCTCCATAATTAATTATCTCAAATTAATCCCTTGGTTAATTCACAAAGTAATTATACTCAAATTACTTCAATTATCAAATCACCTTCAATTAATTACATATAGTAATTACCCATTAATTACTTCTCTGAGTAATTTCCCTTTATTTAATTACAATAATTAATTATAATCCATAAATCATTTAATGATTATTTTAAATTAATTAAACTGAATTAATTAAATTAATCTAATCAAATTAAACTCAATTAATTATAATAAGTAATTAATTTACTTAATTACTTCCATAACTAATTATACTTTACAATTTACACAAATGATAATCTTTAAATTAATTAATCTAATTAATTATTAAAAATTAATTACATTAATTAATTATTAAATAATCCTTAGTTAATGACCTTCATTAACTATTAAACAATTTATTAATTATTTTCTAAAATAATTAACTTATTTTAAATCATTATTAATTTCAAATTAATTAATCATTAATAACTCATTGGTTAACCCCTAATTATTTAAATAAGTAAGTGTTAATTAAAACTTGATTAATCCATTATTACTTGATTAATTAATTATTAATCATTAATTATAATCAAACCTTATTTAATTAATTATTCTTAAATTACAAGTTAATTATTCTAAGAATAATTAATCTTAAACCCTTAATTACTTTGAGTAATTATTCGTTTCATTAATTTACTAAATAAATTAATTATTTATTTAATTACCCTGATAATTAAATGAAAAAAACAAATTATTAAATTATAATTTAACATTAACAAGTTTTAAAAACAATTTAAAACTTTTGAATAATAAATAATACTTTTCTTATATAAAAGAAATTTTAAGAGTTAAAACAAATTCCTTTTTAAATTCAAAACATTTAAAATTTCTTAATCATTCAAATTTGTTAAACACTTCAAATTTATAAAACTTAAATTTATTTAAAACAAAGATTCAAAACTAGATTTGAATCAAATTTAAACTTGTTTAACACATTCTTTTATATTTCAATTTCAAATTTAAATTCAAATTTCCTTTAAAACATTTCTAGACAATAAACCCTTTTAAAGATCATTTAAACAAATTTGAACTTAAAACTTAATCATTTACAACTATGATTCAAATCAAAACTTGAATCCATAATACAAATTAGATTTAAAACACATTTTAAATCTTTGCTTAATGATTTAAATTTTCAGCTTTAAAATTTGAAACATGACAAATTTTTAAACTGCAAACTAACCCGAACTCAAAGGATTCACTCGAGTAAACGCTAAATAAACTCGAGTAAAACTCAAGTAGCTTTCATTTGCATTTACAGAACTTACAACATGACAGGTTTAAACTAAAACCTGTAACATTCAAACTACCCAAGACCTCATCTCAAATACTCGAGTCACCCACACCTCTGCTTCGAGCAAAAGCACGTAACACCCTGGACATCGCTCGAGAAATCCTTCTTCCCCAAAACACAGAATGCACGCCATATATTCGTGCACCTGCACCGCCGCAACAACCACCACCTACACCTCGCGACCATCCACGCATGTCAGTCATCACCTTCCAACAGAGAATCTGAAGAAGCCCTAAATCGAATTTGAGCATTCGAGGTCAAAAATACAGAAATGTCGAACTGGAAATCGCCTCAACCACCGTACTCCGACCACCAGAGGTACTCCACCTCCAGCCTCTACTTCTCCCACACTCCATCAATCAGTTCCCCAAATTTGAGAAGGCTCGGTCGCCAATATGTGTCGCGAAAGTATATTTACTGATGAACAGAAAACTCAGTTTAAAAAAATCTTCAATCCAAAATTACCACTGCCAAAATGCTTAGATCCATCTCCAACTATTTTTCCCTGATTATTTGATCATCACCTCATCACCAAAGAAACCATGGCCACCCCGACCCCCAAGATCAACAGTTACGACCCAAATTTGATTTCTGGTTAAACCAGAATTACTCAATCAATTTCAAACTAGAAATTTTAATTTAGGTTTTAAAAATCAAGTTTTGGTATATGTAATCAACTTATACTCCTAGATCAATGAATATGAATATCTAAATTTTCACTTACTTAGTTTGCTCTGTTATATTTTTGTCTTCCAAAGTCAATTACAGATATATTATGTTCTTCTCAAATAAATTTGAATTTACATTTTAAATAAAATTTAAACCTTAAACTTATATTACTCAACCATATTTTGGTTGAATCATAAATACTTAACACAGATTAGATCGACTGAAATGGAGTTTTAAGCAAGTTCTAGGATCTAGAACATAGTACAGAAAATAACTAAACTGCAACATGCACTGCAACATACCTTCACAAATATATACCAGTAATGAATTTAAAAAGGGCATTCAAACATGCATATTTTCAGAAATAACAAGCAACTGATTTCATACTTTAATTTTATTAAAGAGTGAGGTTACTCACCTATTTCCTGAGCAGAGCAACTTATTTCCTGGAAATGCCTTTCCTGATGCATGCTTGATTGAATGCTTTCCAGCAAATATGTAGGCTACCCAGATTTCATTTTGCATGTATGCTTTCAGAAAACAAAATGCATGCAAGCAGGATGTTGTTTTCAAACAGTGGACTGCAGGTTTTCAAAATAGTGTATGCAGTTCTTTTAAGTAGCAGATTTGTTTCAGGTTTTGACTTGCACTTCAGTTTGATGATTTGAAGAGTTACAGGTTTATACATGTTTTTTTTTTCAGGTTTGAGGAGATTATAGGTTATCAAATTTGTTTGTGAGGGGGACTACAGATTTTTACTTGAACAAATAAACTCTGTTTTGTGGAAGATGAATTCATATTTTTAGATCTGAAACTTTCTCAAGTTTATGAAGAAAAGAAGAATGGAAAAAGAAATGAGATGAGCAAAAATGTTTACATAAACAAGTTTTTGATTTAATTAAAAGAAAATGAAAAATATTTAATTAGGACACTTGTTTTAAATTTAAACATTTGTCACTTTAGTTCATGCTATGCTTACACATGTCAATTAGGTATAAATAAATTAACATATGTATTAAGAGTATTTTTACTTTAATTTAAATTGTTTTATAAGAAGTTAAATTCTAAATTTGTTATTTCTTATGTAAAAAATAAATGAGTTCCTCCCCTTTTAACTTATTAAAAAGGAAATGAGACAAACAAATTAAGAATATAAGCTTATTCAAATATTTTTAAACATTTATTTCTTTTACATTTCAAAACATCAAAGTCAAATTCAAATTAAATTATAAACTTCAAAATAAAAATCAAGTTATATATTTGTGCATGTATAACTCTTATTAAATTTTAAAATAGCAAATCCTATTTCTAACAAAATTTATTTATGTTTATAAAAAAAACTAAGTATTATCATTTTTATTTAAAAATAACAAATTAAACAATTCTAAATAATTTATAAATGAGATTATAAATTACTTCTATTACTTAATAAATTAAAATTATTTGTAAATTGTATTTTAAATTCTTACATATAAATTCAAGCAATAATTTAAAAAGAAACTACAACTAAGCTTTTAATGTTAATCTAATTTAAATCCATATTCAAGTTAATTAAATATAAATTTAAACAAATAAAATTTTCCTTTTATATAACCTATATAATTATTTATTAAATTGTTTAGAACAATTAAATGTTAAATTTAAATCAAATTTCCAATTTTACCAAATATAAATAAAAATTAAAAATTGATTCATTTACTAAGTTTCAAATCAAAGTTTATCCATTTACAAGATATACGTTTATATATATATAAACAGAAAACAGTTTATTAGCTTTAAAAGATAAAATCTACTAATTTAAATATTTATTATAAGATGATTATTATATCAATTCAAAATTTATTATCAAGAATTTATTTAATCAAATAAATTTTTAAACACAGATTATTAAATTTATATTGCCAAATTTCCGGGATATCACATTAAACTTTTAAGTTTAAAGTACATTTTAAAATTTCAAACTGAATTCTAAAAATTACCTAAGGTCCAAAATAATTTAGGCTTTATATCGGGGTTAACCTTTGGACTTACATCATCCTTTGGGCGAGATCAATAGCTAAGTAGGGCTGAGTACATGATTATCTAAACCTAACCTTTTACACTACCTTTATAGGTGCAAGTTGAATGGGTATAATAAATTGGCCATGCTAATTTAGACTGCATAGATCATTGGGCTTTACTGCTTTGAAGGAACCGGGCTAGTTGGAAGTAGGTGAAATAGGTAGATTTCAAAAAGAAATCTTGTTTTGGATCTATTAGGATTATGAAGCCTAAAGTGTTTATTATCTAATATAGTTTTAAATAAAATATCCATTTATTATGTTTCGGGAAAGAAGATTTGCTTAATTTATATTTTTATCAAATTGAGATTTTTGTAAAGCAAAGCATAGCAAATATACCCTTGTGTGTATATGTCAGCAACAATTGCATGTTCTATTTTATTACTTTGGTAAGTTAAGAGTTAAGATGTTATTCATGGGTGGCAATTTAATATGACATAAATGATAAGAGGGTGCAATCTCTTAAGAGTTAAACATTCTACTTTTAAAAATAATTTACCATATTCTAATTAGCTTTTTTTTGAAAAGGTTTTATTTAATTATAAACTAGATTTTCGTATTACAAGCATATCAAATACACTCATGTGTATATAGTGCAAGTACAACATATAGATATTGTAAACAGTTAATGTGAACATTGATAAGTGCTGGGATTTACACTACAATGGATAAATTTCCCCTTTTTATGTGCCTTTGTTGTCCGTTGTTATTATTCAAAATTATATATATATAGACACACACATACAAAAGAAAAATTATAAACCAATTTCCAATTGTAATGAAAATAAAAGAACTAGATACTCTTTTAAACCAATTTTGACTGGTTACATGTATTTTAAAATTAAAGCAATAAGATATGGATCTAATTTTTATTTTGAAAATCGAACCTAGATTTATAATTTCAAACAACATATATATTTTAAAGTTTGAATCGGATATTATAAAAAAAGTCAAATGGAATTGAATTTTTTCATATACATACACACACAAGTGTAAAAATTATTTATAAACAAGGCAACATTATTGTAAAATAAAGCACACATTAACACGTATTACATGTATATACATATTAGGCTAAAAAAAAGTTCAAATATTTTTTAATCCATAAACATATTTGTAGATACAAAACAATTTTGAGCTCTTTAAAACATGTTCGTTATATATGTATATATGCATATGTATAAATGTTGTAAAATTATTTTATGTAATATAATTATTATTCATTTAGAATAACTACAATAACTAAGATATACATACTTATAATAATAACATAGTAATTAAAGTTTTTATATTATTTTTAGCATCCATACACATATGCGCGTGTAACAAACACAAACACACGCACATGCGTGTGTGTAACAACTTTGGCATATGTAAATTCATTGTAAAGCATATGAGATATAGTCCACATTAAAATAATGATGCATGTAAACAATACTAAGATTGAAAACTTAATAGAAGAAATTGTCTTTGGCTTGCACCTTGAATGTTTGGAAACTCCTAGATCTGATTGAACCACCTTCAGAAATTGCAACAATCTAAAGTACAACTTTTGTATTATCTGATTTGTTTTGATTTTACTTTGGGGATGTTTATGGCTTAGAAGCCATATATTTTTAGCCAAAGGAGAGAGAGAGGACAGTAGGAGAAAATTAGTTATCAGGAGAATTAATGAATGAATGAAAATGAATTTTTTTTAAAAGAATAATTAAAACATTTCCAATTCCTTCCTTAAATTTTTCCCTCTTTAATTTCTCATTAAATCCCAATTGAATCCCGTTACTCTTATCATGTATGGCCATCTAAGTTACGGGCTATATGGGCCCTCGAAATTTCCCAAAACCATAAATTAATTAAATCATGTGGTTTTTCGAAGTATTCTTCATTATGGATGAGCAACTCAAACATGTAAATTCAATCAATGATTAATATCGAACGAAACATCACCTTAACTATTGGTATGACATTTTGGTTGAATTTATCACTTACACATCTTTCTAGGTAAAATCCAAATTAACTATTATAAGTCGTACCCTGCAGTAACGATTATTTACACAAATTTTCTTCGTCAAAACTATAACACTCTAGGACTTAAGTAATTTAGTTTTGGTCAAAATTTCAACATCATCCACATTCAACTTGACTAGTACAAATACAGAATCCTTAGCTCAATAATAACTATGATTATTAACTGTACCGCTCTGGCCAAAGACATTGACTTTGCGTTGACCATTGTTTGAAACAAAATGGCACAAACACCTAGAAGATTAAGTAGAGAATGAAAGTGAAGAAAATTAAGTGAAAACGAGTAAGAAGTTACACACAATAATTTATAGTGGTTCAGAAAATCAAGGCATACGTCCGCTTAATAACTTTAGAGACAGAAGTTCTTACGGGTCTGTACAACTCCAAAAGAGATTGCAAGAAATTAGAGTGAGAAGAGTAAGAGCCAAAAGATCTTGAAAAAATGAGCCATGCCATCCTATTTATAGAGGCAAAGAGCCTAAAATATCATACAAAAATCTCCACCTCATTTTCCATGCCTTAGACCGTTTCTCCAACAAAGTACGACGCCACCTCATCAACTTGTATAGGCCGATACGACTCCAAGAGGTTGGGTTGGTATGACTTCGTAAGATTGCCAATTTGGTCATCTTGAACTCTTCACTTTGGCTCGCCTTGTGGTTAGCTTGGTGATTTCATAGTTGTTTGCTCTAATGTTAGCTTGTTTCAAAGTCCAAATGATGGAGTCGTGGAAGAACAAAGTTACTAATTCAGGAGTTCAAGGAGATCGATAGAGAATTGCACTAGATCAAGAAAACACCATTTGCGTAGGCTATTGACATCAAATAAGGCACATAGGTAGAAGATGGGCCTCATTGGATGAAGGAAGTTGGGTCAGTACTAACCCCCCACTTAGGTGGGCTTTGCTCCATTTGGCTTGGGTTGGCTTTGATTTTTCCTTGCAACTCATTTTGTGTTTGTTTTTGGATTTTTGGGCTATCTCTCTAGGCTTTCTGCCATGATAACTCCAAGTTTGACTCATCCAATCTGTCCAAATTTTGTTCAGTCAAAAGTCTAGGTGACACTTGCCCCTCATAATACATCTCGTTTCAAATGTGATGTGCTTTGAATCGAGATAAGTCAGAACTGCTGTGAAGGACTTCACTTTGTGTTTCGGATGGTTGTTATCCTTCCTGCAGATCGATTCTGTGAAAAGTTATGTCCATTGTCAACCGTCATGACGCTCTGCCAGCATCCAGGATTATAAGTCTGGATCACATCCTCATCCAAGCTTGATAGTTTCAAATTGACTCCTTTCATGGATTTTTCAGTTTTGTATCTAATTCCCTTGGTTTTGGTATTTCAGGCTTTGAATAGGTTCACATATTCGAATTCACGTATACGTTCTTGAGTAGGAAGGAGTGCATATACGTGGTCCATCACCCTCATCAAGGTTTTTCCCATGTTCATACATATATACAAATATCCATGCATATATGTTTTTTTTTAAAACTTAAGACTCGGTACTGGCCCATGCTCTTAGGTCAGTATCGACTTGACAGTTGGGAGATTTCCCAATTTCGTCGCCTTAGAACACGGGTTCTAGGGGTTATATAACCCAACTCTAATATTCTCCTCCTTAATTTTACTTGCAACGATCTGAAAACCTCAATTGTCACCATTAAAACCCTTAACCTCTGAATCGAACTCATGTCTTCTATTAAATCTTAGACTACAGCCGCCCCACGTTGCCTAGACTCAGCCTCGCTCACCTCGCTATAGTTGAACTCCAGCAGTCATTCCATGACCCTACCCATTTCCTTACCGACCCAAGACCTAGGAGATTCGCCTCTTGGCTTTAGCATTCCATACTTGAACCCATTCATAGTTCGTGTGAATAGGTAGGTGATGGTGATTGAGTTGGATGTAGGAGAGACCACCATGGTTGTAAATTGGAGAGAGAAAAAGGATGAAATTTTCCCTTTGAGTTGGGTCGATATGATTCCAACACTTAGGAAAAAAATTTCTGACTCAAAATGAAAAAAGGAAGCCTGCATTTGTGGATTGGTGTTGGATTCCTATTTCTTGGTTTCAAAGCATTTCCAATGTATGGTTGATGGCTTGAAACTTGTTGGGACAATCAGCGATGACAATCACTTCGAATGATATCCAGAACAAGAAAATGAACTATTAAATAATATCATAAATCTGAACTACACAACACTGCACGACATTGTAGTAGATTCCACTTTAGCATAGGGCACAGCTTATAGTTAATCTATTATTAATCATTTGTCAAACTTTCTGTATAGAAATCGATCATAGCCATTCCAAACGTCTTGTCACTCAACCTACAGGTACATCCACTTCCAAATACATTTAATTCGTTGCCAAGTCGATTTCAACTACGACTCCACATGCATAGTAAACTACGATAGAGCATGCACAGCAGCCAAAAACTCCACAGGTGGAGCAACAAGTTTTGGAGAATCCAGCAGAGCTGGTAGATGGGTCAGAGGTAGATCCCGCACCTAACATCCTTGAGGATGCCATAATTTTAGATGATCCCGTTGATTCTGTTGCCTCTAAAATCAATAGAAGATCCCTTCGGAGAATATATAATAGGCATGGAATTCCTTTGATGATGTCTTAGTCCTGTCTCGTAATCAAAGAGTTCACAATCTCCTAGAGGATTATATTGCCTGCAATAGATATATGTGCTTTGTAGGCTGCTTCCCAGTGTTCAACCAGTTCATTCGTCGAATTTTGAATTTCACGAGGCTGGCTCCAACACAATTGCATCCGAATAGTTATGCCTTTCTCTGCACATACCTTATTTTTATTGAATACCTACATCGAGCACCTACTAATGAGAATTCGATACATACATAGCTTTAAGAACCGAACAGAAAGTCCATCTTTAATCTACTTGGAACTAGCCAAAGGTTGCAGAGTACTCTTTGGCATTGGAAAAAATTGGGCTATTTCAAGATGAGTGGTTCTATGTCCATTGTCCTCCTTTATCGCATGTAGATGACTATCTGGACGTAATTCCCATTCTATGTGCATTATATGAATCTGCACTATAGTCCGCAAACTTAACCATATCTTGTTTTTCTATCTAGATGTTCCGATGAGTCCCAATAGCATGACACTTTCAGACATCGTTAATGCTCTTATGGTCGTTCCAACAGAAGATCAAGATATCATAACTCTTTTGTCAGATGAGAATCTTCTTGCCACGGTTTGTTGGAAGCAAGCCACAATACCGATATAGTCTAAGTGGTTTCCAGTGATGACAATGATGATAATGATGTTGATGGTCATGACAACTTGGCTGGAGGAGGTAATATTGATCCAGATGTGCCCTCGGCCCTAATTCCCGGGTGTTGGAGTTGAGGAAAATGTTGAGCAAGTATATGAGCACCTCGAAGAAGGCAAGATTAAAGGTGCGAGTGGCAAAGCTGGTCATGATGAAATTACTGTGGGCCATGAATCTCAGACTGAACAACCTAAAAATGACCAACAGTTTGCTCTGAAAAAGAGATTTATTGTAAAGGTTTCCAAGATGCACACTCCTATGTAGCCTTAACCAGTTATAGCTGTAGAAAAGATACATTCTCTTCTATCAATAGGCACATTTGCTGGCTTAGAGCCAATTCATACCGAGTGTGGCTCCTTCGATGTCGGTAACTATAGTCTCGAGGGCATTGATTCCCCTATTCTCTTTGACAAGGACATCATCCCTTCTAGTATTGAAGAGATCTCTCCCATGAGCAAAGCTCCTATACGCGGTCCA
The DNA here is from genome assembly GCA_030765085.1 of Allium cepa. Taxonomy (NCBI): domain Eukaryota; kingdom Viridiplantae; phylum Streptophyta; class Magnoliopsida; order Asparagales; family Amaryllidaceae; genus Allium; species Allium cepa. The sequence continues at coordinate 723,694,643 of CM060932.1, read as the reverse complement.
TTGGGGGGACGCTAGGACACTTACGCACATGTGCACTTTACGCCATAGCACAACACTTGACTTGCGTCCTTAATCATTGAATCTAACTTGTTCCCTTTTTTTTGCAAGATCCATGGAGAAAATAAAATTTATAGTCCTATCAGTGGAGGATAGTACAACTCGATGGTGGAAATGCTATCCAAGTGCTTACTATCAAGGTAGCGGACGAGACTCAGACTCTAGCTACCGAGCTGATCATGATAGAGGTAGTCGTGATAGAGATGGCCAGGATAGAGATAGTCATAGCAAAGATTATCTGTCACATGACTTCAGCTCCAGGTATCACCCCAGGTCCAGGTCTCCTCCTCCAAAGGAATTGAAAAAGCGTTTAGATCATCACGATGACATCCCACCCAACAGCACATCTCATGCTCCACCTCAACTTCTGCTCCTGCTCGACAGTTGATCTTCTAAACGTGGGTACCACAATATTGGTTTTGAGACTTCTCATCACAGACCTGGCAAAGAAACTGCTGAAGCTTTGGTCATCTCTGTGGGGCAAAAACTTGCCGTTGATGCTCGAATGCTGATTTGAAGGATAATTCTCATATATTTTCTTTGATGGACTCAAGTTTGGCAAGTTTGTGCCCAACTTAAAGAGAATTTCGTCCGACATCCAAGAGACGAACATTTCTTGTGTGAGTGATGCTCAAAATAAATACAACGAATCATCACGAATAGCTAAAAAATCTCTATGGTCTAGAAGGAAAGGCATCTCAAAATCGAAAACCAAAAACTAATCGTGGCCAATAACAAAAGAAACATTGCTCATCTTGAAGCTGATGTTGAAAAACAGAGGAATCTCAAGTCAAACCTAAGAAGAAGGCCAAGTTTGCCATTAGGGCACTCGAAGATGGAAGGACCAAGCATCGGGATGAGATGGAGAAAGTGTTCCATCTGAATCATGATCTAGTGTTAGAGAGAGATGCCACAAACAGGAGGGCGGCTGAACTGAAGACCAAGCTTGATCGCGAAACAAAAGAAAAAGGTGAGGTGCTCCAACAAGCTCAGGATTACTGCAATGAGCTGCTCAATGCTAAGGACAAAGGGATAAGGCAGTCGAACATGCTAAGGATGTATATGCGCTTCTCAATAGGGAGGTTGAGGCCGTAGAACAGCAGGTTATGGAGAGGTTTGAATCAGGGCTCATCAAATACAATGCCAATGTTCTCAAGTTCCGCGGCTTGGAATGGCTTGGTGATGATTATCCCATGATTTTGTGCCTAACTTGGGAGCATATTGTCTTAGAGGAGAAAGCATTCTTAAAAGGTGGTAAGGTGGATCTTGCTCAGTTGGAGAAGGAGGTATTGAGCGACGACGTGGCTAGAGTGCTGAGAAAGGTTGTGCTCATTTTTCATCCGAAGTGAGCCGCCACTATATAGAAAAACTTGAGTGAAGGCTCAGGATTGACACCACAGGATGCCACTACCAGCCAAACACCTGGGTCCCAAGCTGATCCATATTCATCCTCTGATCCTGGGTATGATCCATAGAAACCCCAGATGCATAAGCCTACTATCCTTTCTCCCATCTCGAAGGGAATTTCTAGTGGCACCTCGGCTAATACCGAACCCCAAATAGAAGAAGGTATCTCATCAACTTCCTCTATGTCTCAGAGGGTTGATGTGTCGTTGATCGATGTCACTAATCTCTCTTTTAATACCTCTTAAATTGTAGGTTAGCCCTAGATTGCTTCTCTTCCTTATAAAGACCCTCAACCGAGACAACAATTTCTTGCAGCAGAATCGACAACCGTTACAACTAACAACAATCCCAACCATCCTGGTTTAAGAGACTTCTAGCCTTGATGAGAAAATGATTGATGCTTTGCTGGATGAGGGTACTGGTGGAACCCAGGATGCTTAGATCGATGATGACGTTATTATCACTAGTGTTTTCTTGTCCTTGATGGGGCACACCATGAGTTCGATTGAGCATGAGCTGGTCTTGGCCAAAGGAGTCAAGCTAGAGAAAAAAGAGACTTTTCCTCCTCCACTATCCATAGCTCTGTCCAGTTAGAATATCTTTGCACCCGTCACCATTTCTCCTCTAGGAGTGCCTAAAGCGTGCATGTTGGATCATCGTAGAGCATTCCATCCAAAGGCAAAAGAAGTCGAGGAAAGACCAGGAAGCAATAGGAAGGATCCAGTACACTATCTTCTACAGAGAATAAGGAGAGGAAAGAAAGAAAAGGATCAAGAAATGATCATTCGTCTTCTTTATGTTTTCCAGTTGTATAGCAACACCTAGGATCTTTTTGATCGTCCATCTTTTATTTTCTTGGCCGGTAATTGTGCGGATTTGACCTTCGCTTTTTCTTTTTGTTTAGGCATAAATAAAACTTGTACATAGCTTTCCAAGTTTTATATAGAATGTTAATACCAGAGACTTTTGTTTTGTCAAACCTTTATGTGAATTTGCCTATGTTGTTTTAGAAATGCACTTTCCATTCAATGTAATTGTGATCCATTCCCTCTAATGATTATTATCAGACTAAATCCTTAGCCCATTATGCAATTTATCGGCCTCTTATCATTCTCGTGAATGTAAAGTAATGGTTGAAGTGCTAAACTATGGGCATTAATTAGGGTTTACCACTTAAAATAGCGGTCCATGCATCCTTGTCTCAGATAACCTTATCCGATTACGCAGAACTTTCGATGCTAGTTTAAACTAACTGCTTGATAGCGTAGTTCATACATTCTCTTTCAGGATGTATATTTCCAATCGCACTAAACTCCAAGCGTCGATTTAAAGTTCACAGGTAAGATCCCACCTTACGTCGGGTATGGACCTTTCGTTTTGCCTACTTCGGGAAAAATGTTGGGGATTGGTTGGTCTTATCACGTCCATTCTGATTTATACTAATGCCTCTAATATGAGGACAAGAGTTGAAAGAGTGTACGGTCGAATCACGTTCGTTTCGATTTATACTCCTGCCCCTACATCAAGGGCAAGAGTTAGTGAATGAACGGTCATATCACGTTCATTTTAGGCTTATACTCCTTCCCATACATCTAGGGCGAGAGTTAGTGTACAAATGGTCATGTCACATCCAGTTTGAGTTTATACTCCTATCCTTAATCCGAGGACAAGAGTTGGCCGATGGATGGTCGAGTCACGTCCATTTAGTTTGTACTCCAACCACCAGTCCGAGGACAAGAGTTTGCTGCTATCTATCTCCAAATACCGAGAAGAAATTCAAGGGTCCGATCATGAAACCTAGAATCTTTGGTTGGCACCAATCTCCGGGTACCTACACACCTGTATTATTCACAAGCGGATTCATTTGAGTCAATCAACTCATAACTCTTAAGTAATGTATAGATAGAGTCTCAGACTCAAAAGGCCATTTTATTCCATAAAAGACAGGAAATTACAGGTTATGTCTTATTACATGGCTTTATCATCTATGTACCAGTTTATTTCTAAGTGAAATAGCGTCATAGCTACTTGCTATTCCATGCCCTTAGGAGTGAAATCCCATCAATCGATGCAAGCTTGAAAGTTCCATCTCCAAGCTTTTTCCAATTGCATATGTACCTTCATAAGTTAGACCCAAGTTTCCAAGGCCTGGGAGGATTTGTTTGAGAACCAGGTCGCCAATTTCAAAGGTCTGATTTGTGACCTTAGTGTTGTAATATTGGGTGACTCAATTTGGTTCGCAGCTGCTCTCAAGTCAGCTTCATCTCATTTCTCATCGATTATGTTAAGGGATTCCAGAAGGAATCGATCATTCGTTTGTGAATTGTAGCGAGTCACTTGATGGGAAGATACTTCTAGTTCAACTGGAATTATAACCTCGGATCCATAGGCTAAGGCGAATGGAGAATGGCCCATACTGACTTGTGGGTCGTTCGATAAGCTCATAGTACTAATGGAAGTTCATCAACCCAATTTCCCTTGACATTGCTTTTTAAGAATGGACTTGATAATCTTGCTTACGGCTTCAACTTGTCCATTTGCCTAACGGTGTGCCGCCACCGTAACAAATCTTTACCCAATGAAACGTCGGCGGCAGAAATCTTTGAATTCAGTACTATCCAATTGGGTTTCGTTATAAGTAACGACCGCCTGTGTAAATCCAAAATGATAGATAATATTCCGACCTACAAAGTTGGTCACTTTCTTCATGATAATTGCGGCAAATGGCTCCATCTCAATCCATTTGGTGAAGTAACCAATCCTGACGATGGCGTATTTCTCGCCACCTTTAGATATCGGAAACACACCAATAATATCAATCCCCCAAACTATGAAAATCCAAGGATTGGCCATTTAAGTAATTTCTATCGGCTAGGCTCTCAGAATCATAATAAGTCTCTAGCACTTTTCATACTTTCTACTGTAATCAGCTGCGTCTCGGTTGACCGTCGGCCAGAAATACCCATAGCAGAGAATCTTCTTCGCCAAAGTTAGTCCTCCAGTGTGATTGCCATAGGCCCCTTCGTTTACTTCTCTTAATACTTGTTTGGCCTCATCATGAGTGATACACTTAAGCGTAGGGATAGAAATACCCTTCATGTACACCAATCCTTCCTGTATAATATATCTTGGAGCTTGGCGAAGGAGCTTCCATTGCTCATTCCTCCTATCAAGAAGGATTCCTTTTTGCAAGTAGTATTTTATCAGAGCCATCCAAGGCTCACTTTTAGGTTCAGCCTCTAAGATCCAATCGACGTCCATCTGATCGATGCTCGGTGGAAATGAGTTAGCCTTTACATTTTCCTCTTTGGGAATATGTGTTATTGTATAATACTCAATGCCACTTAGCAGCTCAAGGACTCAGCTTAGATAAGGGGCTAGCCTTGCTCCTTTTGCTTGAAACTCTTTCCACGCTTGGCACACTGGCTAAGAATCAAAGAAAATATGTAAAGTCTTTATCTCCAGTTCTCTGGCAATCTTTGGTCCTACAATCAATTATTTTTGTGGGAAAATCGAGTCTTAGGGCATAAAAGATTGAACGTTTCCTCGGAAGTGAAAAATACAACTCCAAAACCAAAATAGTGTTTGTTTGATGCACCATACATTTACATCTTCCACCTAGCATTTTGTTCATCACTACTCTCCGGAGTATAGTCTTGTGTAGTAAATTTAGCTATGAAATCCGCCATAGCTTGACCCTGGATAGCTCTCTAAGGGTAATAAGTTATACCATATTGGCTTAATTCAATGTTCAATTTCAACGGTCTTGTAGAAGTCTTAAGTAGTTGTGAGACTTGTCACAATGGTTGGTCGGTAAGAACTTTAATTAGATGAGCTTGAAAGTAAAGGTTGAGTTTCCTTGAAGTTATCAACATGTAGTATGCAAGATTTTCCAGCTTTGAATAATTTCTTTTCGCTCCTTTTAATTGCTTACTAATGCAATAGACCGGTCATTGAATGTGAGGTTCCTCACATACGAGTGTGGTGCTCAAAGCATGCACCAACACTTCCAGATATATATACAAGTCCTCGTCATCCACTGGCTTCGAAAGGATAGAGGGTCTCTCCAAGTGATTAATCAGAGCACAAAATTCGTCGGTGCTCTCCTACGTCCAAGCTAAAGTTCTTTTTCCCTTCGGACTTTTACCCTTCTTAATTACGTCAAAGAAAGAGATGCATTTGTCAAACGTCAAAAAAAGCATTTCAAAGTGTTGAGATTCATCCCGTATTTTCAAAGAACACCAACCATTTTTTCCAAATTGTCAATGTGGTTTTCCGAACGCATGACTTCATGAACATGTCATCGACATAGACTTCCATTAAATGTCCAATCTAATCTCTGAACATCATATTTACTCGTCTCTGGTAGGTTGCTCCAGCGTTTTCAACCCAAACGACATGAACAGATAGCAATATAGTCCTAAGTCAATAACAAAGCTGGTATGTTACTGATCAGGGACATGCATTGGAATCTGGTTGTATCCAGAGTAAGCATCCATGAATGAAAGCAATTCATGTCTAGCTGTCGAATCCACCAACCGATCCTTAGAAGCGAGAAGCTGTCCTTTAGGTACACCTTATTCAAGTCAGGATAATCGATGCACGTCCTCCGTTTCCCGTTAGCCTTCTTCACCAAGACTGGATTGGATACCCACTCTAGGTATAAGGCGTCGCAGATAAAGCCATTGTCCTTTGGTTTCTCCAGTTCTTCTTTAAGTGCAGTGGATCTCTCTGGACCCAAGCGATGGTGCTTCTATTTTACAGTAACGCTTTTAGGATTTATGTTCAACGTATGGCTCGCTAGCTCTGGCTAGATCCCATACATATTAGAGTGCGCCTAGGCGAACACATCCAGGTTTGCTCGAAGAAAACCAATCAACTCCATCAACCTTACACTAAGTTGCGGTCCGACTTTTAGGATCTATGTTGGGTCATCCCAACTGACCAGGATATTAATCGTTAGCTCGGCTAGAACTGCTCTTCCATCCAACTGATCTTTCCGCGGGTCCCATCCTTATGGAACCGACTACGTTGCCCAAACCAGGCTCAGGCATTGGTTGCTATGCAAACAAATCCTTGATGTGAAGAGTCCCCTTCGCACCTTTTTCTCTCTCTCTTCGCTTCGCCTCTCTTAGCTCAGCGACGTTGCATTTGTGACCAGTCATCGATCTCCTTGGACCCTATGCCATTTTCTATAGGAAAATTTATTGACAAGCACCAAGGAGCTATAGCCGCTCTGAATTCAACTAAGGCCGATCGGTCCAAATATGCATTATAAGTTGAGTAAATATCCAACATCAAGAATGGCATAACCCGCACTCGCTTGCAGTTGCCCTCATCAAGTTCCACCGGTAATTCTACATATCCAACCGGCTCAGTGGTTGTCCCGCCTATCTTCGAAATTTACAATATTTTAAATTCTTCGCCTCCAAGAGCATTTGATCATAAGATTTTTGAATAGAATGTTGACTGAACTCCCACAGTCAACCAACACCTTCTGTACTATCGTAGGACCAATCGTGGTTGTAATCACAAGTTGGTCAATCGATCGAGCTTCCACTCCGTCAGCATCTCTACGGGGGTGTCCTTTCCAACCATTCCTCAAAATACATATAGGGATGAATTCCACTGATTAGTGCCATCAATATTATGTCATCTTTGGGATCTGTAACCTTTTTCCATGGCCATGTGGAATCGATTCAATAAATCCTTCAATAAATCTCCATAAGCTTGGAAGAGGTTTGAAAAATACATGACATGTTTTGAACGTGAAGTATGTAAGCCAAATTGCCCTACAAACTTTCATGACAACTCAACGAAGGATGACATAGACCTCAACGGAAGTCAAGTAAACCACACCGTAGCTACTCCTTCTAGGAAAATTGGAAAACAATGGCATTTCATGGCACTAGAAGCTCTGGAAGAATCGATATGCCATTCATATTTCATCAAATGCTACCTAGGATCCATTGTTCCTCCGTATAATGGCATAGTTGGCATTGCAAACCTTATCTCTCGCGTAGGATGTCCTATGTAAATGGATTTTGACTAGGAGAAGTGCCCCACTCATCATTGCTTATGAAGCAAATTTCACTTACAAGTCTATTGACCATATCTTCTAGGTACTTCGGATCCACAGGTTCGACTGAACGGAACAAATCGGGATCCGCTTCAAGTATTCAGTTTGGCGAATGCTCTCGGTATGGCTCTCGATACCTAGGCACCCCAGCCTCTTGGGGAATCATTTTTCCAGCAGTCGCCCATGCTTGATTCCTATAAGTTGCATCGTCGGCAGTAGAACAATTTTCAAGATTTTGATCACCAGCAACACGTCCAGAAGTTAAATCCAGGCTGCCTTCAAAATGATGAGCTCTAGGCTACCATCATTTTGGTCGGTACCGACCTATCCTCTTAGGTCGGTACCGATCCACAAACTTGTGCCTTGAGTTTATCTTCCTCCTTGGTATGAAGCCATAACAACATTTTGAGTCTTCTTCTGCTTCCTATCTCTTAGTCTCTATCCAGATATGATGAACTATTAGACTCCAAGCTAGAATCCCTCCTGCTCCTTCTATGGATGCTCTAAGCTAATTCATTCAGCAACCTTAAGCTCTGCTGCATCTATTGGTTCATCTGATTGTAGCTCTCCAGGAATTTGCCTCCATCTGCTTCATTATCCAATCCATCTCCATTTTAGTCAGCTAGATTCTAGATCTTCGGTTGAGTTGGTTGGACAACTTTATCTACATGCTGAGCATTCTAGTTCTCAGCTTTAGTAGTAGCTCTGGAATTGGTAGAATCGTCTTTTCTTGATGGGGCCATTGCGAATAGCTTCTCTTAGATTATTGAAAATATGAATAGTAGAAAAAAGGTAGGAAAATTGGACCTATCTCTTGGAATTAAGAAATTTGGTAGTAGATGATGGATCCAAGTAGCCTGAGAATATGATTTCTCAGTGAAAGCGGCAAAATGTTTGAATCAAAAATGACAAACACCCAAAAGATTAAGTAGAGAATAAAAGTGAAGAAAATTAAATGAAAATGAGTAAGAAAGAACACGCAATAATTTATTGTGGTTCGGCAAATCAAGGCTTATGTCCATTTATTGATTTTATTACTTATATTCTGACTTGGAGGCGGGAGCTTTTACGGGTCAATACAAATCCGATAGAGATTACAGGAAATTAGAGTAAGAAGAGAAAGATCTAAAGATCTTGAAAAATGAGCCATACCCTCCTATTTATAGAGCAGGAGCCTAAAATCTTGCACAAAAGATCTCCACCTTATTTTCCACACCTTAGACTATTTCTCCACCAAAGCAGGACACCACCTCATCAACTTATATGGGTCAGTATGACTCCATGGATTGTACTCCATGGGATTGGATCGGTATGACTCCATAAGATTGCAAATCTGATCATCTTGAACATTTCGCTTTGGCTTAGCTTATGGTTAGCTTCATGATCCATAATTGTTTGCACTATTGTTAGCTTATTTCAAAGTCTAGATGATGGAGTCAAGGAAGAACAGAGTTGTTGATTCAGAAGTTCATGGAGATCGATAGAGAATTGCATCGGATCGATAAAACAACACTTGGTATAGACTTTTGACATCAAGTAAGGAACATAACCATAAGATAGGCCCCACTAGATGAAGGAAGTTGGGTCAATACCGACCCGAGGGTTGGATCGGTATCAATCCACCACTTAGGTGGGCTTTGCTTCTTTTGGCTTGGGTTGGATTTGCTTTGGCCTTGCGATTGTGTTTATGTTTGGTTTCTCGATTCTTAGGCTATCTCTCCGGGCTTCCGGTCTTGATAACTCCAAGTTTGAATCGTCAAATCAGTTCAAATTTTGCTTGGTCAAAAGGATGGACAACAATTACAATTGATTGTAATACTAATTCCTGATATATGAGAAGATGGATTCTCTATTTAATAGTGTTTAACTTCCAATGCTTTAATTCGGACCCAGCTATAGTCGTTTGATGGATGACATGCAATGATTTAACAATTACCAAAGTGAAGTGACCACGTTGAAGTTCTACAGTATTCTCAAGTCGAAGGAACCGTATGACGTCATCACTTAGAGATTCTTTCTTTGACCTTAGTTATATTAACCAATAGAAAATTCTCGAGTGAATCATTTCATAGTTATCAAAACAAATATTAGTATGTTACCCATTGGTGCCTCCTCGCCGTGAGTAATACACTGTCCACCATTTAAAGAGCGTTACGTACTTTAGTCTCAATGGATGAATCGATATCCTTTCTCAAAACATATTGACTAGAAATATTTAAAATAATATGTCATATTATGTGATAAGTTTCTCGTGATCATAACACCTTGTAATTACTATCACATAATATATCATTTAAGCATTTTCTATTTAAAACACTTCTAAATAATTATATCACAATATAATAAAGTATATTGTAGAAGTCAAACACTTTTATTATGAGATGGATTGATTAGCGAGTTAAATACATATAAAATATTATATATTTTCCTTTGAGGCATACACCTGGCTCTATCTAACGCGTCATTACCCATCGGTCCTATTTGAATAGTTGTTTTACCCATACAAACTTCCTCAATCCTATTCTCCTACCCCATTACTTCAAATATTAAGGAAGTCTAATTAGATCACAGTTTGAAGTAATTATCTTCTTATTATGTTTATTTCACTATTTTTTACATCATATTTTTTTTCTATTCTTTGTATTCCAAAATTCCAACCTCCTCCACCGACTCTTCAACTCGAACTATTGTTGATTGGAATGCCTAGTGAATGTTTTCTTTCATATACATTTGTTCGGCTGGATACTTGTGATAGACGATTTGACATTTAGTGCGAAGAAACTGTCGAGGAGTTCAACCTACGTTTAGGCCTTACACCGATATTCATAGACAAGATAACTAGAACGTGCTTGGGCATGTAAGGAAATTTGACCATTTTGTAAGGAAATTAATGCGAAAACATTAATGGATCGTTTTCTTCCTCATTATGTGGTACATTAATGGACCGTTTCCTTCCTCATTATGTGGTACATTAATGGACCGTTTCTTTCCTCAAACGTTTCCTTCCTCATTATGTGGTCAATAGAATCTAAAAGGTTTTTCCTATTAATATTCTAAATAAATAAAATGGTTATAATCTAGAGCGTTAATTTCTCTCATCTTGATCTTGATGGACGATCAAGATTAAGTCTACAAATCTGGAAATTTGGTCCTCTCTTTACCTATAAATATTAACCTTTGCCCATCACAAAGGATATATAGAAAACACATAAAGAAGATATAGGAAAAGATAGAGAAACCATTTCCTTTCTCAATTGAAACAACTTTCGACAACATCCATTGCTGATTCGTATACAAGATGTCTAGATGTATGTTTTATTAATTCTTTACATATGTGATAATCATGTAATTCTAGATCTTAGGGTTTATGTTATTCGCAAGATATAGATTACATGTGGTATCAGAGCAAGATTTTAGAATTCATGATTATCCATCAATATATAAAACGAAACTACCATAGATCTTTGATATGATGTTTGTAATTTTACTATGATAATGATAATGATTATTAATGTTAATATGATTCAAGTTTAATATTCATATTATTTAAGTTGCTACAGTAATCATGATTATCAATATTTTTCTATTTACTGTATTCTTAAATCTGGATCTGGAAAGTTTATATTTCCGTAAAAGTTGATTTTTTTTCTACTTTAATATTTGACCTACTGTATAATATGAAACAACTTATTGTATGCGAATACTTTTCAGAAAGTATACATATTGAAAACAATTGTTTTCTAGTTTGACATTAAATTCATGATCTGGAACTTGCAAGATATTGTCTATATATGATTTGCAAAATAATTATTTATATGTTAAATTCATGTATGGAATTTACTTGGAGTTACTAGACATTTATTATCCTTGTTGTGGATTACTTGAAAGAATGACAAATGTTTATGCAAAAAAAAAAACGCATTAATTTTTATCTCTTTTCTCTCTTGTTTTATTTTACGCTTCTGTGCTTAAATTCTTTGTTTCCTCTGGTCTGATGCATGCAGTCCCGTTCACAGGCGGCTGCTGCTTGCACAATAATGCATGAAACATTAATGTTTATCATTCTTTCATGAGTATGGTTTTACTGCCTACCCACAGGAGGCGCTAAACCTAACCTCTTATTATGACATGTGTTTTATTCTAATAAAGAAGCCTACATTTCTTTTATATCTGCAGTTGCAATGCCCTCAAACCTTAATTCGTACGCTATGTCTATCGTCAAACTCAATGGAACCAACTACTCAGAATGGAAAGAGCAAGTTGAGTTTTCTTTAGGCGTACTTGAACTGGACATGGCTCTCCTTAAGGAAAAGCCAGCCCCACTTACTGACATAAGTACACCTGAGGAAAACAAACTCCATAATGATTGGGAACGATCTAATAGGCTCAGCATGATGTTTATGCGAATGGCGATTGATACCAACATCAAAACCTCCCTACCCAAAACTGAAAGCGCAAAAGAATATTTGCAACCCATTGAAAATCGGTTCAAGACTGCAGACAAATCCCTTGCTGGGAAACTTATGACAGATCTTGTAACCATGAAGTTTGATGGTTCTTGCTCAATGAGCGCTCATGTCATTGAAATGATTAACCTTGCTGCCAAACTTAAGAACTTGGGATTGGTTATGGACGATGCTTTTCTCGTCCAATTCATTCTCACTAGCTTACCTCCTCAGTATGAACCATTCAAAATTCATTACAACACTATTACGGAAAAGTGGAGTCTAAATGAATTGACTAACAAACTGGTCCAAGAGGAGTCTAGGCAAGGCTCGCAAGGCATTAAAGTTGCTTATTTCACTCAAGGGGTTGGAAAACAAGCTGGAAAAAGAACAACTCACAGCATAAAAGAGCACCACCCAAATCTGATGACGCCACTCAACCATCCAAGAAGAAAAAGAAGGATGATGTCTGCAAATTCTACAAGAAACCTGGACACTTCCAGGCAGATTGCATTAAGCGCAAAGCATGGTTCGAAAAGAAAGGTAACCCAATGGGTTTCGTAAGTCATTTCAAATCAAATCTTACTAATGTACCTTCTTCTACTTGGTGGATTGATACTACTGCTAACGTTCATGTTTCGAATTCTATGCAGGGATTCATTACGATCCAAACCACAAACCCAAGTGAGAATTTCATTTTAATGGGGAATAAAGATAAAGCTCCAGTTGAAGCTATTGGAACTTTTCATCTTATTTTAGATAGCGGTTATCAGTTAGATTTATGTCAAACTCTTTATGTTCCGTCTATTTCCCGTAATTTGATTTCTGTAAGTGTACTTGATAAATTTGGATATTCTTTTGGAGTTGGAAATGGAAATTTTAGTTTATTTAAAAATTCTAGTCTTATTGGTTCTGGAATATTAATTGGACTTTATAAACTTCATCTTAAACAAAATGCTGAAATTCAACTCACCCTGCATGGAAAAGAAACTAAAAGAAAGTCATCCAAGAATGATTCTTACTTCTTGTGGCATAAAAAACTGGGTCACATATCCAGTGAAAGAATCAAGAGGTTAGTGAAAGATGGTGTCCTACCGGACCTAGACTTCGCTAACATTACAGCATGTGTTGATTGTATTAAAGGAAAAACAACAAAAAACACAAAGAAAGGAGCCCCAAGAAGTACACAACTTCTTGAAATAATACATACAGATATTTGTGGACCTTTTGATGTTCCAACTTTTAGAGGAGAGAAATATTTCATCACTTTTATCGATGATTTTTCACGTTATTGCTTTCTTTATCTGTTGCATGAAAAATCTCAGTCAGTGGACGCTGTACAAGTGTTCATTACTGAAGTCGAAAGGCAATTAGAAAGAAAAGTGAAAATCATTAGGTCATATAGGGGTGGTGAATTCTATGGAAGGTATGATGAAACGGGACAACATCCTGGACCTTTTACTAAACTTCTTCAAAAAACTTGGAATTGTTGCATAATACACAACGCCTGGATCTCCATGGCAGAATGGTGTAGCTGAAAGGCGAAATCGTACATACATGGAAATGGTTAGATCCATGATGAGTCATGCAAATTTACCTATATCATTATGGATGGATGCATTACGAACAGCTGTCTACATCTTTAATAGGGTTCCAAGTAAGGCCGTTCCAAAGACTCCTTTTGAACTTTGGAAAGGATCGAAACCTAGTTTAAGACATCACCAAATTTGGGGTTGCCCAGCTGAAGCTAGACTGTACAATCCAAATGAAAAGAAATTGGATTTTAAGACAGTCAGTGGTTACTTTATAGGTTACCCAGAAAAATCTAAAGGATATAGATTTTATTGTCCTAACCATAGTATAAGAATCGTTGAAACCAGAAATGCCAAATTCTATGAGAATGGTGAAATCAGTGGGAGTACAAAACAATAAGAAGTGGTCATTCATGAAATAAGGGTACCCATTATCTTACCCTCTATTTCGAAAGATATTGGGAATCATCATATTGTTGAACATGTTCACAATGAGGAAATCCAATAAATGATCAACAACTCCATAATGAAATTATCACCAATCATAATGTTGATGAAGTACCACAGGAACTAGCATTAAGAAGATCTCAAAGACAAAGAAGATCAGCTATTCCTGATGATTACATGCTTTATCTAATAGAATCTTAAGGAACTACGGACCCAATTTCTTATTCACAAGCCATTAAGGATGTTAGTTCTATTAAATGGATTGATGCCATGAAAGATGAACTGAATCTATGGATAATAATCAAGTTTGGAAAATCGTTCAATTACCGCAAGGACATAAAGCAGTCGGTTGTAAGTGGGTTTTCAAGACCAAACGTGACTGTAATGGTAAAATTGAATGATATAAAGCTAGACTTGTTTTCAAAGGTTTTAATCAGAAAGAAGGCATTGACTATAATGAAACTTTTGCTCCTGTTTTCAGAAAAGATTCTCTTAGAATTATCATGGCATTAGTAGCTCAATATGATCTCGAATTACATCAAATGGATGTGAAAACAACCTTTCTAAATGGAGATTTGAAAGAAGAAGCTACATGCGTCAACCTGAAGGCTTCATAATTGAAGGACAGGAAGACATGGTCTGCAAACTTAAGAAATCAATATATGGACTGAAACAAGCTTCTAGAAAATGGTATCTAAAGTTTCATGAAATCATTACCGCTTTCGATTTCACAGAAAACATAGTTGACCCTTGTATATACCTCAAGTTCAGTGGGAGCAAGTTCATATTTTTGATTCTGTATGTTGATGACATATTATTAGCTAGCAGCGACCTTGGTTTATTACGTGAAACTAAGGATTATCTCTCAACGAACTTTGAAATGAAAGATATGGGTGAGGCATCCTATGTGATAGGAATAGAAATATTCCGTGATAGATCACAAGGAATTCTAGGATTGTCTCAAAAAGCATATATTGACAAAATTCTTGAGAGATTTGGCATGACGAATTATTCCTCTAGTCCTGTCCCACTGCAAAAAGGAGGCAAACTTGTTCTTGAGCAATGCCCAAAGACTCCCATGGAACGAGAAGAAATGACCAAATATCCTTATGCATCTCTTGTAGGGAGTTTGATGTATTCACAGGTCTGTACAAGACCTGATATCAGTCATGCAGTTGGTATGCTGGGTAGATTTCAAAGTAACCCAGGAATAGCTCATTGGAAAGCTGCAAAGAAGGTACTAAGATACCTAAAGGGAACAAGGAATTACATGCTCATCTATAGAAAATCAAGTTACCTACAGGTAACTGGTTATTCTGATTCAGACCTTGCTGGATGTCCTGACACTAGGATCTGCACTCTTGGCTATGTGTACCTCTTATGTGGAGGTGCAATATCATGGAGAAGCCAGAAATCTGAGATGCTTTTCGGATCCACCATGATGGCTGAATACGTAGCATGTTATGAGGCTTCAATTCAGGGAACATGGCTGCGTAATTTTGTCTCACAATTTGGCACTTTAAGTTTTATCTCTAAGCCACTAACTGTCTACTGCGACAATGAAGCTGCAACCTTTTTCTCCAAGCATGATAGGATAACCAAAGGTTCCAAACACATGGACCTTAAATACCTACTACTGAAGCAAGATGTTAAACTAAAGAAAGTTATTGTTGAATCAATAAGTACAGACTTACAAGTGGCAGACATATTCACGAAAGGATTACCTCCAAAGACCTTTCAGAGACATACTGATAGCATGGGTCTTGTAGATAGTTCCTAATTATCTTCTTATTATGCCATTTATTTTGTACTTATCTAGACATAACAATTATTGAGCTCTTAGTAATTTGGACATCTTTTATTTCTGTTTATAATGTGTACACAATTATATTTAGATAAATGATAACAGAAATAGTCTTTTGCTTCAAGACATTATGTGACCATTAAGTTATGCTCATCTACGGTCTAGTTATGAAAGTTGTCAATGTCATAGTACATGGAAGTAAGCATGTTGCAAAATATCGTGTACACGTCATGACTTCCATTGACCACTAGATTAGCCAAGACACTCATGATAACCGACTAAAGAAAAGTTTAGCATATCATGCGCGCCTTATGATCTTAATACGAAAACATTAATAGGTTTTACTATTGACCAAGTGGGAGACTGTAAGGAAATTTGACCGTTTTGTAAGGAAATTAATGCGAAAACATTAATGGATCGTTTCCTTCCTCATTATGTGGTACATTAATGGACCGTTTCCTTCCTCATTATGTGGTACATTAATGGACCGTTTCTTTCCTCAAACATTTCCTTCCTCATTATGTGGTCAATAGAATCTGAAAGGTTTTTCCTATTAATATGCTAAATAAATAAAACGGTTATAATCTAGAGCGTTAATTTCTTTCATCTTGATCTTGATGGACGATCAAGATTAAGTCTGCAAATCTGAAAATTTGGTCCTCTCTCTACCTATAAATATTAACCTTTGCCCATCACAAAGGATATATAGAAAACACATAAAGAAAGATATAGGAAAATAGAGAGAAACCATTTCCTTTCTCAATTGAAACAGCTTTCGACAACATCCATTGCTGATTCGTATACAAGATATCTGGATGAATGTTTTATTAATTCTTTACATATGTGATAATCATGTAATTCTAGATCTTAGAATTTATGTTATTCGCAAGATATAGATTACAGGGCATCATGGAACAAACCACTACAAACAGACGGTAGTGTATGGTCGACAAACAGCTATACTCTGATGTTCTTAGTGGGTTAGTGAATGAATTATTTTCCAGTCCCATCGTTGCTACTTAATGACGGACATTCGATAACGTTTTATCGTCTATGCCCTCTTGAGCTCAACAATGGAGGCACTCTACGTTGAGAGACAACAACCATCATGCCAATGAGTTCAAACAAACTATTCAACATTGTCTCATAAAAAATTCGGATGACTCTCGACGATTATGAGAAGTGAGTGCTTGCAATTATATTTATCAATGACCCGAGATATTATTAACTTGTTTGTTCTGTATTGAACAAGAAAAATGAACTTAGACGTTTGTGGATTATTTTGTCTAACAATTTGGATGGAGACAGATGATGTAGCGCTACTTTTAAAGTATCAAAATGTACCGTTAATTTTTCGTAATGTATTATTTTTTTCTTTGCATTCTATATGAAATTTGCAATTTAACAACACAGTATTAAATTTTATTCAAGCATACTTAAAACAAATAAAAATACAAATGCTGAAAAACAATCATTCTTTTCGCTGCCTCTTTTGCATCACAAAAAAACGCATTGACATTTCTCTAAACTTTTCTTGTTCGTGTCTTCTTCAGAATACCTCTTTTCATAATTATCATGACCAAACTGTCAGTTGAACCATGACGATTGAAGTTTTAAGGTTTCGATGGATCGACCATTTTACCATTTCAATAGATTTTTTTTTTTTTTTTTTTGCGGAATTTACACATTTAATACAAAGATATATACCAAAATATTAAAAGAAAAATGTTGGGTAGACGAGCCTAGATGATCTTCAATGTTTGCAACTGAAATTGTTCACTGTTGTAGTGTTGCACCAACAATTCTGCTGTTGTGCGCACAAAACATTAATACACAATGGTAGAAGCTAGTTGTAGCGTATTCAATGAAGCATGCAATGGCTTTGGAGGAGCTTATAATGACGAACAAATAAGTGATGGAGCCTGCGGTTTAGATTTTGAGGCGGTAATAATCTTTGCAATGCAAGTTTATTTCTCAATCTTTAGAACAATACCATACAATAAGGAAAAAATTAGATTAAGGCAGTGAAAATGTAAAGAAAGCAACCGCGGTTCAATCAGGTAAAAGGAACAGTTTGAAGCGCTAGTTCGAAAGAGCCTTCAATTTGTGCACAATTGATATTTGTTTGAGTTTCGGATCAAAATGGTACATAGTCTGCAATTACTTTTGGCGAGTGTGGTTGGATCCAGCTATGATAACGCTGCCTCTTTCCTTGACATGCCCTTTCTCCAGAAAAAAAGGCACCTGGGGTTTCACTGAAGCGTTGTTTTTAAACCATGCAAAGAAACTAGTTTAGCTTCAAGCAAACATTTTGCGAACCATGAAAGTAAATCATGGAAACTCAAATTCCAGTGTACATTTTGCAAATTTACTTCCAACATTTTTTAAAGGTGGAGAACTTTTGTCAGGCTACCTGACAAAACATGAAAGTAAATTATAAAACTACCCCTAACATGTAAACTGAAACATTTTTTTTCTGCAGTGCAATATCCAACATAGCAGGCATTGGATTCCATTTTTTTAACTTTTTCACCCATCACTTTTTCACGTGCCACCACAAATTCCGCACGTGCCTCGTTTCTCCTTCACGTGCAGATTACTCAAACGTCCGTAGTGGATTTGCCGCTACATTACACTAGCACAAGTGGCGTTGGAGCCAATGGTCAGACTATTGACTTCTACAATATATAAACAACAGCATGATGTTGAATTACATTAGCAGTACACATTCATACTTGTATCACCCGCATAATTTATCAACATTTTATTATTTAACATTTTATTTTATTTTTCATGTACGGGATAACATGGAACAGTAAGGTTACCAATTATTAATATCACATATACGGTGTGCAGTTCATGTACATACCTTCTTGATTGTTCTTTGTCAAGTACAGTCGAAAAGCTATAGCTGATGCCTTATATTGTCAAATTATGATAGGTAGGCGTAATTAACATGTTAGGACAGAGCACATGATAACTATAAATACGAACTGAAAAGCTCAGACTACCCAACAAGTCGGTAGCTGTATATATACATACGCACACAAACGCACACATACATACAGAATAAAAGGTCTAACAATCCAATTGGTTTGGACCAATATTCAACATTTATAACATACTGAAGCATCAGCTGAAATTGTTTACATCATCTTCTAAAAATGAATAAAAGATCCAATCGTTCAACCGAGAATCTTTAATCTGTTTTCAAAGGGTTGTTTTATTTAATTGGAAACATGCATCATGTAATGGTGATGTGGATATAAAGCAATAAATGACGATGTGGATTTAAAGCAATTGCATGAGAAAATGTTTCAATGTTTTTCTTCTTCTTTCTAATTCTATTATTTTTCTTTAAACAATAATAAATCACTGTCACGTGGATCAAAACTCCATTTTCAGACAAGTTATTGATTTTATTATGTGTTTTACCACCCTCATTTGGTAGATTAATAATAAAAAATTGTTATTGAAAATCAATAAAGCAAATGAATGAATGAAATCTAGTGCGTTGCTTATTTTTAATTGTTTTTCTGTGATGGAACTATTATCATTATTTTTAAGTTCAAATATTATTATGTTTTTACTCAATATTATCACTTTTGTGACTTTTAAATATAACTTGGGATAAATTTCCGCAATGTAATTATTCGCTGTTAGGTTTATACAACAAAAATTCTAACAATTAAAACTCAAAGCAGACTCAATCCTATTATTATTACGACCAAATCCTTTTTCATTGTTATCCAATTCAATTTAGAATTGAAATCTATTTTTAACAGTTAACAATGCAAAACGTGTTTGATTTTTTTTTTCTTTTCGTCCATAGTAATTGTCCATTTTGTTTGTCCGCTTTGTTTATGTATCCTTTTAAATACTAATTATTATTATGAGTTAAACAAATCTAAATTCTTTATCTCTTTCTTTTCAAAAATTAATTCAAAAACAATCAAGCAAAACTCATGAGCAATGGTTTTTAAAATTCTTCAAATTCTTAAACTTTGACTACACAAATTCGAAAGATTATTGCGTTAACGCTGATAAGCGGATGACATTATCGATCCGGGCGTAGTGATGATGAATTTTTCGGTTAGACAAATGACTTGTCAACGACACAACAATCTTATGGATAAAACAATGCTAGCTAAAGATGTCCGTGGTAGCTTCAGAGTATAACAAAGCACGCACCAGTCAGTGTATTATGTAGAAGTCGAGTACTATATGGTCAAAGGATGGTATAAAGGAAAATCAAAGGTAGGATGTAAGAGCACACAGCCATGCTTCACAATTTCAGTATATCGGCATTTGATTTGCAATCGCGGTCGTCATCACTTGAAATAAAGTCGAATAGAAAAAGCAATACGATTCGCTGGAACGTCACTTGACACAGTAATTTGGGAATAAGATTTTAGCCCACCACGGCTAAAACAACCCATTAAAAGGCAAGCTAAAAAAAAACAACCTACTTCTCCCCGCCTTCCAATCAATCCGATCAATACAAACAAAACCAGCCCATTTTCTCCCGTCGATGAGACTCATGTACCCGAAAACAAGGCCCAATAACCGAGAAACTCTTATGCAGGATCCCTTTTTACGCCGTTAATTATCGTGATTACCATGACCGGGCAGAAATGGCCAAAATTTCATAACAAAGACCAAAATTTAAACCGAGTAAGTTGTGCCGGTTGGAATTGAGTAGGTTGTGCAGGTTTAAATTGGGTAAGTTGAGGCAGTTGATAACCATAATTAGATGAAATAGGCTCCACATATTGTCCATTTGACATATTTGCTCTAGGCTGTAACGATCCGTATTTTTAACTGTTTTAAATTATAAGATATAATTATTGAAAAAATGGTTAAAAATAAATTTATCAAATTATTAGTGCCGTTATTGAATATGAATTTGGATAAAAATCTTGAAATAAACAATTTTGGAAATTTGAGAATTATTTATATTGAAATAAATTATATGTATTGATAGTATTTATGATAAATAACTGGGGTTGAATAATAAATGTGAATTATTTAGATAGAAATAAAATATTGTTGATGACTAAAATTTATTTGAAATTTAATGATTCATTAATGTTGATTTATTGGATAATATAATTGGTTTAAAATTTAATATTGGAGATTATTTGAATAATTGAATTATGGATTTAATATGATAAAAATGGTATGGGAAATTGAATCAGATTTTATTAAAATATGAATGGAGATTGTTAACATTCAACATTGGATTTAAATGCGAGTAAATAAAAATTGGAAATTTCATAATTTAATTGACGTGTAAAAATTGCCATTTTGACCACGGTCTCTGATTTCAACGAAACCAGTTTCACTGGATCTGTAACAGTGAATTACTGTAGGATTTCAAGTTTTGTAGCTGTCCGACTTGTCGTTTGACCGTACGAGCTTGGAACGCGTATTAATAAATTTTAAAATTCGATAAAATAATTTGACTTTGAAAAACTATCTTCAATCAAATTAGGCCTCAGGACTAGTTCCATTGTGTTCGGAATGAGGGTAAAACATTGTGAATGCCAAGCGGCAAGCTTTATTTGGAGTCTAGAAATTTGCGGGCTAATCGAGGTAGCTATTTTCGTTATTATAATATATATATATATATATATATATATATATATATATAACTTTTTTTCCACTTCCTATCGTATACGCCACCCGCCTCCTTTCCTCCCTTTCTCTTTTCATTTCAAACTCGAGATTTCAGATTAAAAAAAAAGCACAACTGCATGAAATAAAAAAACAAATGGAGTCGCGTATCGCCTGAGGAGGTCGAGTGATTCGAAGCGGCAGCCGGAAAGGATATCGTGCGATGGCAATGGAGAGGCTCACGTATCGATGTCATCATGTTTTAGGGTTTGGGCGCGTTACCAAAGGAAGCTGTAGCCGCTGAGGAGAATAACGCGCGGGGTTTGATCGGAAAGGGGATGGCAGCCAAAGCGGTAGACAACGTGATGTTGGGCGCGCGTATATAGAAAAAAGTAGCAATAAACGACTTGATCTGGATGAAGGAGGGGGAAGGAAGCCTTAATGCGCGTGAGGAGGAACGAGATGTTAGAGTATGTAAATTTTATTATTTGATAAATTAGGATGTTAATTATCTTAATTAAACTTTATAATTATCGTTGTTAAATATTGCATAACTTTTGCTTACGAGATTGATTTCGGACGAATCAAATCACGTTGGAATTGTATCGATGAAGGCTATGGCTTGGAGTGGAAGTGAGATTTATTTGAAGCTGAAATTATTTTCAGTTTCAAATAGAAATGTGAGTTTTTATACGCTCACAATGGACTGAAATAATTTTTTGTTAGTTGAATTTATATTATGATGTGGTTTAAATTTATTGGTTGTTTGATAAATTTAATTGAAATTTAAATTGACATCTAAATAAATTGATAGAATTTGAATTAACAGTTAAATTGAATTAGAAATAACTGCTAGTAAAATCCCCGACTATCAGTAATTGGTCGATCGTTGTGATTATTGACTGTATGGATGATGGATCGAGATGGATGCCATTGGTTTATATTTTGGATGCTTATTTATTTTGATATATCATGTTATCATCCTGTATATTATTTATAGTATATAAAACTGTAAATTAAATTATTTCGAATAAATTAAGAAATAGGTTGAAATGCTATACCCATTACATTTATTTTGGATTGAAATGATGTATATCCATCCCTGAATTAGACTGAAATGATAGATTCAGTTGGTCATAGGATAGAAAATTATATACAGACACCGAGTTTGGTTAAATTAGATGATTTTTAAATTTTGTTTTGAAATTATTTAAATGATTTGATTTTTAAGAAATAAAAATTGAATTTATGAAAATTGAATTATTTTCAAATTTGAGCTCAAAGTGTTGAAATTTAAATATGATAACAGGAATTGTCTTAAATAGTTGAAGTTGAGATTTTGAAGTTATAATCGAAATATAATTTGAATTTCAGCAATTGATTTGTTTTAAATGATTGGACTTTTATTTGAATTTTGAATATTGCCAAGTAACTATGATATAAAACGATATTTCGAAATAGAGTTCGGAATTGAATTATATTTGAAGATTTGGGTTTTAAATTTGATATTGAAGGTAAATTTGATTTAAGCGTTTAAATCGATATTTTGGAAAACGAACTCGGAATTGATATAAATCGAAATGTTTTAAATTTGAGAATTGAGTTGAAATTAATTTGGAATTGGAATTTAAATTTGCAACGACCTTGATTTTCGATCGTTAATTTTGATTATTTAAAAGGTTTAAATATTGGATTTGGGATTTATAATCGAGTTAGTAAATTTTTTAAAACTGAAATTTCAAGCGATTTCGCAATTTTTGGAATCGTCAATGTGATTGACGCGTTAAAATAGCAATCCGGGACACAGTATCGGAATTCGACGACACCAGCTCCGTTGGATCCGTAATAGTGTATTGTAATTGGATTCCTAAATTCGTACTGTTTGGAGTTATCGTTTGATTGTAAGAAATATAAACGCGTTGAATTTAGTATCAGAAATTCAAATACGCTAATTGGATTCAAAAAGCTGTCTTCTCCATACGATCTAATTAGGACTCAAAACCTTTTTCATTTCATTCGGAATAGGGGTATAATATTATAAACGCCTAGCGGTATGCCTCGACAGGGGTTCGGGATTTTAGATTGCGTGGATCAAGATGTTCTGAAATTAAATTAATATATTAATTTGTCAACCACCCTTTCAGCTGTTGTCCTACGTTTTCACTATTACTTAGATGTCTTCTCCCATTTTCTCTTCAAACAGTAAAATCGTGTATTATAAAGAGGAAAAAGGAAAAAACCTCACTCTCTTCTCCTTTAAATTCATGTGACCAGAAAGGAAATATTTAAATCTCGAGCCTGTCTTCATATTGCTCCAGCTCCAAAATTTGAAATTAATTCGTTCAAAAATAAAGGAAAACGAAAAAAAAATCGAAATCAAACAAAAAAGGAAAAAGTGGCGGTAGACATTCAATTCGTACTCGCTCAAGACTCTATAGCTCGCGGCCGTGGAAGAATTAATCGCGTGTGTCGCGTGCGGTGCATGAAGTGGCCTCAAGCGAGGGATGCAAGACGCTGTAGGAGGCGCGAAACTCGATCAGGGTGGACGGAGATGCTTGCGCACGTGGTAGTTCAGGACAGGGATGGCTCGAGTGATTTTCGAGATTGAAGGGGAACTAGCATCGTCACGACTTCAATTTGGATGAGCGGTCATACATGGGATCGCGTGCTTGCTTGCTTGAGCACGAGAAGGAGGGGCCATGAAAGTGGCGATGGTGTGGAGATGGTTGACTTTCGATTTGGGGTTTCAGCGCATGGTTGTTCGCGTGTAAGGGAGTTTGTTGAAGGGTGCAACGTGACTAATGGTAGCTCGACCTCATGCTGCTTGAGGCGACGTTGTGTTGATGCTATGGGTACGGCGGTGGGCAGAATGGAGTCGAGCAGGCTGTTGTCCAATTGAGTAAGGTAATTAAATTTTTAATTATCTTTAATGGAAGTTAAGTTAGCAAGAATATAAAAATATGTATATATATTTGTTAATATAAGTCATAAATTTTCATAAGAGGTTTATATCAATTGGAATCAACCGTGTGGGGTTTAGAATGATGGAAATCTATGCAAAAGAATTTAAATGGAACGTTTAGCAAAATAAAATCAAGGTGAAAATTTCTCACTCATTTGGATTAACACATTTAAAATTTAAATGTTTAAAATTTAAATTATTGGATGCTTGATTGGATTGATAAATTTTAATTATCTGTTGGATGATTATATAATATATAGTAGTATATATGTTAGTGGTTGGATTGATATTCTCGCATATTATAGCGGATGAGACCCTATGCGCCCCGTATAATAGCGGATGACCCTATATACCACGATATCCCCCTCGAAGTGGGATTGGTATTTTTATTATTATCTAACATTTGTAGATGCAAAGAAACAGACTAGAGGGATCCAACTGGATTCCTCAAAATATATTTGGTGATTTTCATATATATAAAAATATATGATGTGATTGGATAATCTACTGGATTATTGTGTGTTGTAAATTTTTAAATGTTATAATAGTAGGGAAATTAACTTTGGTATATTAAACATCATAAATGCTATTTTAGAATTTTTAAGGGATTAAAAGGAAATTTCCAATATAAAAATATGTATATTGGAATTTGGATTATTTAGAAGAGGTTGATTTGAATAAGCAATAATTTTTTTTTTGTCTTACTAAATAATGCACGAAAAATATTTTAAAAAGAGAATTTAAAATAAAATTATATAAAGGAATTTTTAAGGACTATATTTTAAAATAATATTTGGAAAAGAATACGGAAAGAAGTTGAAATCGATAGAAAAAATATATTGACAAAAATAAATGGAATTTATAAGAAATTGAATTTATAAAAATGGAATTTATAAATGAGATTATTTTAGTGAAACTCAAAGGAGTTTAAAATTTGCAAATGATGTTTATAGATAAAAGAAATCGATATCAGATGATAAATTGGAAATATAAATTTACAGGAAGAATTAATACTGAAAATACGGAAATAGGGTGAGAGACACTACACCAGACTGGTAATTTTGCCACACCTCATGCGGAAATTTTGCCACGGCCATGAGCCGTGGCAATTTTACCACGGTTTCAAACCGTGGTAAAACAAAATATATATGCATCATGGACCGTGGCAATTCTGGAAGGGCTTTAAGCCGTTGTAAAATTGGTCCAATTTTTTTCACCCCATCTTGCGTATAGAATACAACTCAAATACGCTCTCTTTCTTAAAATAACGGCCAAGCGTGCTGTAATCATCTTCCCTCTGAAGTTCACAAATCCTTCTCCATAATTCCCTTTTACTTCCCATGCCCTAGCGTCGCTCCTGAATCGGCCGACCTCAATATCGAGATTTTCTTGTCATCGCTCCAAAGATTTTCCTATCGGCCGACCTCAATCCAGCTCCCAAGGTATTTTATCTTTATTTTTAATCAAGATTTTGATGATCTTTTATTTTTATTATCAGCGTTCGTTTTGTTTTTGGGTGCGATCAAGCATTTGTTGTGGCTATTCTTGCAATTTTTGACAACATACAT
Organism: Allium cepa; assembly: GCA_030765085.1. NCBI lineage: Eukaryota > Viridiplantae > Streptophyta > Magnoliopsida > Asparagales > Amaryllidaceae > Allium > Allium cepa. Next base: position 723,668,726 of record CM060932.1, on the reverse strand, counting down.
GGAGAATCTACAACCTGCTAATTTGGATTTATATTACCTTGTTTTCCTTGTCTAATGACTGAATTATTGTGTTAAGGTCATATTCAAGTTAGTAATTACATTCGAAACAGTATTATTACGACAGGATTAATGTTTTTGTACTTATATTACCTTGTTTTCCTTGTCTAATTTCCACTGTTTTTACTGCATTTCAGATTTGGAGAATTAATGAAAAGAAGTTTGCGTCATTATTAATTCCAAGTTTTTTCTCTATTTTTTATTTTTACAAAATTTAAAGTTATAACTATATAAGAGATATAAATACACAAGTTTATATTACCTTGTTGATAGAGCAGTTGTTCTGTGGTGATTGAAGTGGCTGGTGGCAGTTTGTGCTGTAGGCTAGTAGATGGTAGTGACATATGGTTTGGTTGCAGTGTTGACAATGTTGATGTACTATTTGCTGGTTTGCACTGAAGTGATAGTTTGCACTGAAGTGTTGTATAAGTGGTAGTTGATTGGTGTTTGCTGGTGATGCGATGGAGGTTGTAGAGGCTAGAGGAAGGAATGTTAGTTGAGATGCACAGTTGACAGTGGTTGGAAGTGGATATTTCAGAGTTGCACTGAATGTTGGTTAGAAGTTGTTGTTGAGTAGTGTTTTGGTTGAAATGTGCATAGTTGTTGTTGAGCAAGTGATGGTATGATCGGTTTGTTGCAGTGGTGAATGAGCAATATGCAACAATGTGGAGTGGAAGTGTTGTGACAGCAGTTGATGTTGTAAAGTATGGGGTCGTGGGGGATGTACTGTAGGAAGTTGATGGCATGTTGCAGGCAGGTTTAAGAGGTAAAGACAGTGGTTGGGGTTACTGGTTTGGAGATGATAGTAGTAGGGGATGGTCAAGGAGGGTGTGGAGCAGCCAAATGATGGAAGAATGTCTGGTGGAATTGGTTGAGGAGATAATTTTATAAATTATATAAATCAAATTATATAAATCAAATTTGCATTTTATATTGATATCGTCATCGCTTGGTATGTATTTTATTGAAATTGTAGTAAATTGAGATAATTTTAGTGGTTTGTTATTGGATTTTCGAATGATTTGATTTAAATAATGGCTTCATCTATTCTTATCTAACATTGGTATTTAATTTTAGTGGTTTGTTATTGAATTTTTTTTTCCTTGCTAAAATTGGTATTTAATTTCGTAGCTTACGATTTAAGGAACTTGGTGCTTTTGTCTTCTTATAAATGTTGATGGCTATTGTTATAAATATACGATCATTTTGGAATCACTAGTCCAATCAGCAAGTTATCTTATTGTGGTTTAACAGCGGGGGTGTAAAGTTTATTAATAGGTGGAGCATTAAATACTGTTAAACCTGATGCTAGGGAACTAGTGAACTTTTACTATCAAAAAAAATAAAATAAAAAACATTGAAACACTACATGTTAAAATTAGCTAAATATTAGTTTTATATTTTAGCCTTTTGATTCATGAGTCATAGTTTTGAATGATTGGTTTGTTTCGAATGATTGAAAAGTTAACGAAGATCATCTTGATTGTTCATGAATCTGACCTGTAAAATTTCGAATGCATTTCTTTGTATGTTGGCTGTATTTGTTTGAGGATTTGTTGAGTACAAGTTTATTTTGTGTGTTCGTCAACATGTGACATTTCTGTCTCCAGGCTTAGTAGCTAAATCCGTTTGGTTGTTATTTTGCTAATATATTTTTCATGTTGAAATACAGACCTTTACCTTGACGTAAGCCTTAATTCATGACGTCTTTAGCAGAAACTGAAATTTGGTGCAGAAAATTGACACAAGCCTTAATTCATGACGACTTTAGTCTCGTATTATATAACTTATTACCGAAGTTTGGTCTCTACTTGAATTTATCAAGGACTTGCTTGTATGCGCTCGCTATGTGCACAATTACCTCAACAATTTTTTGTTTGTTTGTTTGTTTTCTTGTTTTTGTTTTCCATTTTCCCATCTTTTGTGAGGGGCACTGGTAATGAATGTTTTGTAGGCTTCTGGTGTGGTAAGTCGAAGTAGGGATGGCAATTGTTTTGTATCAGTGATGTAGTAGTAGACTGATTAGGTAGCAAGGTGGCAGAGGTCGTCGACAGCAGGGTATGTGGGGTTTTGATGATTGTGGGGTGGTGAGCGAAGGGGAGTATTGTAACAGAGATGTAGGATTGGTTGATGTAGTTTGCAGCAGAGGGTAGCAGTGCTCGGCAGTGGCAAGGAAGACAGTGTTGCAGTTAAGGTTGATGATGGTTGGAATTGAAGATGAATTGGAGATGGCAGCAAGGAGTGAGGAAGACTGGTCAACTGATTTTGGTTGTAGAATGTCAACAGTGATTTATGGCCAGAGGTGCTTGTTTGATGTATGCAACTACACTTTGGCAATGTTGAAGATGGTGGTGTTGCAGACTGGTGGGAAGTGGCAGGGTGAAAGTATGTGGAGATCTTTTTTGTATGTTGTAGAGAGAGGGTGGAAATGTGGGTGAGATTATGTTGTAGTAGGATGTCAGCAGTGATAATATATTAGAATTTGGTTGCTGGTGGTTGTAATGTAGTGTTGATAGTGTCGAATAGTGAATGGCAATTGAATGGTGAATGGTAAGTTGTTGTAGTTGAAGTGAATGTGAAGGTGGAAGAAGTAATGGGTAGGTATGTCTGCTGTAGAAGCACTGCGGTGGGATTGTCTGAGATGGTTAGGTCAGGGGATTTAGCAGTGAGAAGGCAGGTGGAGTGGAAGAATGGTGGATGTGTGGTAGGCTGCTAGTAGTTGGTTTGTGGTCAAGCCAGAAGGAAAGTGTGGTCAGTATGGTTGTAGAAGTGGGAAGATGGAGTAACAGCAAGGAGTTTATGCACAGTGAAGTCTTTTAAAATAAGTTTTATTATTATGATATAATAATAAGTCTTGCCTAGCTTTGCCCTAATTGCATCATTGCCACTGTCCTACACAAGCTCCACACTCTGTTGCATTGAATTCAAACAATCCTCGTACATACAATATCATCTAGGTCTTTTGTTTTGATATAACAATATCAATTTGCAATATATGATAGTAAGTTTAAAAGTTTCCTGACAAGGTTATGCAAATTGTTTTTATTTGAATATCTGTACACTATAACTAAAATTACTGGTTGCTATAACTAAAATTTTATGTAGATAAACCATGTTTCGACTAGTGAAATATGGAGCCTAACTTTATGAAATATGGAGATAAACCATTTTATGTAGGCAACTAGTGAAATATGGAGCCTAACTTTACAAAATAGATACATGTTTCGACCAGTTTCTAAATGCAAGTTGTTTTGATTAATTTTTTTTATTTCATAGTGTAAAATAAGAAATGATATTGTTTACACTCATAATGTTGTATATCATGTATGATATAGCAGGGCAATATGTCGTCTAGTATAGACAAACAATGGATGAAAGAATCCGATCGAAGAACCACACGATATATAGGAGTGCAGAAGTTTATTGAATTCGTTGTGGAAAATGGTGGTGATAAGGAAATCTATTCTTGTCCTTGCACACAGTGCAAAAATATGAAAATGAAGATTAAAGTAGATGACATTCATTATCATTTACTCAGATGGGGAATTGTCCAATCATATACCATTTGGCATTTTCATGGAGAAGAATCGACAGAGAAGAAAAAACAATCCATTAGTCAAGCCGTAAGTACTAATGAGGCTGAACATCCTAGGATGGAAGACTTGGTCAATGATGCTGATAGATTTCATCATTTTCAACCTAACAGTCTGTTGCCCGATAATATTGGAGAACCTTCTATGGTTGATGTTGATCGGTCGACCAATCAAAGAAAGAACTGCAAATCACTTTTTGATAGTGCAAAAGATCCATTGTATCCTTCATGTTCTAAAGGTATAACAACATTATATGCCATTGTGAAACTGAATAGCTTGAAAACTCAATACGGCTTTTCCGACAATGGTGTGACTGCACTCCTCGAATTTTTAAAGAAGTTACCCCTTGAAGGTAACACACTACCGACAAAATACCCCGACATGAAGAAGATGATTAAACAAGTTGGGATGAATTACAAGACTTATGATGCATGCATTAATGACTGCATGTTATATTGGAAAGATGACGCAAATAGAGTTTCTTGTACAATTTGCAACGAACCAAGATATAAGACAACATTCAACGAAGAGAAAAGAGCTACCAAAGTACCTCAAAAGACGCTGAGACATTTCTCTTTGATTTCTAGATTGAGGAGACTGTATACCATACCATGGATAGCAGATGCTATGACTTGGCATGCTCGTGCCAAGTCCGATTCAAATGTGATGCGTCATCCACGTGACACTTCTCATTGGCGAGCTGCAGATTCTTTTGATAAAATATTTGCTACTGACCCATGAAATATCACACTTGGAATAGCAACTGATGGTTTCAATCCACATGCGTCTCTAGCCAGTCGTTATAGTTGTTGGCCAGTAATTATAGTACCATATAATCTTCCTCCATCAATGTGTATGAAAAGAGAGTTCTCTGTTAGGAACTGAGTTGATGATGTTTTAATGACAACAACCTTATATAGTTATTATACTTTACTTTATAAAATATATACTAACATTTTCATATATATATATATATATATATATATATATATATATATATATAGGAAGTATATGCAGGTATTTCGAAGACTGATCATTATAAAGACTCAAGCATCAAGATGAAGATTAGAGATTCAAGATTCAAGACTCTAGAGAATCAAGATTTCAAGATCTCAAGATAAGTGTCTAGTATTTTTTTAAAACTTCATAATAGCATTCTCATCTTTCTTCCAATTTTCTTTTGGGATGGAACCCAATTTCTATCGAAACCAGTGGCTTACAAACCCACGACAAGTAGCTTACAAACCTACGAAAAGTGGCTTACAAACCCACGAAAATCAAAATCATTTAAACTACTTTGTACAAGTTCTCGAGTCCTATGGAGGAGCTCTGTAGGAAGGTTCTTGCAATTTCAGTTTGAATAGATTTTTCAAAATGTTTTTAAATCTATTTTTCAAAATGTTTTAGCTTTCAAAATCATGTTTTCAAAAATATTTTCAAACTTTGTTTTAGCCTTGAAATATTCCTCCATTCTGATTTTAAAAACTTCTATTTTTAAAACATCAAAACTTATTCTGATTTTAAATATTACTTATATAATTGACGGTCTATATCAATTATATATATATTTAAAATAATGTTTTATATTCATTCTCTATCTCAAAATATTGTTTAAACACTTTATTTTGCTTCAGAGAAGTTTCAACTTGTTTTAAATTCAAATGCTTTTACAAAACAACATCTCTTCAATTTTGAACTGAGGGATGTCGACATATGGGGATACCCCATGTCGACATGGTGACAGTTGGATTCAAAATTCAAATTTCAAAAGAAGTGTCCATTCGTTCAAAAACCTTTCGCCAATGGTTATGACTGTTGAGCATCTATATAAAGGCTTCCAAAACGAATTTTTTAACAACTACTTTCTTATTTTTCTTCGCTCTTTCTTCTCCACCATTCCATATCCATAAAACTTCATATTTTCAAGATCGTGCCATCATTCTGCCAAATTCTCAATAGGAAATCATTTAGATACTCTCTCTATTTGATTCTCCATCATTCTACTAAAGATCAAAGTGCTATTTAGAGTTATAGGATTAATTTGTATTCAAAAAGTCCATAGAGTCTATCCATTCAAAAGGATTGTTATTAGAAAGTATTAGGGTGATCTTGTGTCCCGTAAATCAAGAGAGTTTACCCCAGACTCGGAGATAGGAGGGTTCCTCAAGGCCTTAGAAAATGAGGGTTGTAATTTGGATATTGGCTTATAAAAATCTGTACAAGGATATTGCCTTGGTGCAGGACTGGATGTAGGAGGATTCCGAACCAGTATAAAATCCGGTGTATTCTTTCCTTTTACTTGCTTTACTTTACTATTTGCATTTGTTATATGTTCTGTGATCATTCTGTGTTAGAATTCTGTTTAGATTTGTGTTGAAAGTTTTAATTTAGTCATATAGTTCATATATTCTTTAGAATACTATTCACCCCTCCTCTAGTGTTATTTCTGCCTTAAGATCCTTAATCCGCATCCCCAACAATTGGTATCAGAGCATTGGTTTTCATTATTTTCATAATCTGAAATTTTGAAAATTTTTAATGGCACAACCCACTAATAATGTCACTCCTGTCACCACTACTTCTGTCAACACAAGCACTAACACTAGTTCATTTGTAGAGGGTCAGTCTACTGTCAGACCACCACTTTTTAATGGCAGTAATTATGCATATTGGGCATGTAGGATGAAAATTATTTACAATCCATAAGTTTAGATACTTGGAATATGACACAAATTGAATATGTTGAACCAACTACAAATTTTGCCCAGTGGACTACTGAGCAAAAGACAGTTGCACAAAACAATTCTAAGGCTATGAATATACTATTTTGTTCACTAGATAGGAATGAGTTTAATAGAGTCTCTGTTTGTAAGTCTGCATTTGAAATCTGGAAAACTTTGCAAGTAACTCATGAAGGAACAAACAAAGTTAAACAGACTAAAATTTCCATATTAACTAACCAGTTTCAATTGTTTAAAATGCATGAAAATGAGTCTATTTCCGACATGTATTGTCGATTTCAAGACATTGTACACTCATTGATTGCTTTAGGAAAGGGTTTCTCAGAAGAAGATCAAGTCAGAAAAATACTCAATTCACTCACTCCAGAATAGGATCAAAAGATACTTACTATTGAAGAGGCAAATGATGTTAGTCAAATGAAGATCGAAGAGTTAATCGGTAATCTAATGTCTTATGAAGTTCAATTACAAAGGAGAAAAGAATCTAAGGTAACGGAAAAGAAATCGATCACATTCAAAGCAACAACTGGAGATTCAGAACAAGAGAGTGATGAAGAAATTGCTTTCATGACCAGAAATTTCAGAAAGTTTCTGAAGTATAGAAAGATGAATAACTTTAAAAGAAATGATCAAAGGAATTCCAGAAATACTTCGGAGAACAACAACAATTACAACAACAACAACAACAATGGTGATAGATGCTACAACTGCAACAAAACAGGGCACTACAAGATGGATTGTCCATATCCAGACAAACAGACATTTCAACCAAACAACGAGCAACCAAAGAAAAGAAAGAAGGCATATGCAGCAACTCTTGACGATTCATATTCATCCAGTGATGACGAGAAGAAAACTGATAATTCAAATCTGTGCTTCACGGCTATTCTCAAAGCAGAAAACGATCGGAGTTTGGATCTAAAAATAGGTACACATTTATTTTAATTTTATTGGATGCTTGCTTGCTTTGATTTTGTTTGCAATTCCTTGAATTTTTAAATTCATAATCACCCTTTGAAATTTGAATTTTTAAATTCAAAATAATATTATTTTAATAATATTTCAAATATTAAAATATTTTAATATTATTATATTTAATATTATTACTGGAATTATATATAAATATAGAATATAGATTAGTTTTCTTAAGATTTTAGGAATTTCTTAGATTTTAGGAATAGACACCTCTTTTCAAATTCAACAGGCACATGTCGACATGCCAGGATACCACATGTCGACATGCCTCTCAGAAATTTGATTTCAAAATTTGAATTCAAACTTTTGAATTTCCCTCCACCTTTTCACTTCAAAATTCTGAAAAGAGACCTCTTGACCAGAGAACATGACTTTAGAGAATCTATTTAATATACTTCCCTTATCATCTCTTTTCACTTTTATTCTCATAATTCAAACCCTCTTCATTATCTTCTACTCCTCTCAAACACTCATCAATGGCTTCCTCAAGCAACCCGTCAACTATGAGGCTGCCCAAATCCATCAAAAATGATCTTTTCAATGACCCGGAGGCTATCAAAGCTTACATAAACTATGTAAACTATGGTAAAGTCAATACGGAAAATTTTTCCATTTTTGATGATTTTTCTTCTTATGAAATCGATCAACTTTTTGAAGAAAACTCCATTCTTAGCTTGATTGATAACAAGCAAAATGATTTCGTTTGTTATCCAAACCTTGTCAAAATGTTTTATGCAAACCTAAATCGTGGATTTTATAATGGGAATGAAGATCAAATTTGGAGTAGTGTTAAAGGAACACTTATTGTTTTGGATTCCGATATTTTGGGTACTATTTTGGGTTGCAAATCTACCAGTATGAATCCCTTGGAATTTCAAATCAATGAAACCGATCGAGAGATTTTTCATTACATTTTTGAAAGCGATGACCACATGGATTTTAAGAATCGCTTTTTCCGCCCAAAAGCAAGAATTGTCAACCTTCTTATTCAACACACAATTATTCCTAGGTCGGGAAACTACAATAATCCCACTCAAAAGTGTGTAAAGCTCTTTTTGCTATTTTTGGAAAATATGATATTAATTGGGCACAAACTATTTTGGATGAGTTAAGACCCAAAAATTTTAATATGGGAGAAAACACTCTTTATCATGGAATTTACCTTACTCGGATTTTCAATTATTTTGGTGTGGATGTTAAAAAGGAAGAGTTTGTAAGTAGAAAAGTGTTCAATCATGGGAACATTTCTCTTATGAAAATCCCACTCATGTTTCAACCATATGAACACTTGCCGAAAAGGAAGAGAGACTTGCTCATGAAGAGATGGAAGAAGAGGAAGAAGAAGAGGAAGAAGAAGGGTAAGGAATGGAAATTGAAGAAGATGAAGATGAAGATACCTCTTTGGAAAGTATAGAGTATCCACATACACCCGCCAATCCGTCCAACAAAACCATACTCAAGAACCAAAAGATACTTGCCCAAAACCAAAAGGTTCTTAAGAGATCTATTAGCAAGAAAATGGATAAAACCTCTACCAAGATCGACAAGTTCTTTGGAAAGATAGGCAGGAAACTTGGCTTGTCCTCATCATCATCTTCATCAAATTAATCCTAGCCATTATCTCTCTAGCTATTGTTTATCTATCTTTGTATTTTCTACTTTTTTAGTTAAGATTATGTAATGTTAACTAATATAAGTAATGCTATCTCATTCTCTGTTTTCCAGCTTTATATATCTCTGTTAGTTATTTATTTTAAGTTTATATAAGTCCACTAGTATAAAATAAACTTAAAAATAAAAAATAACTCAACTTGGTCATTCTGTCTAGACCATGTCGACATACCCCATCCCCCCATGTCGATATATAACAGTCAAAAAGTAGTTACAATTTCTAACTTCAAATTCTTGTAACTAGTAAGTGACAATTCATTTTGAACGGCCAATAACTCCTATAAATACCTATTTCTTCCAGAAAAACTTCTCTACCTCCATTTCTATTCATCTCCTCTCATACTTCAACTTATTTCTTAAATTATGGCTTCTCCAATTAAGAATTTAAGTGAAAATCTTGAAGAAACTCTTACTTCTTTCAAGAATATTCTTTCTTTTATACTTAGAAATCAAAGGCACTTAGAATTAAGCCAAATACAGATGATCAAAGAGCAAGAGAAACACTTCGACGCACTTCGTTGGATGATCTCAAGCCTTAGCAAAGACGAACCCGAAGCAAATCCACCAGTCACTCTCGACAAAGATAATTGGGATGTTATCAAAACTGATCCTATCTTTGGAGAAGATTGATGGGTGGAAGTCCCAAGGAATGTCTGATCATTATGTATGTTTGTTTGATTTAGATTTGATTAGGATTTGATTGAATTGTTTACTTAAGTTTGATTTGGATTTGGTTTGTATATAACTTCATATACTATACATGATTGGTTTGCTTTGTATGATATTGATTTGATTGTCAAGTTACACTTATATATATGCACACACACTTGATCTCTTACACGTTCACTTTACACTTTTATTCTATATATACTTTAGAACAGGTAAATCTTTTATTCCTTTTTGTTGATGACAAAGGGGGAGAAAGTTATAAAAATATATGTGCTTGGTGTAAGGGGGAGTCATGGAATAAAGGGGAGTTGTAGTTTTGAGAAGAAGTCACGGAGTAAGGGGGAGTTATGAGGAGTTATGGTATGGTAAGAATATTTTATAAATAAAGGTTGTCATCATCAAAAAGGGGGAGATTGTTAGGAACTGAGTTGATGATGTTTTGATGACAACAACCTTATATAGTTATTATACTTTACTTTATAAAATATATACTAACATTTTCATATATATATATATATATATATATATATATATATATATGTGTATGTATATAGGAAGTATATGCAGGTATTATCGAAGACTGATCAGTATAAAGACTCAAGCATCAAGATGAAGATTAGAGATTCAAGACTCTAGAGAATCAAGATTTCAAGATCTCAAGATAAGTGTCTAGTATTTTGTTAAAACTTCATAATAGCACTCTCATCTTTCTTCCAATTTTCTTTTGGGATGGAACCCAATTTCTATCGAAACCAGTGGCTTACAAACCCATGACAAGTAGCTTACAAACCTACGACAAGTGGCTTACAAACCCACGAAAATCAAAATCATTTAAACTACTTTGTACAAGTTCTCGAGTCCTATGGAGGAGCTCTGTAGGAAGGTTCTTGCAATTTCAGTTTGAATAGATTTTTCAAAATGTTTTTAAATCTGTTTTTCAAAATGATTTAGCTTTCAAAATCATGTTTTCAAAAATGTTTTCAAACTTTGTTTTAGCCTTGAAATATTCCTCCATTCTGATTTTAAAAACTTCTATTTTTAAAACATCAAAACTTATTCTGATTTTAAATATTACTTATATAATTGACGGTCTATATCAATTATATATATATTTAAAATAATGTTTTATATTCATTCTCTATCTCAAAATATTGTTTAAACACTTTATTTTGCTTCAGAGAAGTTTCAACTTGGTTTAAATTCAAATGCTTTTACAAAACAACATCTCTACAATTTTGAACCGAGGGATGTCGACATATGGGGATACCCCATGTCGACATGGTGACAGTTGGATTCAAAATTCAAATTTCAAAAGAAGTGTCCATTCGTTCAAAAACCTTTCGCCAATGGTTATGACTGTTGAGAATCTATATAAAGGCTTCCAAAACGAATTTTTTAACAACTACTTTCTTATTTTTCTTCACTCTTTCTTCTCCACCATTCCATATCCATAAAACTTCATATTTTCAAGATCGTGCCATCATTCTGCCAAATTCTCAATAGGAAATCATTTAGATACTCTCTCTATTTGATTCTCCATCATTCTACTAAAGATCAAAGTGCTATTCAGAGTTATATGATTAATTTGTATTCAAAAAGTCCATAGAGTCTATCCATTCAAAAGGATTGTTATTAGAAAGTATTAGGGTGATCTTGTGTCCCGAAAATCAAGAGAGTTTACCCCAGACTCGGAGATAGGAGGGTTCCTCAAGGCCTTAGAAATTGAGGGTTGTAATTTGGATATTGGCTTATAAAAATCTGTACAAGGATATTGCCTTGGTGCAGGACTGGATGTAGGAGGATTCCGAACCAGTATAAAATCCGGTGTGTTCTTTCTTTTTACTTGCTTTACTTTACTATTTGCATTTGTTATATGTTCTGTGATCATTCTGTGTTAGAATTCTGTTTAGATTTGTGTTGAAAGTTTTAATTTAGTCATATAGTTCACATATTCTTTAAAACACTATTCACCCCCCCTCTAGTGTTATTTCTGCCTTAAGATCCTTAATCCGCATCCCCAACATTCTCAATGTTGACATTGTTGATTTCCGGGCCAAAACAACCAGGGAAGGATATCGATGTTTATTTACAACCGTTGATAGACGAGTTGAAGCAGTTATGGGAAGGAGTCAATGCATTTGACTCATTTAATAATTCTGAGTTCACAATGAGAGCTAGGATGTTGTGGGCAATTCATGATCATCCTGCGCTTGGTACTTTATCGGGGTGCACAACTCACGGCTATTTTGCATGTCCTATTTGTGGGGAAGATACTTGTTCTTATTATCTTCCTAACAGTAAGAAGATGTGTTACATGGGACATCGAAGATTTCTTCCTTCCCAACACAAGTTTCGAGACGATAAGGCAAACTTCAATAATGAACAAGAATATCGTCGTCCTCCATGGCCATTGAATGGTTATCAAGTTGAAGAAAAGGTAGTTAATATCAAGATGAAAGTTGGAAAAAACAAACAAGAAATCGGTCGAAAACGAAAAAAGAAAACCGATTATGAAGACCTTATCAATGTTCCTGCATGGTATAGGAGGTCTATTCTCTTTGATTTGCCATATTGGAAAGCAAATTTGGTCCGACATAATGTTGATGTTATGCATACACAGAAGAATGTCACTGAGCATCTCATCAGTACAATTATGGGTCATAAAGACACGTCAAAAGATGGCATCAATGCACGGAAAGATTTGAAAACCATGGGTATAAAACAAAAATTGTAGGTGAGGGAAGATCATGAAACAAATAAAATAATTATACCAGAAGCAACTTTCACTTTGAGCAAAGAAGAAAAGGTTCGATTTTGCACCATTTTGAAAAACCTTAAAGTACCGAGCAAATTCTCTTCTAACTTCCACAACAATGTGGGCATCAATCCTCCCGAGCTAACAAATATGAAGTCACATGATTATCATGTCATAATGCAACAATTACTTCCAGTATTGCTTCAACATTCTTATCCACAACATAAGGATCTGCGTAATGCTATACACCGTATAAGTCTATTCTTTAACATTTTGTGCTCAAAGGTAATCAATAGGGAACATCTTTTAAGAGCAAAGGCTAGTTTGGTAGAAGCAATGTGCGTGATAGAAAAACATTTTCCACCCGCATTTTTTGATATCAGCATCCACCTTATGGTTCATCTAGCTGATGAAGCATTGATTTGTGGCCCTGTTAGATATAGATGGATGTATCCTTTTGAACGGTAAATTACTAATTTTTGTTTTATTCTTCATCATTTGATTTAAATAGCTACCAGTTATTTCAATTAATTACCTACATAGGTTGATGAAAACATATAAAGGATATGTGCGCAATAAAAGATATATTGAAGGATGTATTGCAGAAGGATATATTGTACAAGAAGCTAGTTATTACTGCATGGAGTATGTGCCAAGAGGAGGTGATGGCACTCATAAACATACCCGTGAAGCGTTTTTAGACGAAGATGATGAGTTTGCTGGTGAGATGCCTCTAGACAGTGGTAAAGATATAACTTTGACCCAAGTGCAGTTTGAACAAGTTCGTAGATGGGTCCTTAATAAGTACGATGGATTGGATGAATGGGAGAAGTAAGTTCAACAATTTATCCTGAATTCCCATTATTGCAAAACAAATTAACTCATATACGTATTGAAATGTCTATCGCAGGAGGTATAATATCTATGTGAAAAGTACTAAATCTAAATCTCGAAGTAGGGTTGCATTCGTGGAAACTTGTCAAAGTTTCACTCTATGGTTACGTGATGAGGTATTACATCTTCTTAGGTATTCATGTGTATTTAAGTGGATCATACACCATCACGATCATGTTTTTTTTACTTATTATGTTTTTTTAGTTGGTCAAGACAAATGAAGCTGATTCAACTCTTTGGCGGTTGGTGAACGGGCCGAAGTTCAAGGCGCGTAGTTATACGAAGTACCTAGTGAATGGATTCATATTTTCTCCAAAAAATTATGAAGAACGGATGGTAACACAAGATAGTGGCGTTTGTATGAGAGCAATTACAAAATTTAGAGCGAGCGGGAAGGATAAAAATTACAAGGAAGCGAAAACAATGTATTATGGAGTTATTCAGCAGATAATTAAGTTGGATTATATTGACTTCAAACAAACGGTTTTTTATTGTGATTGGGTAAAGGTCGAAGATAAGATCAATGGTTGTAAGATAGATCCCGTTTCAAACTTGATTACTGTTAACTTAGAGAATTAAAGACCAAAGATAGAGTGAATGATGAGCCATTTATTCTTGCATCGGAAGCGAATCAAGTGTTTTACTCAAAAGATTTAAAAAATAGCGGATGGTTTGTGGTTTTGCATACACCAAAACGGTTGACTACAACCGTGGATGATACCGAGTTTCCTATTTTCTATCAATCAGCTTTTGAAGACAATAAAAAATTAGAAAACCTTACCAAATGCATATGTTAATATAAGATGTATTTCTTACTTGAAATGAGTTAAATTTCAAGTGTGATTGAATTTAGAATTTCTTCACTATTTATGTTTGCTTATGTTTCATTTTCGTTTTATGCACCTACTCTGATATTTATGCTGCATCCTCTGCAACATATATGTTGCATCCTCTAATATAGTTTAGTTACAATTTACTAAAAAGAATACAAATGCTATGCATGTTGGATACGAGACCATATTAGTACGAGACCATATCTGCTTTAAATACGTAGTCTTAAGTTGAGCTTTGAGTTTATGTATCTCTATCCTAGATGTCTTCTATTTAAATTTTGTACATTATGTTACCCTTTTGTACACTTTTTATCCAAACATATGGTCATTATATGCATTGATATACACATCTGAAGCCTTGGTTCTCTATAATATCATGGCATTCGCACTTGATATTTTGAGTCATTTTGCCCGCCTATAGCAAACACAATATATAGGTTCAGTTCTGTAAGGAAATAGTGAAAATGATGGTATGTTGTCTGTGTTTTTTCAATTTATGTTGTTCAGCTCAGACATCTTTAATTACTCAATAAATATTTTGTATTTGGCTAATCATGGCCTAATTAAGTTATTGAATTGCTCATTTTCATGCATATTTTATGAAGGTAGCTGACAAAGATTATTTAGATTTAAAACTTAGATGATAACAAAAAACTCAAGCCCTTTCGAAGGAAAAAAAATCTTAAATGGATTTAAAAAAAAAGCTTATATGCAAATGTATACATGAATGTGGTTGTGTATCAATTAGGAATATAAATAGCTATCCACTTATCCTATGTATTAGTCAAGTAGGACCTTTAGCTTTGAACAAATAATGAAATTTTCACCTGACACTGATAGTTTTTTTGCATGTATTATCTAGTTGTTTGATATTAAAAATGCATGAATTAATTGTTTTCCAATTTTAATACAAGTCATCCATCTTGCTCCCATAGTTTGATATTAAAAATGCATATTTTTGTTACTAATCTATTTTTATTGTTTGTTGCAGGTGGTCTTGGTCGTTTGGATTGCAACCAAGAAGATAGTAGCAATGTCAGAACCTGCGGAAGCGTTAACCCATTCAATTACACAGTCATCCTCTACACAACCCGAAAAAGTTGAGATAAATGCATTAGGTGCTCCTATTTCAAAAAATGCTGGAAAAGTAAGCAGTCGAGTCGGTAAATTGGTACAAATTCATGTGCCGATCTCATATGAAAGTTGGGATAAAGTACCTGAAAAATACAAGATTGACGTTTGGAATGAATTGCTGGTAAGCAAAAACTGATTTGTACCACTTTCAGTTTATATATATATATGTATATATATATGTATGTATGTATGTATGTATGTTATATATATATATATATATGTCTGTATTGCCACATAATTTCTTTTCTTACGTAAACAACTCTTAATTTTACAGACATCTTATGATATAGAGTCGGATTCAAAAGACTTGTTTTTAAAAAAAATGGCCGAGTCATTTAGGAAACACAAGAGCGAATTGAGGACAAACTATTATGACAAACATGATAATGACGAAGATAGGCTGAAAAATTGTCTACTAACAATCGCTCAAGAAGATTGGACCGAGTTTGTGAAAAATGAAGCAAAACCCGGTGCAAGGGAAAGAAAAGAGATAGGCAAAAAAAAAAACAGATCGCTGTACAACTACTGTCAACATACTGGACGTACAAGTCACGCTGTAGTAGAACACGAAATGGTATATTTGTTTCATTTTTTAAATATTAGAGATCTGTTAGTATACCAAAATATTTACAATTATGTGCATTCAGTTGTTTCAGATTCAATATAGCCACTTATTTGAGTTACTATAGTGGTACTTCCCATTTGTATCTCCATTGATGCTTCCTGTTTAGAGGGGTTGTAATATATAGTATAGCATGGTTGTCTGAATATTTAAAGTGAGTGTTGTTGTGACTTATAGTACCACTATTTGAATGTTTTGTTTGACATATTAACACAAATGAACTATGGACTTTCTTATTTTCACTAATCATTTGTTCCACAACTTAGCCACTATTTAGTTCCTGATTTTTTATGTTGCTTTGATATGATTTGTAACCAGAATCAGTCAAAATAGTGTGTGTTTGCTTGGCTAATGTGTTCTGAGAATTAGTGTCCATATTCTTGTTTTTGTTGCTTCATTCATGTTTTATTTTGGTACCCATACATTTTCAAATGCACAAAATTTCTTAGGATGCCTAATTTTTTGATGTTTTGACATGTAATTGGTTTTCACTCATCCAGAACTGGTTGCATATATAACTCATCATTTTTGCATAGAATGGAAACTTCATTTAGGAATGTAATGTGGCTACTTATTTCAAATAGTACACAATAAAATGATATTTTAATAATACCTTGAGTGAATCTATCCATTTTAATAGAGTTACCTATAACAGAGGCTATATGACTTATCTTTTCCACTAACAAAATTTCAAGCTTCGGCGTAGGAAAAAAATACCCAAACTAGGATAGTTTCCAAAAACTCTTTGTTTAAAACAGGTTAGGAACCCATCTCTTCATTGTTACCAACTTCCTATCATAGAGATAAGGGCCTCCTTCAAGCACATGATCACAGTCCTCTTTTTTCAAATTTAATAATACAAAAGCCATTTCTTTTGATTTTTTTTTGAAAATCACCATCTAGTTTCCATACCTCTACATATATACCGTCTAGAATTATATTAGGGAAGAGAGACTGGAACTTAATTACCTATAATAACATCTTTCCATGTACAAGTGGATGGATTACTCTTCACTTTGACATTTTCCAAGTTGAAATGTTTGAATTGTACTCAGGATGGTATATTGATTAATATTAAAAGTTATAGCCCTTTTGTTGCGTAGTCCAGGGATACCCGATCATTCATAGAGTTTGGATTAGCAGCCATTGATGGAGCCTAGTGAGATATGCACTGCATATTCTAGATCTTACCACTCAGATATCTCGAGTTCCTTTGATTGAGGAGAAGGTGCTGCAAAATGCGGCTTTGGCGCTATAAGAATAGTGGGAGGAGATGGAGACGAGTTTATGCCTCCTTCATTCTCTACTCTTTTGCCTCTGTCCTCGTTTCAGATCTAACATAGCTAGCCCCTATTAACCTTATGTTAGTGGTGTATGTCTTAAAGTTAATGTTTTGTGCATTATTGCTATATTGTTATGTGATATCGTAGGTTGATTGAAACTGACTTGTCCTGATAATGTTATTTGAACATCTTGGAAACCGTGGGCTAATCTCGTTCATGCAATATGTTAGGTTTATTGTCATTTTTCTTGGAAACAGTGATAGGAGGCTTGAGGAGGGTATAGCAAAGTTATGATACATATTGCTACATATTGTTTATATGTTGTTCATGTATTATTGCTCATGTCTATATATTTTTTAATTTGACAAGAACAATTTGCTTTTGGTTGGTACTCAACTTTAGAGCTCTTTTGTTGTTGTAGGCCGGTGCAAATCCGACAAAAGAAATCACACGGCGTCAAGTATGGGAGAAGACTCACACCAAAAAAGACGGTACCATATCAGATTCGGCTTCTACGTACTTCGTAAGTTAAACAGATAATAATTCAGCTATTCTATAAAATCTTTGTAGTAAATAACATCTTAAGTATTACCATATTTTAGGATAAAATTGCAAAAGCAAAGGAATCAATCATCAGTAGTGATGAAGAAGACTTGCCATTGGATGAAGATATCCTATAAAAAGTGTTTGGCAAGGATAAAAGAGGTCGGGCTCGAAGTATTAGAGCTAAAATATCAAGAACTCAAGTTAAGGCTTGCACTATTGCACGTAAACAACTCAAAAAGGCTCAAGGAGGCATAGAAGATTTGAAAGCTAGAATGGATAATATGGAAGGTACATTGGAGTCGTTGGTTGACTTGTTGAAGGGACAATATGCAGGTCAAGGAAATCATTTACCGAACATTGCTTCAAATGAAGGAGGAAGTGGTACACCACGTGGAAGTGTTGGAAGAATGCTGAATAATGAGTTGGAAAATTCATTGAATTCATCTGGTTTAGCCAATCAAAAAAGAAAAATCCTGAACATTGACCTTGAGGTCATTGCAACAGCCACCGTCTGTAAAGATTCGACAACATCCATTATACACGGAAAATCATTACCTTCAACACATGAGAAGTTAGTGGTGGACAATATACTGCTACCAGAAGAGAAAACATGCAAACAAAATAATCCTTTTGCTATGACCTTTGGTGAAGTTGGAATCGGTGGTTATGTGTGTCATCCAAAGACTAATATTCGATATCTATAGACTCATAAACAGGTACGTATGTATTATTATACTTTGGCAATTTTAACTAGGTATGTATACTGCTTGTTTATTTACTAAAACCCTTGCTAATTAGAGCTCTGATGTAATGTCTTTTTTATTTACTAATAAGTACTAGTACAATTTAATTGTCCCTAAAGAAAAGAGAACTAAAAAGATTTACCCTTCTTCACTTTTGCTTTAAAATATGTTCACATTGCTGGAACTTTCCGCCTGTTCTTTCTGTGAGAAGAAAAGTAAACTCATGACAATTTCTGTTCTTTCTGTGATCGGGAGATTGTGAAGGTGTGTAAGGGTATTTGACGTGATCAGTTTTCTGTTTTGGTGGTGAGGAATTGTGACAAGTGCGGCACTGGTTATGTTGACTGTGCAGAGATGGCTAGTGGTCTCGACAGTAGTTGTAGCTGCTGTATTGATGGCAGTGAGTAGATGGACTGTGGTGAGAGCAGTGGTGTTTGTAGGTGGTTAATGCAGTGAGAAATGGTGAAGGAGGTAGGCAAGGCTTGAAGTGTGGAGGTTTGGGTATATGACAGTGGGAAGTTTCGAGAAGTAATGGTCGTAGTGCAGAAGTATTTTTTGGCGAGAGTTGCTTGAAGCGGCTGCGTGTGCATGGAGCAGTTGTATGCAGGGGATGTTTTTTGAAGTGTGGTCTATAGATTTTGTGATGCACAGAGATGCCACAGGTATGAATGTAGAGTGCACAGGTTGTAATTGGAGTTGAAAGAAGTATGGTAGTAGAACGATGTTTTGGGTTGAAGTGAAGTGATGACAGTGGTGTGTTTGAATGGCAGGTTGTAATGCTATGGGTTTGGGATGCTCGCTTGTGAATTTGGGTTTCAGGTCAAACGGGGTCTTGGCTTAAAGTAAGTCAGTTGACAGTTATTGTGGAGATGCAGAGGTGAAGTATGGCAGTGGATCGGAAGTAATGGTTTGTTTTATGGTGGTTTTGGTGTAGTTGCAGTTTTGTAGTGGTGGCAAGATGTGTTCAGGGAAGTGGTTGCTGTAGTGATTTACGACAGAGGTGTGATTCATGTGAAGTTAGGGATGTGCGTAGCAGGAGGCAGTGGCAGGTGAAGATATTGATGGCTGAAGTGCTTGGTGGTTGTGATGAAATGATATTGCAATGATGATGGTGGTTTTGAATTGTGGAGAATGTTTGATGGTTGATTGCAGCAGTATGAATTGTTGAAGTGCACTAGTTAATGGTATGCTGTAAGGAATGTGGAAATAGTATGTTGTGTGGCTGTTGTGGCCCGAAGTTGTTATTTGGAAGAGGTTGGTATAGTAGAAATGATTTGTAGAGGTGCACTATGTGTGAATGAAGTTGGCGATACAGGTAGAGTAGTTTGTGCAATGGTTTGTGCAGTTTTAGCAGGTGATGGTGCAATGTGTATTTTGAGGAATTGATGTGGTGTGCTAGGCAGTTTAAAGTGTATGTATATGAGGCAGTTTGCTGGTGAATGAAAGTGTTGTTGTTGGTTGAAGTCGGTCTGAAGGGTGACAGAGATGAATGTAAGTTGTTGGAAACTGATATGAAGTAAGGGCAGAGTAGCTTGTATGGGTTTGACATTGTAGCGTTGAAATGGTTGAGTAAGAAGAAGTGAGGAACAGATTCAAATTAAGCTTTTGTAACTTTGTTTGATTTGCTGCAGTGGCAAATTCCGATGAGGAAGCAAAGTGGCCACATGTAAATCTTCTTCAAAATGATCGGATCACTTTGTTTGAAAAAAATGTAGGATGTTTTCAGTCATTTACTTATTGGGATGAGTATAGGATCAAGAGACGGACCAGTAGCATCGATGAGAATGGAGGAGTGGGTACTGGATAGTAAAGGACCTACAACAGTTACTGAGGAATAAGATTATAAATAGATGGGACAGAGCCTACTAAACTTGGACTTTGGAAAGAAGTTGGGCTAGGTGAGTAATTGGATTGTTGGAGTCAGTTCACATGTGCCTGTATTATTAAGCACAGCTGCTGTGGCCGGTCTCACTACTACCCTTCTTATTGGATTATATGTGCAAGTGAGTTTTTAGCCTATTCATTTTTGTATGCAATTTCATCTACGTCCTTACGTGGTAATTAATGGTCATGTTTATAATATGCATGTGCATGTAGGCTCACTTATATCTCAGCCCTGGAAGACATGGTTTGCTACCATTAATTTCTACAAAAGTGCATCCTACTCGACATATTCCAGTGCATTGTCAGATAAGGTTGGATGTGTTGCTGCTACATGTGTGGTCTCATCAATTTGCTCATATGCTATCATACATAAGAGCATTTCCTGAGCTCTTATGTACGCTTTCAAATGAGGATTGTTAACATCAAAACTAGTTGATACGGGTGTCTGTATTTGCATGAGCGTGTTTCTTGCTTCGACTATTCTTCCCTGATTCATTAGACATATTCTGTTTTTATTTATTTTTAATACGCTAAAGCAGAATTAGAGAATTATTAAGGTTTTGTTTACGTACACTAACATAATTTGTGTTTATTTTCCATTGTTGACTTTCTTCATATTTTCTGTTTATTTTGCAGCTACGGATTTTGCTTAGGGAGAGAAGCATCTGAAATATCTTTAATTTGCGTCTGCACGTGGGCTATTGAGTTCAATTTGTTGCCTTCACTTATATATTAGATTCTACAGTTAGCTTGGAGTTGTCATTGCTTCACTAAGAACTGCAGTCGTTATACTATGATGAAGTATATGCTTGACGAATTCAGAAATCATTTCTTTCTTGTTGTTTAGTATTTACATGAACAATAGATGTTGTTTACTTGTTTTTCTATGAACTGATGGTTTCACTATGAAGTTGTATTATGAACTTAAAGTTTTAAGTTTGTAATCAAGCACTTGTATTATAAATTGGGTTTATCATTTATTACTGGTTTTGTATTTACGTTATTTATTCCATGTACTATATATATTTCAAAACTGCATGTAGAATGTTCGTGTATAATGAAACTGCATTTGGGAATGAATTTGAGCTGTGGTTAAAATGGTATAAGCTGGGGATTTTCCATTGCTCTGAAATGTGGCAAAAGTTCAATTTGCAATGGCTAAGGGCCGTGGCAAATTGAAATTTTGCCACGGCTTAGAACCGTGGCAAATTTATATATTGCCACGGCCCTTAGCCGTGGCAAAGTTTCAGTTTGCCACGGCTCTGGGCCGTGGCAATATATAAATTTGCCACGGCTCTGAGCCGTGGCAAAATCGCTTTTCTGGTGTAGTGAGAATAATAGTGGATACTATTTTTGAAGTGGAAATGGTTAAGGAGACCGAAATAGAAGTGATGTGTGAGAAATCGAGAGGGGTTATAAACTGGAATTTGGTTATTGAGATTTAAAAATATTTTTTTATTAATAAGTTAAGTTTTAATTTTAGAAAGGAAGGTTTTATTTATTAAATTATTAATTCAAAGTTAGTTAGTATTGAATACTTCAGAAGCGAATCTTTCAAATACTTAATATTTTTTTAACAAATCCAAGATTTTTAAACCTGCTTTGAAAAGTGATATTATAAAAAGCGTTTCAATATTTAGATAATTATTTGAACATGTCTTATAAATAAATAATTATTAATTTCTTTAAAATAATTATTTACATATGCATATATATAGTTTTGAAAATGGTTTAAATGTAGGGGTAATTAATTTAAAGGACAAAATTTTCTGTATTTTTTACCTCAAGGACACGACCTCAATATTTTTACCATAAGGACAAACATTCTTCTAAAAATTATTCACAAGGACAAACATTTTCCAAAATTATTCATAAGGACAACAAAACTGATACCGAGCTAAAAACTGATACCTAAAAACTGCTACCGATAACTGCAAACTGATACCTAAAAACTGCTATCAATAACTAAAAACTGATACCTACATAAAGTTGTCCTTCAGGATAAAATATTGAAGGTCTGTCCTTGAGGCTAAAAAGCTGTAAAATTTTGTCCTTGACAATAATTTCCTGTTAAATGTATTTATAAATATTGTCGAGAGTTGGGGAAGGGTTATTTAGTAGATGAGATTTATAGGAGAATTATCAAAACTAATATGGGAAAAGTAAGAAAAATTTCCAAAGAAGTTAAATAAGAGTGAACTTCGAGATATGGAATATAATTCATAAAGAAGTAGGAAAGGGAAAATTGGAATTATAAGTAGTATATTTGCTTTTAGAAATATTGAAGGGAATCAATTAAAGAATTCCTATTCCGAAACTTACAAAAATCATTATGAACGAGTTAACAAATTTACAAAATAAATTGTAAATTATTTTGAGGAAAAGAAGTAGGAAATAAATGATATACTTCCTATGTGTTGAATATAAAATGAATGGAAAAATATTCCAAGTATCGGGGAGGGGTGAAAATATTCCGTTGAAAATATAAGGATTTGAATACTGTTTTGAAATGATGAAGTACTGGAAATAATATCTTACAAAATTATTTTAAAAATAATTTTTGGGGAAATTTGAAATAAGGCCCGATGTTTGCTTTTGGATGTTTGTTGATAGTTAAAAATCCAACTATAAATTTTGGCCAATTTCGCTAATTGTTTCAAAAAGACTGGGATTGGGTTTAATTATCCGAAAACCACTTCGATCCGGTTTGAACATAATGAATAAATACCGTGAAGATGATGAAGACGGTGATTCGGTTTGTCCAGACCTAGGACAACTTGTATGGACGAATGCTATCAGAACATCGTCATTGGAGGACGATGAGCATTCTAAGTAAAATTGTGTTCTTGAAAGGTAACGCTTAGCCTCGAGCCTCATCAACTGGTAATGACTAAAACAGGGGAGATGCTGCGAGGCTAAGTGGGTCGCATCCAATTAGGGTATGTTATCACCTTTTTAAATGTCCTCGGAAACCTATTTATTATGCATATGGTTGTGCATGGAAGGAGCGCTCGATGATAAGGGTAGGAACACCCAGGGTGATAACATATTCGGTTTATCCAGGTTAGGAGAAGGCCGGTCTTGTGTAGTAGGGTATCCCGACGTGGTCCTCGGTATATTGTTCTAGAGGTATACTGTGACGGACGGTATCCCAATAGCCCAATCATTCGTTAAATACGAGCTTGCAGTTTTGTTTGTAGAGCCTAGTATGCTGGAATTTAATTAATGTAATTTTTTTAGTTATTTGAATAAGTATTTCTATTTAGACATTATTATAATAACACTAGATCTTCTATAAAATGATTTGGTTATCGTAAAGGAAAAAAATATCATGTTTATGTGTGATGCGGTCTTACGAGATACCTTTACTTTTCAAAGGATTTGATAACTCTAATAATTCAAATTGAGTGTGTTTTCTCACGCTGCTTTTCCAGACTGACTCAGATGTTATTTTATTATAATGGTCAGGTCAGACCGAGTATTCCAGATTTAGGTTAAATGATATGGAGCTTAGGAGACGAGCTGGAGGAGTTCGGACGTATATTCGGTACTTGGTTATTTCCGCTGTGAGACTTATGTATATCAAGACAAGTCATTATAACTGTCCATTTGATGTATTGGATTGTTGTTCTCTGATAATTATATGTATATTAACAATACAGTTCTTGTATTTAAATTTTTTTGTTATATATTATATTTTGTTCCGTTGCAATTGTAAGATTCTGTGTTGTTGTTTCTGTTTTTCTTCTACCATTTTTCTTCTTCACCCCTAATGAACTGGTATTTCCGTCACTCAACCGCTTGGCATTTTATACGGTGGATGTATTGATGTCGATTTTTGAGGGTCGAAAATCCCCGTTTGTTACAGTTGGTATTTTTGCTGAAGGTTAAGCGAGAACCTTGGCTCTGGTGGGGATTACTCATAAGTGATAGGGTCAGTAGTACTCTAGAATGAGTGTGAGCATACTAATAGATATGAACGCATATTTGTTAGTGAATATAAATTGTTTTATATTGTGTTGTTTGATTTATCGAGTGGCTTATGAACTCTGGTCGGCACAGTCCGTACAACTATAGCGATAGGGGTTTCTAAATACTTGAATAGAGAATTTCGACACGGTATTGTTTTGGAATGGGGTAAATGAAATAATTTTACCCAAAGATATATTTTGATATAAAAGAAATAATTTTCTGAAATTATTATCTTTATATTTGGAGTGTTTGGATGATAATATTACAATCAAATAAGATTATAAAATTGGAAATGATTTATATAACCAAATGAAAGTTTGTATAAATATAAATTATACAAATGGATTATAATTAAAATTAGATTCAAATCAAATCTGGAAATTTAAATCCCGGACAGTTTGAAAAATATTTTCGAAGTGGTATGGAAAATAATAATAAAAGTACTATTTTTGGGAATTTTTTTGAAAGAAAATTGTTTTAAAATGGATTTTTGAGAAAAAATGTAGCACTGAACTCACTTCAGTCACTGGAAAATCATTCTAGTGATGACTACAACATCACCAGTATTCATTTTCGACTTTCTAGGTGATGGAGTGCTACCGTAGAAATTTGATATGAAGATTTTTGTGGGAAAAAAATGTTGTTTTAGAGATTTCGAGGAAATTGTCTTGGATAAAAATCAAGTTGGTTTTTGAATGTTGAAGGAAAAGGTTTGTTAATATATATATATATATATATATATATATATATATATATATATATAATTTCAAACGATTTGAAATAGGAACCGGGTGTTGGAATTTTGAGAAATCAAATTAAAAGAGAAGTGAAATAAGAAGAAAATAAGTTTTTGAAATAAAAACTTGGAGGATGTCAACTTCAAGATGAAATTAAAATTTAACTTATGCAGGTTTAATAAATTGAATTTGTAAAAGAAAATTTGAAGGAATTGGAATTTAACTTAAGCAAAGGTTAAAGAAATAAATTTAATGAAGTGATTATAATAGGTAAAATGAAATGAGTAGAATGTGATGAAGTTAACTAAATATAAGTGAATGTTGAATGTGTAAGTAAATGGAATAATAAAAATAAGTAAGGAAGGGTGGAAAAAATTTGAAATTTTAAAAATTGGAATTAAATTCTTACTTGACTAAATGGAATGAATTAAAAATAAAATTATTTGGAATGAAATTGATTTAAGTAGGAATAAATTCGAGTATGGTTCAGAAATATTGGTTAAGGGAAATTAAAATTGAAATTAATTTGAATTGGATTGGATTTGAAACCATATTGAATGGAATACATAAAATTGGATTGTTAATTGGGTAAATAACTATAAGTTATAAAAAATTTAAATGAAATGAAATTTGAGTGAAAATTTGGGATTGTGGATAAATAAATTTGAATAGCTTATAAAATTTGAAATTTATGAAACAAAAATATAGTTAAGCTATGAGTAATGTATAGTTTAGAGTTAAAAATAAAATATGGTTGTACTCGAGTATATAATTGATGGAAATGTGAGAAAATAAGTTGTGTAACTTATAAAAATTGGAATAGAACAACCAAAATAAAAATGGTGTGATATTTTAAAGTGAAGAAATAAAAATTTAAAACCTGGATTATAAAATAAATACGAACTCAAGTAGATTAAATAGAATGATTTTTGAAATAAAAATAAGGTATTGAATTATAAATTAGAAGTGAACCAATTAGATAAATTAATCAGTTAATTTAATATGGGAATGGAACTTAACTTGGATTGTGGATTAAAAATATTGAAAAGTGGAACTTCATTTATAAATAAAATTCGAGTTATACATAAGCTGATTAAATATATGTTGAATGTGATCAAATAAAATTGGAAATGATGTCGAATGAAATGAAAAGGGTCTGAAATAGTGATGATTTAAGTATAAATAAATCCATTTATGTGTAAATAAATTGAATATGGCCTCGAATATTATTTAAATGGATTCGAGAATGAATTTGAAGTGGAATAAATGAATAAACTAATTAAATTAATTAGTGAATGAAACGGAATTTGATTGAATGGGAATCAATCTAAAGTTTGAAAAGAAAACTTGATACAAGGGAAATAAACTTAAGTTATATAGTTGAATAAATTGAAAATAGATTTGAAATGGAATAGAATTAAATAAAAACTGATTTGGAATCAATTTAAAATAGCAATAAATTGAAATGTCGAATTTGCATAGAAAAATTGGCGTTTGTCAAAAACGGAAGTAAATGAAATTCTGTAAAGTAATAGAAGGTGAATAAATTGATTTTTAACCAATATGAAATGGATATGGGTAAGTTTGATATAAATACGAACTGAATACAATAAATTGAGTTGGAAAATCATTCAAATTAAATGAAATGGCATATAAATTTAATTTGGAGTGAATGACTTAATACTGAAACCCTGAAATTGCATGTACCTTCTAAAACACGTGATACACCATGTTTGGTTATGAAAACTATGTGTTTTCACTATTTAAATGAATGTAAAGTTGTTAAGTTCATGTTTATGTTACTTACGTGGTTAAATTGAGTAAGCGTAGGTACCCGGAGGGAGCTAGAGTTGGGTCGCGTAATTACATACTAAATAATCCGCTTGCTTAAAAACGCTAAAATAAGGTATATTTTCAGATTAAATACAGCAAGAATATAAAATATTGATATATATTTTGTTTTCCGATCGTTTGGGTCGATGTATGCATTTTTATCTCTCTTGTTATATTGTAAAAAGCTTTTCGTACAAGGGAGACTCTACCAAAATTTTAGGAAATTCAGGGTGTTAAAAAAAATTGAATTTTTTTTGAAAATTTTTGTTCACAAAAAAGATAATTTTTGAATTAAAATTGAAATAGAGGGTTTTGAGTTAGTAATGGAAACTAATTGTTATAGTTAAATCTAAAAGATTAGAAGAGTGAAATAGCTAGTCAACTAAGTGGGTTTTGAAAAGAGTAATGGGTTTGGAGCATTTTCCCTGACTTAGCAATTTCGGGGACGAAATTCTTTTAAGGAGGGAGGGATGTAATGACCCGAATTTTCTATCGTTACTTTTGATTATTTAAATGGTTTAAATATTGGATTTGGAATTTATAATCGAGCTAGTAAGTTTTTAAAAATTGAAATTTCAAGTGATTTCGCAAATTTTTGGAATCGTCGATTTAACTGACACGTTAAAATAGCGATCTAGAGCATGGTCTTGGAATTCGACGGCACCAGTTCCATTAGATCCTTAATTATCGGATTCTAAATTTCGTAGTGTTTGGAATTATCGTTTGATTGTATGGAATATAAACGCGTTTTTAATATCAGAAATTCAAATATAATAATTGGGTCCAAAAATCTATCTTCTCCATAGGATCGAATTGGGACTCGAAACCTTTTCATTTCATTCGGAATAGGGAATAACATTATAAATGCCTAGCAGCACGCCTCGATAGAGGTTTGGGATTTTGAGTTGAGTGGATAGAGATGTTTTGAAATTAAATTAATATATTAATTTTTCAACCTCACTTTCAGCTGCTGTCCTACCTTGTCAATGTAACTTATACACATTCAAACACACGACCTCCACCCTATTGGTTCTTTTAAATCACGATGTCTTCTCCCCCGTTTTCTCTTCAAACAGTAGAATCATGTATTATAAAGAGGAAAAAAGAAAAATAAAAATACTTCACACTCTTCTCCTTTAAATTCATGTGACCAGAAAAGAAATATTTAAATCTCGAGCCTTTCTTCGTATTGCTCCAGCTCCAAAATTCGAAATCTATTTGTTCGAAAATAAAGGAAAACGAAAAAAATAGAAATCAAACAAAAAAGGAAAAAATGGTGGCCGGCATTAAATTCGTACTTGCTCAGGGTTCTAAAGCTCAGGGCCGTGGAAGAATCAATCGCGCGCATCGCGTGATGTGCATAAAGTGGTCTCAGCGAGGGATGGGAGTCGTGTTAGGAGGCGCGAAACTCGATCAGGGTGGACGACAATGCTCGCGTGCGTGGCAGTTCAGGACAGGGATGGGTCGAGTGATTTTCGCGATTGAAGGGGGACTGACATCGTCTCGACTTCAATTTGGACGAGCGGTGATTCATGGGATCGCGTGCTTGCTCGCGTGAGCACGAGAGGGAGGGGCCGTGAAAGTGGCGAGGTATGGAGATGGTTGACTGTCGATTTGGGATTCGGGGCATGGCTGTTTGTGTGTAAGGGAGTTTGTCAAAGGGTGTAACGCGACAGCTTGACCTCGTGCTTCTCGTGTGCTTGAGGCGATGTCGTGTTGGTGCTCTGGGCATGGTGGTAGGTAAAATGGATTTCGAGAAGGCTGTTGTTTAATTGAGTATGGTAACTATATTTTTAATTATCTTTAATGGAAGTTAAGCCAGTGAGAATAGAAATATATGTATACATATATTTGTTAATATAAGTCATAAATTTTCATACGAGGTTTAAATCAAATGGAATCAATCGTGTGGGGTTCGGAACTGCGGAAATATGTGCAAAAGAATTTAATTGGAACATTTAGCAAAATAAAATCAAGGTGAGAATTTCTCACTCATTTGGATTTCCACGTTTAAAATTTAAATGTTTAAAATATAAATTATTGGATGCTTGATTGGATTGATAAATTTTAATTATCTGTTGGATGATTATATAATATATATATAGTAGTATATATATTAGTGGTTGGATTGATATTCCCGCATATTATAGCGGATGAGACCCTATGCGCCCCGCATAATAGTGGATGACCCTATATACCACGATATCCCCCTCGAAGCGGGGTTGGTATTTTTATTATTATCTAACATCTATGGTGTAGAGAAACAAGTTGGAGGAATCTATCTGGATTCCTCAAAATATATTTGGTGATTTTCATATATATAAAAATAGATGATGTGATTGGATAATCTTCTGGATAATTGTGTGTTGTAAATTTTTAAATGTTATAATAGCAGGGAAATTAACTTTGGTATATTAAATACCATAAATACTATTTTAATTTTTTTAAGGGATTAAAAGGAAATTTCCAATATAAAAATATGTATATGGGAATTTGGATTATTTAAAAGAGGTTGATTTGAATAAGCGATAATTGTTTTTTATCTTACTAAACAATATGGGAAAAATATTTTAAATAGAGAATTTAAAATAAAATTATATAATGGAATTTTTAAAGACTGAATTTTAAAATGATATTTGGAAAAGAATACGGAAAGAAGTTGAAATCGATAGTAAAAATATATTGACAAAAATAAATGGAATTTATAAGAAATTGAATTTATAAAAATGGAATTTTATAAATGAGATTAATTTTAGTGAAACTCGAAGATGTTTAAAATATACAAACGATGTTTATAGATAAAAGAAATCGATATCAGATGATAAGTTGGAAATATAAATTTACAGGAAGATTTTATAATTAAAATATGGAAATAGGGCGAGGGAAAAACATTGGATACTATTTTTGAAGTGGAAATGGTTATGGAAACCAAAATGGAAGCGATGTGTTAGAAATCGAGAGGGGTTATAAATTGGAATTTGGTTATTGACATTTAAAAATATATTTTTATTAATAAATTAAGTTTTTATTTTAAAATGGAAGGTTTTACTTATTAAATTATGTATTTCAAAGCTAGTTAGTATTGAATATGTAACGACCCGTTAAGTTCGACCATTTAAAATTGTTTGTTTAATAGGATTTTGTAATTTATTTTAGTTGAAAGAATAAAGGTGGTAGATAAGTATTAAAATGAAGGCTAGAATAAATTATATAGAAGTGACTTAGAAACCTATTTAAAGACATTTGAATAAAATTCAAATGAATTAAGTAGAGAAAGAAAGAAAAATTCTTACCTGTACATAAAATTTAATATGGGAATATTAAACCAATTTAATGCAATAAAAGATTGTGAACGATAAATTGAATAGATTAAGAAACCCTGTTATTGCAAGTCAATAAATTTGTAAACCCTAATGAACATCTCAAAATTTATAAATTTATTGAAATTTAAGACATAGCATAAGCGTAGAACTATAGGTATGATGATAAATTGTCTAATTAAGGGTCAGCAAATTTATTTGGAAATCAAACTCAATTAAGGGTAAGTAATTATGATGGATTGATGGCATAAACGTTACTAATTTTTATCATAGTAACGGAAGTGCAGATGGAAGGCAACTGTAGAAATTTAAGTACGTATTAACAATTGAAAGGGACTGTCGATTGAGTGGAGTACTTTAGGTTGTCTTACTAAATTTAGAATTTAACATAAGACAAATAGAAATAAATCAATAAACGTATAGATTTTAAGTTTATTATGATGAATTATTTTAGTGATATGACTTAGAATAAATGAAATAATTTGGGTTAATTGGTATTTAATGGAATTAAAGGTTGCAATATTCATAGGTAAGGATTTAGATGAAATAGATTGATGTATGAAAAATTTAATTTGATAAATGGCAATTAATTCCTTTAATTTGTGCAATTAATGTATGTTTAATTGATAACGATAAAAAGTTGATTTTTTTTCAGTGTAACCAACGTAAAATATTATCATAGCATGATACTTGGTTTGAATAGAAGGATTTGATTTAATGTGAAAATTTTTGTTCTAAGTATTGAATAAAATTGGGAATCAAATTTATTTTTATGATAATAACGTTAGTATTGGTTAATAAATAGATTTCAATGCAGTAACCAAATAAATGGAATAAGATGAGTATATATTGCATAGAAATGAAATGATAAATTATTGATGTAATGGAAGATATAACCATGTCAATTATGCATATAAGGTAATAAGGTAATGAAACCGAGGTAAATTAATTAATTGAGACTTTAAGTAAAATTAACGTGTGGAATTGACCAAGGTTCAATAAAATGAGAATTTGATTGGTTATATTTATTGGTTGAGAAATGTAAATGTGTATTTGGGGAATAAATTTAGTCAGACTTAAGTATTGAATTTAATTAATTAATATATATGATAAATGATGATTAAATAAAAACCCAATACTCTATATATATGTATAATATTTGAGTGAAAATAATAATACACTTATAAATGTGGAATTAAGAGTTTACAACAACTATTTTAAGTAAAGAAATTGTTCATTCAAGTAAATTTGAAACATCGCAATAGGTGTAGATTAAGTGTTGCGTTAAATAAATTATAAAGGAATAAATTTATAGAAACGTAGGAACGGAAGAATGAACATTATAGTAACGTAAAACGTATTGTAGGATAATAATTAAGTATAGGCTTGTAAATTAGATGTATGACAATAAATTTTGTACGTAAATCTTTCTATTAGTTGATAAGTCTTATTTTGATCAATTTAAAGGAATACACTAAATTTTGTAGTTAGTACGGAATATTGATGAGTGAATGAATAAGATGAAACAAAGGTGGAATGTATTAGTTGAGGTTTTAAGTTATTTATGTGATAAGTTACCAAAATTACAATTTTATCTAAATACAGTAATTTATGCAAACAAAAGATGAACATTTTGAAATATTACCACAGTGATATATAAAAGAAACGTTAACTATGTAGTTGGAGAATAATTGATATATTTTGAGTTGGATAATAGAAATCAAGTTATTTATATAATTAGATTTAAGATGAGAGTATAAGTATATGATTAAATAATTGGGTTTTGCGAATAAAATTTATAATTCCCAAATAATAAGAAAACGCAGAGGTTAACACTGCGAAATTTATATACTTATAAATTTTAATTCACATCCAAGCTTGCTAAATTATTTGGAATTGATTGGATTATATAAGTAATGAAATTTGGCCAATATTTAAAGTTGAAAGAAAATTTGGATTTTATGATTTATTTTAATTTATTTAATAAATATTAAAAATAGCCATTTTTGTCACGGACTCGGATTTCGACGAAACTAGTTTCATCGGATCCGTAACGGTGAATTATAATAATGTTTCAAGTTTCGTTGCGATCGGACTTGTCGTTTGATCGTACGGACTCGAAACGCCTTGAAATTTACGCATTTTGAAATCAATTTGAAATTTTTATTTTTTTAGCATAACTTCTTCATACGATCGAATTTGGTCGCGAAACTTTTTCCATCGCGTTCAGAATATTTTGAAACACCTATTTGGATGTATAGTTTTAACAAATTCGACTCCGGAGGCAGAACGGGCTTTTTGGGCCAACTATCGTTTAGCACGTTCGTTATCCGTACCCACCTAACCTTCTTTTATCTGTCTATATATTTGCGATTATAAACCCTAGCCACTCCTTATTTTCATTTTTCTATACGTACATCTCCTTCTCAACTCCTCATTCTAATGGCAGAAAACCTAATTCCCAAATTCCAAAATTTTATTTCAAAAAAAAAAAAAAAAAAAAAAAAATTTTGTGGATCTGCAGCAGCTTCTGGTCGCGCTTCGGGTTTCAGAGGAGAAAACCCTAGAGCAACTTCGGGTCAGGAAGAAAATGACTCGGGTCGCTCCGGGTCGTTTTGGCGAAAACTCCAAGCAAGCATCGGGGAAATGAGGCGGCGCCCCGAAGTCGAACCCGAAGTTGACCCAGGACCAGAATTTTTCATTTTTCAAATTTTCATAACTTTTGCATACGAGCTCGGATTCACGCGCGGTTTGTTTTGCTGGGATCGTATCGGAATTTCTGACGTTTTGGCACTGGTTTGGATGAATTTGGAGACTGTCCAATTTTTGGGTTTAAATTGGATTTGAATTCAATTTAAATTCAAAAGGTGAGTGTTTTAACCCACTCACAACTACTAGAAGCTTTTATGTTTGTTAAATAAATTTTAGAAATGAATAGAAATTTATTTATGAGCTTTTGGCATGTTATTTCATTCATATCTGTTGAATTGCATTTTATTGAATGTAACTGTTAATTTAATTGATTTATTGCGTGTTAATTGGCTGTTAGAAATTTTTGGTTGCATATGAACTGCTAGTTAACAGTTATGTCAATTATCACTGAATATAAATTGTTAGATTAATAGTTGAAAAATTTAATTTGAATAAACTGTCAGTTATCACCTGTTATATATGATCATATATATAATTGTTATTGATTGATATTGCTTGATGTTTGTGATTGGATGATGGATGTGTTATTGAAGGGATGTTTTATTTGATATCATTAAACTGCAAGTTAGTATGCATTTTTCATTTCATTCGGGATTGCGGTTTGAAATGATATACAACCGCAGTTTTATTTTTTAAATTGCGGATTGAAATGATAAATATCTGTATCACTTGATCATATGATAGAAAACTATATACAGACACCGTGGTCTATATATAACTATTTTTAATGTGATTTCTATGGTTTGGATGGAATACGGTTTATAAAAATCTTAAATTTTATACTGAATAAATGTTTTCTTCCATAGTTATATGCATATGAAGTTGAAATTTTGAAATTAAAAGGTGAATAAATTTCTTTATTAAAAATGGAAGAAAATTAAGAAAATGGAGTTTGATGATTATATCCTATGTTTAAATATTAAGTTGGAAATTTTAAAGATATGATATTTATAATTGGATTTTTTTCCCAAAATATTTTGAAATGAATATTCTAGTAAAAATTGAATTTGGAAATATATATATATATATTTTACTAGAAATTGAAGTCTTATTAATTATGGATTTTATGTGAATGGTCAAGATTAATTAATAGAATATTGATTTTGAAAGGATAAAAATCCAACTTTAGTTGAAATATTAATGCTCAAAAATGGATATAAATATATATAAAATTGAAATGGTTTTGGGACTTGAAGTAATATTTTGGATTTTGGTTTAACTTTAAAAGAAGAAATATTTGGAAAGCCATGTAATTTATTTCTTTGTAAAGCAACAGTAAAGTTAAACCTTTTTAATTCGCATACCGTTGAATATCCAAACCATTTAGTTTTGAAAATAATGGTTTTAAAATGCTATGGATTTTCGAAGAATTATGTTGAAAGTTACAAACAGAATATTGGTTACATGGGATATTAAATAATAAAAAGTGACATAATTTTTTGGAAAGGAATAATTTTATTTGGGATAAACGATATCATATTGTTTTGGGTTTTAAAAGAAGAAATGATATCGTAATATTACGGTTTGAAATGGATTATATTCTGGTTTTAAAAGTATAAACTATTTTAAATGACCGCGGTGTTATAATAACGATTGGTTGGCAAAGAGACCGGGATCGGATATGGACATACTCTCTGTCGATACCGAAAACCACTTTGACTAACCGTGTACGCGGTGGAGATTCCAGAATGAAGTAGGTGGTGGCGACGTTTCCTGTAAGGTAAATACGTGGACCCAACTCCCATGAGTTGGCATAAGGTGGCTAAAACAGGAGCGATTCTCAGGCCAATGAGGTCATTCCTCTGATCGGACGCTCCTCTTCGATATTATAATTTGACTTGGATTTGACTCAGTGGCCACTTCTATATTTTGATTTTGGGGAGTTAGTCCGAGGTGGGCGGTAACTGCGGCTACGCGTTTCCACCAGCCTGGATAGCAATTGGTATATCTACCCTGGCATTGCCTAGTTGTGCCGTGTCACCTACCATATCGCGCCTTGTACGAGTTTGGTTTTCTCCCGTAGCCCGTGTGGTATCCTCTAGTGGCTTCCCGATCAGGAGGGGCTATGATATTGGACGGACTACTGGGACTATTACGTGTTAAGGTGGAAAATGTAAAGCCTTAACGCTATTTAAAAGTAAGTTTATTTTATAAATAGACACTATTATAATAGCGCAATATACTACATAGTAAATAGTTTAACGGATCCTTAGGAGATGTAAATCCCGAACATCTCTTGAGTTACTGTACTCATATTTATATTCTGTTTATTTAACTCACATAAGATATTCTAGTCTGACTCGGGTGTTTTTGTCTATTCAAATTCGCTCGGGTCAGTCCGAGCATTTCAGGATAGCAGATTTTAGCTTTGGAGGACGAAGACGAAGAATAAGTATTATGTTATATATAGTATTACACCACACTCTTTCTATTCCGCTGCATTGCTTGTATTGGTATGTGTAACTCTGATATTTATTGTAAAAGAAGGATCAAGCTTTTGTAAACTGTTTATGAACTGTATATTTGTTATTATATTTTATCCTTCCGCTGTGAGATTCTGTTTTTGTTTTTATTTCTTCTCTGTTTTCTTATTTACCCCATAACAATCCGCCCTTGCGTATGCTTTGAATTGGCACGTGTGTCGGTTTAAAGTGTGCAAAAAGGCGGGATGTTACAGTTGGTATCAGAGCTTTGGTTTAGCGATAAACCTTGGCTTTGTGGGGTTTGACTCTTTGTTAATAGGGTAGAAATATCCTATGGGAGTCGCTGAGTGTATATATAAGAGAGAGCGTACTTGTTAGTATTAATAAAAAGATTTTAATATTGTGTTAATCTGTTCCGCTTTGTATTTATAAATTCTGGTTGATGCATGAGACGCTATGTCATCAATAGGGATTTCTAAACACTTAATAGGACAGACCGACATAATATTTGTTTTTAATATAGGTGAATGAAATAATTTGCCTATTATATTTCTATATATAAAAATAGTTTTATAAAGATATATATATATTTGGTTGCTATAGATTGGATGTTAGGCAATAAAAATATTTATAATAACTGAAGCTAAGTGAAATTATAATAAACCAAATTTGGAGATTTAGAACTTAAGTCCGGGATTTTTGAAACTTTGCTTTCAAAGAATTTGTGAAATTTATTGATTTGGTTTATAAGTATTTTCTTATATAAATATTTCGTATAAATTGGAAGAATTGTTTTAAAGAAGATTTTGGAAAAGAATTAAATTCTGTACTTTCCTCTCTGTCGCTGGAAAATAAATTCGGTGATGACGGCCGCATCATCTACTTTCATTTTCGAGTTTCGAAGGGGAAAGGCCACTGTAGTAAATTCTACTGCAGATTTATTTTTGAAATTTTCTAAAAATTTTCTTTTATTGTTCTAAATATAATTAGAGATATAAAAGTTGTAAGAACTTATTTATCTATTATTTTGAAATAGATTAAAATTTGACCCGGTATTTAATTCTAAATTTTTCCGTTAATTAATTGTTTAAACTTTGTTAGTGAAATATTAAGTAAGAAAGTTAATGCTAGGGATAAGGGAAGTAAAAGTTTTTAACTGATAAATAATGGAAAAGATTTATTGAAGAATGAATGAATTGAAACCTCTAATTGAAATAAGAGAATAACTGCAAAGCTATAAAGAGGAATTTGCATACATATGAGACAAAGGGTAATATGAATAAACATTAAATTTAATTAAAAGAATGGAGATTAAACTTGTATAAGTTCAATTGCAATTTCCTTAACATAAATAACTTACCCAAATATAAAAGTTGAAGTGTTAAATGAGAAACTGGAATTGAATATTTTACAAGTAGGAATTTAGGAAAAATGAAGTATTCAATAAATTACTGTTATAATAAGAATTTATTGGTATAAACTTAAGTGATAATTGAAATTTTACCCAAATTAAAGGTGAGTATTATTAATAGGTGATTTTAACTTAAGTAAATAAAATGAAATTCTTTAATATTGATGTGTAGGGTTATAAACTTAAGTATGTTTTAAAATGCTACTAGTAATATAATAAAAAGTAGGTAATATAAATAAATGTCTGTAAACCCTAGATAATGAATTAATAAGATCCTTTATTTATAAAAATGGAGGTTTTAAGGTTAATAATTTAAGTGTAAGTAGAGGGTTACTGTAATTAAATATAATAAAACGTAAACATTAAATAAAGGAATGAAATTAAGGGTAAGTGGAAATTGTAATTTATAAAACGAATATATATTTATTGAACCATTAATAAATAAAAAGGAATTGAGAAGAAACTTGTAAATTTTCACTTGCATTCTTAAACATACATAACTTACCATATAATAAAAGTTGCAATGTTAGTAAGAAAATGTAAGGGGAAATCTTACAAGTGAAGCTTGAGGTAATTAAGGTATTCAATAAATTTGCTGTTATAAATGAGAATTAATTGTATAAACTTAAGTTAAATTGGAAATTTTACTATATAAGAAAGGGTAAGTAGTATAAATAGATGATATAAACCTTAGTCAATAAATTGGAATACAATATAATGAATTTTGTAACAAATGGAAAATGAAAATTGTAAGAAACAAAGAAATCCCTCCATAAATGAAAGAAAGAAAATAAAACCACTGAAGCATGAAATAAATGTATAATAAGCTATTGTGGTGTTGATTTGAATTGTTTGGTTGATGTATGGTTGTTGGGTAAGGAATTTTGGAGTTGTTGGAGGAACAATAATCTATCTCTATTCCATCTAAGACTGTTGAGTAACGGATGCACTTGATAGTTATTTCTCACTCCGTAAAATTTCATAATTTGAACCCGAACAACTAACGGTTGTTGATTGAATGATTGTGGTTTGTGGTGTGTGCCGTTTGTTAAAATGTATGGTTGTTGCATTTGATTTGGATATGAATGATTGAATCTACCCAAACATTTCACTGTAATATAGATATTTAACTTTTAGATTTTATAAGTGAATACAGGGGTTGGAAGCAACCGCTACTGCTTTTGGTTCCAAAATAATAAGCGTATTGCCCGACAAATAGGTACGTTTCCGGATTACGTATAAAGCGCTATTTTATATATTTTCCCGTGTTGGGATATTTTATTTTGGATAATATATGTAATATATTTGTATATTTGGATATTATATTTTCTCCAGAGTCCCTCCGTACAAAGGAGACTCTGTCAAAAATTTTCGTAAATTTTGGACTTAAAATTTGGTTAAAGATATTTTTCCAACTTTAATAGTTCAAGTATTAAAAGACATAATGATTATAAAACAAGTGTATTTCATTAAAGGAAATTAATTTAGTAAATTATTGTTATAAGTTAATATTTGAAATTAGATATATTGTTTTATTCTTCCTTCTCCCTTCCTTTCCCTTTTCGGGGACGAAAAGTTTTGAGTGGGGAGAGTGTAACGACCCGTTAAGTTCGACCATTTAAAATTGTTTGTTTAATAGGATTTTGTAATTTATTTTAGTTGAAAGAATAAAGGTGGTAGATAAGTATTAAAATGAAGGCTAGAATAAATTATATAGAAGTGACTTAGAAACCTATTTAAAGACATTTGAATAAAATTCAAATGAATTAAGTAGAGAAAGAAAGAAAAATTCTTACCTGTACATAAAATTTAATATGGGAATATTAAACCAATTTAATGCAATAAAAGATTGTGAACGATAAATTGAATAGATTAAGAAACCCTGTTATTGCAAGTCAATAAATTTGTAAACCCTAATGAACATCTCAAAATTTATAAATTTATTGAAATTTAAGACATAGCATAAGCGTAGAACTATAGGTATGATGATAAATTGTCTAATTAAGGGTCAGCAAATTTATTTGGAAATCAAACTCAATTAAGGGTAAGTAATTATGATGGATTGATGGCATAAACGTTACTAATTTTTATCATAGTAACGGAAGTGCAGATGGAAGGCAACTGTAGAAATTTAAGTACGTATTAACAATTGAAAGGGACTGTCGATTGAGTGGAGTACTTTAGGTTGTCTTACTAAATTTAGAATTTAACATAAGACAAATAGAAATAAATCAATAAACGTATAGATTTTAAGTTTATTATGATGAATTATTTTAGTGATATGACTTAGAATAAATGAAATAATTTGGGTTAATTGGTATTTAATGGAATTAAAGGTTGCAATATTCATAGGTAAGGATTTAGATGAAATAGATTGATGTATGAAAAATTTAATTTGATAAATGGCAATTAATTCCTTTAATTTGTGCAATTAATGTATGTTTAATTGATAACGATAAAAAGTTGATTTTTTTTCAGTGTAACCAACGTAAAATATTATCATAGCATGATACTTGGTTTGAATAGAAGGATTTGATTTAATGTGAAAATTTTTGTTCTAAGTATTGAATAAAATTGGGAATCAAATTTATTTTTATGATAATAACGTTAGTATTGGTTAATAAATAGATTTCAATGCAGTAACCAAATAAATGGAATAAGATGAGTATATATTGCATAGAAATGAAATGATAAATTATTGATGTAATGGAAGATATAACCATGTCAATTATGCATATAAGGTAATAAGGTAATGAAACCGAGGTAAATTAATTAATTGAGACTTTAAGTAAAATTAACGTGTGGAATTGACCAAGGTTCAATAAAATGAGAATTTGATTGGTTATATTTATTGGTTGAGAAATGTAAATGTGTATTTGGGGAATAAATTTAGTCAGACTTAAGTATTGAATTTAATTAATTAATATATATGATAAATGATGATTAAATAAAAACCCAATACTCTATATATATGTATAATATTTGAGTGAAAATAATAATACACTTATAAATGTGGAATTAAGAGTTTACAACAACTATTTTAAGTAAAGAAATTGTTCATTCAAGTAAATTTGAAACATCGCAATAGGTGTAGATTAAGTGTTGCGTTAAATAAATTATAAAGGAATAAATTTATAGAAACGTAGGAACGGAAGAATGAACATTATAGTAACGTAAAACGTATTGTAGGATAATAATTAAGTATAGGCTTGTAAATTAGATGTATGACAATAAATTTTGTACGTAAATCTTTCTATTAGTTGATAAGTCTTATTTTGATCAATTTAAAGGAATACACTAAATTTTGTAGTTAGTACGGAATATTGATGAGTGAATGAATAAGATGAAACAAAGGTGGAATGTATTAGTTGAGGTTTTAAGTTATTTATGTGATAAGTTACCAAAATTACAATTTTATCTAAATACAGTAATTTATGCAAACAAAAGATGAACATTTTGAAATATTACCACAGTGATATATAAAAGAAACGTTAACTATGTAGTTGGAGAATAATTGATATATTTTGAGTTGGATAATAGAAATCAAGTTATTTATATAATTAGATTTAAGATGAGAGTATAAGTATATGATTAAATAATTGGGTTTTGCGAATAAAATTTATAATTCCCAAATAATAAGAAAACGCAGAGGTTAACACTGCGAAATTTATATACTTATAAATTTTAATTCACATCCAAGCTTGCTAAATTATTTGGAATTGATTGGATTATATAAGTAATGAAATGTGGCCAATATTTAAAGTTGAAAGAAAATTTGGATTTTATGATTTATTTTAATTTATTTAATAAATATTAAAAATAGCCATTTTTGTCACGGACTCGGATTTCGACGAAACTAGTTTCATCGGATCCGTAACGGTGAATTATAATAATGTTTCAAGTTTCGTTGCGATCGGACTTGTCGTTTGATCGTACGGACTCGAAACGCCTTGAAATTTACGCATTTTGAAATCAATTTGAAATTTTTATTTTTTTAGCATAACTTCTTCATACGATCGAATTTGGTCGCGAAACTTTTTCCATCGCGTTCAGAATATTTTGAAACATCTATTTGGATATATGGTTTTAACAAATTCGACTCCGGAGGCAGAACGGGCTTTTTGGGCCAACTATCGTTTAGCACGTTCGTTATCCGTACCCACCTAACCTTCTTTTATCTGTCTATATATTTGCGATTATAAACCCTAGCCACTCCTTATTTTCATTTTTCTATACGTACATCTCCTTCTCAACTCCTCATTCCAATGGCAGAAAACCTAATTCCCAAATTCCAAAATTTTATTTCAAAAAAAAAAAAAAAAAAAAAAAAAATTTTGTGGATCTGCAGCAGCTTCTGGTCGCGCTTCGGGTTTCAGAGGAGAAAACCCTAGAGCAACTTCGGGTCAGGAAGAAAATGACTCGGGTCGCTCCGGGTCGTTTTGGCGAAAACTCCAAGCAAGCATCGGGGAAATGAGGCGGCGCCCCGAAGTCGAACCCGAAGTTGACCCAGGACCAGAATTTTTCATTTTTCAAATTTTCATAACTTTTGCATACGAGCTCGGATTCACGCGCGGTTTGTTTTGCTGGGATCGTATCGGAATTTCTGACGTTTTGGCACTGGTTTGGATGAATTTGGAGACTGTCCAATTTTTGGGTTTAAATTGGATTTGAATTCAATTTAAATTCAAAAGGTGAGTGTTTTAACCCACTCACAACTACTAGAAGCTTTTATGTTTGTTAAATAAATTTTAGAAATGAATAGAAATTTATTTATGAGCTTTTGGCATGTTATTTCATTCATATCTGTTGAATTGCATTTTATTGAATGTAACTGTTAATTTAATTGATTTATTGCGTGTTAATTGGCTGTTAGAAATTTTTGGTTGCATATGAACTGCTAGTTAACAGTTATGTCAATTATCACTGAATATAAATTGTTAGATTAATAGTTGAAAATTTTAATTTGAATAAACTGCCAGTTATCACCTGTTATATATGATCATATATATAATTGTTATTGATTGATATTGCTTGATGTTTGTGATTGGATGATGGATGTGTTATTGAAGGGATGTTTTATTTGATATCATTAAACTGCAAGTTAGTATGCATTTTTCATTTCATTCGGGATTGCGGTTTGAAATGATATACAACCGCAGTTTTATTTTTTAAATTGCGGATTGAAATGATAAATATCCGTATCACTTGACCATAGGATAGAAAACTATATACAGACACCGTGGTCTATATATAACTATTTTTAATGTGATTTCTATGGTTTGGATGGAATACGGTTTATAAAAATCTTAAATTTTATACTGAATAAATGTTTTCTTCCATAGTTATATGCATATGAAGTTGAAATTTTGAAATTAAAAGGTGAATAAATTTCTTTATTAAAAATGGAAGAAAATTAAGAAAATGGAGTTTGATGATTATATCCTATGTTTAAATATTAAGTTGGAAATTTTAAAGATATGATATTTATAATTGGATTTTTTTCCCAAAATATTTTGAAATGAATATTCTAGTAAAAATTGAATTTGGAAATATATATATATATATTTTACTAGAAATTGAAGTCTTATTAATTATGGATTTTATGTGAATGGTCAAGATTAATTAATAGAATATTGATTTTGAAAGGATAAAAATCCAACTTTAGTTGAAATATTAATGCTCAAAAATGGATATAAATATATATAAAATTGAAATGGTTTTGGGACTTGAAGTAATATTTTGGATTTTGGTTTAACTTTAAAAGAAGAAATATTTGGAAAGCCATGTAATTTATTTCTTTGTAAAGCAACAGTAAAGTTAAACCTTTTTAATTCGCATACCGTTGAATATCCAAACCATTTAGTTTTGAAAATAATGGTTTTAAAATGCTATGGATTTTCGAAGAATTATGTTGAAAGTTACAAACAGAATATTGGTTACATGGGATATTAAATAATAAAAAGTGACATAATTTTTTGGAAAGGAATAATTTTATTTGGGATAAACGATATCATATTGTTTTGGGTTTTAAAAGAAGAAATGATATCGTAATATTACGGTTTGAAATGGATTATATTCTGGTTTTAAAAGTATAAACTATTTTAAATGACCGCGGTGTTATAATAACGATTGGTTGGCAAAGAGACCGGGATCGGATATGGACATACTCTCTGTCGATACCGAAAACCACTTTGACTAACCGTGTACGCGGTGGAGATTCCAGAATGAAGTAGGTGGTGGCGACGTTTCCTGTAAGGTAAATACGTGGACCCAACTCCCATGAGTTGGCATAAGGTGGCTAAAACAGGAGCGATTCTCAGGCCAATGAGGTCATTCCTCTGATCGGACGCTCCTCTTCGATATTATAATTTGACTTGGATTTGACTCAGTGGCCACTTCTATATTTTGATTTTGGGGAGTTAGTCCGAGGTGGGCGGTAACTGCGGCTACGCGTTTCCACCAGCCTGGATAGCAATTGGTATATCTACCCTGGCATTGCCTAGTTGTGCCGTGTCACCTACCATATCGCGCCTTGTACGAGTTTGGTTTTCTCCCGTAGCCCGTGTGGTATCCTCTAGTGGCTTCCCGATCAGGAGGGGCTATGATATTGGACGGACTACTGGGACTATTACGTGTTAAGGTGGAAAATGTAAAGCCTTAACGCTATTTAAAAGTAAGTTTATTTTATAAATAGACACTATTATAATAGCGCAATATACTACATAGTAAATAGTTTAACGGATCCTTAGGAGATGTAAATCCCGAACATCTCTTGAGTTACTGTACTCATATTTATATTCTGTTTATTTAACTCACATAAGATATTCTAGTCTGACTCGGGTGTTTTTGTCTATTCAAATTCGCTCGGGTCAGTCCGAGCATTTCAGGATAGCAGATTTTAGCTTTGGAGGACGAAGACGAAGAATAAGTATTATGTTATATATAGTATTACACCACACTCTTTCTATTCCGCTGCATTGCTTGTATTGGTATGTGTAACTCTGATATTTATTGTAAAAGAAGGATCAAGCTTTTGTAAACTGTTTATGAACTGTATATTTGTTATTATATTTTATCCTTCCGCTGTGAGATTCTGTTTTTGTTTTTATTTCTTCTCTGTTTTCTTATTTACCCCATAACAATCCGCCCTTGCGTATGCTTTGAATTGGCACGTGTGTCGGTTTAAAGTGTGCAAAAAGGCGGGATGTTACAGAATACTTAAAAAGTGAATCTTTCTGATACTTAATATTTATTTTAATAAATCCAAGGTTTTTAAACCCGCTTTGAAAAGTTATTTTATAATTAGTATTTCAATATTTAGATAATTATTTGAACATGTTTAAAAAATAAATAATCATTACTTTTCTTTAAAATACTTATTTACATATGTGTGTATATATATAGTTTTGAAAATGGTTTAAATGTATTTATAAATCTCCTCGAGAGTTAGGGAAGGGTTATTTAGTAAATGGGATTTATAGGAGAATTATCAAAACGAATTTGGGAAAAGTAAGAATTTTTTCGAAGAAGTTAAACAAGAGTGAACTTAGAGATACGGAATAGAATTCATAAAGAAGTAGGAAAGGGAAAATTAGAATTATAAGTATTATATTTGACTTTGGAAATATTGAAGGGAATTAACTAAAGAATTCCGAAACTTATAAAAATCGTTATGAACGAGTTAAGAAATTTACGAATAAATTGTAAATGTTTTTG
This sequence comes from Allium cepa, assembly GCA_030765085.1. NCBI lineage: Eukaryota > Viridiplantae > Streptophyta > Magnoliopsida > Asparagales > Amaryllidaceae > Allium > Allium cepa. Next base: position 723,624,202 of record CM060932.1, on the reverse strand, counting down.
AGGAAAAGAAGTAGGGAATAAATGATATACTTTCTAAGTGTTGAATATAGAATGAATGGAAAAATATTCTAAGTATCGGGGAGGGGTGGAAATATTCCGTTGAAAATATAAGGATTTGAATACTGTTTTCTATTGTTGAAGTACTGGAAGTAATTTCTTATAAAGATATTTTAAAAATAATTTTTGGGGAAATTTGAAATAAGGCCTGATGTTTGCTTTTGGATGTTTGTTGATAGTTAAAAACCCAACTATCAATCTTGGCCAATTTCGCTAATCGTTTCGAAGAGACCGGGATCGATTTTAATTATCCGAAAACCACTTCAATCCCATTTGAACATAACGAATAAATACCGTAAAGATGATGAAGATAGTGATTCGGTTTGTCCAGACCCAGAACAACTTGTATGGACGAATGCTATCAGAACATCGTCTTTGGAAAACGATGAGCATTCTAAGTTTAATTGTGTTCTTGAAAGGTAACGCTTAGCCTCGAGCCTCATCAATTAGGAATGACTAAAGCATAGGAGATGTAGTAAGGCTAAGTGGGTCGCACCCAATTAGCGTATGTTATCACCTTTCTAGATGTCCTCAGAAACCTATTTATTATGGATATGGTTGTGCTTGAAAGGAGCGCTCAGTGGTAAGGGTGGGAACATCTAGGGTGATAACATATTCCGTTTATCCAAGTTAGGGGTAGGTCGGTCTTGTGTAGTAGAGGATCCTGGCATGGTCCTTGGTACGTTGTTCTTGAGGTGTACCGTGATGGACGGTACCCCAGTCATTCGTTAGAATCCATTCTCCAATACGAGCTTGCAGTTTTGTTTATAAAGCCTAGTATGCTGGAATTTAATTAATGTAACAATTTCAGCTATTTGAATAAGTATTTGTATTTAGACACTATTATAATGTGACTGGATCTTTTATAAATTTTTTTGGTTATCGTAAGGGAAAAACCCGTCATGTTTTTATGCGTGACGTGGTCTTACGAGGTACCTTTATTTTCCAAAGGATTTGATAACTCTAATAATTCAAATTGAGTGTGTTTTCTCACGCTGATTTTCCAGACTGACTTGAATGTTATTTTATTATAATGCTCGGGTCAGACCGAGTATTACGAATTCAGGTTAAATGCTATGGAGCTCAGGAGACGAGTTGGATGAGTTTAGACGTATATCAGGTACTTGGTTATTTCCGCTATGAGAGTTATGAATATCAGGACAAGTCAGTATAACTGTCCATTTGATGTATTGAATTGTTGTACTCTGATAATGATATGTATATTGACAGTTCAGTTCTTGTATTTAAAATCTGCTATTATATATTATATTTTGTTCCGCTGCGATTGTGAGATTTGTGTTGCTGTTTCTGTTTTTCTTCTACATTTTTCTTCTTCAGCCCTAATGAACCAGTATTTCCGGCACTTGACCACTCAGCATTTTATAGAGTGGACGTATTGGTGCCGATTTTCAGGGTCAAAAATCCCCGTTCATTGCAGAATTAATTTGGAACTGAAATTGAACTTAATTTGGAATTGAAATTGAAATTGATTTGGAATTGAAATATAATTGGGATTGGATTGAAATTTATTCAAGTTGGAATTGAAATTTAAACTAATTGGAATTGATAGCGAAATCAAATTAATTTGATCGAAATCAAATTTATTTGAATTGAAATTGGAATCGATGTAAAATTCGACTAGAAATTGGAATTAGATCAATTAAATCGAAAATGGAAATTGGAATTGATTTGAATTGGAAAATATGGGATTGAATTAGTTTGACGTTGGAACTATTTTTTGAAATAAATTAGTTTAGCATAAACTGTTTAAAAATCTATTTTCTTTAAATACTCAAATTATCTTGATTTTTAAACTACTTTACTATATAAAACATTTTCAATACTTATACTATTTTTAATCAAACTATTTTAACTATTTAAGCTATTTGAATACTATTCAAACTATTTTCTTAAAATTCAACCCGATCAAATTGGTGGAATGTTTACATTTAAATCTTGGATTTAAATGCAAATTGGGTTAAAATGAAGTTATAATCTAAAGTTTAATTCGAATCAAATTTTGAAATGAAATCGATATATCGAACTGAAATGATATTTTGAATTAATATGATTTTTGAAGCAAATATGATGATTTTGAAATGGATTTGATTTTGAAGCGAATATGATATTTTGATATCGAATACGAATTGTTTTCGAAATATAAAAGTACCAACTGGTGTGTAAAAGAACGTTTGGTTGTTAAAGAGACTGGGGTCTCTTATTGGCATACTCTCTGTCAATATTGTAACCACTTTAACAATTGTGTACACTATGGACGATATCCAAAATGTAGTGGTTGAATTGGCGACGTTTACTGGAATGAAGTAAGAGAACGATGATGGATAGCGTTGATACTAGTATCATAATTAAAACAAGAGCCTATGTCTGGCCACTAAGGTTAGCTATCTGTAGCATGTAACGATTCGTAATTTTTGATGTAAAGAAAAATAATATTTAATTTAATAAGATATTGGTGTTAATATTAGAAGAAATAAATATTTGTGATTTATTAATAAGGAAAATAACTAAAATGTAATGTTAATAATGTTAATTTAAGGCAACTGATATCAATTTAATGTGATCTCAATTAATTGGAATGATTGGAAAGTTATAATCGGTCATAAAGTGTAAATGGTAAATAAACCAAATGTTGTATTAAACGATGAAATTGTATGTAAGTAATTGGAATTGATTAAAATAGAACAATTAATCAACATGTGAATTTATTAGTTTTGTTTGTTAACAATAAAAATAGAAATGTGTTCGAAATCATAAGCTGTAACAATTGTTTAATTATTGTTTCACTATTTAATCTGTTGAAATTTAATTGGAAATCAATTTCAATGAATCTAATTAAATATTGCAGTTAATGTGAATTAAGATGGTAGCTGTAGGATATTGATGTAATAAATGGTAAACCAATGTTAACTATGTCCACCAAGTATTGATTGATTGAATAAAAAGATTGAAATCTAAATGAATCAACTTATTGGGTCCTAAATTATAATTGATGAATTTATTGCAATTGGAATTGAAATGCGGTAATTAACGCAATATTAATAGTTGAATTTGACATGGAAAATTTGTTTTAAAAGATTATAATTACTCGTTAATCAGAAGTAATAAAAAATTTGTTAGTTTTAAAATTTGAATTTGAAAAGTGATAAGTCTAATTTAAAAATAGTCTATTTAATTAACATGAAAATAGCCATTTTGGCCATTGTCTCGGATTTCGATGAAAATAGTTTCATCGGATCCGTAACAGTGAATTATTGTAAGGTTTCAAGTTCCTAGCGATCGGACTTGTCTTTTGATCACGCGGGCTCAAAACGCGTAGAAATCAATTTAATTAAAATCAATTTGAAATAAGGTGATTTCGAAAGCTAACTTTTGTATACAATGGAATTAGGACTTGAAATTGGTTACATTGAGTTAAAAAATATCGAAAACCTATATTTCGATATATTGGATCATCCATTTTCGTTTCGGGAATGAAATAGGCTTTTCGGGTCGTTGTTACCGTCTTGATTCAACCCTGCCCATATATAGGCAGTTATAAACCCTAATTGTTTCTCATTTTATTATTTCTATACGTGCATCTTCTTCCTCCTCCTCAAACGTCAAAACATTAAAGCTAGTTTCCAAATTCCAAAACCTAATTACAAAAAGAAAAAAATTGCCTGCTTTAGGTTTACTTCGAGTTAATAAGAGGTTCGCTTCGGGTTCCAGAGGCGAAAACCCTTCAAAAATTTCGGGTCAGAGAGAGTTCCATGCCAAACAAGGCGCATCTGGTCATGCTTTGAGTCCCAGAGACGAAAACCGTGCAGCTACTGCGGGTCAGGAGCCAAATGACTCGGGTCTCGGGTCATTTTGGCAAAAACTCAAAGCAAGCACCGAGTAATTGAGGCGGCGATCCGGAGCAGGACCGGAAGTCGAAATTTTCCAATCTTTTAACTTTAATAGCTTTTGCATATGAGCTCGGATTCACGCTCGGTTTCATCCATTGCAATCGAATCGAAATTTCGAACATTGTGGAACTGGTTTGGTTGCATTCTAAGACTGTTAAAATTTTAGGCTAATCTTAGAATTTAAATCGACGACAAATCAAAGGTGAGTGTTTTAACCTACTCACAACTACTAAATTATCTTATGTTAGTTCAGTTAAATTTATGATATAATTTGAAATTGATTGGTTGATATTTGGTATATTTAAACTGTTATTTCAGTTAAATCTGAGTTTTATTGAATTTAATAGCCATTAATTTAATATTAAATTTTAAATTGCTAGTTGATACCTGTTATTCATAATCAGTCAATTGTTATTGTTTATTGGTTGATTTAAATGATGATTGTGATGGATGTTTGATTTGTGATACTGGATGTTATATTTATATTGTTATAACACTGCAAATTCCCTTAGTTTATTGTTAGAAATCCTCTAGGTTGAAATGATACATACCCGAATGATCTATAGATTAGGAAAATCATTATAAGTTGAAATGATAAAACCGAGCGATTTTATGAATATTTTGGGATTGCAGGTTGAAATGATATATACCCGTAAATTTAAATTTATTGTGGATTGAAATAATATATGTCTGCATCACTTGACCATAGGGTAGATAATTATATACAGACATCTGATTGGTTAAATTAAATGATTTTAAATCCTTAAACTTCGAGTTCAGTTAAATGATATTTTGAAATGGAATTTGATTTATATAACTGAATTGTTTTAAATGAATTGTTTAAAATATTTAAATTGAAATTCCAAAGTTGAATTTGTAGTATAAACAAAATCTATCGAAATTGAGTTATTGAAACGTTAACTCCGCCTGTAGTTTTCTATACAGCCTGTCCCATGCCAGGATAAAGGAGGGTTGTGATAGGCTTAGTGAGCCAACATAAAAACCACAGTCTCTCTTATGGAAATGAGCCGACCGCAACTTGTTTGGGAATAATGGCTTTTTTATTTATTTTTATTTGTTCGAGTTATTGAAACGCTGAAGTTGTAATTTTGAAATCTATTGAAATTGGAGTAACTTAATTGATATTTCAAGATTTGAAATTGGGTTTTTGATTTAAAATCCATATACGGCACAAATTTGTTGAAATGGACGAAATAGTTAAATTTGATGTTAATTTCAAATTAATTATTTTAATATAAACTGTTTAAAGATTTTCAAACTATTAAACTAATTTAATCTATTTCAACTACTTTAATCTATTTTAAATTTATTTAATCTATTTTAAATCTTTTTAATCTATTTTAAAAACTATTTAGTCTATTTTAAATCTATTTAATCTATTTTAAAATCTATTTAATCTATTTTAAATCTTTTTAATCTATTTTAACCTATTTTAAATCTATTTAATATATTTTAAAATCTATTTAATCTATTTTAAATATATTTAATCTATTTTAAAATCTATTTAATTTCTTTTAAATCTAGATAAACTATTTTAAATTTATTTAAACTATCTTAAGTATTTTTAAACTATTTTAACCTATTTAAAAACTATTTTAGAGTATTTTGACTATTTAAAAATTTATTTTTAACTATGTTAAACTATTTATAATTATCTAAACTATTTTCTAAATTTCGGACTGTGTAAAGTGGAAGTGTTTATCCTCGATTTAAAAGCAAATACGGTTAAATGATGTTATAACCTAAGTTGAGATTTAGAGACATGTTTGAGGAATATGACGATTTTAAAATTAAGGGTTTAACCTACTTTGGGAGTATGATTTTGGAAGTAAATATAATATCGAAAGTAAATATGATTTCGAAAGTGAATATGATTTTGAAAGTAAATATGATTACGAAAGTAAATGTGATTTCAAAAGTGACTATGATTTCAAAGGTGAATATGATTTCAAAAGTGATATGGTTTGAATTGAATATGATATTTTAATATCAATTATGAATTGGTATTGGAAATGTAAAAGAACCATCGGTGTGAAATAAGCATTTGGTTGTTAAAGAGACCGAGATCGGATGTTGTGATACTCTTTGCCAATATCGAAACCACTTTAACAACTATGTACGTGATGGAGATTCTAGAATGAAGTAGGATGGTTTGGTGAACGATTCTGTATAAGGTATTTATGTAGCCCTAACTCCCATGAGTCAGCTTGATGTGACTAAAACAGGAGCCACGGCGGGCCAAGTGAGGTCGCACATCTGATCGAACATGCTTCTTCGACACCATATTATGACTTTGTGATTGATTTGATGGCCACCCTCGATTATGATTGTGAGAATGCGTTTCGTGATGGGTGGTAGTAGCTGCTATGCGTTACAACCAGTCCGGATCCGCAAAACGATAGTATCATGCCCTGAGCATTACCTCGCATGCCTTGTCACATACCTTATCGTACCTTCTAAGAGTTTGGTTTGTACCGTACCTATGGAGCGCCCTCTGATGGTCCTCCAGTTTACGGAGGAATTATGGTAGTATATAGACTACGAGAGCATATAAAAATGTATTAAGGGGGATATGGGTAACACCTTGACGCTATTTTAATACTTTACTTTACTGTAGACACTATTATAATAGCGTATTGTACTATGTATGTAGATAGTTTAACAGATTCTTAGGAGATGGAATTCCGAACATCTCGTAAGTTATTACACTCACGTTTGACACTGGATATGAGATGTCAAAACCCATAAACATATCCGACGCCATTACACTCATATTTATTTACTGTTGATTTAACTTACAAAATACCTTTTAGCTTTGACTCGAGTGTTTTGTCTTTTGAATTCGCTCGGGTTAGTTTGATCTTTTCAGTGTATCGAAGACTGCTTTTCTAGAGGACGAAGACGAAGATTTAATACTATTATTATTTATTATATCACTTCCACCGTATCATGTTGTTCCGCCGCATTTAATTACCTATTCCTGTTGTATGTATCTTTGATCTGTATTGTAAAAGTGTAATCAATTGTTATTTGTAAAACAGCTTCATGAACTGTTTATTTGATTATTATTTTTTGTCATTCCACCGTGAGATTCTGTATTTGTTTTCTTTCTTTCTTTGCTTTTTCTTATTTACCCCATAACAATCATCCCGTTGAATGGTTTATGTCTGACATGTGTGGTTTATCGTCAATTTAAACTATCCAAAAAGGTGGATCGTTACATTTGGTATCAGAATGTTGGTTTAGCGACAACCTTAGCTTTGTGGGGTCTGACTCATTAGAAATAGGGTAGTAATAACCTAGAATGAGTCGTTGAGTGTATATGTATGAGAGAGCATATTTGTTAGTGTTATAAAAGATTTTTGTATTGCGTTAATTTGTTCTGTTTAGTATTTATAAATTTTGGCCGGTACATGGGATGCTATGGCACCGATAAGGATTTCTAAACACTAAATAGGGCAGACCGACACAATATTGTTTTGAAATATAGAAAAATGAAATAATTTTACCTAGTATTATAATTTGTATATAAAAGAATATTTTTTTAAATAATATGACTAGATGTGATATAATTGTTTGTTAGGATGTGGAATTTATAAATCTTGGTTGTAAAATAGAATTTACAAACAAAGTAAATATAAATTGAAAATTTGAGAACTAAACTTCCGAGATTTTTGAAAATTGCTTTCGAAAGATTTTGGAATATAATATTAATATTGTTTGGAAGTATTTTCTGATTTAAATATTTCAAGATGATTTGAAAGAAATATATAAAGGGATTTTGAACGGAAATAAGTTCCGTACTCCTCTCTCTATTGCTGAAAAATAATTTCGGTGATGAGTGCACGCATCATTAACGTTCATTTTCAAGTTTCAAAGTGGGAAGACCACTATAGTAGTTTTACTCCACATTTGTTTTGATGAATAAATTTTAATTTCCAAATATGTTTGATAAATAAAAATATGAATATATATATATATATATATATATATATATATATATATATATTGGAATGATTTAAAAAGAAAACCCAACATTTAGTTCTTAAGTTTCTATAAATTTGATAATTCTATTATTATAATGAAGGAAATCTTGAGTATTTTAATAATTGGAAACTTTTAAAAGAAAAAAGAAAAAGAAATTAAGAGTTAAGTGATAATGAAATGTAAAGAAATTGAAGGTTGTCATCTTTAAATTAAAAAGATATGAAATTTAGAAAATGTAATTATTGAACATTTTGTTAATTAAAGTGAATGAGATAATTTATGTAACTTTCAATTGCATTCTTAAGACATATATATCACTTACCAAAATGTTAAAAGTTGTAATGTTAAATAGGAATATGTAATGGAACATTATACAAGTGAAACTTAAATAATAATAGTGTTCAATAGAACTTTTCTGTAAATAAGAATTCTGATGTTATAAAATGTTGTAAACTTAAGTTAGTAATTTTAAGTGCTACTAATTAAATTTAATAAAAAGGTAAATATTGTAAGTAAATGATAATAAACTGATGTTAATGATTGAAACCACTTATAACTAAAAGTGAATAGTAATGGTGAATCCTATATTAAGTAAATGCTCATTACTCCGTAAAATGTTGAAATCATTAGAAATAGATTTAATATTCAACAATGCTAGATATGAAGGAAATGAATATAAAGAAAGAAGAAAAGTTGAAACTATAAGTATGATTTGATTCACAAATGAATATTGATAATGAGAAAGGAATTTTTGTAAGTAATGAATGGAAATAAATGAAAATGGCATTGCATGAATGAAGGAGAAATGAATTTTGTAAGTAATGAATGTAAATTAAAGAAAATAATCATTGTAGGAAAAAATGAACGGTAAATGATGTGAAATGAGATTAATAAGAACAAGCTTAAATAATATTTGGAATTCTTGACTGTATGGCTTATGGGATGTTGGGGAAAAGGATACTTCTAACTGTATAAAGGTGTATAAATAATCTATTAAGTCTTATCTAAGACTGTTGAGTGTATGGTATAATTAATACTTTATTTATCATTTATACGGTTAAAAATTTCCGAACCCGAACAAAACATTTGTTTTGGATGCTATGGATGCATGATTGATTACTTCGATTGCATGTGATAGTTGTATGGTTTGCTAGCAAGTGACTATTGTTATGTTGTGTTGTTTTGTTTCATATTAATTGAAACAACTTAAATTTCTCTTTTACATAATTATTAACTTCTTTGGATTGTATAAGTGAAATACAGGTTATGGAAGCAATTGCTACTGCTTTTGGTTTCATAAATAAAGCGTTGTTTGCCCGACAAATAGGTACGTTTTTACGGTTTTCTAACGATATAATATTGCTTTTCCAGTGGTTTGGGATATTTTATTTTGAATATGATATATATGGGGTTATTATTGATATTATTTTTCTCCCGGACCTCTCCGTGCAAAGGAAACTCTGCCGAAATTTTCCTTGAATTTTGGACTTAGAATTTTTTTTTAAATATTTTTCAAACTTTTATTGAACTTGAATAATAAAGGATTTAATTGTTTATAAATTGATACATTTTATTTAATTAATTATGTAAATTTATTGTTTATAAATTGAATACTTTGAATAAAATATATTAATTCCTTAATTCCTTCTTTTCCCTACTTTTCCTTTTCGAGGACGAAAAGTTTTGAGTGGCGGAGAGTGTAACAACCCGTAATTTTCGATGAAAGCAAAACAAATATTTAATTTAATAAGATGTTGGTATTAATATTGGAAGAAATAAAAATTTGTGATTTATTAATAAGAAAAATAATTAGAATGTAATGTTAATAATGTTAATTTAAGGCAACCGATAACTATTTAATGCAATCTCAATTAATTGGAATGCTTGGAAAGTTATAATTAGTCATAAAGTGTAAATGGTAAATAAACAAAATATTGTATTAAACGATGAAATTGTATGTAATTAATTGAAATTGATTAAAATAGAACAATTAATCGACATGTGAATCTATTAGTTTTGTTTGTTAACAATAAACATAGAAATGTGTTTGAAATCATAAGTTGTAACAATTGTTTAATTATCGTTTCATTATTTAATCCGTTGAAATTTAATTGCAAATCAATTGCAATGAATCTACTTAAATAATGTAGTTAATGTGAGTTAAGATGGTAATTGTTCGATATTGATGTAATAAATGGTAAACCAATGTTAACTATATCCATAAAGTAATGATTAAAAGGATTGAAATCAAAATGATTCAATTTATTGGGTTTTAAATTATAAGTAATTTGTTGCAATTGGAATTGGAACGCTGTAATTAGCGCAATATTAATAGTTGAATTTGGCATGGAAAATTTATTTTAAAAGATTATAATTACTAGTTAATCAAAAGTGAAAAAAATTGTTAGTTATAAAATTTGAATTTGAAAAGTGATAAATTTAATTTATAAATAATTTATTTAATTAATGTGAAAATAGCCATTTTGGCCACTATCTCGATTTCGATAAAACCAGTTTCATCGTATTCGTAATAGTGAATTATTGTAGGGTTACAAGTTGGGTGGCGATCAGACTTTTCGTTTGATTATGCGGGCTCGAAATGCATAGAAATCAATTTAATTGAAATCAATTTGAAATAAGGTGATTTTGAAAGCTAACTTCTATATACAATGGAATTAGGACTTGAAACTTATTCCATTGAGTTTAAAAATATCTAAACCTATATTTTGATATATTGGATGACCCATTTTCGTTTCGGGAACGAAACGGGCTTTTCTATCCGTTATAAACCTTAATTGTTTCTCATTTTATTATTTCTATATGTATATCTTCTTCCTCCTTCTTAAACGTCAAAACATCAAACCTAATTCCCAAATTACAAAACCTAATTTCAAAAAAAAAATGATTCCTCCAGCTTTACTTCGAGTCAGGAAGAGGTTCGCTTCGGGTTCCAGAGGCAAAAACCCTGCAGCGACTTCTTGCCAGAGAGAGTTCCATGCCAAACAAAGCAGATCTAGTTGTGCTTCGAGTCCCAGAGGCGAAAACCCTACAGCGATTTCGGGTCTGGAGCCAAATGACTCAGGTCACGGTTTATTTTGGCAAAAACTCAGAGCAAGCACTGGGTGATTGAGGCGGCGACTCGAAGTAAGACCCGAAGTCGAAATTTTTCAATCTTCTAACGTTAATAACTTTTGCATATGAGCTCGAATTCATACGTAATTTTTTCCTTTGCAATCGTATCGAAAGTCCAGAGATTTTGGAACTAGTTTGGCTGCATTCCAAGGCTGTTAAAATTTTAGGCTAATTTTGGATTCTAAATCATCGACAAATCGAAGGTGGGTGTTTTAACCCACTCACAACTACTAAATTATCTTATATTAGTTAAATTAAATTTATGATGTGATTTGAAATATATCAGTTGATATTTGGTATATTTAAATTGTCATTCCAGTTAAATTTGAGTTTTATTGAATTTAATCGCCATTAATTTAATACTAAATTTTAAATTGCCAATTGATACATGTTATTAATAATCAGTCAATTGTTGTTGTATATTGGTTGATTTAAATGATGATCGTGATGGATGTTTGATTTTTGATATTGAATGACTGAATGTTATATTTATATTGTTATAACACCGCAAGTTCCTTTAGTTTATTGTTAGAAATCCCTATGGTTTGGAATGATACATACTTGAACGATCAATAATTAGGAAAAATTGTTATGGGTTGAAATGATAAACCTGAGCGATTTTATGGATTTGAATTTATTTTGGGATTGCGGGTTGAAATGATATATATCCGTAAACTAAAATTGCGGATTGAAATGATATATTTCCGTATCACTTGACCATAGGGTAGGAAATTATATACGGACATCGGATTGGTTAAATTAAATGATTTTAAATCCATAAACTTTAAATTCAATTAAATGATATTTTGAAATGGAATTTAATTTATATAAACAGGATTGTTTTAAACGAATTGTTAAAAGATTTAAATTGAAATTCCAAAGTTGACTTTGTAGTATAAACGAAATTTATCGAAATTGTGTTATTGAAACGTTGAAATTGTAATTTTGAAATCTATAGAAATTGGAGTGGCTAAAACTGATATTTCAAGATATGAAATTCGGTTTTTGATTTAAAATCTATATAGGGTCCAAATTTGTTGAAATGGAAGAAATAGTTAAATTTTATGTTAATTTCAAGTTGATTATTTTAATATAAACTATTTAAAGATTTATTATTTTAAAAATCCCAATTATAAGATTTTCAAAATATTAAACTAATCTAATCTATTTTAATCTATTTAATCTATTTTAAATTTATTTAATCTATTTTAAAATCTATTTTAAATACATTTAATCTATTTTAAATCAATTTAATCTATTTTAGATCCATCTAATCTATTTTAAATCTATCTAATTTATTTTAAATCTATTTAATCCATTTTATAATATATTTTAATCTATTTTAAATCTATTTAATCTATTTTAAAATCTATTTAATCTACTGTAAAATATTTTTAATCTACTTTAAAATATTTTTAATCTAGTTTAAATCTATTTAAACTATTTTAAATCTATTTAAACTATCTTAAAAAATTTTAAACTATTTTTAAACTATTTTAGAGTATTTTGACCATTTAAAAATTTATTTTAACTGTGCTAAACCATTTATGACTACCTAAACTATTTTTTAAATTTCGGACTGTGTAAAGTGGAAGTGTCTGTCCTCGATTTAAAAGCGAATACGGTTAAATGATGTTATAACCTAAGTTGGGATTTAGATGACACGTTTGAGGAAATGATGATTTTAAAATTAAGGGTTTTACTTACTTTAGGATACGATTTCGAAAGTAAATATAATTTCGAAAGTAAATATGATTTCAAAAGTGAATATGATTTCGAAAGTAAATATGATTTTGAAAGTAAATGTGATTTCGAAAGTGGATATGATTTCGAAAGTGAATATGATTTCGAAAGTGATATGGTTTGAATTGAATATGATATATTAGTGTTAATTATGAATTGGTTTTGGAAATGTAAAAGAACCATCCGTTGTGAAATAAGCGTTTGGTTGTTAAAGAGACGGGGATCGGATATTGTCATACTCTCTGCCAATATCGAAAACCACTTTAACAACTATGTACGTGATGGAGATTCTAGAATGAAGTAGGATGGTTTGGCGAATGATTCTGTATGAGGTATTTGCGTAGCCCTGACTCTCGCGAGTCGGCTTGATGTGACTAAAACAAGAGCCACGCCAGGCCAAATAAAGTCGCACATCCGATCGAATATGCTTCTTCGATACCATATTATGACTTTGTAATTGATTTGGTGGCCACCCCTCGATTTTTGTAACGACCCGCCTTTTTGGACAGTTTAAACCGACGATCAAATACACATGTCGATTCCAAACCATTAAAAGGGCAGATAGTTATTGGGGTAAATAAGAAAAGAAAAGGAAGGGAAATAAAGGAAATGAACAACACAGAATCTCACAGCGGAAGGCTAAAGTATAATAATAAAATAACAGTTCATGAAGCTGTTGATTAAATGAATACATTTGAAATGAATACATTTGATTATTATTATACAACATTTATCAGAGTTACATACACAACAAATATCATACAACAATGCAGCGGAATGGAATGAATATAATAGTAGTAGATAATATACCAAATCTTCGTCTCCGTCCTTCAAGGAAATGATCTTCAACCTAAACTGAAAACTCAGGACTGACCCGAGCGTAATGAAAAGACAAAACACCCGAGTCAGGACTAAATATCCTTATGAAAGTTAAATCAATCGTAAATAAATATGAGTGTAACGGCGTCGGAGATGTTTACGGGGTTTGACATCTCCTATCCAGTGTCATCGTGCGTGCAATAACTTAAGAGATGTTACGGGATTTTCCATCTCTCAAGGATCCGTTAAACTATCTACTATGTAGTAATATACGCTAAGTAGATAATGTCTATCAGTAATATAAAGTATCAAAATAGCGTTAAGGCGTTACCATAATCCCCCTTAACACATTTTTTATATTCCCAAAAGCATATACAAGACCGTAGTTTCCCCAAAACCGGAAGTCACCAGAGGGCAATCCATATACTCAAGGTACAAATCAAAACGTAGTGGTCGCGAATAGGATAATCAGTATGACAAGGTACATGAGGCAATACCAACTAGGATACTAGTAGTTACGTGATCCGGACTGATGTTGGGCATAGCCAGCAGCTACCCCAACACCGCGAAACAACACTCCCAAATCAAGGGGTGCACCCAAATCGCATCACAAATGTAATAGATATGGTATCGAAGAAGTGTGTCCGCTAGAGGTGGCGAACCTCAATGGCCCGGCGCGGCTCCTGTTTTAGTCATGTCAGGGGTCATCCAATATCGTTCTCTTTCTTCAGTCAACGCGTTCACCAAACCATCCACTTCATTCTGGATCAACACTCCGCGTATAATAGTTATTAAAGTGGTTTTCGGTATCGACAGAGAGTATGTCCATATCCGATCCCGGTCTCTTTAATAACTACGTATTATTACACCGTTGGCTCTTTTATATTTCAAATTGATTCATGATTGATAACAAAATATCATATTCGCTTTAAAATCAAATCCATTTCAAAATCATCATATATTCCAAATTAATTTAAATCAAAATTTCAAATAAATTTTCAATTCCAAACTCAAACTTGAAATATCATTTCATATCAATTTTCTTAGAAATATTCAGAGTTCGATTAAAAGTCCAATCTTTTAAAACAAATCAACTTTCAAAAATTTACACCGTATTTCAATTTGCAATTTAAATCTAAACTTCGATTTTATTTAATAATTTCGTTTACCAAGTTTAAATTCTAACATTTCGAGCTCCAATTCAAAATAATTCAATTTCCCTAAATTGGATTTTATTCTTAAAATCAATTCATTTAAATAATTTCAAAACAACTTTTAAAATCATTTAATTTAACCAACTCGGTGTCCGTATATAATTTTCTAACCTATGGCCAAGTGATTAGTTATTACAATTAAATGTCAGTGATGAATATATTATTTAAATCAATCACAGTGTCATATGTATGCATAGCAGGATATATATAAACAAATAAACATCCAAACATTTAAATATCAACCAATAACATCCATCGAAATACATCATCCAATAGGCAATACAATTCACGGCAATTTCATATTTATTAATGTCAGGTAATTTAATCGCAATTCAATTTTAATTTAAATTTAACTGTCAATTTAATTTTTTTTTTTTTTAACGGTGAATTCAAATGACAATCAATATGATAATTAAATTTTATCAAACAACAACAAATAAAAATCATAACTATGCATAATGTCAAATTTAACTAGCATAAAGATATTCAGTACGTTGTGAGCGTTATAAAACACTCACCTTGATTTTACAATTTTAAATCAAATCGAACGACGTTCGATTTAACTCAAAATTTTCTCTAGCTCCAAATGATTCCAATCCAGTTGCATCGCGTAGAGCTCGTCCATACGATTCCAACGCAAAAAGTTTCGCGCGTTTTCGACCTCGTATGAAAAAGTTATGCAATTTAAAGATATACGAATTTTAATATAAATAAATAAACAAATTTCCTTTATAATCTTAACTCAACTCATCAGGGCCGTCCATCTCGTGCTTGCAAATCCTGGCCATTACCCCTTTCTTCCCACTCACGTTCGTTCTCCAGTAAAACGCACGCATGAAACAACCCATGCCCATGATTTAGGGTTGAATCTTGCGACCTCCTCGATTACTTTGAAGACGATCAGGTTACACCACTTCGAAGCCACCGCCTTACTCCACCTTCACCCCAAATAGCTCCAAGCTCGGCCTCATCATCTGCCTCGAATTGCGTGAAAAACGCAGCCCCTTCCTACACGATTTCCCGTTGATTCGAAGCTCCGTTTTCGATCATCTCCGTATGGATTTGAAGCTTTCATCGTGCTCTACAACTTTGTAGTTGAGAGTTTTTGCTAATTGTTGATGGATTGAGAGGAAAATGAGAAAGAAGTTTCGAATTTCGTGGCCATTGATTCAGGAAATGGCGGCTAGGGCTGAAGTCAATTAGGGTTTCTGGATTAAAATAATAATAAAACTGCCTCGGTTTGCGTGCGTATTTATATAGGTAGGTCCAAAATCATCCGAACTCCAATCGAGACATGCCGCCAGGCGTTTATAAGGTTTTACCCCCATTCCGGACGCAATGGAACTAGTTTCAAGGCCTAATTCGATCATATGTGAGAGTTACGGAAATAAACGATCAATTTTAAATTAAACCGATTAAACGATTTTCTATGCGTTTTGGCTTGCCCCGGACAAACGGTAAATCCGATTGACACGAAATTTGAAACCTTACAATAATATCACATTACGGATCTAATGAAACTAGTTTCGTCGAAATCCGAGACCGTTTGAAAAATGACTATTTTAACTCGCCAAATTAATATTAAAACAATTTCAACGCGTTTCGAGCTGCCACGGTCAAACGACAACTCCGATTGCTACGAAAATTGAAATCCGATAATAACTAACTATTACGGATCCAATGGAACTAGTTTTGTCCAATTCTGAGACTGTTCAAAAATTGGCTATTTTCCAGTCGATAATTAAATATTAAAATATTCAATTTTCACAAATAAATTTTAAATTCAGTTTTAAAAGTTCTATAACATCACTATAACTCCAATATGATAAAATAAAATTTTACAAATCATTTTTAATCATATTAAACCCGTTATTCAATTTATCCAATAAATTCCAGTTTTAAAAAATCTTATTAACTCTATTATAATCCCAATAGATTCAACATTTATTATTATTCCAAATGACTTACAATTTTTTTTTCTAACACTAAATCACGAAATCTTATTAAATTAGCTATTTTAATTATCGAAAATTTATGGGTCGTTACACTCTCCCCCACTCAAAACTTTTCGTCCCCGAAAAGGAAAAAAGGAAAAAGGAACTAAGTATAGAATTCAACATTAGATATATTTTATTCAAAGTTTCCAACTTATAAAACAATGAAATTCCATTTATAAAGTCATAACTACGCTTCCGCAATGTTACTCCGAACGGCTTTCTAAATTTAAAAGTTAGTTATCAAAACAAGTTATAAAATTTAAAAACTTGAAAAATTTTCTAACACCCGGATTTTACGGAAAAATTCGGCAGAGTCTCCTTTGCGCGGCTCAATCGGAAAAATATAATAGCATATATATCACAAATATACATCTCATCTCAATGATGAGGCATCCCATATGTGGGAAAACAACATATAAATATCACCAATATCATATAAAACCATAATCGTACCTTTTATTTAGCATTTATTAGCAGTTTACTTACATTTTGTATTTAGCACAGAAGCGAGCTCTACAACGAAGCGCAACCCCTTTGCTACCTACTAAAATGCTCAATAACTAAGTTAGAACCATGCATATAAAGATAGATCGATATATTTAGCCTACACAACATATATATAACCTATTTAGCTTCAAAACTGAGATTCAAGTTTCAGGACAGCAAACAAACTTAGTCTTAGGACATCTAAACGGTAAAATTTGACAACAGAATCTAAACAAAAGCTGTTGCATTCATTTCAATCTTTCCGGAATGTCCAAAATCATCGAATTCGGACCATTCGTTCAAAATTTATGGCTGTTTTACTTAGCGGATACGCCTCAGCCTGGGCAATGCATTGTGCAGGCCAGCGACGTTCACCCATGTTTTCGACCTTCTAAACGACATTAAAACACAAAACACTTAAAACAAAAGTTTTAGCTTAAGTTCTTAGCTTTCCAGAAAGGGCAAGATCATCAAAATCTGATAAATCAGTCAAAAGATATGGCGAAAATACTAAGGTTGTATACTACAGATTTTACTTATTTTTACACAGGACAGCGAGTAACATTCAAGTTTTTAACCTCGTAGACGAAGGAATTTCTCAAGACACTCTAAATAAAAGTTGTGCTAAAGTTTTTGAGCTTTTCGAAAAGTCCAAGATCGTCGAATTCCGTTCAGCCATTTAAAAGTTATGGTTGTTTTCGTTTCTGCAAATATTGGACAAATTTGGATTTTCCCAAAAATTTGCTTTTATTATTTCAAAGTGCAAACCATCAAAATTTCAAATTTTCTAAAAAAACAATCATAAACACAAAGTCATTTATTTTCTTATTCATCCATGCAATAGGTTTACATTCAATTTGTTTCCGATTTATTCAAGTTTGTTTCATTCACATTTTTAATTCAAGTCAATTTGCTCCCAATTTGAATTGAATTCAATTATACTTAATTTCACTTTGCTTCAAACTTGAATTTAATTTTTTTTTTTTTTATTTTATTCCGTTTATTCAATTCCATTAACACTAAGGAATTCTGCTTAATCAATTTTCATCCATCTAACAACCAATGCATATCAAACATTAACAACCATTCAGAATCTACACTAAATCAATTATACATTTCCAAGTCAATTTTAATTTCATACACTTCCAAGTTTATTGACATTTAGTTATATTCAAATTTAATTAGTTTCCATTTACCAATTTTATATTTCATTAAGTTTAAATTTTATTCATTCACTTATACATGTATCATTCATTTTACAGCTTAAATTTCTTTTATATTTACAACTATCAATAGATCTTTACATTTTATTTTTCACTCTCACACTGGTATATTATTTCTCTACTTATCCTTATTAGCATTTTAAACCCTTTAAGTATTTGGTAAGTTATAGTTATGCAAATAGAATGTAGCTAAACAACATACAACTTCTTTTCATTTAAAGTTGAATTTTCAATTTATCAATTCTTAAGTCATTACTTAAATTTCACTATAATTTAATTTCACATTTACATTCACATATAGTATTTTCATTTTATATTAACATAATTGTGAATCACCTTTAAATGTTAATTTAAATTCCAATTATTTACTAACAATTTTGTTTATATTTGCAAACCATTAATTAAATGCATATTTCATTATCAAACCTATACTTGTATATTATCCAATTAACAATTCATATAACATTTTTGAACTTCTTAAATATTTTGGTAAGTTATATCTATGCTATAGAATGAATGAATTTTAATACTACGCGAGTTTTACAGTTTCACTTTTATTTTAAGTTCATAATTTCCTAATTCTAAGGATTTCTACCTCACTTGATATTTTCACTTAGCTCTTAGGTTCATTTCTCATTTCACAATTCAGAAGTTCCTTAATGGTTCAAGTCTAAATTCATTTCAATCCTTTAAAAAAAAAATCATTAATTATTAAAGGACTTAAGAATTCCAATCCCGGTTTCATTTCAAATCAAGTTTTGAAATAATATATACTTATATAATTTATATAACAAATCATACTATAGAGAATACAAAATAAGATAAATTTGAATCAAAATAAGGTTTAGACAAGCTATTAAGTGGTCTCCCCCACTCAGACTCTCGAAAATAAACGCCGATGATGCGTGCACTCATCACCGAAATCATTTTCTAACGTCAAGAGTAGGGAATATAACACTTATCATAAAAAAAAATCCTTCGAAAACAATTTCAACTCAATTATACTATCATATAATACTCATATTCTGTTTTTCAAATTCTTGTAAGTCAATTTCAAACACCGAAATTTAAATTCCCAAATCCAAGTTAAAATTCATTTATATTCATTATCAATTGTGTTTACAAGATTTCATTTTCTAAATCCATTGTTATTTAATCAATTGTTGTAAATATTGACTGATCAAACAATAACGATAATAATCTAATATTATCATCTCCTAACAATCAATTCAATCAAAATGAATAAATATTCAAATAATTCTTTTATATAAAATATATTCCAAAATGATATTGTGTTGGTTTGTCCTATTCGAGTGTTTAGAAATTCCTATCGACGCCTTGGCGTCCCAAGTATCGACCAGAATTCATAAATACTCAACGGAACAAATTAACACAATATAAAACCATTTTATATCAAATAACAAGTACGCTCTCTCATATACACTCAACTCATTCATATAGTTTACCTCTATTTCAATGAGTTATTCCCCACTAGAGCCAAGGTTTTATCGCTAAACCAAAGCTCTGATACCAACTGTAACGACCCGCCTTTTTGGACAGTTTAAACCGACGATCAAATACACATGTCGATTCCAAACCATTAAAAGGGCAGATAGTTATTGGGGTAAATAAGAAAAGAAAAGGAAGGGAAATAAAGGAAATGAACAACACAGAATCTCACAGCGGAAGGCTAAAGTATAATAATAAAATAACAGTTCATGAAGCTGTTAATTAAATGAATACATTTGAAATGAATACATTTGATTATTATTATACAACATTTATCAGAGTTACATACACAACAAATATCATACAACAATGCAGCGGAATGGAATGAATATAATAGTAGTAGATAATATACCAAATCTTCGTCTCCGTCCTTCAAGGAAATGATCTTCAACCTAAACTGAAAACTCAGGACTGACCCGAGCGTAATGAAAAGACAAAACACCCGAGTCAGGACTAAATATCCTTATGAAAGTTAAATCAATCGTAAATAAATATGAGTGTAACGGCGTCGGAGATGTTTACGGGGTTTGACATCTCCTATCCAGTGTCATCGTGCGTGCAATAACTTAAGAGATGTTACGGGATTTTCCATCTCTCAAGGATCCGTTAAACTATCTACTATGTAGTAATATACGCTAAGTAGATAATGTCTATCAGTAATATAAAGTATCAAAATAGCGTTAAGGCGTTACCATAATCCCCCTTAACACATTTTTTATATTCCCAAAAGCATATACAAGACCGTAGTTTCCCCAAAACCGGAAGTCACCAGAGGGCAATCCATATACTCAAGGTACAAATCAAAACGTAGTGGTCGCGAATAGGATAATCAGTATGACAAGGTACATGAGGCAATACCAACTAGGATACTAGTAGTTGCGTGATCCGGACTGATGTTGGGCATAGCCAGCAGCTACCCCAACACCGCGAAACAACACTCCCAAATCAAGGGGTGCACCCAAATCGCATCACAAATGTAATAGATATGGTATCGAAGAAGTGTGTCCGCTAGAGGTGGCGAACCTCAATGGCCCGGCGCGGCTCCTGTTTTAGTCATGTCAGGGGTCATCCAATATCGTTCTCTTTCTTCAGTCAACGCGTTCACCAAACCATCCACTTCATTCTGGATCAACACTCCGCGTATAATAGTTATTAAAGTGGTTTTCGGTATCGACAGAGAGTATGTCCATATCCGATCCCGGTCTCTTTAATAACTACGTATTATTACACCGTTGGCTCTTTTATATTTCAAATTGATTCATGATTGATAACAAAATATCATATTCGCTTTAAAATCAAATCCATTTCAAAATCATCATATATTCCAAATTAATTTAAATCAAAATTTCAAATAAATTTTCAATTCCAAACTCAAACTTGAAATATCATTTCATATCAATTTTCTTAGAAATATTCAGAGTTCGATTAAAAGTCCAATCTTTTAAAACAAATCAACTTTCAAAAATTTACACCGTATTTCAATTTGCAATTTAAATCTAAACTTCGATTTTATTTAATAATTTCGTTTACCAAGTTTAAATTCTAACATTTCGAGCTCCAATTCAAAATAATTCAATTTCCCTAAATTGGATTTTATTCTTAAAATCAATTCATTTAAATAATTTCAAAACAACTTTTAAAATCATTTAATTTAACCAACTCGGTGTCCGTATATAATTTTCTAACCTATGGCCAAGTGATTAGTTATTACAATTAAATGTCAGTGATGAATATATTATTTAAATCAATCACAGTGTCATATGTATGCATAGCAGGATATATATAAACAAATAAACATCCAAACATTTAAATATCAACCAATAACATCCATCGAAATACATCATCCAATAGGCAATACAATTCACGACAATTTCATATTTATTAATGTCAGGTAATTTAATCGCAATTCAATTTTAATTTAAATTTAACTGTCAATTTAATTTTTTTTTTTTTAACGGTGAATTCAAATGACAATCAATATGATAATTAAATTTTATCAAACAACAACAAATAAAAATCATAACTATGCATAATGTCAAATTTAACTAGCATAAAGATATTCAGTACGTTGTGAGCGTTATAAAACACTCACCTTGATTTTACAATTTTAAATCAAATCGAACGACGTTCGATTTAACTCAAAATTTTCTCTAGCTCCAAATGATTCCAATCCAGTTGCATCGCGTAGAGCTCGTCCATACGATTCCAACGCAAAAAGTTTCGCGCGTTTTCGACCTCGTATGAAAAAGTTATGCAATTTAAAGATATACGAATTTTAATATAAATAAATAAACAAATTTCCTTTATAATCTTAACTCAACTCATCAGGGCCGTCCATCTCGTGCTTGCAAATCCTGGCCATTACCCCTTTCTTCCCACTCACGTTCGTTCTCCAGTAAAACGCACGCATGAA
Organism: Allium cepa; assembly: GCA_030765085.1. Classification (NCBI taxonomy): domain Eukaryota; kingdom Viridiplantae; phylum Streptophyta; class Magnoliopsida; order Asparagales; family Amaryllidaceae; genus Allium; species Allium cepa. The sequence goes on along the minus strand of CM060932.1, from coordinate 723,601,693 downwards.
ACAACCCATGCCCATGATTTAGGGTTGAATCTTGCGACCTCCTCGATTACTTTGAAGACGATCAGGTTACACCACTTCGAAGCCACCGCCTTACTCCACCTTCACCCCAAATAGCTCCAAGCTCGGCCTCATCATCTGCCTCGAATTGCGTGAAAACGCAGCCCCTTTCTACACGATTTCCCGTTGATTCGAAGCTCCGTTTTCGATCATCTCCGTATGGATTTGAAGCTTTCATCGTGCTCTACAACTTTGTAGTTGAGAGTTTTTGCTAATTGTTGATGGATTGAGAGGAAAATGAGAAAGAAGTTTCGAATTTCGTGGCCATTGATTCAGGAAATGGCGGCTAGGGCTGAAGTCAATTAGGGTTTCTGGATTAAAATAATAATAAAACTGCCTCGGTTTGCGTGCGTATTTATATAGGTAGGTCCAAAATCATCCGAACTCCAATCGAGACATGCCGCCAGGCGTTTATAAGGTTTTACCCCCATTCCGGACGCAATGGAACTAGTTTCAAGGCCTAATTCGATCATATGTGAGAGTTACGGAAATAAACGATCAATTTTAAATTAAACCGATTAAACGATTTTCTATGCGTTTTGGCTTGCCCCGGACAAACGGTAAATCCGATTGACACGAAATTTGAAACCTTACAATAATATCACATTACGGATCCAATGAAACTAGTTTCGTCGAAATCCGAGACCGTTTGAAAAATGACTATTTTAACTCGCCAAATTAATATTAAAACAATTTCAACGCGTTTCGAGCTGCCACGGTCAAACGACAACTCCGATTGCTACGAAAATTGAAATCCGATAATAACTAACTATTACGGATCCAATGGAACTAGTTTTGTCCAATTCTGAGACTGTTCAAAAATTGGCTATTTTCCAGTCGATAATTAAATATTAAAATATTCAATTTTCACAAATAAATTTTAAATTCAGTTTTAAAAGTTCTATAACATCACTATAACTCCAATATGATAAAATAAAATTTTACAAATCATTTTTAATCATATTAAACCCGTTATTCAATTTATCCAATAAATTCCAGTTTTAAAAAAATCTTATTAACTCTATTATAATCCCAATAGATTCAACATTTATTATTATTCCAAATGACTTACAATTTTTTTTCTAACACTAAATCACGAAATCTTATTAAATTAGCTATTTTAATTATCGAAAATTTATGGGTCGTTACAATTTTGATAATGGGAGTATATTCCGAGGTGGGTGGTAGTATCTACTATGCATTACCACCAGTCTGGATCCGCAAAACCGTAGTATCATACCCTATGCATTGCCTCACTTGCCTTGTCACATGCTTTATCGCGCCTTCTACGAGTTTGGTTTGTACCGTACCTATGGTGTGCCCTCTGACAGCCCTCCAGTTTACGGAAGAATTACGGTACTATATAGACTATGGGAATATATGAAAATGTGCTAAGGGGGATATAGGTAACACCTTAACACTATTTTAATACTTTACTTTACTGTAGACACTATTATAATAGCATATTGTACTATGTATGTAGATAATTTAACGTATCCTTAGGAGATGGAATTCCAAACATCTCTTAAGTTGTTGCACTCACGTTTGACACCGGATAGGAGATGTCAAAACCCGTAAACATCTTCGACGTCGTTACACTCATATTTGTTTACTGTTGATTTAAATTACATAAGATCTTTTAGTTCTGACTCGAGTATTTTATCTTTTTAATTTGCTCCGGTCAGTTTGATCTTTTCAGTGATCGAAGAATGCTTTTCTAGAGGATGAAGACGAAGACTTAATACTATTATTATTTATTATATTATTTCCACCACATCATGTTGTTCCGCTACATTTAGTTATTTATTCCTGTTGTATGTAACTCCGATCTGTATTGTAAAAGTGTTATCAAATGTTATATATAAAATAGCTTCATGAATCGTTTATTTGATTATTATATTTTGTCATTCCGCTATGAGATTCTGTGTTTGTTTTCTTTCTTTCTCTACTTTTTCTTATTTACCCTATAACAATCCTCCCTTTAGAATGGTTTGAGTCTAACGTGTGTGGTTATTCTCAATTTAAACCGTCCAAAAATGTGGGTCGTTACAAGCGACACTAATCCCTCATATTACTATTATGATTTCATATTCAATATTTTTCGTTTGGATTGATTATCGTGGTCGACCACTGATGGGTTACGAGCAGCTAGAAAGCGCAAGCTGGTAGAATCCTACCTTGGGTATTGCCTCACATGCCTTGTCATTTTTATCCTTATGTGAGCCTATTAAAATTTTGGTTTTCCTATAAAATGTGTTAAGGTGAACTAAAGTAAATCCTTAACGCTATTTTGATATTTATTTAACTGATAGACGTTACCTACTATAGTATATACTATTATATATAAATAGTTTAACAGATCATTAGGAGATGAAAAATCCCATAACATCTCTTAAGTTATTGCACGTACGTTATACACTAGATAGGAGATGGAAAATCCCGTAAATATCACAGGCACTCTTACACTCATATTTATTGATATTGATTTAACCTACATGAGAGTATTTTAGTCCTGACTCGAGTGTTTTGTCTTTTCATTACGCTCGGGTCAACCCTGATTTTTTCAGCTTATTGAAGATTATTTTTCTGGAGAACGAAGACGAAGTTGGTATATTATTTCTAATATTATTCTCTGCTACATGCTATTCTACCGTATTGTTTATTTATCCCTGATGTATATATAACTTTGACAAATGTGTATAGAATATAATTAAATGTTTAGTAAACCGCATCATGAATTGTTTATTTGATTACTATATTTTATCATTCTTCTGTGAGATTCTGTAACGTCCCGCCTTTTCGCACGCTTTAAATCCACACATATGTCGATTCAAACCATACGGAAGGGCGGATTGTTATGGGGTAAATAAGAAAAACGAGAATGAAATAAAACAAAATAGCATCTCACAGCGGAAGGATAAAATATAATAATCAAATATACAGTTCGTGAAGCTGTTTACTAAATATTTACTTTTACTCATACAATATATATCAGAGTTGCACATACCGACGAATAAAATTGATGCAGCGGAATACAGTGTGTAGTGGAACAATATAATATAATAATAATAATCAACCTTCGTCTTTCTCCTCCAGAAATAAAGTCTTCGATCCTGAAAAGCTCGAACTGACCCGAGCGAATTGAAAAGACAAAACACTCGAGTCAGAACTAAAATATCTTATGCAAGTTAAATCAACAGAAATAAATATGAGTGCAGTAACTCAAGATATGCTAGGGATTTACATCTCTTAAGGATCCGTTAAACTATTTACTATGTAGTAATATTTCGCTATTATAATAGTGTCTATTAGTAAAATAAACTTACTTTAAAAAATAGCGTTAAGAAGTGATCCAATATTCCCCTTAACACATAATATATTCCCATAGTCTATACAGTACCGTAATATCCCCCGTACCGGGCGTCGTCAAAGGGCACTCCATAGGTATGGTACAAAACAAAATCGTATAAGGCGCGCTAGGGTAGATGACACGGCACAACTAGGCATTGCCAAGGTAGATATACCAATTACGCTTCCGGGTCGGTGGTAACGTGTAGCAGCTTCTACCGCCCACCTCGAACAACACCCCCAAAATCAAAATCAAAAGTGGCCATCAAAATCCAAAGTCAGAGTAGAATAGTGAAGGGATGTGTTCGATAAAAGGTGCTACCTTCTTAACCCGTCGATCGCTCCTGTTTTAGCCACCTTATGCCAACTCACGAGAGTTGGGTCCACGTATTTACCTCAAAGGAAACGCCGCCACCATCCTACTTCATTTTGGAATCTCCACCGCGTACACGGTTGTTAAAGAAGTTTTAGGGGTTGGCAGAGAGTATGACAACTTCCGATCCGGTCTCTTCAACAACCAAACGTTATTATAACACTGCGGCTATTTTAAAATAATTTATACTTTAAAACCAGGATAAAATATCCATTACAAAACCATTTAAATACGATATCACTTCTTCTTTTAAAACCAAATAAATACGATATCATTTCAATATATCCTTTTCTAAAACTCATTTTTAGTTATAATATTTTGAAATCAAATACTTGAAATATAGCCTTCCAAAACATAAAACTTTGAATTTCATAACTTTGAAATATAACTACACCACTTAAATGGTTTAAATATTAAATTACTTAATAAAATAAATTAGCTTCTTTAATTTTGCAATCAATTCTAATACAGATTTAAATCCTCAAATAAACCATTTCAGATTTCAAATATTTCAAAGCTTTAATATTAAATGTTTCAAAAGTAAATTTTATAATTCACATATATATCAAATTTACTTTACTATCATTTAGTTTTAAAATATTTAATTTAATCAATCCAGAATCCTTTAAATAGACTTCAAATTTCAATAATTTAATATTCCTTAATTTATTTAGACTTGATATATTCACTTAAATCACCTTAACCCCATATTTTGTTATAAAACAATATTCTTTTAAAATCTAAATTTCAATAAGTTCCAAATGGACTCTTATTAAATATAATTCTTAATTAAATAAAATCCCAATCAATTTCACTATCTTCCCAACCTTGATTTATAAAATCAATACAAACTCTATATTAAATATAAATTAAGTAAATACTTATCCATATTATATTCAATAAAAAATCAAACTTTATTTTATACTTTAAACCAATTTTATACATAGCTTAAAACCAAACTAGCATTATCAAGTCCAAACTAGCGTTATCAAGTCCGGAATCCCAATACAATCCTAACAAAAAAAACTGCGCGTGAATTGGTGTTCATATGTGAAGGATATAGCGATAATTGCATTTTAATTTTAATTAAAATAAAATAAAAAAGAGAACACTTTCTTCATTTTCCACGTCACCCTTTCATTATCCCTAGCACACGTCACACACCTTCTTTACGAAGCCCAACCCAATCGCACGCTACAGAGCCAAGCCGCCTTCAATCATGCTCGCACGCGAAGACCATCGTGGCCGCGACCAGAGAGGCCGCCGATCTCCTAAGCCTCCTCGAAAACCCCTCCCCGCGATCAACTCGTCGATGCCGAGCATGAACAGTGGCAGCCGTCCCACGTTTTTTCCAAACCCTACTTGAAATTTGCCATAAATCTGACCGTCAACTCGCTATACAAATCACCTAGATGCGATCCACTCGGCTTCCTCTCCAAAACCCAGAAATGGTTCGTCGATGTTCATCGACGCGCGATGAATGGTCGAAAATTGATTTAGAAATTCTGGACAAACGATGCATCGAATTGGAAAACGAATTTCAGTTTGAGATGCGTACATCGAGAGCTTCAACATATATTTTTTCAGAATTTTTTTGAGGAATTTGAATTTTTGACTTTTATTTTGAAATGGATTTGGATCTGGAATTTTGTCTGCTATTGAGGAGGAGGAATAGAATAAATTTACGTACAGAGAAATAAAAATTAGGGAGGAGGGTTTATAGCAAGATATTTATAGGCAAAGTTGAAATAGGATGGATCGGGTAAGATAGATGTACGCGCTAACGACAAAGTGGCCCAAAAAGCCCCTTCTGCCCCCGGAACGAAATTGGATCAACCCATATATCAAAATAAATGTTTTAAAATATTTTAAATGCAATGGAAAAGGTTTCAGGTTCAAATTGCATCGTATGAAGAAGTTATGCTATAATCAATATTTTTCAAATTGATTTCAATCGTTTTCAATTTATCGAATTCAAGGTGTTTCGAGTCCGTACGATCAAAGGACAAGTCCGATCGCTACGAAACTTGAAACCCTACAATTATTCACCGTTATGGATTAGGTGAAACTAGTTTCGTCGAATTCCGAGTCAATGGCCAAAATGGCTATTTTTCCATTAATTGAATAAATTAATAATTAATTAATTAAATCAGATTTTAAATTTTATCTTGATAATTGACAAATTTCAACATTTTTAACTTCATAATCATTTACAATGATTTAGAAAAATTTTAATGTCAATTTATAGAAGGTTAATTTATAAGTTTCAATATCAATCCTTAATTTCATTAAATTCACTAATTATAAATAAAATCCCCAAAATTCCATTTAGTTAAATAAATTAATTAGTATTCCATCCATTCCTGTCAAATAGATGGATTAAATATTGGATTCAAACTATTACATAAATTTCTCATATTATCTTTATTTCGAATAACGTATTATTTAACTATATTCAATTTCATTTACTTGCAATTAATTCAATTATTGAACTTTGTACTTCAATTAAATTAATAAATATCGCTTTCTATACTTTAATTTGCATTAACAAAACGTTAACTTTGGATTTATAGAAATTGATTTGCCAAAGTTTATTTACACATTAAATAAATAAACAACCTATATTAATTTTCCACCTATTTGCTCCTAATTGCATTTATAGGTTCGTTACATATCAATCCAGACTATAATTCCATCTATAATGCTAATTTAGTTAGCCTTAACGTTATTACATTAAATCTACATTATAGAATTTAATCCTAATTACTTACCATTTATTCTATATTAATTATTGATTACCTTCAAAATTAAATAAAATTTGATTCCCAAATATTTGGTTTGATTGCCATCTTTACCTTGTCCATATTACTTAACTTCAAATTTACAATTTCACTCCCTAAATCCACCACTTGTTATATTATAAATAAAATTAACATTGGTTACATTTCACATTAATGTAGCATTTATTTACATTTATTACAAACTTATTTCCAATTTCAACTAACAATTTAAATAAATAAATAGGCAACCTACCATAAACATTACCGTTACTTTTTTGTCACATAAATAAGCTTTTATTACTTAAAATCAATTTTGGCATTTATTTTCATACTACTAATTTCATTCACTTATGTTCAAATTATAGCCAAACATGACATTTAAATTATTTTATACAAATTTGGAATTTCATTCAAGTTTATTAATTATTACCTTGCATTCTCGTTATTATTTCATAGATATGATTCCCAATTATTACTTTAATCTATACTAACATTGATTCATTCAAATTGCACTTATTACGTACTATTTCAACAACTTATTTATAACTTTGAATCTATTCCCTAATTTTCACATTTCTATTGTTATATTAACTTGAATTCCATTCTATTTAATATTTTTATTGATAATTTACCAATTCAACATTCCTATGTGTTTCTTATATTAAACTTAAAACCATGTATGAAAATTTACATTATTTTAATTAATTGCAATATAAATTCTTAAATGGTAAATTTTAAGTACAATTGCTACATCTAATTTCTACATTCGCTCAAATATAAATTGTAAGATTTTTCTTTTCCTTCTAAATTTAACTAAAAATCTTATTAATTTAACTCATTTTAATCATCGAATTTTACGGGTCGTTACACTCTCCCCCACTCAAAACTTTTCGTCCCCGAAAAGGAAAAGAAAGGAAAGGAAGAATTAAGAAATCAATATATCTTATTCAAAACATTAACTTCATAAACAATTAAATTTCCAAAATTAATTACTTTAAATAAAATATACAAATTTACAACCATTAAATCTTTTTATACTTAAATCAATAAAGTTTGGAAATATTATCAAGAATTTTCTAAGTCCAAAATTTACGGAAAATTTTGGCAGAATCTCCTTTGTATTGGGAGGCTCGGGAGAAAATATAATATAAATATAACAATATACAACAAATATTTTTCAAAATAATATATCCCAACATGGAAAAAATAATATAATAACGCTATAAACCGTAATCCGAAAACGTACCTATTTGTCGGGCAATTAACGCTTAATTATGAAACCAAAAGCAGTAGCAATTGCTTTCATAACCTATATTTCACTTATATAATTCCAAAAGGTTAACAATTATATAAAATGAAATGTTTAAGTTGTTTTAATCACAACAAACAAATCAATCAACCATCACTTGCAACAAGCATACAACCATCACATAGAATCAATATAATCAATCATTCATTCATATCAAACAAACAGGTAGTTGTTCAAGTTCAAAACTTTAAATCGTAAAGAATGAAGAATAAACTACTAAGTGTACCCTTCACTCAACAGTCTTAGGTGAAACTAAATAGATTATTCATACCTTCCAAACAAATTTAAAGTATCCTTACCCAAACAACCATAAACCAAACAACCATCAACAATTTCAAACAACAGATTTAGTTTATCCTTATTAATTTCATTCATACATTTGTTGTTTGATTTCCTTTTTATCTATATACTGGTTTATCCTTTTACTTTATATTTATTTCTTACAACCTTATTTCATTCATTAATGCCATCATTTACCAATTATTATACAATTTCATTTATTAATATTCATGCTATTCATGTTTAATTCAGTTTCTTTGCCCATTAATTCATTTACTATGGTTTACAATCATTTATTTATATTACTTACCTTCCTATTATATTAAATTAGTAGCATTGCAGTTATACATAAGTTTATAACCCTACAATATCAATTCTTATTTATTAAAGAATTCCATTAATTACTTTCATTACCTCAAGTTAAATATTTGTATAATATCTATTACATTTTCTTATTAACATTTTCAACTTTTATATCTTTTGGTAAGTTATATATATGCCTTTAAGAATGTAATTGAAAGTTATACAAGTTTTTCTCAATTCCTTTAACTAAATTAATATTCAATAATCCCATCCTTTGTTTTATAGATTACAAATTTAAATTTCCTTTTTATTTAATTTATAACTTAGCATTCAAATCTCATATTCCTTTGGAGGTTTTAATTATTAATTACCTACGTTCCAATTCACTATAATAATTGAAACTATTAATTAATGGAAGCCTTAGAATTGAATACCGGGTTAATTTCAAATCATTTTAAAATAATAGATAAATGTATACTTACAATTTATATCCAATTATATTTAAAACAATTCAAGATTTACATTTGTTTATCAAAAATGAATCTGCAGTAAAACTACTACAATGGTCTTCCCACTTCGAAACTCGAAAATGGATGTCGATGATGCGTGCACTCATCATCGAAATTATTTTCCAGCGACAAAGAGGGTAGTACAGAAATTTTTCTTTTCCAAAATTTCTTTAAAACAATTCTTTCAAATTTTATTGAAATATTTATATCAGAAAATACTTCTAAATAATATTATTATTATATTTCAAAATCATTCAAAAGAAATTTTCAAAACCCCGGAAATTAAGTTCTAAATTTCCAATTTTCATTTATTCCATTTTAACTCTTATTTTAACTATTATTTATAAATTTCATTACCTAACGACCAATATAATAAAGCCAAATATAACCTTAATAAAAATGTACTTTATATATATAGAAAATATAATAGGCAAAATCATTTCATTCACCTATGTTAAAAACAAAATATTATGTCGGTCTGTCCTATTAAGTGTTTATAAATCCCTGTTGATGTCGTAGCATCTCATGCACCAACCAGAATTTATAAATACAAAACAGAACAGATTAAGACAATATTAAAACCTTTTATAACACTAACAAATACGCTCTCTCATATATATACACTCAGTGACTCCCATAGGGTATTATTACCCTATTAATAAAGAGCCATACCCCATAAAGCTAAGGTTTATCGCTAAACCAAAGATCTGATACCAGATGAATGTCCCGCCTTTTTGCACGCTTTAAATCCACAAACATGTCGGTTCAAACCATACAGAAGGGTGGATTGTTATGGGGTAAATAAAAAAACGAGAAGGAAATAAAACAAAACACCATCTCACAGCGGAATGATAAAATATAATAATCAAATATACAGTTCATGAAGCTGTTTACTAAATATATACTTTTACTTATACAATATATATCAGAGTTGCACATACCAACGAATAAAATTATTGCAGCGGAATACAGTGTGTAGTGAAACAATATAATATAATAATAATGAAATATTCGTCTTCGTCCTCCAGAAATAAAGTCTTTGATCCTGAAATGCTCGGACTAACCCGAGCGAATTGAAAAGACAAAACACTCGAGTCAGAACTAAAATATCTTATGTAAGTTAAATCAACAGAAATAAATATGAGTGCACTAACTCAAGAGATGCTCGGGATTTACATCTCTTAAGAATCCGTTAAACTATTTACTATGTAGTAATATTTCGCTATTATAATAGTGTCTATTAGTAAAATAAACTTACTTTAAAATAGCGTTAAGGAGTGACCCAATATTCCCCTTAATACATAATATGTTCCCATAGTCTATACAATACCGTAATCTCCCCCGTACCGGGCGTCGTCAGAGGGCACTCCATAGGTATGGTACAAAACAAAATCGTATAAGGCGCGCTAGGGTAGGTGACACGGCATAACTAGGCAATGCCAGGGTAGATGTACCAATTACGCTTCCGGGTCGGTGGTAACGCATAGCAGCTACTACCGCCCACCTCAAACACCACCCCCAAAATCAAAATCAAAAGTGGCCATCGAAAAATCCAAAGTCAGAGTAGGATAGCGAAGGGATGTGTCCGATAAAAGGTGCTACCTTCTTAACCCCTCGATCACTCCTGGTTTAGCCACCTTATGCCAACTCATGGGAGTTGGGTCCACGTATTTACCTCAAAGGAAACGCCGCCACCATCCTACTTCATTCTGGAATCTCCACCGCGTACACGGTTGTTAAAGTGGTTTTCGGGTTTGGCAGAGAGTATGACAACTTCCGATCCCGGTCTCTTCAACAACCAAACGTTATTATAACACCGCGGCTATTTTCAAATAATTTATACTTTAAAACCGGGATAAAATATCCATTACAAAACCATTTAAATACGATATCACTTCTTCTTTTAAAACCAAATAAATATGATATCATTTCAATATATCCTTTTCTAAAACTCATTTCAAAGTTATGATATTTTGATACCAAATACTTGAAATATAGCCCTCCAAAACATAAAACTTTGAATTTCATAACTTTGAAATATAACTACACCACTTAAATGATTTAAATATTAAATTACTTAATAAAATAAATTAGCTTCTTTAATTTCGCAATCAATTCTAATACATATTTAAATCCTCAAATAAACCATTTCAGATTTCATATATTTCAAAGCTTTAATATTAAGTGTTTCAAAACTAAATTTTATAATTCACATATATATCAAATTTACTTTACTATCATCTAGTTTTGAAATATTTAATTTAATCAATCCAGAATCCTATAAATAGACTTCAAATTTCAACAATTTAATATTCCTTAATTTATTTAGACTTGATATATTCACTTAAATCACCTTAACCCCATATTTTGTTATAAAACAATATTCTTTTAAAATCTAAATTTCAGTAAGTTCCAAATGGACTCTTATTAAATATAATTCTTAATTAAATAAAATCTCAATCAATTTCACTATCTTCCCAACCTTGATTTATAAAATCAATATAAACTCTATATTAAATATAAATTAAGTAAATACTTATCCATATTATATTCAATAAAAAATCAAACTTTATTTTATACTTTAAACCAATTTTATACATAGCTTAAAACCAAAAATTTAATTATATATAAAATAACCTTCATCAAATATCCGAAATCAATATCTCATAAAACCATATATAGATTTCTTTACAAAACCATAGAAAAAAAATTTCAAAAATAAATTTAGATATATACCGCGGTGCCTGTATATAATTTTCTATCCTATGGTCAAGTGATACAGATATTTATCATTTAAATCCGCAATTTAGAAATAAAAATGCGGTTGTATATCATTTCAAACCGCAATCCCGAATGAAATGAAATGCATGATAACTTGCAGTTTGTTCAATATAAAATACAACATCCATTCATCCAATATCAACCATCAACCATTTATCACAATCATCATCCAATTAAATCAATAGCATCAGTATATAATGGAAATTAAACAACAGGTATTAAATAGCAGTTAAATTCAATAATAATTTAAATAACTGTTTAACTGGCAGTTTAAATGCAATGCAAAATTAATTAACAAATTTAACTGGCAGTTTAAATGCAATGAATAATTAATTAACAAATTTAACAGGTAGTTTAAATGCAATGAATAAATTAAATAGCAATTTAATTTAAAAAAATGAAATTAACTGAGATAATAATTAAAAATATGCCAAACAACCATGAATAAATTTTAAATCACATCATATATCAATTTAACAAACATAAGAAATTTTAGAAGTTGTGATGTGTTAAAGCACTCACCTATTGAATTTAAATTGAATTAAAATCCTATTTAAACCCAAAAATTTGACCGTCTCAGAATTCGTCCAAACCACGTCATCAAGTCCGGAATCCCAATACGATCATAACAAGAAAAACCGTGCGTAAATTTATGTTCGTATGTGAAAGATATAGCGATAAATGCGTTTTAATTTCAGTGAAAATAAAATAAAAAAAGAGAACACTTTCTTCATTTGCCATGTCACCCTTTCATTATCCCTAGCACACGTCACACATCTTCTTCGCGAAGCCTAACCCAATCGCACGCTATAGAACTAAGCTGCCTTCAATCATGCTCGCACGCGCAGGCCATCGTGGCCGCGACCAGAGGGGCCGCCGATCTCCTAAGCCTCCTCGAAAACCCCTCCCCGCGATCAACTCGTCGATGCCGAGCATGAACAGTGGCAACCATCCCATGTTTTTTCCAAAGCCTACTCGAAATTTGCCGCAAATTTGAACGTCAACTCGCCATACAAATCACCTAGATGCGATCCCCTCGGCTTCCTCTCCAAAACCCAGAAATGGTTCGTCGATCCGTCGATATTCATCGACGCGCGATGAGTGGTCGAAAATTGATTTAGAAATTCTGGACAAATGATGCATCGAATTGGAAAATGAATTTCAGTTTTGAGATGCGTACATCGAGAGCTTCAACATATATTATTTCGGAATTTTTCCGAGGACTTTGAATTTTTGACTTTGATTTTGAAATGGATTTGCATCTGGAATTTTGTCTGCCATTGAGGAGGAGAAATAGAATAAATTTACATACAGACAAATGAGAATTAGGGAGGCTAGGGTTTATAGCAAGATATTTATAGGCAAAGTTGAAATAGGATGGATCGGGTAAGATAGATGTACGAGCTAACGACAAAGTGGCCCAAAAAGCCCGTTCTGCCCCCGGAATGAAATTGGATCAACCCATATATCAAAATAGATGTTTTAAAATATTTTAAACGCAATGGAAAAGGTTTCAGGTTCAAATTGCATCATATGAAGAAGTTGTGCTAAAATCAATATTTTTTAAATTGATTTCAATTTATCGATTTCAAGGCGTTTCGAGTCCGTACGATCAAACGATAAGTCTGATCGCTACGAAACTAGAAACCTTACAATAATTCACCATTACGGGTCCGATGAAACTAGTTTCGACGGAATCCGAGTCAGTGGCCAAAACGGCTATTTTCCATTAATTAAATAAATTAATAATTAATTAAATCAGATTTTAAATTTTATCTCGATAATTGACAAATTTCAACATTTTTAACTTCATAATCATTTACAATGATTTAAACAAATTTAAATGTCAATTTATAGAAGGTTAATTTAAAAGTTTCAATATCAATCCTTAACTTCGTTAAATTCACTAATTATAAATAAAATCCCCAAAATTCCATTTAGTTAAATAAATTAATTTGTATTCCATCCATTCCTGTCGATTAAATATTGGATTCAAACTATTACATAAATTTCTCATATTATCTTTGTTTCAAATAATGTATTATTTAACTATATTCAATTTCATTTACTTGCAATTAATTCAATTATTGAACTTTATACTTCAATTAAATTAGTAAATATCGCTTTCTATACTTTAATTTGTATTAACAAAACGTTAAATTTGGATTTATAGAAATTGATTTACCAAAGTTTATTTACACATTAAATAAATAAACAACCTATATTAATTTGCCTCCTATTTGCTCCTAATTTCATTTATATATTCGTTACCTATCAATCCAGACTATAATTCCATCTATAATGCTAATTTAGCTAGCCTTAATGTTATTACATTAAATCTACATTCAGTTTCAATTAATATAGAATTTAATCCTAATTACTTACCATTTAATCCATCAATTATTGATTACCTTCAAAATTAAATAAAATTTGATTCCCAAATATTTGGTTTGATTGCCATCTTTACTATGTCCATATTACTTAACTTCAAATTTACAATTTCACTCCTTAAATCCACCACTTGTTATGTTATAAATAAAATTAACATTGGTTACATTTCACATTAATGTAACATTTATTTACATTTATTACAAACTTATTTCCAATTTCAACTAACAATTTAAATAAATAAATAGGCAACATACCATAAACATTACCGTTACCTTTTTGTCACATAAATAAGATTTTATTACTTAAAATTAATTTTGGCATTTATTTTCATACTACTAATTTCATTCACTTATGTCCAAATTATAGCCAAACATGACATTTAAATTATTTTATATAAATTTGGATTTTCGTTCAAGTTTATTAATTATTACCTTGCATTCTCGTTATTATTTCATAGATATGATTCCCAATTATTACTTTAACCTATACTAACATTGATTCATTCAAATTGCACTTATTACGTACTATTTCAACAATTTGTTTATAACTTTGAATCTATTCCCCAATTTCACATTTCTATTGTTATATTAACTTGAATTCCATTCTATTTAATATTTTTATTGATAATTCACCAATTCAACATTCCTATGTGTTTCTTATATTAAACTTAAAACCAAGTATGACAATTTACATTATTTTAATTAATTGCAATATAAATTCTTAAATGGTAAATTTTACAATTGCTACATCTAATTTCTACATTTGCTCAAATATAAATTATAAGATTTGTCTTTTCCTTCTAAATTTAACTAAAAATCTTATTAATTTAACTCATTTTAATCATCGAATTTTACGGGTCGTTACAGATTCTGTGTTTGTTTTCTTCTTCTTTTCTTAATTAACCCCATTGATTATCTACATTTCGGATGGTTTAAGTTTGACATATGTGGATTATTGTCGATTTAAACCTTTCGAAATGTGGGTCATTACAGTTGATATCAAAGCGAGGTTTAGCGATAACCTTGGCTTTGTGGGGTTTGACTCATTCAAGATAGGGTAGTAATACCCTAGAATGAGTCTGTTTGAGTGTATATATATGAGAGAGCGTACTTGTTAGTGTTATAAAAAAAATTGTTTTATGTTGTGTTTACTTATCCGTTGAGTTGTTTATGAATTCTGATCGATGCATGAGACGTCGTGTTATCGATAGGAGTTTCTAAACACTTAAACGAGGTAAGTCGACATAATATTGTTTTAAAATAGGATAAACAAATAATTTTATCTAAATTATATTATATATATAATAATTATTAATGAGGTTGTTAGGAGATGATAATATTTAATTATCATCGATTATTGGTTAAATTAAAATAAAAACGAAGGATTTTATTTTATGAAGCATTTGATAATTAAATTGAAAAGAAATATAACTAGAATAAGAATTGTTTATAATGTCAAAGATGTAAATTAATGAAATATTTTCAGAATAAAGAAATGAATTGCATAAGCGATATTATAAATAGACGGATTTAAAAATTGAGAATTTTAGAAAGTTGAAACCCTTTATTTTTCAAAATTGGTTTTCAAAGCCTTCAACATTAATAATAATATTATTTGGAAGAGTTTTGACTAGAAATATATTTTTAAAGGATTTTTAAAAGAAATATAAGCATTGAACACGCATTGGTCGCTGGGAAATAATTATGGGGATGACTTCAGCTTCGTCAGTATTCATTTTCGAGTTTCTGAATGAGAGTTGCTACCAAAAGAAATTTATTTTCGATTAAAACAAGTTTTGATTGTGAAAAAAAAATTATTCTAAGCACGATTTGATAAATATATGAAAATAGTTTTGAACTTATAACTGAAATTAGTATAGATTAAAATAAATTTATAACTTATAATTTTAAACAGGAAAGTAAAATTAAAATTTTAAAAATGATGAATATTATGGTTAAGCAAACAAAAGAAGATTTGAAATTAAGATATGAAAGAAAGAATTTAACCTAAGAAATTTAATTAAATGGAGTTAGTGAAAACAAGTAAATAAAATGAAGTTTAACTCAAGAAAGCTTAAATAGAAATGAATTGTATTTAAAATGAATTAGATAAAATAATAAAATGAAATTTTAAATAAATCAATTGTATAATTTATATATTTGAGTAATATTAGGCTAAAATAAATTTAAATTTGTTGAATATGAATTATAACAAAATAAAAAAAGTTTAGCTTAAATAAAGTTGGATAAACTAAAAAATAGACAAGATGAAATAAAGTTTAATTTAATTAAGATTAATGAATTGAATTGGATTTGAATATAACTAGATACTTTTTTGAACCTTTAAAACAATATACTTTCCTGCCATACCATCTTCTCCCGTACCTCCTTCCCTTCCCCTGTCCATCATCCATCCCGTCGTCGTCCTTTCCTTGTTCCAGTCTATCGACCTTCCTGCTGCCAAGTCTAAACCTCCTCCTACCCTCCTGACCCTCCTCCCATGATCGCTTCCCTCCCCGCTTCTCTGTTAGGCCGTCCGCCATTGCTGCTCCCCACTGCCAACACCTCCCCTTCCCCTCCTGCCGAATCATCTTCGTCCCTTGCTGGCTGCTGTCAACAAGCTTGGACTTCTTTATTCAAACGCAAGCCTCTCAACGCGGGGAAGTACAAGCCTGTTAACTTCGAACCTTCATTCACTGAAGACGTTCTTGACTTGGTCGATGAGGTAGTTCAGGCCGGCTCTTCTGTCTGGAAGGAATATTTAGTGGTTTTTTTCTAGATAAGCCTTTGTCATACTCTTCTGTAGTAGCAAAACTGAAAAACATATGGAAACTGAAAGGATTTGTGCAAGTTAAATCGGATGGTGTGAATTTTCTTTTCCTGTTATTGTCTGAAGAAGACAAAAGCAGAATTTTACTTGGTGACCCCATTATTATGAACAACAAAGTGTTTATTATTCGGCCTTACGACGCTTCTGTCAACAACGTTTATGGTTCTATCCCTATAGTGCCCATGTGGGTTCAATTACGTAACATCCCTCTTTTTACTTGGTCGCACCTGGGTATTAACTGGATTTGTAGTCGAATTAGTAAACTGCTCTGTATGGACGAAAGGACTGAGAGGCTTGACAGGTTGGAATTCACTAAATGCATGATAGAAATCAAACCGAATAGGGAGCTGCCAAATGATTTTCTTATTAGTCTGGCAGATGGTGGAGTTCAACGTATATATGTTGAGTACTTATGGCAGCCCCACATATGTGTTCTTTGCAACTCGTTTGTCCACTTAAAGGAGACGTGTGACAAGAAGGTTGAGCCAGTTACTGCTGTGACCGACAAGGTTATAGGAAATATGTACAAGGATAAGTATTCCAAAAACAAAGAAAATATAAACAAGCAAGTTCAAAAATGGCAAAAAGCGGGGAAAAACAGAAACAGGATGTCCTCGAATAGGAGAATTAGCAGGGTGATTGGTAAGGCAAGTAATTAGGATAGTGTAAAAGAAAAAGATGGAGCAAGTGGGCAAGAGGAAGAAAAGTCTAAAGAAAATTTAGTTCTTACTAAAGAGTGTGAGGTGAGAACTGAAAAGGTAGGATCTCAACAAACACAAACTGATAATATTGTTTATGAATTGGGTATTGACGATCAGGTGAATGTTACTGTGCTCTTAACTGCATCATAATCTGTCTTCAAGCCGATTATCAGCAATAAGTTTGACATCCTCCAAATTTTGGAAGAAGAGCAAGAAAATGATATATTAGAAATGGTGCAATCACAAGTTGTCAATTCAACTACAGTTGGGAATTTTCCTGCATCTGCCGAGAAAGCTACTTCTGGGACAATAGGAACTGATTCTACTCACGAAAAAAACAGTGCAAATGAAACAACAAATACTGAAGGAACCTTAGACCGTAAAAATTTAACAATGAAAACAACAGTGTGCAGTGAGAAATGCAAAGATGATCATATATTTTCGTCTCTTGTGCAGTTTAATGTGGGCAAACTTTCATAGAATTCCAAACAATCCAACTCTCTTTCCACTAAAGATCAAACAACATCAATTGTACTCGATCAAAATACCTCAGGAAATCAACCATCATCACCCAGTAAAGCTCCCTGCATGCACAGTGTGCACGTGCACGAAAGTCTCGACAAATCCCATCTCTCATCTTCTCTGACAGCTCCATCCCTCCTCTCTCCTTTTCTCCATCACCAAGGCAAAGTGTCCAGAACATCTCCAACGCTAATTCTGCTTGTATGATCACTCCCCCTCCAAATAATCCATCCTTCATTGGTTTGTATCCCCCAGCAAGCATATTCTCCCAACCAACTTCAAAAATCCAGGCTAGCCAAGAATCCTGCTAGCTCATCTCTTATCTCTCATGCTTCGAACATGGTTCTTAGAAGCAAGAAATCAGTTACCCCGTGTGAAGCTTCGTTTACCCAATGATGCAAACCATCGGAGCTTGGAACGTAAGAGGGGCGCACCATGAAACTAAACTCTCCCAATGCAAAAATCTGATCATTCGGCACAATCTCTGTGTTCTAGCTATTCTTGAATCAAAGTTAAATCTTGATCTCTCGATCAAAGAGGCTAAGTATATTAACCTGGGATGGAAAGTCATACACAACCTTGACGAGGCGCCATATGGTAGAATTTTCATAGTTTACGACCCCAAAGTGATCCATCTCTCCAAAGTTTTCTCTACATCTCAAATCGTTCACTGTCATGCTAAAAACATCATCAACCCTTGCTCATTCTATATATCTCTCGTTTACGCAGCTAATAATAAAGCTTCCAGAACCTCCTTTCTCCACGTCCTTCCCATGCTACGTCAGGATACTCATCCTTGGATCATCCTTGGTGATTTCAATTGCTGTAACAAACTTGGTGATAGGCTAGGTGGTAATCCTCTTTCACTTAATGAAATTGAACCGCTGCGATCAGTTGTTGACGATTCAAACTTGGTGGAAATTAAGACAACTGGAATGAGTTTCTCATGGAACAACAAAAGTAGACAAGGTAGTAGAACTTTCTCTAAGATTGACCATGCTTTCGATAACCTCCTTGCCCTCTCCAAATGGCCTACCATTTATAACCACCTTCCTCCACCTCTTCTTTCAGACCACTCTCCTCAAATTATTCACCTAAGAGAAGATGGCATTAAAGGAAACTCAAGTTTCAAATTTTTAATTCTGGGGTTAATGAACCTGACTTCTTTGACATTGTTAAAGAAGTTTGGGTGAGACCAACTTATGGTAATCTTATGTCAATTTTGCAGGTCAAGCTGAAAAACACTAAATTAGCTCTCAAGCAGTGGTCTAGAAGCAGATTTGGAGAAGGAAGTAAACAAAGTACATACTGGAAGAATAAACTGGAAGACATTCAAATTAACATGCTGGATGATCCACTCAACTCATCTATTAGCGCCGTGGAGTCGTACATATCAAGACAATTCTCTATAGCTCTCAATAATGAGATTTCTATGATGAATCAAAAAGCGAGGCTGCGTTGGAGAGATGATGGAGATAGGAACAGTGCTTTCTTTCATGCCAACTTAAAGGCTAAACACTCCAGAGAAAATATTGTTTCCATCCACGATGACGATGGTATTGTTCAAACATCGAAAGACGGTGTGGACGAAGCTTTTATTAGTCACTTCGCCAAGCTTTTCGGCAACATGACCAACTTTGAACTTGAACTTAACCTCATCGATCCCCTCATCCTCCCCAGGCTATCTGCCATCGACCATGCTTCATTAAGTCTAGAAGTTAATGAAGAATAGATTAAAACTGCTATGTTTTCCCTGAACAGGAATTCGACTGGTGGTCCGGATGGTTTTAATGCGGAATTCTATTTTGTTTGTTGGGACATTGTAAAATTTGAAGTGCTTAGAGCTGTTAAGAACTTTTTCAAAAACTCTAAACTGATATATTCTTTCAACAACACTAACATAGCTTTGATTCCTAAAGTCAACAACTCTCACAAAGTTTCTTCCTTTAGGCCTATCTCTTACTGTAACACGATCTACAAATGTATCTCCAAAATTATTGCGTCCAGGATGAAATCTGTCATGCCGAATATGATATCTTCTAACCAGGCTGCTTTTTTACTGGGAAGAAACATCTTAGACAACGTCTTGTTGGCTCATGAACTATTAAATGGCTATAAGAATAAGAATTCTTCTCCTAAAGCTATGTTGAAATTGGACATCATAAAGGCTTTCGACATGCTCTATTGGGAAACAATTGCAAAAGTTATGCAGTGCATGAATTTTCCTGTTCCCTTCATTGCCTGGATTTTTGAATGTATCTCAACGGCGCGGTTCTCTGTCAATGTTAATGGCTCCAGTATGGGATTCTTCGAAAGTAAGCAAGGCATTCGCCAAGGGGACCCAATATCGCCGTATATTTTCATTCTCATCATGGAACTTCTCACGCAGCTCTTTAAAAAAAAATCAGCTTTCGAGATAATCAAGCACCATCCGAAGTGTTCTAACCTGGAGGAAATATCTTTGATGTTCGCTGATGACCTTGTAATTTTCTGCTTACCAGACATTTCGACGATGCATGCTGTTATGGATACTCTTCACGAATTTCATGCGATTACTGGTTTGTCTGTCAAACTCGACAAATAGTAAATGATAACATCTGGCCCTCAGTACTTCACAAAACAATGAAATTCAGGCTATCACTGGTTTAACCATTAGAGATAACACTATCACATATCTTGGTCTTCCTCTCACATTCTCCAGAATAACTGTTAACCAATGCTTACCGTTGCACGAAAAGATCACCTCTAGACTTGATTGCTGGGCGAGCCAAATGTTGAGCCAAGCGGGAAGAATCACCTTAACTAAAGTTGTTATCTTCTCCATGCAAGTCTATTGGGCTAGAAATTTCATATTACCTTAGAGGCTCATCAACATGATTCGTACTGCCTTCATGAGATTCATATGGATAGGAAAAATAGTGGGTCGGTATTTAGCCCCTGTTAGTTTCAAGAAATTAGAAAAGCCTATTGCTAATGGAGGCCTCGGAATCATCAACATGTACCACTAGAACCGGTCGGCAATGGCTAGGCTTGTCTACGACTGCATTAATGCCAAGGACAGTATGTGGGTTAGATGGTCCAGCATTCACGTGCTACGTGGTTGCAACTTTTGGAAAATGATAACTCCGAAGAAGGTAAGCTGGACGTGGAGAGCTATCTTTAAGCTTAAGGAAGTGTTACTTCCCCTCGTTCGTTACCCGGTTGACCACAACAATGTGGTTAGCTTTTGGGATGATCCCTGGATTAATCGCGGAGTGATCTTAAGGCGTGTTCTATCTCATGCTGAGTTAGTGCAGACAGGGGTGAGATAGGATGCTAAGGTTCAGAGCTTCATTCATGGTACTATCTTAAGGATACCAAGGACTTCCAACTCTCGAATCCAACAATTGTGGAATATGGCGGCGGAATGCAAAATTCGAACTGATGGTCAGTGCTCAGTTCAGTAGGGAAGTAAAGATGACAGTTTCAGTATAAAAGATACTTATATTTCCTAGCAGGTGATGCTGGAGAGAAATGTAAGTGGAGGAGTAGAATATGGTGCAAAGATAATAATCAGAAGGAAAATATTTTCCTCTGGAAAGTGATCAACAGGGCTCTGAATACAAAAATGAAGCTGATAACCAGGGGTTTTCAAGTAGCAGTTAATTGTGTTTTCTGTAATCAACTTCCTGAGATGGTCGAGCACTTGTTCTTCGAATGCAGCTATTTGAATGCCCTGTGGAAGACTTGGATAAGGAAATTTGGTAGGAGATGGAAAGGAATTAACAACATTGTTCAGTGGAAGTATATATATGACAGTACTGGTGGTAAATCTTGCGCGAATAGGCCATTCTTGTTCGTCGTCAAGAGATTCATGATTGTGGTCTGGAATGAAAGGAATCGCGTATATTTCAACCAGATAAAGGAATGACAGCTGAACTGTTCGAGAAGCATATGAAGCAGGAAATAAAGCGTGATTTGTGTCTAGCTATCTTTGCTTTTGACCCAGGCATCCTTAGTTAGTTCAATCCACTATCTTTTTTATTTGTTCTTGTGTTGTGTTTTTTTATTTGTTTTCCCTGTGATTGTTGCACTATGTTTCCTTGTACTTCTTGCAAGAAGATGGCTTGTTCTCTTTAGTCCTCTTAGTGCAGCAATAAAATGGTAGGGGTTCATTTAACCCCGTCGTCTTTGCCGATATATATATATATATATGTATGTATGTGTATATATATATAACTAGATAAATTTGTAGAGTGAATTAATTCCATTTGAGCTATAAAATGAATTAATAAAATGAATACAACTTGAATTAAAAATTGAAATGCAATTTGAATTGTGAAAGAAGTTGAATAAAAAAATAAATGAGTGTCGGACAAATTAATATGAGCAATTGGATTTAATTTAAAATTAGATGAAAATAAGTTAAATACAAATGAAATGAGTTTTAAATAAATTGAATGTTAGCTAATTGCATAGGAAATAAGTTAATGAAATAAATTAAAAGATAGAAGTTAACTTAAGAAAATTGAATGAAATAAACTGCGATAAAAGAAAATTTTGTTAATATGAATATGACTATATATAAAAAAAATTCACTTAAGGAAAAGTTTAATGATATGGATTTGATTATGAACTATGAGATGAAGTTAACTTAATAAGTTGGATGAAACTGATTATAATAAAATTTATTAATATAAATTGGAATTATAAAATAAAATTTACTTAAGTAAAATTATTAATATGAGTTTAAATTTACGAAATAAACTAGTAAAATGAATTATGAGGCTTGATTAACTTAAGGGCAATTAATGGAAATGATTAACAAAATCCGTTAAGGGAATAAATTAAGAAATGAGTCAAATAAAATAGAATTTGATTCAAAACGAAATGAACTTAAGTTGTAAAGTTAAATTGAGTGTAATAACTTTAATCATTGAATATAAGACAAATTTGATTTCAATGAATGTAAATAAGTAAATGTGAATCAATTTAAAATATATGAAATATGGTATGGAATCAAATTACTTTAGTGTAATTAATTATATGAATTACTAAAGTGAAATAATGGAAGTGAAAAAAATGAATGTAAATATAAACAAATGTAAATACAAACGAATATGAATTTATTAATATTAATAAGTGCATATCAATCAATTGGAAGTAAGTAAATTGAATGAAAATGAATTAAATGTGAATCTAATTGAATGGAAGTTGGTTGAATGCAAATAAATTGAAATGAGTTAAGTAAATGTTAATAAAAATTGAATGTTAGAAGAAATTATAGTGTATAAATTAAATATTGACATTGAAATGTAAATGGTGATAATTTGGATTAATTTGATGAATATCGGTAGTTGAATGGTTTCTTTTATTGCAAATCATTATTTTAACTGTTTTTGATCGCATATGACTATTATATGTTGTGTGCATGTGCTTATGATTTGGTTCAAAATCAAGCTATATGGTTCTATTTAACTCATACATGTTTTATATCTTATCATAAGTAACTAATATTCTAAGATGAGTTGAGGTAGTTATAAAAAAAGACTATTTGGATGTATATGCGGATTTATATGCTTTTGCTTGCTTAATACGAGCGAACTTGCTTGTATTATTGATAACAAGGTACGTGTCTTGGATTACATACCGCGATTTTTTATTTTTTCTCTTCGGGATGCCTCATAATGTAGATGAGATGTATATTTGATATATATTAGGTATATTTGTGTTATATATTATATTGTGAAAAAAATTCGATCGTATCACGCAACGAGGACTTTGCCGAAATTTTGCGTAAATCCGAAAATTAGAAAAATTTGAAGTTTAAAAAAATTTATAGCTTGTTTTATATATAAATTATGTTTTACATAAAACCGATATCGGAGTAGCGTAATTAAAGCGTAGCAATAGTTTTGCAAATAATATGTTTTTGTTTATAAGTAAATTAGTTAGTTGCTTTGAAAAAATATATTGTATGTTAAATTTTGTACTTAACACAATTTCGAGGACGAAAAGTTTTGAGTGGGGCAGTGTAATGACCCATATTTTAACTATATAGGATTTGATATAATTATTGAATAAAAATGGTTAAAAATAAATTTAATGAATTATTAGTGAAGTTATTGAATATGAGTTTAGATAAAAATCTTGAAATAAACAATTTCGAAAATTTGAGAATTATTTATATTGAAATTTATTATGTGTATCAATGGTATTTATGATAAATAACTGGAGTTGAATAATAATTGTGAATCATTAGATAGAAATAAAATATTGTTGATGACTAAAATTCATTTGAAATTTAATGATTTGTTAATACTGATTTGTTGAATAATTAATAGGCTTAAAATTTAATATTGGAGATTATTTAAATAAATGAATTATTTATTTAATATGATTAAAAGTGGTATAAGAAATTGATTCAAATTTTATTTAAATATGAATGGAGATTGTTAGCTTTTAAAGTTAGATTTTAATACAAGTAATTAAAAATCAGAAAATTTATATCTTAATTGATGTGAAAAATATCCATTTTGGCCACCATCTCGGATTTCAACGAAACTAGTTTCGTCGGATCCGTAATAGTGAATTATTGTAGGATATTAAGTTTCGTAGTGGTCGGAGTCGTCGTTTGGCCACGCGAGCTTAAAACGCGTAGAAATAAATTATGGAATTCAATAAAATAATTTGATTTTGAAAACCTACCTTCTGTATACAATCAAATTAGGCTTCAGGACAAGTTCTATTGTGTTCGGAATGGGGGTAAAACATTATGAACGCCAGACGGCACGCTTCTTTTGGAGTCTGAAAATTTACGGGCCAATCAAGGTAGATATATGTATATTACTTTTTTTCCACTTCCTATCATATACCCGCCTACCTCCTTTCCTCCCTTTCTCTTTACGTTTCAAAATCGAGATTGCAGATTCAAAAAAAAAGTGCAGCTGCTCGAAATAAAAAAAACAAATGGAGTCGCATATCGCCTAAGGAGGTCGAGCGACCCAAAGCGGCGGCCAAGAAGGGGATCTTGTGATGGTGATGGGGATGGCAGTTGAGGAGGATGGCGCATGGGGTTTGATCGGGAAGGGGATGGCGGCCACCGCAGCAGATGACGTGGTGTTGGGCATGCGTATATAAATAAAAAAGTAGCAGTCGCAACTTGATCTGGATGAAGGCGGGGGAAGTAAACCTGAACGCACGTGAGGAGGAACGAGATGTTAGGTTATGTAAATTTAATTATTTGATAAATTAGGATATTAATTATCTTAATTAAATTATAATTATGTTATTAAATATTGCATAACTTTTGCTTACGAGATTGGTTTCGGAAGAATCAAATCACGTTGGAGTTGTATCGATGAAGGCTGCGGCTTAGAGTGGAAGTGAGATTTATTTGAAGCTGAAATTATTTTCAGTTTCAAATAGAAAGGTGAGTGTTTATACGCTCATAATTGACTGAAATAATTTTATGTTAGTTAAATTATATTGTGATGTGGTTTAAATTTATTGATTGTTGTTTGATAAATTTAATTGACATTTAAATTGACATCTGAATTAATTGATAGAATTTAAATTTATAGTTAAATTGAATTAGAAATAACTTCTAGTAAAATCCCCCACTATCGATAATTGGTTGATTGTTGCGATTATTGACTTTTTGGATGATGTATTGAGATGGTGCTATTGGTTGATGTTTATTTATTTTGATATATCATGTTATCATCCTGTATATTATTTACAGTATATAAAACTGTAAATTGAATTATTTCGAATAAATTAAGAAATAGTTTGAAATGATATATGCCTATGACAATTAATTTGTATTGAAATGATATATATCCATCCTTGAATTAGATTGAAATGACTGATTCACTAGGCCATATGATAGAAAATTATATACGGACACCTGGTTTGGTTAAATTAAACGATTTTTAAATTTTTATTTGAAATTATTAAAATGATTTGATTTTTAAGAAATAAAAATCTAATTTATGGAAATCGAATTATTTTCAAACTTGAGCTTGGAATGTTGGAATTTAAATTTAATAACAGGAATCATTCTAAATGATCGAAGTAGAGGTTTAGAAGTTATAATGGAAATATGATTTGAATTTCAGAAATTGATTTGTTTTAAAAGATTGGACTTTTATTCGAACTTTCAATATTGCTAAGTAAAAGTGATATAAAACAAGCTTGGATTGAATTGTATTTGAAGATTTGGATTTTAAATTTGACATTGAAGGCAAATTTGATTTAAGTGTTTAAATCGATATTTTGGAAATCAAACTCGGAATTGATATAAATCGAAATGGCTTAAATTTGAGAACTGAGTTGAAATTAATTTGGAATTGAAATTTAAATTAATTTGGAATTGGAATTGAAATTAATTTGAAATTGAAATTGATTTGGAATCGAAATTGAAATTTACTTGGGATTGGATTGAGATTTATTCAAGTTGGAATTGAAATTTAAACCAATTGGAATTGAAAGCGAAATCAAATTAATTTGGAATCAAAACTGAATCGAATTGAAATTGGAATCGAAGTAAAATTCGACTTGAAATCTAAACTGGATCGATTAAATCGAAAATGGAAACTGGAATTGATTTGAATTGGAAAATGTGGAATTGAATTAGTTTGACTTTGGAACTATTTTTTCTAATAAATTAATTTAATATAAACTATTTAAAAATCTATTTTCTATAAATATTCAAATATCTAGATTTCCAAATTAGTATACTATATAAACCATTTTCAATACTCAAACTATTTTCTATTAAATTGTTTTAATTATTTAAGCTATTTTAAAACTATTCAAACTACTTTCTTAAAATTCAAACTGGTCAAAAGGGTGGAACGTTTGTATTTAAATCTTGGATTTAAATGCGAATTGGTTAAAGTGAAGCTATAACATAAATTTTAATTTTAATCAAATTTTGAAGTGAAATTGATATATCGAATTGAATTAACAAATATGATTTTTGAAGCAAACATGATGATTTCGAAATTGATATTTTGATATCAAGCACGAATTGTTTTCGAAATATAAAAGTACCAACCGGTGTGTAAAACAACGTTTGGTTGTTAAAAAGACCGGGGCCTCTTATTATCGTACTCTCTGTCAATATTAAAACCACTTTAACAACTGTGTACGTGGTGGATGATATTTAGATTGTAATGGTTGAATTGGCGACGTTTACTGGAATGAAGTAAGAGAACGGTGATAGATAGCCTTGACACTCGCGTCATAATTAAAATGACTAAAACAGGAGCCTATGTCTGGCCATTGAGCTTAGCTACCTCTAGGAATTTTGATCGCTCATATTCCTATTGTAATTTCGTATTCGATGGGTGCAACTTCTTCGTTTGGATTAATTGTCGCTGTCGGCCACGGATGGATTACGACCAACCAGAAAGGGTAAACTGATAGAATCCTACCTTGGGCATTGCCTCATGTGCCTTATCATATTTATCCTTATGCGAATACATTACGATTTTGGTTTACCTATAGAAATATGTTAAGGTGGATCAATGTAAAACCTTAATGCTATTTTGATATTTATTTTGCTGATAGGCATCACCTACAATAGCGTATACTATTATATATAAATAGTTTAACGGATCCTTAGGAGATGGAAAATCCCTTTAACATCTTTTAAGTTATTGCACACACGTTATACACTGGATAGGAGATGTAAAATCCCGTAAACATCTCTGACACCATTACACTTATATTTATTGATATTGATTTGACTTCCATAAGAGTATTTTAACCCTGACTCGAGTATTTTGTCTTTTCATTACACTCGGGTCAGTCCTGAGTTTTTCAGCGTATTGAAGATTATTTTTCTGGAGGACAAAGACGAAGTTGGTATATTACTACTATTATTATTCCCTGCATCATGCTATTCTGTTGTATTGTTCATTTATCCCTAATGTATATATACTACTGATAAATGTGTATAGATTACAATTAAATGTTTAATAAACAACATCGTGGATTGTTTATTTGATTATTATATTTTATCGTTCCGCTGTGAGATTCTGTGTTTGTTTTCTACTTATTT
Source organism: Allium cepa (assembly GCA_030765085.1). NCBI lineage: Eukaryota > Viridiplantae > Streptophyta > Magnoliopsida > Asparagales > Amaryllidaceae > Allium > Allium cepa. The sequence continues at coordinate 723,573,463 of CM060932.1, read as the reverse complement.
TCTTATTTTTCTTATTTTTCTTAATTAACCCCATTGATTATCTACGTTTTAGGTAGTTTAATTTTGACATATGTGGATTATTGTTGATTTAAACCTTCTAAAATGTGGGTCATCATAGATAATATGTATGTGTGTTTGTGACAACATTTCATCTGTTAGCAGCATACACAGAGGTAGTTTGCTGCAATCCTTGATCATATGGGGAAGTTAGGGTATTACAATTACGATATATTTTTGTGATAATTAATTATGAAACACTAGATCCGAATATATAATAACTGAGAAGAGACTGGAGAAAATTCTAATTTTACTCATAGTGGTTGATTGAAAGGATAAAAAATTGGTTTGGTCTTCCAAATTAACACAAACCATAAATATAATATTAGATTTCTATAAAAGAGCATTACAGAGTTACTAAGATAAATGTAATTTGGGGATCAAAACTTCTTATTTATTGTCCTTACATTTTCTAATTTGAGTATTCAGGAAATTAAAATATCCTGTTATATACACATTAATATCATAACAATTAGATCGTTAAGCCTTTTAGTTTTAATTTAAAATTTGATTGCTTTTATTAGGCTTTACACCAAAATAACACAATACAATTTAATTTACATGCATGGTCCAGATGTTGAAATTTCCAACAATCTCCCCGTGTGCCCCCTATATAATAACCTTATAAATATGTATAACTTTACAAGCTTTAAAATCTGCTATTTATGACATAAAATGTTTCTGAAACAATCTTGCCTATTACCTACGCTAGTAGAGAATCAAAATGGCTTTCATTACCTTTAATAACTAAACACATCAATGCTTACATATACCAACACAATCAAACGACATGGGTCAATCATGGATACGTAGCATGAAAATTACATGAAAAGTAATATATACATGTCTATTTCCAACTGATATTACTTTAGTGAGACCAAAACATTCAATATTTGAACAACTTAATTAGAGTGCAAAGAGAACTTTTTTACTTTTTTTCTTACCAGAAAAAAATACTAAATATGTCTACAACCGAAGTATAGAACAATGTCATATGACTATGTCAAATACAAACTCAGCTGAACCAAAAACCTTACATAAAAGGTATAACAATTCGAGCAACATGCTCATGAAAGACCTTGGATGATAATACTTTTATTAGCGAATCCGATGTTATGGAGTTCTCACAATATGCTCTATATATTATAATTTATTTTGCATTCTCCCCATATTGGAAGATGATATTGTTGTTTATTGTCACAATATTACTTTAATAGTATTTCAATTTCATTTTCAATGGTAATTTTTGACAAAATTGTATTGTTATTTTTCATCATTAGATGTCTTATAACAGTGAGAAAACATTAATTCCATTGTGGAGAGGCGATAAGTGTCTATGACAACTTTTCTAGTATAACACTACCAATAAAAAAAGTTATAGTCTGATGTGGACCTCTATACTCTTAGCATCAACAAATTTGGATCATAATGCTTTATGATCTCCAATCGATCCAATTTTTCACTATGAGCATATAACTTTTTTTAAAGATACCTCGCAACCATTTTGATTACTAACCAATGATACACTTTTAGGGTCATTAAAATATACGCTAAACAAAAAAACAGTACACGCTGTATCTGAATGTGTATGCCTTAGTATGCATCAGACTCCCAACTGGAAATGCATGTAGAATATTTTAGATGTCTTTAGCTTCAAGGATGTTCTTATTCCACTACAGAAGACGACATTCATCACTTTCGATAAAAAAAATAAACCGATTCACAATTTTCATACCAAACCTTTTTTTTGCACTTGTTTACCTAGCTCCTTTATGATGTTCTGAGTATCACCTTATAGATAATAATATAATGTGTTTGGATCCATAATACAAAAGAGTCATTAAAGTTGGAACCCAGTGCACGAGGCTCCTGCACGATTACGGGCTCTGGAGAGGTCGATAACGTACGCAGCCATTCCCTCGCCAAGAGGCTGTTTTCGGGACTCAAACCTGGGTACCCAGATCACCATGCGGGTGACCTAGCCATTGTGCCAAGGCTCCACCTCAAAAGTAATATCTTGGTTTAACATAAATAGCTAAATAATGTTGACAAATAATATGTCTTGAGCTTGCAAAATCAGAAAATAAAAAAATTACACTCTTAGAACATATGATTAATATATTATCCATAATGTTTTTTCGCAAAACCAAATGAAATGTTAACATGATAAAAATTATGGTACCACATACAAGAAGTTTATTTGAGCTCATAAGTGTGTTTCTTAAATTGTTTCATTGTTGTCTCAAAAAAGAAGCTTTAATATCCAAATGATATTATTTAGACCTAAAATCTGCAAAAACTTTTTTTAATAAAAAATCCTTTTGAGAATGGTCTTTTTTTCTTCAAATGAGCCTTTTATCCTTCCTCATTACCCACTAAATCCCTCTTGGTTTTGAATAGTCATTCATACCGATGGGCTTCTTAACTTGATGTATGAAGCAATATTTCAAACTTTATTTTCTTGTATAGAATTATACTATATATTTATGTCTTAGATCCACTTTTAAAATTGATATCTTGCATGGATTAAAGTAAGTTAACCGAAGTCGTCAATATATTAGTTTCCTTTATGGATAAATACTAAATAGTTATCTAAAATAATATTTCTTCTTTTCAAGTGGATCTCTTTTGCGACATTGCACCTTGAGATTTTTGGTTTGTTTTCCTGAAACATTAACCTTAACTTGAAGTTAACCTTAACTTGAAGAGAATTTTGTTAATACTATCGTATTATGGTTCCTAATTTACTTTTTATTCAACAAAAAGGAAATAAATCTTATATATTTCAAAGAAGTAACTATAGTTAAACCAAAGATAATAATTACCTTTAAAGACAATGATCCGTACTTTATTTCTCCCTCCAAACATAACGTCCTCATAAAAAATGTTGCATTTCTGTTGCGTTGTCCGAAAAACTAGCTTTTATGTTGCTTAGAATACCAATAAAGTATTTGCTATCTTTAACTCCTCATTTTAGAATTAGTTAATAAGATGAAATAGACAAATAATTACATCAACCAACAATTCTAATTCAATGCTTCATTATATGAGGTATCTATCATAATTATCAAGATATTCTTCCAACGGTGTATGAATTTATTAATAGATTAACCTTATTATTTCCAAAGGAATAATAATACCCAAATTTGTTCATATCATACATAGAAACCGAATCTGTCTAAGTGATAATATAACTAAAAAAATGTAAAACAAACTAAACAATATGTATATCTTTTTAAACATGACATATGTGATATCTAATAAAATTCTTTCTATACATTCATACATTTCATATAAGAAATAATTATTAACATCCTTATGTTATTTCTTTTCTTCAAAGCCCATAGCGACTACTATATCCTTAGTTAATGTGTGTGTACATGTAATTTACAATATGTATTGAATGAGTACTTATTATCTTATAATACTTCAATCTCTTTTTTACACACATATGAAGTAGGCTCAATAATACGTCATTTTATTCATAAAATAATAATCAATAATAATATAGAGTATCAAAAATAATAATAACTTGAATGTCTTCAACTTTTGAAGCAATTTTCTTCCATACAGTACTTAATTATATTTCCTTTACTTTAAATTTATATAATCAAACACTGCAAAGCGTGCTTGTTTCCTCTTATCATTTTTAGCGAAATGCTTTTTAGCCTTAGTAAAGATCTCCTTAATATTGATTATCCCAACAGATGTTAGACCCTTGAAAACCTTTGAAAATTCTACCATATGAGCATTTATTTCTTACACTTTAGATTACACTGTCTCTCAGTGTTCTTCGTAATATTATAAGAACATTCAACCCTAATAGGAGTATGTATTGTCATCATAAATGCAAGATCAGAATCCATACAACCAAGAACAAAAAATATATTCTTTCTCTAGTTCCTAAAGTTGATCTTGAACTAGATGAGAATATTTTTATAATATGCACATATTATTATTATTAAATTAGTCAAAATGAAACAAAAATAAAGATTAACCATATGTGCTCATATCTAAAAATCAACAATAGTAAATTCAAATAATTACCCCCGAGATACCTAACACAATGTTAGTATTAAGTCTTTGGACAGTAATATTAAATGCAGATGGTACTCTTGTTGTAATGGTCAAACACTGATAACAAACTCAAATCAAATAACAATCTTCCTTTGAGCCGATTGATTATTCACTTGTAAAACCTTATAGTTTTCATATATAATAGAGTTAGGGGTATACCCTAAGAGAAGTTACGTATATTTAACTCGATAATTAATCTTGTTCAAAATAAAAGGTGTTTTCTTTCTACTATATACTTGATAATATATTCTTTTAGTTATTTATCAGAAGTATATTTAATATAGAAAATTGTAAATGATATGTTTTGTAATAAGAGTTACAATATGTTATGATCATGAGTGATTTATCATAATAAAATAAACATACCATTTTAAATATTCCTAGTCAAGATGTATCGAGACTGGATATCGATACATCCATTAAGACTGAAGTACATAATGCCCTCCAAACATTGGGCATTGTATTACTCATGTTTGCTGGAGGCATCAAGGGGTTACCTACCGATAATCATTGAATAACTTTGGAATGACTTATTCGATAGTTTTTTGTTGGTTAACATAACTAAGGCCAAACAAAAAATATCGATGCGATAATTTTACATAATTCCCGTGACTTGAGAATACTGTCAAGCTTCAACGTGGAAACCCCTCTTTGATTATAGTTAATTTACGTTATGACATCCACTGAACGACTATAGTTGGATTGAGTGGAAGCATTATAAGTGAAACACTATTTAAGAGAGAATTCGTCTCCTTGGTTAGATGGGGTTAGTATCACATGGTCAACTTAAGTCAACTCAAAGTCAAAATCTCTAATTAGAACGGTGCGGTTTATAATATTTGTTATTACTGAATCAAAGATTTCCGTTTGCACTTACAATGTTGAATGTGGAGGATGTTGGAATTTTGACATTACGAAATTCCTTAAGTCCTAATATGATATAGTTTTGATGAAGAGAATTGGTGTAGATAATTATCACTGTCGGGTAACGCTTAAATAAATATAATTGGATTTTACCAGTAAAGATATGTAAGCAATGAATTCAGCCAAAGTGTTTACCACTAGCTAAGGTGATGTGTGAATGCTAATATTTTAATTGTTCAACGTTGATTGCTGACTGAATTTACATCTTTGAGTCACACAACTGCATTTGTGAATCATTTGAAAAACCACATGATTTAATTAATTTATAAAATGTTGCAAGTTAACTAAATTAATTAACATTTGAGAAATATTGATTATATTTAATTAATTTGATGTTTGAGAGTTATTTAGAATTATTTGAATGCATTTATAAAAGTTATATTTGTACGCGTCGATATTGTAACGACTTGCTATTTTGAACCGTTCAAATCGACAATCATCCATACATGTTAGACTTGAATTACTCAAAATAATAGACTGTTAATTTATATTTGGAAAAACTTAGCATATATAGTAAATGAATCAATCACAAAATCACAGACAAAGAGTAATAACAATAAGCAGCAGAATAGATAAATAGTAATTCATGAAGCTACTACATAAACAGAGTCTGAACAAGATACAATAGAAATCTCTAATACAAAAACATAAAACTAGAGATAACTGAAAGCTGAATAGATATAGATGGATCTTCAAGCAAAGCACCAAGCTCCAAAGATGAGTCTCAAATGCTATGATACTCAGTCTGACCTGAGCATAAAGCAAAATACAAAACACTCGAGTCAGGATTAACATTCTTATACCAGTAAATCAAACTCAAGTGAAATGTCAACTGAAATACAAAATAACTTAAAGGATGTTTGAGATTCCCATCCTCTAAGGATCCGTCAAACTATCTACACACATAGTACAATACATTACAAAGATAATGTCTATAGTAAAGTAAAATATTAAAATAGCGTTAAGGCGTTACCCATATCCCCCTTAACACATTTTACATATTCCCGTAGTTTATACAGATACTGTAAGCTCCACCAAACCGATGGTTTACTTAGGGAGCAGTTCATAGGTATGGTACAAAACAAACTCGTAGAAGGCACGATAAGGCATGTGACAAGGCACGCGAGGCAATGCGTAGGGTAGGATTCTACCGTTTTGCAGAACCGAGCATGTGGTAATGCATAGCAGCCACTACCACCCACCTCAAGACACACTCCGAACAATGGTGCACCCAATCAAATCACAAAGTAATAAAATGGTTGCTCGATCGGAGGTGTGACCTCATTTGGCCCTGGTATAGCTCTTGTTTTAGTCACACCAAGCTGACTCGCGGGAGTCAGGGCTACGTTAATACCTCATATAGAATCTTTGCCAAACCATCCTACTTCGTCCTAGAATCTTCACCACGTGCATAGTTGTTAAAGTGGTTTTTTGTATTGGCAGAAAGTATGACAATATCCGATCTCAGTCTCTTTAACAACGAAATGCTTATTTCACACCATGGTCGTTTTATAAAAATCATTTTTATAATCATTTCAAACAGTTCATACTTCATATCAAAAAACTATATTCCTTTCAAAAACATATACACTTTCTAAATCATATTACTTTCAAAATCATATCACTTTAAATCATTTTCATAAAATAATCAAATCATCATATCAAAATATTCACATTTAAATCCATTAAATCTAAATCATAATAGTTCTAACTTAAACAGTTTTAACTATTGAAATTAGTTATCTATATTGAAATACTTATAAATTAAAACAGTTTATATTTAAAAATAGGTTATATATTAAAATTATATATATATATATATATTAAAATAGTTTATATATCAAAATAGTTTATAATTAGAATTTTTTCTTCCAATTTCACAAGTCAATTAGAATTCTAATTAAACCATTTTAATTTATATCGATTTCAAATCCAGGTTTGAACTTCAAATTTAAACCACTTCTAGTTCAATAGGTTTCAAAGTTTTAATATTCAGACAATTTATAATAACTCAATTTGACAAACTTCATCTATATTTTCAAAATTTCAACTTTAAATTTTATTTAAATTTGAAAATATTCACTTAATCATTTTTATTAACATTTAAATAAAGTCTCAAATTACAAATTCAAATCCAAATGAAATAATAAATTTCAATTTTAATAAAATTTGAAAATATTCATTTAATCACCTTAAATAAATCTTAAATTACAAATTTAAATCAAAATTAAATATTCAATTTCAAATCTTTTTTAAATTTGAAAATATTCATTTAATCACTTCTAAATCAAAATTAAATTATCAAATTATATTTAAAAATCTCAACATCAATAAGTTCCAATCAGTTATTATTTATATTCAGTTCTCAAACAAATTAAATTACAAATTAACTTTATTTGTCTTTCCAACCTTTACTTATTAAAGTTATTACAAAATCTATTCTTTTAAATATTAACACAACCTTAAATAAATACTAAAACATTTATATATATTTTATTATTTATTAAATTTTACTATAATAAATATTATCAAATCTTATATATTTAAAAATAATAAAGTTATAAGTAACTACGTTTCTCAAACTTAACTTCTAAATAAAAAATTTCCAAACATATGCTTTAAAATCTAAATTTTACACATATATTAAAATAAAATCTTTATATGACATTTAAAAATCAATATTTATTAAAACCCATATGTTTCCTTTCAAACTTTGGAAATCATTTCCAAAATATAGTCCAACGGTGTCCGTATATAATTTTCTATTCTATGGTCAAGTGATACGGATGTTAATATGCCATTTAAATTTAATATTTAAGGGTATATATCATTTCAAGCCACAATCCCATAATTTCAAAATCAATTATGAAAAACATTTGGGTTTATCATTTCAACCCATAGCGATTTTTCCCTAATCTATAATATCGTTCCGGTATGTATCTTTCAACCCATATGGAATTCTAAGCTGACGGGGAACTTGCATAGTAAGAACAAATATGATTAAAATATAACATATCAACAACATATATATATATCATACATACATACATATATATATATATATATATATATATATATCATACATATATCGTTAGTAATAAATTTAAATATATATAACATGTTATCGTGTCATATGTCATGGGTAAACAATTACAGATAATGGCATATCATATTTAACATTTAAATAACTTAACAATTCAAATTTAACAACATTTTTCACTCATCATTTCATGTGAACTAAATCTACTAAATATAAGAATGTTAACCGTGAGTGAATGCTCACCTTTTAAGGCTAGAGAAATAGACAACGCAACAAGCTACGATTTTGAATCACGAACTCGACAATCGACCAATCCAAACGACAATTTCCAAACCAGAGCAAGATAAAAAAGAATTCGACGAATAACGCCGATAACTTGGAATTGATGAATATATATATATACACAATTTATATTTCCAAACATAAAATTTAGAATTCCACATTTATATATATATATATTAAAATAAATCAATATTTATTATTTTATAAATGTCAATTTAAATTTAAAACACGGATTTAAAATAAAACCTTCATATTATATTTAACAATTTATATTTATCAAATATATATATATATATATATATATGTATATGTATATAAAGATAAATTTGAATATAAAACAAAGAAGTGTAACATTCTTTTTAATATAATTTGTAAACAGCTAATTTGAAAATAAAACTCATGTATTAAAACACATATATAAAAATCTTCATTTCATATACAAATCTTGAAATTGAGTCCTTTTTAGCATAATAACTCAAAATAAAAGAGGGATAATTTATACTTCTAGGTTGCAAATTCTCGAATCCGCACTCTCGAAGCACTCCAACAGAGGTGAAGAACATGTGATAGTGCAGAAAGGGAGGGCTGTAGTGTGGGAATGGGCGATTAGGCGAGGCGCATGTTCAACAGGCGCCTGGTATCCAAGCGCCTGTTTAACTGGCGCCCACTTAATCTCCCTCAAACGGTCACCTCCCAACGGCCATATTTCCCCTTCACATACAACTACCCCCTCTTCTTCCATTCACAACCAATTCTCTTCCTCCATCACAAATATTTTACTACCACTAATCTCAACTGAAAATGTACTCCGATTTCGACGTCGATGCTGCAAGGTCCAGTTTTGAAGACCACGACTTACAAGACGTTACGGTTCCGATAAGTAACTAATGCAAGTTGGAGCGCTGCGGAAGTCTATGATCTTTGCTACATTTACTTTGCACTCTCGGTCGATCCTATTCGAGGGATCGATCAAAGTGGTGAGACTTTTTGGGGAAAAATTACTAATTGCTATAGTTGGAAGAACATCGATCGGAAAATAACGCTATTTTCAGTCAAAGATCTTTATGGAAAAATAAATCATCAAATGCAAACGTTCGATTCTCAAATTTTCAAGCTAAAGCAAACGAATCCTAGTGAATTTGGAAATGAAACGCATTTGGTAAGCTTTAATATAATTTCATTGTTCTACTTTTTATCATAGTTATCTAATTATACTAGTTATTTTTTTAACAGAGAATGGCCACAAACCAGTTGTTCAAACAAATCTATAAACCTGATAGTAAACAAACACCACATTTTTATCAATTCTTGCATGTTTATGACATGTTGGTTGAGCACGTTAAATGGAAATCATCGCTTCAAAATGTTAGAAACTGGGGTGGCTACAACACAATGTTGGATCTTAAGGCTATTCAGACACTAGAAGTGGTGAAATGTGTATTAACTACTTACTTATGAATATAAAACTGTATTTACTCAAATTGCAAAAAGAAAGAAGTAATCAGAGAATAAGTAATAAAGTAAAATGCAATAATGTAAATAACACCCGGATTTTTATACTGGTTCGGATTAACCAATCCTACATCCAGTACTACACTATATCGTGCAGAATTCCACTATAATCGTTTGCTTTCCACGGGTGGCAAGAACACCTTTACCATCTTGGTTTCACGGGCTACAGGACACACCCTCTTGATTTTAGAGGCTACAAGAACACCTTCTCCTTATCACCAACAATAAACTATGGCAAGTAGTCGTATCTTCAATACAGATTCTTGTAGATTTGATACAATGATCCTATAGACCTCCAATGGCAATATGTCTTTGAATTCTTTGAGGAATAGGATGAAATCAGAGAGAAAATGGTGTGAATTAAAGTACAATTCTCTGATATTGTGTGGTTTGCAAATCAGCGAAGAATTGGAGTGAAACAATATTGATTTGCAAGGAGATTGAAAGAGTATGCAATGGATTTCTTTTGCAAATGTTTGGAGAAGAAGGAGTAAGAGAAAATAAGAATTCTTGATGTTAAAATTCGTTTTTAGATGCCTTTATATAGTGGTTGAAGAAACGTGTCTTTAGGTGAAGAGGTGGAGGGAAATGTCTCTTCATTTAAAATTTGAAATTCTGAAAAAAGGGTACCTTGTCGACAACCCCTTACCACCCTTGTCGACAAGGGTGTGTTGCAAAACGAACAGCAACACTAGTAAGTGTTGCGAATTTTCAGCATTTCAAATTATCTTATATTTATGGATTTTTATGATTCGGCTGAGGTCAATGGTTGATGATCTTCAAGTATAATTGCCATGAGATCTTTAACAAGATATTCTAAGGTTCAACCAACTCCTCATCACTTCAAACACCTTTATCCTTCAGCATTCTTCTCTAATTGGGTTTTGTTCTTCAATTGCTCTGATTAACCTTCTTCTATAATTCATCTGCTTCCACTGTATTGTTGTTAATCTCTGTAAATTTCTCCATAAAATATCTGATATGACTACATAACTCGAAGATACGTTAGTAGTAATATTTATGTGGTTGTTGCCATCAAAATCAATACCTAGAGTATTAACATAGAAAACCGTTCAACAAGTTCAATCAAACAGTGGTCGGTGTAAAACGCCTAGAGTTGGAGAAAGCTCTAGTCCTAGGGAATCGCTAGGAAGGTATGGTTTAGGATCAGAAGAAGACCCAACCCCAACCTAAGATCATTTTATTAGGCCACAGGGAGCAAAAGCGGCCAAAAAGAAGCAGACCGCTGGAGCGGATCAAGTAAAAATTAAAAAAATCCTACTTGAATCTGAAGATAGATTTAACCGGGCAATGGAAACTCGAGCAATTCAACACCAAGAAAAGTTATCAAGAACGGATCAACTTCTTGCTAGAAACCGTGTAACGACCCAAAATTTTGAACAATTTAATTGAAAATATTTAATTAATTTTAAATATTTGAATGATGGTTTGACTTGAATTTCAATTTATCAGAATGAAATTGGCAATTAAATTTTAAAACTTAATCTATTGAAAGTTGAATAAAAATTTGAATCTTCAGTTTTAAGCTGATTAAAAATATTTCAAAACCATAGCCGGTGATTCCCTGGTTCTAGACTTGGATGGAACGTATGCTGAGTTAAATGCTGTCACGCATGCTGATACTTCCTGGGATCGTTCTTTTATTTACTCGTCTGACGCTGAGATTTGTGATCCTTCTCTTGCTCTCCTATTTCGGCCCTATATTGGTAAACTTGGTAACGTCTCTTTGGACCTCGTTGAAGATGAAGTTGCTGTTACTACCTCTTCGGAGGAGACCTAGTCATGTTTGTTATTTTTGTAGCTGTGACATGTCTGTCACACTCCTATGCTGTATTTTCTATCTTATTTATTAGTTAAGGTGCCTATACCTTACTCCTGTATTTCATGTTTTTATTACGTTCGTAATAAAAAGTGGACGGTCCACTATAAAACCGGCTGGCCTTGCCAAAAAAAATATATTTCAAAAGGCTTGTAAAATATATATTGACAATGCTGGAGATAATGGAAGCTTTAGAATTGAAATTGAAGGTGATTTGAATAGTTTCGAAATTATATCGTTTGAGTCGATATTTAAAAAATAGCCTTCCGAGGGCACAGTCTCGAAATTCAACGAAACCAGTTCCATTGGATCCGGAATATTGTATTATTATCGGATTTCAAATTTTGTAGCGTTTGGAGTCGTTGTGTGAGCGTACGACATATAAACGCGTTGAAATTAAATCGAATTCAATTCAAATTTAAAATTTAAAATTGTTCAACATCAGCTACTTCCCTTCCCATCACGACACAGTAGCCTTGTTCCTCCCATACTGCTATCTTCCTTAAATCACGCAACTCTCATTTGTTACAGCCTGGAATCACGCTCCCCCTTCCTCATAAAATACGCGATTCTTTCCCCCCCTTTCATTTGCATTCGTTCAAAAACCCTAAAAAACAATGGCGGCTCCGATTATTCGTTCGTTCCTCTTTACAAATTAGGGCTTTATCGAATTGAAGAGGCCGACATCAACTGCTCGATTGAAGTTGATTTCCGTGCTCGAGTGGTCGCATCTTGATTGAGCTTGCCGTTGCTTTGACAAAGGTGAGTAATTCTATTTACTCACATCTAATTCATCTCTAAAATGGTGCTTCTGCAATTCGATTTTTGTTTTGGTGATTGGTGACTTTTCTGACTTGGTTCGATTTTGCTCGATGTTGAGAAATTTTTCTATGACTTCGGCAATTACTGTCTTAGGTTGCGAATTGAGTTTGATCATGTTGTATCGACTTGTTTTGCCTTATGTTTTAGATTGCCTGACCATTGTATTTCGTATATAATGTTGCTCCATTGTTTTGTCTGGTTTCTGATTAAACGTGGTTTGTGCGATGGTTCCTCTGATGCATTTTCTTCTGGTAGCACTTTCATCTTTGTTCGAGTTTACTTACTGCTTTATGACATCGGTCATTGTATCATTGACCTACAGCTCGAATATCATGATTTCTGCACTTGTATCTGGTTCTGGTTTCAAGTATATATGCCTTGAACATGAGTTTGTACTATGATTATTCATCTCGGCTGTGCTTTGATCTTTAATGATCTCTTTGTATTACTGTTGACCTCGGTCACTTTTGTTTTGTGGTGGTATTTGACTTCGGTCTTAACTTGAGGCTTTTGCGTGTAGTTGCAGCACCCACGGTGTTGTTAATTTGAGTTGATATTACTTGGTTCCACTGACACATGAATTGGCTCATTTCTTTCTATTGTTGCTTGGGTATTGAACTGTTTCATGCTTCTGTTTGGTCTGATGCTCCAAGTCACCACCTCTGATCAGTTGCATTATTGCCATGCTATAGTTTGATCTTGGGTGCCTTTGGTCATTCGAGTCCTTGTTGGTTTGCAGTGCTTTATCATCAACATGCTTGTGGTGTTCACTGTTTTATATGTGGTAATTGGTGAATTCTATCCACGATTGCACTTTACCTGTACCTTGTATGGGTGAGTTGTTTTGCAAATTTACTTGTTTTGGCTAGTGCATTCGGCTTGTACATTGTTTAACTTGCATCCTTGAATCGGATGTATCGTGATATTTGTGCCAGCTAGCACTTTTGTTTCATGAACGCGTGCTGCCTGGCCTTTTTTCTGCGTTGTTATACCTCTGGTACACTCACTCATTTGAGTTGTACTTTGTCACTTGATGGCTTCAAGCCTGAACTACTTTGTTCTTGTTGCGTATGCCACTGTTTTTTGTACCTTGACCAGGTTGTGCTGTCCAGTTGAGTTCGGCACTTGAGTTGTCGTTGCTTGACTGTTTAGTTTCCTGGTTAATCGCTTGTTTCAACTGCAGTTTCATTGTGCAGTTGTTTCTTGCTTCCTTTTAATACTTGCAGTTTGCTGGACTTGACTCTTCGCATTTTGTTACTGACTTGGCTATGTAGTCTCGAGTCTGGCCCTTGTGATCTTGTGGTGACTGCAGTTTTGTTGCAGTTTTCTCTCGTATCACTTGATGGCATTTGGTCGGTTTTACATGTACATCGTGTGCATGTCATTTTGCTATGTGTTTGCTACACCTGCCCTTGTTGTAACTGTTGAATTGATATTACTGCAGCACTATGCCGTAGCTTTGCGTGTGCATTTATGTTTTGTGATGGCACTGACCAGTTGGGTTTGAGTTGTTTAACTTGATCTTGATCTCAGGATGGTGCCATTTGCTTTTGATTTCACTGAGCTTTTGTGTAATTCATCACTGTAGTGGCGAGGCAGTGCACGCGAGCGTGTACTGCAGCCACACCGTATTGTTTTTGTTGGTATTTCTTTTGCTTTTGATGCGTTGATCTTTTGCGTATTCCATATACAGTATTGGCAAGGCAGTACACGTAAGCGTGTACTGCAGCCAATCAGTTTTGATATTTTTAAGTAACATTTAAATTGTTTAAATTGATTTGGTTTGATTTGATTTGATTATTTTAGTATTGTCTAACTATCTATTTGATAATTAGATTCTGAGTTTCTAATTATTTTCGTAATAATTAGATTCTGTTGTCAATTTCCAATTAGGCAATTCTGATGTTTTTTAAATTATCTTCATTGATAATCTTTATTTATCTTGTCGATGATTTGATTCTGCTGATTTGTTGTTTAACACTGTTAAGTGTTATATTTATCGTTATCCGATTTCTTTATTAAAAGGGTCGGATAGACGAGAATTATGGTGACTGTCGTCTATTTGATTATTATTGCCTCTATGCACTAATAACTGAGTTTGAATTAGACTGACCCGTGTATTATTTTCTTTTGAATGTGATACTCGGGTCAGACCAGTATTTTACAGCTTGAAGGTTTCCGGGCAGCGAAGTTAGAGAGAAAAGGGGAAAACACTCACTTTAGTTCAGGGATTTTGTATTTATAGAAATATTCCGTTGTATAAATTCAATACATTGTATAAACTCTAATATTAGTAAGAAAAAAAGAAGATTCATTTTTTTCGAAATATTATTATTCTGTGATTCTGTGGCTGATTTTTGTTTAAACTCTATAAACTAAATAACAATCTGTCATTTTGAACGTTTCAAGTTGGTTTAATTACCGACTAGGGGAGGTTAAAGGGCGGGATGTTACAAAGTGGTATCAGAGCTTTGGTTTATACAAAGCTTAGTTTATGTTGTTTAATACGAATAGTCACTAGGATGTTACAAAGTCACTAGGTTCACTTTAAAGAAAGCGTTTTTCAAATCTAAAGAAGTATAAAATTGTTTTTTTTGAAAAATAAAGGTATTTTGAAAATATAAACCCTTTTCGGAAATCCCCCTCTCTAAATTTAGGTTTACGATAGTTTCTCTTCGGTAAGGTCTCCTTAGATTTGAGTTCCAATCATTCGAAAACCCATTATCGAATTGCTGAGATTTATGAAAAATAAAATATAAGTTAAGTAAATTAATGAAATGGTTTAAATCAAATATTTTGAATATCTCTCCAAAGTAATAATTGGGAAATAAAATGACATGTCAATTTAGTTATAGCCAAAGGGATCATTGAACTATAACTTGGGAATTTGATTCTGAATTCTTTTGAAAATTGGTTTCATATGTTTTGAAGAATAATACTAGTAGTATATACAGGAAAAAAAATTCAAGTAGTTTTTCAAAATATTTTCGAAAATAATAAAATTAAATAATTTTGGTTTTTATGTTTCAGGCAAGGTTTGATACGCAAGTATGTATATATATATGTATATTTCAAATGTTTGAAATAAAATCCGGAGTTGAATCTCAAGTTTGGTTGAATAAAAATCCTATATATCAGGATAATGTAAATTTGCAAATTGTCTTGGGAAAATGATTGAATAATCCAACCTTTGCTAATAGGGATTGCAAATTTTAATAGGAAACTTCGAAAACATCTTGTTAATTATAATGGCGAAAACAGAAGCACAAAAAGCAGCACGCCGTGAACAAAGAGCAATAAGCAGAAGTGGAACGTGCGGAAATCGAAAGGAAAATCAATGAAAGGCAAGGACCTGGTCCCTATGATGATGTTATATGTTATCGATGTCATAAAAAGGGACATTATGCCGTTATGTGCCGAGAGAAGAGAAAGAAAAGGAATGTGGATGACCGGTTCGCTCGTCCTGAGATTGTGTGTTTTAAATGTCAGGGGAAAGCGCATTTTCTTAGTCACTGCCCTGAAGTGAAAAGGAAGAAGCGCGCACTCGATTTACCAGTCGACAGATTGACAATCTGCTACCATTGTCGCCAGACTAGACATATAGCCAGAAACTGTACCGAAAGGCAGCATGGAAAGCAAGCTATAGCCCGATCAGCTAGAGCGAAAAGTGTAAGGATGATAGATAAGGATGGAAACATCTCATATTTTTGCGGGAACTTTAGGAATTGGGGACATGTTGACTTTGAATGTGTTAATCCTCCTTTAATACAACCTGAAATAGTGCAAACCAAAGAGGGAAGTTTGGCAAAGATGCGTACTACCAGATAGGAGGTCGATAGTCCTCAATAATTCTGAATCTTAAACCAATCAGTATATTTGAAGCAATCAATATATTTTGTAATACTACCTTTTGTAATCCAAAATCTTCTATGCACGTATTATAAAAGTATTAAGCTATGTATAGTTTTGTACGGAAGGAAATATTTTAATAAAATAGCATCTTGGGATGGAAATCTATTTGCCGACTTAACTGTATGAATCAAACTAGTTTTGATGTAAAGCTTATATTTCAAGTTTAGATTAATGCCTAAAATAGTTAATGTGGAGATATGAATCTAATGGAACCAAGTCGATAAATGGCTTACTAAAGAACTAGTTGATTATTTTGGAAATAGAAAGCAAATGCAAGGTTCAAATGGGATTTAGATTTCAAATTTGAAGTTTGTCAACATGATGATCCATAATAGGTTTAATAGATTCAGTGATGAATTTAAAATTTAAACGTGCGGAGAATTAAGTTAAGTGGAAAACTTAATATTGGAAAGTTTGAAGTCGGTTTAAAACTAATATTGTGAAAAGTATGAGGAATTCAAACTACGAATTAAGTCGAAGTTGAAAAAGTTAAATGGGAAATTTGAACAATTAGTTCAACTTGAAATTTTTCAAAAAGATTGAATCTTGAGTTAAATTGAGTTTAACTTCGACAACAAAAACAATATAAGTTGAGCTTTGAATTTTGGATGGTCGGTTTGGATTGTATGTCTAACATTGTGAATTGATGACATAGCAATTGATCTCTATTAAATATATATCTGTTTGGTGGCGGAGAATTTATTCTCTTAGCTATATACACCCTTCTCTGAGACGTACGAGCTCAGAGGTTATATATCGATAGACATCAATTATGTGTTGAGAATTGACAATGTAACGTAAAATTCAAATCGAGTGTGAAGTCGATAATAAATTGAATCATGAATATGAATTGGGTTTGAGATAACCTTAAACTTCCAAATCGACTTAGAGGAAAATTTTAAATTGGTAACGAGATGGAAAATTCAGGAATCCTCTATTTGTTATGGGTATGGGATACAGAGGTTTTTAAAACTTATATATGAGAATGTAGTAAATTCGAAAACCATCAGTTTGGAAAGTAATTGTTATGGAAACCTATGTAAGTTTACATAGGTATGATATGTACGAAATGTGAAATGAAGTACTATATATATGACATTATGTTTTCTAAACTGAGGATATGGAAAAGTACCTTCCATTGAAAATTGGTGAACGTGTTGGAACTCGGAATGAGTGTCCATTTGAAATTCGTAGCTACGTAGAATTTCCATAAGTTGGAGTGTCCATTTAAATTGGAATCCCTCGTGATGGGATCATGTTGATGGGAACATGTTGATTGATGATGATGTATACTAGCGTAATTCGAGGGGTGTGATGCCTACAGTTACAAGCGATTCCACTGGGATAGTGGCGCAACCGCCGTGTAAACTGCGATCTAGATTCCATAGCGAAATTCGAGGGGCGAGATGCCTATGGTTACAAGCGATTCCACTGGGATAGTGGCGTAACCGTCGGGTGAACTGCGATCTATGGCAACAACCATGGCGAAATTCAAGAGATGTGAAATCTACAGATTACAAGCGATTCTACTGGAATAGTAGCGTAACCGCCGAGTAACTGTGATCCATGGAGGAACGTGCTTTCCATATCCATTTTTAAAAGATTTTTAAGTATTTTCACTGGGAGTTGAAGCAAGTATATTTAGTACTTGGAGATTTTTAGTCCTGCGCCTGGCCAGCGTATGCCTAATGTCTGTAAGAACGACGATAGACTTGTTAAACTTCGAGTTAGTAAGTATTTTCAAACTTTAAATAGCAAATCAATAGTCTGAAATTAAAATTACATAATTCCAACCCAATAAACTAAGGAAGAAAATCTTTAAAATGTCTTGAAAGTCCACAGCTTTGGAAAAGATGTAATATGCAAATCTAACATGAAGAATTTCAAGTTTAAATATGAGTGGTTATTATAAACCAAAATAGTGAATTGAAAACAAATTTGAATAAAATGAATTGGAATTTGTAATGAATTAGTATTTGGAACTAATTTAAAATAGTGTAGTAGTAAAGGAAAGTTAATCGATAAAATTCCATAATCGGAGGATAAATTGAAATCAAATAAAATTAAAATTGTGAATTGAATTCAAATGAAATTTGAAATGTAGAATTGAATGAAAATGAACATATAACTTCAATAGGGAAGTAAAAGTGTATAGGAAGCATATATTAATCTTTTTTTTTATGGAATTGGCAAAATGATTTGAATGTTGGAATTGGATACTACTACTAGCAGGATATACATGTGTATAAAAGGAATTGAATATTTTTGATTTGAAGATAAAAAATTAAATTGATCGACAAAAAGGTACGTATTTAAATTTTAACATGAGATTTGATGATTTTCTTGTCTAGTCGCTTGGCGTTTTCTTTTCTTTTTGAAATTGGGGGGCCCGATGTGGCATTTTGTAGTACCGAGTTAGCCGCGCAAAGGAGACGCCGACGAATTTTTTTGAAAATTTAAAGTGTTAGAAATTTTTTTTTTGAAAATTTTAAAAGTTTTAAAATTTGAGTTTAAATTTTAATTTGAATTGAGAAGGAAACAATGTTGCTTGAAACTTATAAGTGAAGTTGGAAAGTTAATTGAAATGATAATGGATCTTTAATAAAAAGATATAGGTTAGTAAGTTGATAAAACTATTTGGATTGTGAAAAATAGTAGACGAGTTAAGGACCATTTTTCCTAACTTGTAATTTCGGGACGAAATTCTTTTAAGGGAGGAAGGTTGCAACGACCCAGAATTTTGAACAATTTAATTGAAAATATTTAATTAATTTTAAATATTTGAATGATGGTTTGACTTGAATTTCAAATTATCAGAATGAAATTGGCTATTAAGTTTTAAAACTTAATCTATTGAAAGTTGAATAATAATTTGAATCTTCAGTTTTAAGCTGATTAAAAATATTTCAAAAGGCTTGTAAAATATATAATGACAATGCTGGAGATAATGGAAGCTTCAGAATTGAAATTGAAAGTGATTTGATCAGTTTTGAAATTATATCGTTTGAGTCGATATTTAAAAAATAGCCTTCCGAGGGCATTGTCTCGGAATTCGACGAAACCAGTTCCATTGGATCCGGAATATTGTATTATTATCAGATTTCAAATTTCGTAGTGTTTGGAGTTGTTGTGTGAGCGTACGACATATAAAGGCGTTGAAATTAATCGAATTCAATTAAAATTCGAAATTTGAAATTGGTCAACATCAGCTACTTCCTTTCCCATCACGACACAGTAGCCTTGTTCCTCCCATACTGCTATCTTCCTTAAATCACGCAACTCTCCTTTGTTTCAGCCTGGAATCACGCTCCCCCTTCCTCGTAAATACGCGATTCTTTTCCCCTCTTTCATTTGCATTCGTTCGAAAGCCCTAAAAAACAATGGCGGCTCCGATTATTCATTCGTTCCTCTTTACAAATTAGGGCTCTATCGAATCGAAGAGGCCGACATCAACTGCTCGATTGAAGTTGATTTCCTTGCTCGAGTGGTCGCATCTTGATTTAGCTCGCCGTTGCTTCGACAAAGGTGAGTAATTCTATTTACTCACATCTAATTCATCTCTAAAATGGTGCTTCTGCAATTCGATTTTTGTTTTCGTGATTGGTGACTTTTCCGACTTTGTTCGATTTTGCTCGATGCTGAGAAATTTTTCTATGACTTTGCCAATTACTGTCTTTGGTTGCGAATTGAGTTTGATCATGTTGTATCGACTTGTTTTGCCTTGTGTTTTAGATTGCCCGACCATTGTATTTCGTATATAATGTTGCTCCATTGTTTTGTCTGGTTTCTGATTAAGCGTGGTTTGTGCCATGGTTCCTCTGATGCATTTTCTTCTGGTAGCACTTTTATCTTTGTTCGAGTTTACTTACTGCTTTATGACATCGGTCATTGTATCATTGACCTGTAGCTCGAATATCATGATTTCTGCACTTTTATCTGGTTCTGGTTTCAAGTATATATGCCTTGAACATGAGTTTATACTATGATTGTTCATCTCGGCTGTGCCTTGAAATTTAATGATCTCTTTGTATTACTGTTGACCTCGGTCACTTTGGTTTTGTGGTGGTATTTGACTTCGGCCTTAACTTGAGGCTTTTGCGTGTAGTTGCAGCACCCATGGTGTTGTTAATTTGAGTTGATATTACTCGGTTCCACTGACACATGAGTTGGCTCATTTCTTTCTATTGTTGCTTGGGTATTGAACTGTTTCATGCTTCTGTTTGGTCTGATGCTCCAAGTCACCACCTCTGATCAATTGCATTATTGCCATGCTGTAGTTTGATCTTGGGTGCCTTTGGTCATTCGAGTCTTTGTTGGTTTGCAGTGCTTTATCATCAACATGCTTGTGGTGTTCACTGTTTTATATGTGGTAATTGGTGAATTCTATCCACGATTGCACTTTACCTGTACCTTGTATGGGTGAGTTGTTTTGCAAATTTACTTGTTTTGGCTAGTGCATTCAGTTTGTACATTGTTTAACTTGCATCCTTGAATCGAATATTGTGATATTTTTGTCAGTTAGCACTTTTGTTTCATGAAAGCGTGCTGCCTGGCCTTTGTTCTACGTTGCTCTACCTCTGGTACACTCACTCATTTGAGTTGTACTTTGTCACACTATGGCTTCAAGCCTGAGCTACTTTGTTCTTGTTGCGTATGCCACTGTTTTATGTACCTTGACCAGGTTGTGCTGTCCAGTTGAGTTCGGCACTTGAGTTATCATTGCTTGACTGTTTAGTTTCCTGGTTAATCGCTTGTTTCAACTGTAGTTTCATTGTGCAGTTGTTTCTTGCTTCCTTTTGGTACTTGCAGTTTATTGGACTGGACTCTTTGCATTTTGTTATTGACTTGGCTATGTAGTCTCGAGTCTGGCCCTTGTGATCTTGTGGTGACTGCAGTTTTGTTGCAGCTTGCCCTCGTATCACTTGATTGCATTTGGTCGGTTTTACATGTACACCGTGTGCATGTCATTTTGCTATCTGTTTGCTACACATGCCCTTGTTGTAACTGTTGAATTGATATTACTGCAGCACTATGCGGTAGCTTTGCATTTGCATTTATGTTTTGTGATGGCACTGACCGGTTGGGTTTGAGTTGTTTAACTTGATCTTGATCTCGGGATGGTGCCATTTGCTTTTGATTTCATTGAGCTTTTGTGTAATTCATCACTGTAGTGGCGAGGCAGTGCACGCGAGCGTGTACTACAGCCACACCGTATTGTTTTTGTTGGTATTTCTTTTGCTTTTGATGCGTTGATCTTTTGCGTATTCCGTATACCGTATTGGCGAGGCAGTACACGTAAGCGTGTACTGCAGCCAATCAGTTTTGATATTTTTAAGTAACATTTCAATTGTTTAAATTGATTTGGTTTGATTTGATTTGATTATTTTCTTAATAATTAGATTTCGTTGTTAATTGCCAATTAGGCAATTCTGATGTTTTCTAAATTATCCTCATTGACAATCTTTTCATTTATCTTGTCGATGATTTGATTCTGCTGATTTGTTGTTTAACACTGTTAAGTGTTATTTTACCGTTATCCGATTTCTTTATTAAAAGGGTCGGATAGAAGAGAATTATTGTGACTGTCGTCTATTTGATTATTATTGCCTCTATGCACTAATAACTGAGTTTGAATTAGACTGACCCGTGTATTATTTTCTTTTGAATGTGATACTCGGGTCAGACCGAGTATTTTACAGCCTGAAGGTTTCCGGGCAGCGAAGTTATAGAGAGAGGGGGAAAACGCTCACTTTAGTTCAGGGATTTTGTATTTATATAAATATTTCGTTGTATAAATTTAATACAATGTATAAACTCTGATATTAGTAAGAAAAAAAATGATTCATTTTTTTCAAAATATTATTATTCTGTGATTCTGTGGTTGATTCTGTTTAAACTCTATAAACTAAATAACAATCCGTCATTTTGAACGTTTCAAGTTGGTTTAATTACCGACTAAAAGGGCGGGATGTTACAAACCGGCAAAGAGATGAAGGTGCAAAAATGTTCATGGATACGTCACACATTTCTGTAGAACAACTGGAGTATACGGAGCAAAGAAGGAGAGAAAGTATGAGGCGTAGACTTGAAGAGGGTCATTAAATGAATCACCATTTCTACAACTTCTGTATCTTTTAGTTACCTTTATTTGTATTGTGTTCTGCATGCAAGTAATTATTAATATAAGTATTTTCATTGAAATTGCATTACATTGAAAAAAGATTGTAATAATATTACGTTAATTAAACATAAACTGATTACAATAACAATAATAAGTAACAACAACATAAACAACAATAGGAAAAGTAACAATAGAAATATAGTTTCAGTAATTTCCAGAAAACCTCCAAAGATGATCTATGAGATCATTTTGCAGTCTTCGATGCAGTTGAACACTACGGTAGGACATTTGGCTTTCTACAAGAAACTCGAGTTCTAGTGCGCTTCCAATCGTATTGTTGCACCAAACAGACGGTGGTGTTGGAGCACTCTCGTAAAAGTAATCTTCTTCCACGTCTCTTTCATCCTCTGTAATCATATTATGTAAAATAATACAAGTATATATTATATTGGTCATTTTAACCGGTGACCAAAGTCTGCATGGATTATTGACTATGGCAAATCTAGACTAAAGAACCCCAAATTGTGACGATTCGAATTTTCGCATTCGAAAATCGACATCCATACTTTACATCGTACTCGAATGCTGCAGATTCGACCGTTCGAATCCGAATCGCCGGAGCTTATAACACAATTAAGTACAACATAACGGAAGAAATGAATATCAATATGCAACATGATCCAATATCTGATACAACAGATGATACAATAGAATGATACAACAGATATCCATATACATCAGAGATACAAGACACATCGAAAAGAATATCTTCAATAGAATGCATCCCAAATCCAATGCTCCAATCCAAAGCTAACTCGATCCACCATCACGATTCACAAAGATAAGAAATACTGGTGTGATCCAAAGACTGGACTATCTCTAGATAATCTACTAAACCTGATTGTCTGAAAAACCTAACTCTAGACTGTTCGTGTGGTAAATTGTGAGCACCCAGAGTTTAGGAAAGGAACAATAAACTCCAGGTCAGTCGTGAGACTGGTATGAGTAAATAAAAACAGTTGTTTTTAAAGAAACTAGATTTATAAAAGAATTTCAATATGCTTTTTTTTTAAAAATGAAACTACCATAAGACCTCCCACCACACACACCATGCAATCGCAGAATTGGAGGAGATTTCTTCTTATGATAGTCAAACATGCTTGATACGCGAATTACTTCGATATTATTATTATAAGTGCAAAGTGAAGAAAACATTTCGAAAGTATAATATTAATCTTAGCCAACATACGACCATTATCGTATGCCTACTATAGCTACCATGTTCAATAGCAGGTTACCGCCACATTCCATGGCAGGTTAAACAACTAAAACCGAACATGGCTCGTATTGTTTCTTTGGATTTTCCAACAAATGGTCAGGCCAAGGAACTTCCCATTGCCACATGGGCACGCCTCTGGAGGGACGCCCCGAGAACCTAACCGAATCTCCGCCAACACAAGGCCGGGTTACCTCTGAACTAGGTAACTACTGACATGAGTATGCCATCCCCCGTTCGTAACCGACCTTTATCTCGGGATTCAACAACAACCACAAAGAAATAAGTTTGCAGCAACCACATAGGTTAAGTATCTGGGCTCCATACCATGGTACCATCTCTATCCAGAAGGAAATGAACATACCCTCAGGGGACGCTATCCCCAAATAACCTTGCTGCATTCTTCCTGTTTTGACCATTACCGGGTTGTGAGGTTCGACGTAGTCTCGCCCACAAAGCTACGCTTTTCACAAAAGCCACGCTTTGATCAACAAATGATCAGCAGCACTCAGCATGCCACATTACCAAAATGGGAATATATTGCTGATAACCTTCAACTACATAACCTCTGAGCTCGTACGTCTCAGAGAAGGGTGTTAAGCTAATAGAATAAATTCTCCGACACCAACAGATATGTATTTGAAAGAAATCAGGTTTATATCTCAAAATGTAATATCGGACATACAATCCATACAAGTCTGGTCTGGGTTCGAACAGAACCGAAGGCACTTCCGAAGAAGCCCTTGCAATCCGGGTATTCCCAATCCCGATCGGACTTCCCATCACTTAGGGAATCTCTATACAAGCGCGACTCAGTGCAGGGACAATCGATAGGTCATCCTATCGCTCTCGCAAATACCCAGTCTTCACCACCGGTCTTCAAATGCTATCCATAACGTCAGATCACATATTTGGAATGGGCTATATGACACAAAGGTCCTCTCCCGGCTAAACCGAATAGTGAGCGCAATATTTATAAGAAACATACGGATATTGGGGTCCCAGTTAAGTCACAACATATTACTCAAAACTTTTCTTTTAAATGGTTTAAACAAATTCCCATTTCCAATCTTTTTAAACAAAAAGATTCATTTCGCAGATTTCACCCAATTTCACAAAGATTCATTCATAGATTTCAAAACAATTAATTTCAAATTTTGATTTTAAATTTAAATCAAATTATTTAAATTTCAAAACTTAATCAAGTTATTCAAAATAAATTTCATCTTTGAAATTCCATTTCAAAAGCTTTTCACTCTAAACCCGATCCATTTCCAAAACATTTGAATTCAAATTGTCTATTTAAAAATCGCTTCGAAAATCTATGACTTAATCGATTTCCTCGTGAAATCCACATTTGTGTGTGTATAAG
Organism: Allium cepa; assembly: GCA_030765085.1. NCBI lineage: Eukaryota > Viridiplantae > Streptophyta > Magnoliopsida > Asparagales > Amaryllidaceae > Allium > Allium cepa. The sequence continues at coordinate 723,548,228 of CM060932.1, read as the reverse complement.
TGTGGTCCAGGCGTTTAACACAATAGTGCACATCATTCAATCATCACAGATTAAAACACAGAAATATAGTTGACAAGCGATATAAATCATAACGCTTATCGTCCATTCATAGATTCACGGATAATATACAAATGTGACACAAATAAATGAATAAATTATACACAACTCGCTTTTCAGAACAAAATATCACAGATTAGATAGGACAATCAATTTAAAGTAACTCATACAATACGATCATTCATAAGTAAGGTCACGCATTTAATAATCATTTTATAAGCATGATTTATTTAATTGTTTAATCCTAATTAATTCAATTTATTTCCAATTAAATTAATTACTTATGAATTAATTATCCAATCTTGATTAATTAATTACAAATCATTTGATATAAATTAATTTATCAAACACTTTAATTAATTACATCAATTAATCACCTCATTATTAATTATTCCTTATTTAGTCCCTTATAAATTACATCATTAATTTTATTAATCAATGATCTCTAATTATATTTAAATTAAATTACTTTATTTAGATTAATCACATTACCAAAATTAATTACAATAAGTAATTAATCCCTTAATTACTTTCATTCAGTAATTACATTTAAAAGTGTATTATTGATTATCTAAATTTAATTAATCTAATTAATTATCAATATTAATCACATTAATTTAATTACTTAATAATCCCTAGTTAATTATCTTCATTAACTAGTAACATTTCTTTAATTACTTTCTCAAGAAATTATCTTAGATTAATTCATTATTAATCATTTTTAATTATAAATTAATCTAATTTATTTATTTATAAATTAAATAAATCATTCTTTAATTACCTTATTAATTAAATCATTTTATTACCTTAATTATCTCTAAGATAATAAATTTCTTTATTAATGATTTCGTTAATCATATAAGTGCATTTTAAACATTACACTTTAAATTTTTAATTCAAATTTCATTTTTGAATTTAAGATTCAAAACGATTATATATTTAAACATTTACTAAATTTTAAATATCCACTTATAAACCTATATAAGAAAAGTCCTAACTAAATAACTTAAATTTTTATTTAAAATTTAAGCTTCAAAATACATTACATTTTAACTTGCAAATTCAAGTTAAAGCAAATTATTTAACTTTTCATTCAAAATCCTTTTAACCAGAACTTTATAAAAATCTAATTCAAACATTTATTTGAAAACAAATTTCCTTTAAAAAGCTATTTGAGTTAACTTGTTTTAAAACAATTCAAATTTAAAAACTGATTCAAATTCTCAGGATTCAAAAATTAATTTGAATCCACTAATTTAACTTTGATTTAAAACTTTGATTTTAAACTTGCTTTCAAAACCTTGATTTTAAATTCTTTATTTTAAAATCCAAATTCATTTTTTTAAACTTCAATATTTAAAAGTTTATTTGAAAACTGAACTTAACTTTGAATTTAAACCCAGTTTAAATTCTAGTTTCAGATTTTAAATTAAATTTAAAATCTGAAAACTGTCAGGTTTTAAAAACCTGAAAAACCCACTTTTAAAAATAATTTAAAACTTTAAGATTCAATGTCATTTTGAAGCTATACTTCATACCAGATTTAAACTTTGTTTAAAATTTGTATTTAAATTTCAATTTCTGTTTCTAAAAATTAAACAGACAGGTTTTATAACAAAACCTGTAACAAAAAAAAAGACTCGAGTACAAACTTTTCTAGTCCAAGTCAAACCCCTACATGCTTCGAGCAAGACGCAGGAATCACTCGAGTTAACACGCAAAAGCACTCTGAAACCACCCAACACTTAGCAAAATTTCCAGATTACCAAAGTCCGGAGCACGGTGCACGTGCACGTCGCCAGCGATCAACTCCAGTCATCGCCACTACGTTGAGTAAACCGTCGATTGCCTCCAGTTCAATCTCTGGCCAACTGAAGCCCCTTCATCATCTCGAAACGAATTTGAGGTCTTCATTCCTAACCTGGAACAACAACAGGACCTCCACCTCGAAACCTATCATCGCCTCAAACTCGCCGCCTAGACCACCAGAAAATTCCAAACTCCGGCCATCACTTCGTCGTCAACCCTTCCACCATCTCCCAAAGCCTCGAGACACTCGGTCAACCTAAGATGGCGAATGAATTGAAGATCTTGACCTCACAAAAACTAGGGTTACAAAAGAAAAATGCCTTCCGCTGCCACCACCATGAACGATGCCACCTCCGGTTATTTTTCCCACCATCACCGTACGCTCCTCCATCACCACTAGCAACCCCGATCCCTCCAGTTCAACGCGTCGTCGGAAATGGGTCAAAATGTCAATTTCGATTATCATTGAACTGCTCTTGAATTCTTGGTCTAAAAATTGTAATCCTTGCTTTAAAAATCAAGTTAATGCATGACAATTCAGATTATATATTTGAATTCGAGAATTAAGAAATTTGAATTTTTTGGTGTACATTAAGTTTCCTCGGTTCTTTGATTTTTCAGAGCTATTAACAAATTTGTTTTAACTTACATATATGTTTAATCTTTAGTTTATGATAAAACAAACATCTTTTATTTATGCTTTGTCCTATCAGCGATTAGATCAAGTGATGGACATTTAGTTTGTAAAATGTGGGTTAAAACAGAACAAAGGTATCTGGTGATATAGGCATGCATTCATTTATATATTTGCATATATACACAGGGAATTAAAAATATATATACACACAAACCCACTTCCAGCTATAAATGAGCAACAATCCTGATACTTAGGTTTAAGAAAAAAATGAGTGTTACTCACCTTCCACATTTTTGTTCTAGAAATGACAGAGCCGTCTTGATCTCAGGTTTGAGTTATTTTGGATTGAAGTTTGTTTAAGTTGTAGATTAATGATGTTTATTTTTCTGAAATGCTAAGTTGATGAACGAAAATGAAGTAAAAGAATGGACATATATAGGAAGAAAATGTGGACAGGTTTGTATAGTAGCTGTACAAGTTGATTTTTTTTTATCATGATGGCTGATGATACTTGCATTATTGAGAAGTTGATATTAAACAAAAGTTTACAGGGATGTTACAATTTATATGTACTTGTTTATGCAGGTTTGTTCCTTTACTTTGGTGGCCGATATCTTTGCATTTATTACTTTGTTTTGTTCATACCTCTTCCAGGTCTTGTTTTCATATACATAGATTTATATTTTATATATATACTTTGTTTACAGTTCATTTTACTTATATATATATTAAATTATAATTTAACTTAAACATTTATTTCTAGAATTTTTATATGTTCATTTCAGATTTGATATAACTATAAGTTTATTTGAAATATTTATTTAACATCAACGCTTATTTTTTTATTCCCTTTTAAAGTTTAACTATCAATTCTTAATTTAACATTATTTATTTTCCTACTCATGTCATAGATATACAAGATTTAAACTCAAATGATTTAACACATATTTAATTTAAATTCGGAGAAACTCGAATCTATTTACCGATCAATTTTGCAATTTTATTCAAAAATTTAAATTAATTAACAACTTAAACTTAATTAAAATTCGGGATCGTTACAGATTTCCTTCCTTAAGTAATTTTGACCTCGAAATTTGCCAGTTTAGTTTTATAAATTATCCACTCACACAAAATAGACCAATAACAGCTCAACTATACTGGTAAACACATAGATTCTTACGGTTAATCCAAAATACACTTTGTATTAAGTGTTATTAAGGGCATTAATACAGATGTCATAGTCATCCATCCAACCATACATATACATACATCTGGTATTCACGACATTCTGAGTCAAAATACATATGTAAAGCATACACTACCCAAAAGGAAACATCCTAATCATCTACAGATCCTCACTATCAGAGCTTCCCCTTTCAGGCCCTGACAATTCCCTGATCTCCGCCTCACTGTCTGATTCCGAAACTTCCACTGGATCAGGTACTACAGGGATAAAACCTCCACAATCTAGCTCCTCAATGGCATCATCTAAATTCCAAATAATTGCTTCATCATCTTCTGACTCTACATAATACTCCTCATCTTCAAATTCTTCTTCGTCCTCAAACTCTTCCTCGTCCTCTTCGAGTCCTTCCTCGACCTCGAATTCTTCTTCATCGTCGAATACCCTCTCGGGTTCTTCTTCAATCTCTTCCTTGGGCTCCTCTAGTACTTCCTCATCCATAGAAGGCTCCTGAATCTTTCTAGCCGAACCATAATCACCAACTCTTCTAGGCTTTGAGGTTGTTCCGCCTCGGCTGATGCTATGGGTTCTCTACAATCAAAATCAAAATCCAAAGATAGATGAAAGATGATTCATCAAATCTAACCGAATATCTATTCTGCATTTGGCTTACCAAATCAGAATATCAAAAATAGATACAAGAAAGAATCTATTAAGTTTTTCACACTATACTCGTGTCATCCAGATCTACGAAATATGGAGTGATATTGGTTAGTTTGAAGGGATAACTAACCATTCGTAGAATATATTGGAACCCAAAAACAGATAGATATATGGATATAATCTCAAAAATTTTAGTTTAAAAACTAAAGCATACCTATCAACCATAGCAACCAAAATAATCAATACATCCAAACGAACAATTTTTTTTCTATCTGGAGTTTATGTCCCATATTAATATATCGAATTTCTTCCTGGATCTACCAGAAACTATCGAAGAATTGAAAAGATGACGAACAAAGAGATTGACAGAGAAAAGATTGTTTCCACTGTTGCAGGGTATTGACCATTTGTAGTCGTATTCCCCTGTCCCCTATCTCGTTCTCTTCTTGCACTCATACTCATTATCAGTGGATAGTAAGAGAATTTACTGAGGCATTCGAACGGATATCTTAAGGATATACTCATTCTAGGGTATACTTCACCCTATCTTTAATGAGTAACTTAAGGTGTTATACTCCTGAGCTAAAGTTTCAACCTTCAGCTCTGATACCAAATGTGACGATTCGAATTTTCGCGTTTGAAAATCGACATCCATACTTTACATCGTACTCGCATGCCGCAGATTCGACCGTTCGAATCCGAGTCGCCGGAGCTTATAACACAATTAAGTACAACACAGCGGAAGAAATGAATATCAATATACAGCATGATCCAATATCTGATATAACAGACGATACAATAGAATGATACAACAGATATCCATGTACATCAGAGATACAAGACACACCGAAAAGAATATCTTCAATAGAATGCATCCCAAATCCAATGCTCCAATCCAAAGCTAACTCGATCCACCATCACGATTCACAAAGATAAGCAAGACTGGTGTGATCCAAAGACTGGACTATCTCCAGATAATCTACTAAACCTGATTGTCTGAAAATCCTAACTCTAGACTGCTCGTGTGGTAAATTATGAGCACTCAGAGTTTAGGAAAGGAACAATAAACTCCAGGTCAGTCGTGGGACAGGTATGAGTAAACAAAAACAGTTGTTTTTAAAGAAACTAGATTTATAAAAGAATTTCGGTATGCTTTTTTTTTAAATGAAACTATCATAAGACCTCCCACCACACACACCATGCAATCGCAGAATTGGAGGAGATTTCTTCTTATGATAGTCAAACATGCTTGATACGCGAATTACTTCGATATTATTATTATAAGTGCAAAGTGCAAAAAACATTTCGCAAGTATAATATTAATCTTAGCCAACATACGACCATTATCATATGCCTACTATAGCTACCATGTTCAATAGCAGGTTACCGCCACATTCCATGGCAGGTTATACAACTAAAACCGTACAGGGCTCGTATTGTTTCTTTGGATTTTCCAACAAATGGTCAGGCCAAGGAACTTCCCATTGCCACATGGGTACGCCTCTGGAGGGACGCCCCGAGAACCTAACTGGATCTCCGCCAACACAAGGCCGGGTTACCTCTGAACTATGTAACTACTAACACGAGTATGCCATCCCCCGGTCGTAACTGACCTTTATCTCGGGATTCACCAACAACCACAAAGAAATAAGTTTGCAGCAACCACATAGGTTAAGTATCTGGGCTCCATACCATGATACCACCTCTATCCAGAAGGAAATGAACATACCCTCAGGGGGCGCTATCCCCAAATAACCTTGTTGCATTCTTCCTGTTTTGACCATTACCAGGTTGTGAGGTACGACGAAGTCTCGTCCGCAAAGCTACGCTTTTCGCAAAAGCCATGCTTTGATCAACAAATGATCAGCAGCACTCAGCATGCCACATTACCAAGATGGGAATATATTGCTGATAACCTTCAACTACATAACCTTTGAGCTCGTGCGTCTCAGAGAAGGGTGTTAACCTAAGAGAATAAATTCTCCACCACCAACAGATATGTATTTGAAAGAAATCAGCTTTATATCTCAAAATGTAATGTCAGACATACAATCCATACAAGTCTGTTCTGGGTTCGAACAGAACCGAAGGCACTTCCAAAGAAGCCCTTGCGATCCGGGTATTCACAATCCCGATTGGACTTCCCATCACTTAGGGAATCTCTATACCGGCGCGACTCAGTGCAGAGACAATCGATAGGTCATCCAATCGCTTTTGCAAATACCCGGTCTTCACCACCGGTCTTCAAATGCTATCCATAACATCGTATCACGTATTCGTTATGGGCTATATGACACAAAGGTCCTCTCCCGGCTAAACCTAATAGTGAGCGCAATATTTATAAGAAACATATGGATATTGAGGTCTCAGTTAAGTCACAACTTATTACTCAAAACTTTTCTTTCAAATGGTTTAAACAAATTACCATTTCCAATCTTTTTAAACAAAAAGATTCATTTCACAGATTTCACCCAATTTCACAAAGATTCATTCATAGATTTCAAAACAATTAATTTCAAATTTTGAATTCAAATTTAATCAAATTATTTAAATTTCAAAACTTAATCAAGTTATTCAAAATAAATTTCATCTTTGAAATTCCATTTCAAAAGCTTTTCACTTTAAGCCCAATCCATTTCCAAAACATTTGAATTCAAATTGTCTATTTAAAAATCGCTTCAAAAATCTATGACTTAATCGATTTCCTCGTGAAATCCATATTTGTGTGTGTATAAGTGTGGTCCAGGGGTTTAACACAATAGTGCACATCATCAATCATCACAGATTAAAACACAGAAATATAGTTAACAAGCGATATAAATCATAACGTTTGTCGTCCGTTCATAGATTCATAGATAATATACAAATGTAACACAAATAAATGAATAAATTATACACAACTCGCTTTACAGAACAAAATATCACAGATTAGATAGGACAATCAATTTGAAGCAACTCATACAATACGAGCATTCATAAGTAAGGTCAAACATTTCATAATCATTTTATAAGCAGGATTTATTTAATTGTTAATCCTAATTAATTCAATTTATTTCCAATTAAATTAATTACTTATGAATTAATTATCCAATCTTGATTAATTAATTACAAATCATTTGATATAAATTAATTTATCAAACGCTTTAATTAATTACATCAATTAATCGCCTCATTATTAATTATTCCTTATTTAGTCCCTTATAAATTACATCATTAATTTTATTAATCAATGATCTCTAATTATATTTAAATTAAATTACTTTATTTAAATTAATCACATTACCAAAATTAATTACAATAAGTAATTAATCCCTTAATTACATTCATTCAGTAATTACATTTAAAAGTGTATAATTGATTATCTAAATTTAATTAATCTAATTAATTATCAATATTAATCACATTAATTTAATTACTTAATAATCCCTAGTTAATTATCTTCATTAACTAATAACATTTCTTTAATTACTTTCTCAAGAAATTATCTTAGATTAATTCATTATTAATCATTTCTAATTATAAATTAATCTAACCTATTTATTTATAAATTAAATAAATCATTCTTTAATTACCTTATTAATTAAATCATTTTATTACCTTAATTATCTCTAAGATAATAAATTTCTTTATTAATGATTTCATTAATCATTTAAGTGCATTTTAAACATTACACTTTAAATTTTTAATTCAAATTTCATTTTTGAATTTAAGATTCAAAACGATTATATATTTAAACATTTACTAAATTTTAAATATCCACTTATAAACCTATATAAGAAAAGTCCTAACTAAATAACTTAAATTTTTATTTAAAATTTAAGCATCAAAATACATTACATTTTAACTTGCAGATTCAAGTTAAAGAAAATTATTTAACTTTTCATTCAAAATCCTTCTAACCAGAACTTTATCAAAATCTAATTCAAACATTTATTTGAAAACAAATTTCCTTTAAAAAGCTATTTGAGTTAACTTGTTTTTTTTGGCAAGGCCAGCCGGTTTTATAGTGGACCGTCCACTTTTTATTACGAACGTAATAAAAATTGAAGTACAGGAGCAAGGTAAAAGCACCTTAACTACTAAAAATACAGAAAATACAGCACAGGTACGTGACAGCTATGTCACGGTAACTATAAGTATCACAAAAAAAACTAGCGCTCCTCCGAGGAAGGAGAATCACCAACAAACCCAGTCACCAAAGAAGAGGTCAATGGGACAGACCCAGAAAGACCAGCAAAGGGGCGAAACCGGAGAGCAAGACAAGGGTCATAAACCACATCATCAGAACAGTAGACAAAAGATCGATCCCAGGATGGATCAGCAAGCATGTCAGAATTTGCACTCGCATCCAAACCGTCCATATCAAGAACTAGAGAATCACCAGATTGTTTGTAGCGGAGGCATCTAAGGTCCAGCTGATCATCAGAAACAAACCGGAAGAAGGATTCATTAACCGGGTTATACCTCATATCAGAAATGGGATCAATCCAGCACCCTTCAGCCACATCCCAAGCTACAGGAGGCAGCAGTGAGGAAGGGTCAGGAGCATCTAATGGGATGACAGGAGCAACACTAGGAACCTCTGAACCAGGATGTAAAACATGCGAAACTAGAGGCAAAGAAGGAAAACTCAGATCTGACAACATAGCCTCAGGAGCAGGATTGGGAGGGACTGAAACCTTGGGGACCCAGATCCTACGACGGGGGCGCGGTAAAGGTGACTTCGGAGCAGCCGCGGAGGCTTCAGAATGATGGCAATCGATAGTCAGGTGTCCAAAGGAGTGACAGAAGGTACAAATATCCGGAACCCATCCATAGCGAACTCTGACTTCCACAACATGACCGACAGCAAGCTGAACAGGAATAGAAGTAGGGAGAGGCTTAGAGGGGGAAATCTCGACAAGAGCCTTCGCGTACATCAACTTATCACGTGCCACCGTATTAGAGTCAAAGCATTTCAGCTTACCAACATTACAAGCTAACCAATTCAGTCCAATAAGAGGCTGTAAGACAGAGGGAATCTGAGAGAAATAAACCCAAACAGGGATAGTAAATACTTGCTCACGAGCACACGCCACGGTAGGAGACCAGGGGGTGACAATAAAAGGCCTTCCATCAACAAAAGAAGGCTCAGAATCCAAAATAAGCCGACGATCCTCAGAAGAGGAAAACTTTAAGTAATACATCGAATCGATCAGCTTCACATGCAAATTTCCACGAAGCTTCCAAGCCCTCTGAAGTACCGAAGCGGCATCCGAAATTCGGTGACGAGGTTCCAGAAAAAAACCAACCAAGTAGTCTGACCAAAATTCCTCACCGGCTAGCAAAACACTAGGGGGAGGAATCATCACTCCATTTTCCTCAACCAAATCAAAATCAATCGGGATGTAGGCACCCGCATTACGGGGCAAGGACGTGAAAAGAGAAGACCACGATTTTGAGATATGCTTCGAACCAACAGCGTCACGGCTCTCCACAACACTGGGGGCACTTGCGGCAGAGGGAATAGTTGCATCAGAGCGAAATACAGGGACATTAGGAACAGAGTTCTTTGGGGAATTTACACAAACATCTGTTGTGCCATGACGACTACAAGGAGAATTAGCTGAAACACACCCCTGTACAAGATCAGACACACCATCAACCACACTAGGAACGTATTCATCAAACTCAGTAGCCTTGCCCACTTCACAACCCAACGTTATTGGCTTACAAACATTTTGCCCACTCGCAACAGAACGATGCAGGGCTTCAAGCGATGTGTCACAATCATCCAATACACATGGACGTACGCGTGAAAGTTGCAATGGTGGAAACTCAGAAGGCGAATGGATGGCAGGGGGACGTACAGACACCGACGACATGGGCTTGAAAACACGGCCAGACCTAGTTGAAGAGGGAGAGAGGGGGATGGAAATGAGAGGGGGCAGAGAAGAAGCTCTCATGGGAAACGAAGCAGGGAGGTGGAGAAAAAGAAGCAACAGAACGACAGAAAGAAAAGGAGCGAAGCTCTCATGAGTTAACTTGTTTTAAAACAATTCAGATTTAAAAACTGATTCAAATTCTCAGGATTCAAAAATTAATTTAAATCCACTAATTTAACTTTGATTCAAAACTTTGATTTTAAACTTGCTTTCAAAACCTTGATTTTAAATTCTTTATTTTAAAATCCAAATTCATTTTTTAAAACTTCAATATTTAAAAGTTTATTTGAAAACTGAACTTAACTTTGAATTTAAACCCAGTTTAAATTCTGGTTTCAGATTTTTAATTAAATTTAAAATCTGAAAACTGTCAGGTTTTAAAAACCTGAAAAACCCACTTTTAAAAATAGTTTAAAACTTTAAGATTCAAAGTCATTTTGAAGCTATACTTCATACCAAATTTAAACTTTGTTTAAAATTTGTATTTAAATTTCAATTTCTGTTTTTAAAAATTAAACAGACAGGTTTTATAACAAAACCTGTAACAAAAAAAATGACTCGAGTACAAACTTTTCTACTCCGAGTCAAACCCCTACATGCTTCGAGCAAGACGCAGGATTCACTCGAGTTAACATGGAAAAGCACTCTGAAACCACCCAACACTTAGCAAAATTTTTAGATTACCAAAGTCTCGAGCACGGTGCACGTGCACGTCGCCAGCGATCAACTCCGGTCATCGCCACTACGTTGAGTAAACCGTCGATTGCCTCAAGCTCAATCTCTGACCAACTGAAGTCCCCTCATCATCTCAAAACGAATTTGAGTCCTTCATTCCAAACCTGGAACAACAACAGGACCTCCACCTCGAAACCTGTCATTGCCTCAAACTCGCCGCCTAGACCACCAGAAAATCCCAAACTCCGGCCATCACTTCGTCGTCAACCCTTCCACCATCTCCCAAAGCCACTAGACACTCGGTCAACCTAAGATGGAGAACGAATCGAAGAACTCGACCTCACAAAAACTAGGGTTACAAAAGAAAAATGCATGCCGCTGCCACCACCGTGGATGATGCCACCTCCGGTTATTTTTCCCACCACCACCGTAGGCTCCTCCATCACCACTAGCAACCCCGACCCCTCCAGTTCAACACGTCGCCGGAAATGGGTCAAAATGCCAATTTTGATTGTCATTGAACTGCTCTTGAATTCCTTGTCTAAAAATTGTAATCCTTGCTTTAAAAATCAAGTTAAGGCATCAAAATTCAGATTATATATTCGAATTCGAGAATTAAGAAATTTGAATTTTTTGGTGTACATGAAGTTTCCTCAGTTCTTTGATTTTTCAGAGCTATTAACAAATTTGTTTTAAATTACATATATGTTTAATCTTTAGATTATGATAAAACAAACATCTTTTATTTATGCTATGTTCTATCAGCGATTAGATCAAGTGATGGACATTTAGTTTGTAAAATCTGGGTTAAAACAGAACAGAGGTATCTAGTGATACAGGCATGCATTCATTCAGATATTTGCATATATACATAAGGAATTAAAAATACATATACACACATACCCACGTCCAGCTATAAATGAGCAACAATCCCGATACTTAGGTTTAAGAAAAAAATGAGTGTTACTCGCCTTCCAAATTTTTGTTCTAGAAATGACAGAGCCTTCTTGATCTCAGGTTTGAGTTGTTTTGGATTGAAGTTTGTTTAAGTTGTAGAATAATGATGTTTATTTTTCTAATGCTAAGTTGATGAACGAAAATGAAGTACAAGAATGGACATATATAGGAAGAAAATGTGGACAGGTTTGTATAGCAGCTGTACAAGTTGATTTTTTTTATCATGATGGCCGATGATACTTGCATTAATGAGAAGTTGATATTAAAAAAAAGTTTACAGGGATGTTACTATTTGTTTGTACTTCATTATGCAGGTTTGTTCCTTTACTTTGGTGGCCGATATCTTTGCATTTATTACTTTGTTTTGTTCATACCACTTCCAGGTCTTGTTTTCATATACATAGATTTATATTTTATACATATACTTTGTTTATAGTTCATTTTACTTATATATATTAAATTCTAATTTAACTTAAACATTTATTTCTAGAATTTTTATACGTTTATTTCAGATTTGATATAACTATAAATTTAATTGAAATATTTATTTAACATCAACGCTTATTTTTTTACATTCCTTTTTAAAGTTTAACTATCAATTTTTAATTTAACATTATTTATTTTCCTACTTATGTCACAGATATATAAGATTTAAACTCAAATGATTTAACACATATTTAATTTAAATTCGGGGAAACTCGAATCTATTTACCGATTAATTTTGCAATTTTATTCAAAAATTTAAATTAATTAACAATTCAAACTTAATTAAAATTCGGGATCGTTACAGATTCCCTTCCTTAAGAAATTTCGTCCTCGAAATTTGCCAGTTTAGTTTATAAATTATCTACTCACACAAAATAGACCAATAATAGCTCAACTATACCGGTAGACACATAGATTCTTACGGTTAATCCAAAATACACTTTATATTAAGTGTTACTAAGGGCATTCATACAGATGTCATAGTCATCCATCCAACCATACATATACATACATCTAGTATTCACGACATTCTGAGTCAAAATACATATATAAAGCATACACTACCCAAAAGGAAACATCCTAATCATCTACAGATCCTCACTATCAGAGCTTCCCTTTTCAGGCCCTGACAAATACCTGATCTCCGCCTCACTGTCTAATTCCGGAACTTCCACTGGATCATGTACTATAGGGATAAAACCTCCACCATCTTGCTCCTCAAAGGCATCATCTAAATTCCAAATAATTGCTTCATCATCTTCTGACTCTACAAAATACTCCTCATCTTCAAATTCTTCTTCATCCTAAAACTCTTCCTCGTCCTCTTCGAGTCCTTCCTCGACCTCGAATTCTTGTTCATCGTCGAATACCCTCTCCGGTTCTTCTTCAGTCTCTTCCTTGGGCTCCTCTGGTACTTCCTCATCCATAGACGGCTCCTAAATCTTCCTAGCCAAACCATAATAACCAACTCTTCTGGGCTTTGAGGTTGTTTCGCCTCGGCTGATGCTATGGGTTCTCTACAATCAAAATCAAAATCCAAAGATAGATGAAAGATGATTCATCAAATAAAACTGAATATCTATTCTGCATTTGGCTTACCAAATCAGAATATCAACAATAGATACAAGAAAGAATCTATTAAGTTTTTCACACTATACTCGGGTCATCCAGATCTACGAAATATGGAGTGATATAGGTTAGTTTGAAGGGATAACTAATCATTCGTAGAATATATTGGAACCCAAAAACAGACAGATATATGGATATAATCTCAAAACTTCTTAGTTTAGATACTAAAGCATACCTATCAAGCATAGCAACCAAAACAATCAATACATCCAAACGAACAATTTTTTTTTCTATCTGGAGTTTATGTCCCATATTAATATATTGAATTTCTTCCTGGATCTACCAGAAACTATCGAAGAATTGAAAAGATGACGAACAAAGAGATTGACAGAGAAAAGATTGTTTCCACTTTTGCAGGGTATTGACCATTTGTAGTCGTATTCCCCTGTCCCCTATCTCGTTCTCTTCTTGCACTCATACTCATTATCAGTGGATAGTAAGAGAATTTACTGAGGCATTCGAACGGATATCTTAAGGATATACTCATTCTAGGGTATACTTCACCCTATCTTTAATGAGTAACTTAAGGTGTTATACTCCTGGGCTAAAGTTTCAACATTCAGCTCTGATACCAAATGTGACGATTCGAATTTTCGCGTTTGAAAATCGACGTCCATACTTTACATCGTACTCGCTTGCCGCAGATTCGACCGTTCGAATCCGAGTCGCCGGAGCTTATAACACAATTAAGTACAACACGGCGGAGGAAATGAATATCAATATACAACATGATCCAATATCTGATATAACAGATGATACAATAGAATGATACAATAGATATCCATGTACATCAGAGATACCAGACACACCGAAAAGAATATCTTCAATATAATGCATCCCAAATCCAATGCTCCAATCCAAAGCTAACTCGATCCACCATCACGATTCACAAAGATAAGCAAGACTGGTGTGATCCAAAGACTAGACTATCTCCAGATAATCTACTAAACCTGATTGTCTGAAAATCCTAACTCTAGACTGCTCGTGTGGTAAATTGTGAGCACTCAGAGTTTAGGAAAGGAACAATAAACTCCAGGTTAGTCGTGGGACTGGTATGAGTAAACAAAAACAGTTGTTTTTAAAGAAACTAGATTTATAAAAGAATTTCGGTATGCTTTTTTTTTAAAATGAAACTACCATAAGACCTCCCACCACACACACCATGCAATCGCAGAATTGAAGGAGATTTCTTCTTATGATAGTCAAACATGCTTGATACGCGAATTACTTCGATACTATTATTATAAGTGCAAAGTGTAGAAAACATTTCGAAAGTGTAATATTAATCTTAGCCAACATACGACCATTATCGTATGCCTACTATAGCTACCATGTTCAATAGCAGGTTACCGCCACATTCCATGGCAGGTTATACAACTAAAACCGTACAGGGCTCGTATTGTTTCTTTGGATTTTCCAACAAATGGTCAGGCCAAGGAACTTCCCATTTCCACATGGGTACGCCTCGGGAGGGACGCCCCGAGAACCTAACCGGATCTCCGCCAACACAAGGCCGGGTTACCTCTGAACTAGGTAACTACTAACACGAGTATGACATCCCCCGGTCGTAACCGACCTTTATCCCGGGATTCACCAACAACCACAAAGAAATAAGTTTGCAGCAACCACATAGGTTAAGGATCTGGGCTTCATACCATGATACCACCTATATCCAGAAGGAAATGAACATACCCTCAGGGGGCGCTATCCCCAAATAACCTTGCTGCATTCTTCCTGTTTTGACCATAACCAGGTTGTGAGGTACGACGAAGTCTCGTCCGCAAAGCTACGCTTTTCACAAAAGCCACGCTTTGATCAACAAATGATCAGCAACACTCAGCATGCCACATTACCAAGATGGGAATATATTGCTGATAACCTTCAACTACATAATCTCTGAGCTCGTGCGTCTCAGAGAAGGGTGTTAACCTAAGAGAATAAATTCTCCACCACCAACAGATATGTATTTGAAAGAAATCAGCTTTATATCTCAAAATGTAATGTCAGACATACAATCCATACAAGTCTATTCTGGGTTCGAACAGAACCGAAGGCACTTCCAAAGAAGCCCTTGCAATCCGGGTATTCACAATCCCGATCGGACTTCCCATCACTTAGGGAATCTCTATACCGGCGCGACTCAGTGCAGAGACAATCGATAGGTCATCCGTTCGCTCTTGCAAATACCCGGTCTTCACCATCGGTCTTCAAATGCTATCCATAACGTCGTATCACGTATTCATTATGGGCTATATGACACAAAGGTCCTCTCCCGGCTAAACCTAATAGTGAGCGCAATATTTACAAGAAACATATGGATATTGGGGTCTCAGTTAAGTCACAACTTATTACTCAAAACTTTTCTTTCAAATGGTTTAAACAAATTACCATTTCCAATCTTTTTAAACAAAAAGATTCATTTCACAGATTTCACCCAATTTCACAAAGATTCATTCATAGATTTCAAAACAATTAATTTCAAATTTTGAATTCAAATTCAAATCAAATTATTTAAATTTCAAAACTTAATCAAGTTATTCAAAATAAATTTCATCTTTGAAATTCCATTTCAAAAGCTTTTCACTTTAAACAAATCCATTTCCAAAACGTTTGAATTCAAACTGTCTATTTAAAAATCGCTTCAAAAATCTGTGACTTAATCGATTTCCTCGTGAAATCCATATTTGTATGTGTATAAGTGTGGTCCAGGGGTTTAATACAATAGTGCACATCATCAATCATCACAGATTAAAACACAGAA
Source organism: Allium cepa (assembly GCA_030765085.1). Taxonomy (NCBI): domain Eukaryota; kingdom Viridiplantae; phylum Streptophyta; class Magnoliopsida; order Asparagales; family Amaryllidaceae; genus Allium; species Allium cepa. The sequence goes on along the minus strand of CM060932.1, from coordinate 723,531,948 downwards.
ATATAGTTGACAAGCGATATAAATCATAACGCTTGTCGTCCATTCATAGATTCATAGATAATATACAAATGTAACACCAATAAATGAATAAATTATACACAACTCGCTTTACAGAACAAAATATCATAGATTAGATAGGACAATCAATTTAAGGCAACCCATACAATACGAGCATTCATAAGTAAGGTCAAGCATTTAAAAATTATTTTATAAGCAGGATTTATTTAATTGTTCAATCCTAATTTATTCAATTTATTTCCAATTAAATTAATTACTTATGAATTAATTATCCAATCTTGATTAATTAATTACAAATCATTTGATATAAATTAATTTATCAAACACTTTAATTAATTACATCAATTAATCACCTCATTATTAATTATTCCTTATTTAGTCCCTTATAAATTACATCATTAATTTTATTAATCAATGATCTCTAATTATATTTAAATTAAATTACTTCATTTAAATAATCACATTACCAAAATTAATTACAATAAGTAATTAATCCCTTAATTACTTTCATTCAGTAATTACATTTAAAAGTGTATAATTGATTATCTAAATTTAATTAATTTAATTAATTATCAAAATTAATCACATTAATTTAATTACTTAATAATCCCTAGTTAATTATCTTCATTAACTAATAACATTTCTTTAATTACTTTCTCAAGAAATTATCTTAGATTAATTCATTATTAATCATTTTTAATTTTAAATTAATCTAATTTATTTAGTTATAAATTAAATAAATCATTCTTTAATTACCTTATTAATTAAATCATTTTATTACCTTAATTATCTCTAAGATAATAAATTTCTTTATTAATGATTTCATTAATCATTTAAGTGCATTTTAAACATTACACATTGAATTTTTAATTCAAATTTCATTTTTGAATTTAAGATTCAAAACGATTATATATTTAAACATTTACTAAATTTTAAATATCCACTTGTAAACCTATATAAGAAAAGTCCTAACTAAATAACTTAAATTTTTATTTAAAATTTAAGCTTCAAAATACATTACATTTTAACTTGCAAATTCAAGTTAAAGCAAATTATTTAACTTTTCATCCAAAATCCTTTTAACTAGAATTTTATCAAAATCTAATTCAAACATTTATTTGAAAACTAATTTCCTTTAAAAATCTATTTGAGTTAACTTGTTTTAAAACAATTCAGATTTAAAAACTGATTCAAATTCTTAGGATTCAAAAATGAATTTGAATCCACTAATTTAACTTTGATTTTAAACTTGCTTTTAAAACCTTGATTTTAAATTCTTTATTTTAAAATCCAAATTCATTTTTTTTAAAACTTCAAGATTTAAAAGTTTATTTGAAAACTGAACTTAACTTTGAATTTAAACCCAATTTAAATTCTGGTTTCAGATTTTAAATTAAATTTAAAATCTGAAAATTGTCAGGTTTTAAAAACCTGAAAAACCCACTTTTAAAAATAGTTTAAAACTTTAAGATTCAAAGTCATTTTGAAGCTATACTTCAAACCAGATTTAAACTTTGTTTAAAATCTATATTTAAATTTCAATTTCAATTTTTAAAAATTAAACAGATTGGTTTTATAACAAAACCTGTAACAAAAAAAATGACTCGAGTAGAAACTTTTCTACTCCGAGTCAAACCCCTACATGCTTCGAGCAAGACGCAGGAATCACTCGAGTTAACACGCAAAAGCACTCTGAAACCACCCAACACTTAGCAAAATTTCTAGATTACCAAAGTCTCGAGCACGGTGCACGTGCACGTCGCCAGCGATCAACTCCCGTCATCGACACTACATTGAGCAAACCGTCAATTGCCTCCAGATCAATCTCTGACCAACTGTAGCCCCCTCATCATCTCGAAACGAATTCGAGGCCTTCATTCCAAACCTGGAACAACAACAGAACTTCCACCTTGAAACCTATCATCGCCTCAAACTCGCCGCCTAGACCACCAGAAAATCGCAAACTCCGGCCATCACTTCGTCGTCAACCCTTCCACCACCTCCCAAAGCCACGAGACACTCGGTCAACCTAAGATGGCGAACGAATCGAAGATCTCGAGCTCACAAAAACTAGGGTTACAAAAGAAAAATGCCTGCCGCTGCCACCACCGTGGACGATGCCACCTCCGGTTATTTTTCCCACCACCACCGTAGGCTCCTACATCACCACTAGCAACCCCGACCCCTCCAGTTCAACGCGTCGACGGAAATGGGTCAAAATGCCAATTTCGATTATCATTGAACTGCTCTTGAATTCTTGGTCTAAAAATTATAATCCTTGCTTTAAAAATCAAGTTAAGGCATCAGAATTCAGATTATAAATTCGAATTCGAGAATTAAGAAATTTGAATTTTTTGGTGTACATGAAGTTTCCTCAGTTCTTTGATTTTTCAGAGCTATTAACAAATTTTTTTAACTTACATATATGTTTAATCTTTAGTTTATGATAAAACAAACATCTTTTATTTATGCTATGTTCTATCAGCGATTAGATCAAGTGATGGACATTTAGTTTGTAAAATCTGGGTTAAACAGAACAGAGGTATCTAGTGATACAGGCATGCATTCATTCAGATATTTGCATATATACATAAGGAATTAAAAATATATATACACACATACCCATTTCCAGCTATAAATGAGCAACAATCCTGATACTTGGGTTTAAGAAATAATGAGTGTTACTCACCTTCCACATTTTTGTTCTAGAAATGACAGAATCTTCTTGATCTCAGGTTTGAGTTATTTTGGATTGAAGTTTGTTTAAGTTGTAGAATAATGATGTTTATTTTTCTAAAATGCTAAGTTGATGAACGAAAATAAAGTAAAAGAATGGACATATATAGGAAGAAAATGTGGACAGGTTTGTATAGCAGCTGTACAAGTTGATTTTTTTTTATCATGATGGCCTTATTCAGTCTGCGTAAGTATTGATCACCGTAAATGTCCACGGTAGCTTGACAAAAATGCTCCAAACACTCTAATATCGTGCTTTCCGCCACTTTCAAATTTTCATCAAGCGCGTCCACTGGTCCGACATATGCAAGCATTCTTATTGTAGCTGTCATTTTTTGAATTCCAGTCAATCCCATTGTACGAGACGCGTTGGTTTGAAGATAAAATATTTGTCATGCTGCTTGATACATTGTAGGATTCTAAGAAATAGAGGACGCCACATGGGGAATCTTCTTCTAAAATCAGCATCTGTGTAAGTAGGATTTGGAACAAAGTAGTCTTCCATCAGTTAGTCGTTGTACCATAAATATCTACGATTTTTATACCGACGACCAACAACTGATCCACTATGTTGCCTGCTCGATTGACCAGCCTATAGTGCAACCATACTTATTAGTTCCTTTTCGCGACGAAAATGATCTTCCATCATTTCATCAAATTCGTCGTCGCTATCATCAAAAAATATATAATCTTCTGCCACCATTTGTTATATTTGAAATTGTGTGAAATAAGAATGAGCAATAATACTTCTTAGCATCTAACAAGCTTTTTATAGCTTAAATCACATGCTGGCTTTCATAACAAAACAAATAATCACATGTGGGTAGCATTAATTAAATTCAACCATCATCTATAAAGTAGATTCCATTTATGTCATGGCTACAGTGTCTCGTCCTATCTAAACACTACTGACAGTTGATGTAGTGTCTCGTCCCATCATACAACTGTAGCCATATTCTTAACATACACTATTAACTGTTGATGCAGTGTCTTGTCTGCAGTGTCACGTCTGCACTGTCTTGTCCCCTCCATACACTATTGACTATAGATGCTGTGTCTCATCCCATCATACAACTGTAGCCATGTTATTAATGCAATAATATAGAAAGAAACAAGACAATGTTACTGAAACACCCAAACATTAATACAGTCAACGACGATATATACACAAACAATAATACACTCCATAATAATACACTATACAATAATACAACCAACAAAAATACCTTGACTAGGACTTATAATTGACACTAAGAAACTACCGGTTACAGTCGAAATGTTAATTGTGCACGACATTTTGGAGACGTCTTATTTCTCGTTCCATCTCGTTGGCATATGTTATGGCCCTTGGGCACAGCCGTTCATCAACTCATTTTTAATAATTGCACCCTTCAGGACAGAAAGGACACAACTGGATTCGACGACCAATATCTTCGCCATCAGCTCTATCCACAACTTCAACCTTATAACCATAGTGGCAAAATACTGTGTAAGAGTCAACCTCTTGTTCAATTGAAGGTTGCAAATTTGGTACTTGTTCAACCTCCTGCGGTTGTTGATGAACCACCTGTTCCTGTACAGGTTGAACATCTTCTTGAAGTGTGAGTTGGTCAAGATTTGAGAATTCACGAGCAACATCCTCATAATTCTTGTCTTGGTAATTGATATTCCAATGTTTATCGGTGTGCTCGCTTTTTGTTGGAACGTGCCCGGCATCAGAGTCAATAGATGATGACTAGGATGACATTGATATGAGGATTAGAAGATTGAAGGACCGAAGAACTGAACTATTTGTTTGAGAAGAAAAGTTCTTACGTATATATTGAAGCATGTGAATGTTAAAAATTATTTATGTTTAAATATGAGCACTGTATTTTGATTTGACAATACGGTAGAAAGTGAAACTACTCATAAATAAGACAATGATAAACATGCATACACAGAAACAATAATACACTCAACAATAATACAATCAAATTATGGATATCCAAAACATTCTAGCCAATTTTGACGTATGATATAAGCCTCATGTTTAGTGAATGTGCTGTGATATTTGAGAAAGTAACGACCTTCAAATGTGGAATGGATTGGTTCAAACAAATTTTCAAATATAACCTCATTGATAACCGTACTGTACCGCATACAGGCATTACAGAAGTTTCCACAACCAGTCCTCAACTCTACCTTCGTACGTCTACTTCTACACTTAGTATTGTTATTGTAAAGTTCAGTAATAGTGTCTCAAAACTGAGTTGCCATTATCTCTTCATCATCGTACATCTGATCAGTTTGTATAAAAAAATTTACTAATAGTTTCAATTCTGTAGCCGAAAATATTATGTTACACATTGATTGAATTTACCGAACTTTTAAATGTTGTGACATTAGAATATAACACTTTATCTTAAATAAAGAGGTCATGATCCGCATCAAAAAAATGAAGCACGAGGTTAATGTCCACATGTCAAACAACCATAAAAATTTTGACAAACAAACACAACTGTGTTTGTTACTTCAACATTTTGACTTCATCTACGCTTAATAATAAACAAGTGTAAATTATAATCAACATAATGCAATACTTAACATAAAATATAATCGACACAATGCCATAACATATAGACAATCACATATAATAGTAGCATCATCACCAACATAATATGCAACCAACTAATGTAAGGTGTGAAAAAGAATAACACAGTCTAAAAATCTAAATGCAGCACATCAGTCTATGTGATCGAAACCGCTATTAATCTCCTCATCGTCTCCACTATCATCGTCACTATCATCCTTGACGTCATCAAAGTCGTGAGGCTCAGGTCTGGCATGGAGCTGCTCCTGAAGCTGCTGAATCTGGGTCTGTAATCCCTGTATCTGCGCATCATACTGAGTCTACTGCTGCTGGACCGCAGTCTGGTAACTCTGATATGTCATTTATGTATAATCGAGCGTCATACGCTCAAATGCAGCAATCATCCGTCTATCGTAATCCATGTACTGAAAATATTGATATGCGCAGAAGAAAAATTATACATAGATGGAGAATATAATGACAAGTAATTTAAAGAACGGTTAAAGCTCGTACAAACCTGATGAAGTTGATACAATCCGGTGGATGATACACCCGTAATACCATCATTTGTAGGATACTCCAAGGGATACTCCACCACCTGACCAAGTACATCATACGCTCTAAACGAATGAGGAGGGGGGTCGAAAGTAGGAGGCTGCGTGCACCGAGATGATGTAGGCTCAAAGATGGCAGGCGGTAGTGGAACTCTACCGAAAGAGGTACGCAGACCAATATGATCGGAGTTCATACCTCGAATATAATCAGGCAACGCGTAATCACGTGGAGCTACTCGAGCCCAATATGAATCAAAGTCTCCAAGAACTGTAAAAGGCTCACCATCCACCCATCCCGCACTCCTCATCGCAAGAATATAAGCTGGTCCAACACTAATATCACCATACATATCATCGCATGGTAGCGGATCTGATGGAATGCAAAGTATACCATACAACTGTAGCCAACACCGCTCCCCTAAATACCATATGAATGGACATGTAGGAACCTGAAAGCAAATCCTGCATCGCGACATGGAAAACTGAAAAGTAAGTGGATGATCAGGACCGGACTCTAGGAACCGTAAGTACTGATCCCATGGACGAATGATAATGTTACCACGCCGCCACATATCCATCTACTGTCTAGCCTCCATCAGCTCATTGTGCACCCTTTGTGCAACAAGGGGCAAATGCATAGGAGGACCCCAACGACGCAATCTAGGAAAGTAAATATAAGGTGTGGCATTCGCGTCTACAATAAGTCGGGGGTGCATATTGGCAGTATACTCATAGTACAAAAATTGAAGAATGTACCAAAATCTATACATCCGTCTAGACTGCTGAAGCGCATAAGTATCTAATGCTACGTACAAATAACCAATAATAGTAGTGCCGTAATCATATATATGCAGTCCATCCACATCTACTAATCTAGCCAAAAACCCAAGCCTAATAGTACCCTTATGTTACTAAAAAAAGGTATAATATGAAGGCACTGATAACTGGAGTGTGCATATCCTCAACGGCCATGTACCCTACTATATATCGCTGCAAATAAAGGAGAGTAACAGCTCCTCGTATAACCTCCTCATCGGCCAAAGTCGGTAAATAAGCTGAATATGACTCAAACTCCTCAAATGAACTGTCAAATGGAACAGGGAGACGGTATGGTCGACCTACCTCTATGCCAGTGGGCATATAAAAATCTAGAGGAGTCAGTCCTAGCTCAAAGCCAGGAAAATGAAATGTGTGAGTGGTAGGCCACCATCTCCCGGTGATGGCCTCTACCAGGCAACGATCTATATGTGCAAATCTAGGTAAATCTAGAAATTTACCAAAAGATGACGCATATAGCCTATCCAAAAATGGCCGACTGATCAAAATACTCAGACATACACCTTTACCAAATACCTCTCATCGCTACGTGACGAACCTAAATATATGATTATTTAATGTTAAAATAAACAAAGAATTATCAAACATATATATTTACACGGTTGTTCATCAAGCAATAAAGAAATAAACGTATACCTGTGGTGTCGCTATAGCTGCAGTAATTCGATGCGAAATAGTAGGGGCAAGTCATGCAAGGATCGAAGATCGTTTGGAGTCACGGTAGCATCAAGAGGGACGTAACCAGGTCCAATATTGGCATCGGTCGTATATCGAACGGTGCGTCTACCAGTTTTGACCTGACGGGGCGGCATTTGGACGCAAAGTAAAATAAAAAATTAACTAAAAAGATGATGAAAGAGGTAAAAATGAGGGGAGAGGGGGGAAAGCTCCTGTTATAGGCGCGATCGCCAGGCGCCTAGGCTTCAGGCGCCTTTCCAACAGGCGCCCGATGTTTTTAAAACACGGGCGCCTGTTGAACAGACGCCTGCCTGTTGAACAGACGCCTGAAGCCCAAACGCCTGTTCAGCAGCCGCCTGCCCTCATTTCTGCTGTAGAAATGACGGCTCTAACATTTCGGAGTGTGGAAAATCGAATTTCTCACTCCGAACTGTTGGAGATGCTCTAAGATCTGAACTAAAATGAAGAAATTGTTCCTTATCACCAACACATATTTACAGAAACATATTTTAGTTGATATAACATACTTCAAAATACAGAAAGCCCAAGAACTAGGTAAGCAAGAAGAAACCAAGAAAAGGAAGTTGAAGATGAAATGGGTTAAGTGACCGAGGTGGAAGGTCATAGGGTTGATACGGCTGAACGTGGGTGATGGATGAGGCGAGGTGTGGCATTGTTAGGTGGCAGGTGAGCAAGGCCGGAGGGAAGCAAGGCACATGGGTTTGTTGCAAAGCAAGGGGCCGTGAGCGTGGCTAAGTCAAAGTGGTGGAGAGGCGATTTTAGCTGTTAAGGTCGAGTGGAGGTGGCTGACGTGGACAATGGTCAGCCAATGATGGCGGCTATGCTGTGGTGATGGCGGTTGCTGTGTGTTTGTGTGAGGGTAGCGGGCTCTTTGTCAGGTCGAGGCGCAAGGAGAAAGAGGGTAGGTAGGTGGCCGTTGGCATGGAGTTGGTGCTTGGGGTGGCTGCAGCGACGTGAGGCGTGAAGGGCTGTGCTAGCAATGGCGGCGGCGATTTGACTTGCTGGCAGTAGGAGGAAATGGACTCGGGCGGGGTGATGATGGTGGAGTCAAGTCTCCGTTCAGGGGGAAGGGAAACACGGGCACGAGTAGGATTTCTTCGAGCAAAAATAAAGAATAAAAGCAACAGATAAAATATATAAAACTTAGATATAATAAACTTTCTTGAAGCAAAAATGATTTCATCCTGGAGCGAGGCAGCAAGAACTCGAAGGCAGATAAGAAAATTTTCTCGGATAGAAGAAGAGGAATGGTAATGAAAGGAAACACAATATAAATATCAACAGAAAAGGAAATAGCAAAGGACATATGTTGATTTCAAAAATATAAATGTAGACAGCTTGTAGGTTATACAGTTGAAAATTGAAAAGATAAAGGAAAACAAAAGGCTCAAATACGGAATCGATACAACAAGTCATTTCGTCGATTGCGCCACGTATTGGACACCGAATTACAGAAATGAATATACTGCGGAGATCAGCTCGACGAGACAATCAGAATGGTACACAGATATAAGCGATATGATCAGCCAATCAAAGTCGATTTTCGCTGCCAAACTACTGCTAATTCACCGAAATAAGATAAACGGAGCTAGATCATTTCAAATTTAGCAAAACGAAATATGACGCCTCACTTAGAAGACAGTCTACATTTTTATTATATAAAAACTTTTAGATTTTGAAAACATTTTATTTTCATCAATTAACTAATTTAATGTTAAAAATTGAAAATAACACAACAGAACCAACTTTCGTATTTTCTGATGAAAATTTGCCATTCGCCATGCTTCAATAGGCGGATACCAAATATCAAATTTTCATCATCAATTTGAATTGTTTTAATTTCAATAAAAACTCGGTTAATTATGTTATAAAATCGTTAAAAGTTATAGGACGTTACAGATATATGATATCGGTGTATTTTTAAATAAGTTTAAATGAAGGTAACCACATGAAAAGATTTATGAAAAAATTTGTACCATTTGATTGCAAGTAACTTTAGCCATACCATATGAATAAAGAGAAAAGGAGATAAAAAAATTAAGTGAATTGATTTGGGAAGTTTTAATTAAAAGAATGAGAAATGTTTCAATCTTTCGATTAAAAACAAATCCCCTAATGCTAATTCTACTTAAACCCAAAAAAGTTGTTGAATAGTCGCCTTCAAAACGAAGAAAACATGTATACCTATGTTTTAGATGAGTATAACTATCTTATTATTAAATGTTCCTTTTATGCACTTTCTTTGTAAAATCTAATTTGTAAAAAGTTCCAATTAAAAAAATCACCCCAGCAAAATCATGCAGCAACATAAAATTCAAGTTTTATATCCTGCAAAATGCGAACTTTTACATTTAAAAAAGAATCAAAATAGCATGAAATTCAAGTTTTACCTCTACTAATTCCATTAGATTCGATTATCACAATGCATTGATCCAAGCGGAAGAATTGAGAATTTACCTAAAGTTAAATTTAGGGTTTGTTGGATGAGAAAAATATAAGAAGGAAAATATGACAAGAGGAAAAAAGATATGTGAATGATGTAAGGGCAATTTTGTCGTGTCTAAATTTAATTCATTTGTAGGACATTAAATTTTATTCTCTACTCTCTTCTCCCCTCCTAACTTTCCAGGATTGAACATCAAAATAATATTTCCAAAAAAAATTCAATTTCAATACCAAATGCAAAAATAAAATAAAATAAAATTAAGTGGCTCGTCATTCTCTTGCAAAGCTGAATGGCGATATACTTGAGATCTAAGAAGAAATATCAAATTAAGATGTTTCTCTTGGCTTCATCTAAAAGGTGAACTCCTGTTTCATTTATATATTATTTTATTACGATTATATGTTTCTATTCTTCACATGTTCCATTCATTCATATGTATATATTTGGACAATGTTTTGAATATTTTGTTTATTCCCTTAAATAGACTTTATCATCATCATGTTAATATGATTAAAATCATATTGTTTACGTTCTCAATTATTCACTTGTCACCAATGATAATTATTATGGATATATCCCTAATTTGTTTGGTTGTTTATGTTATGTATTTAATTAGATCTGCTTTTCAATGTCACAGTTTATACACATGCCTGATGTTGTCCAAGTCTTTAGTATAGAAACCATTGTTTGAATAACATTTTGAAATAATTTTTTTTACATAAATTTTAGTTTCATATTGTAAAACTTAAAATTAAAGATTCTCCTTCAAGTCATTTGGAAATAATTTTGTTTGTTGTTTACATAAAATTTAGGTAGACTTGAAATTCATAAGTTGATTAAAAAGGAAAGATTAGCAATTTTACTGAGGCAAATTCTATTCATACACTAGTAATATCTTAACATACACCAGAAAATACAATAAATTAGCATACATTTAAAACAACTTTACGTACACCATAACTTTTACAGAGTTACACTTTTTTTGACATCTTCATCATCTTACCTCTTTAATTATTAAAACTTATTTACGAATAGTAAATTAGTTAAAATCAACAAAATAAACTTTAATTTTTGGCACTAATATTGTAAATTATTTAATCTCTTTCTTTAAAAAAAATTTATTTCATTAAAATCAACTCTAATTTTAGAAGAAGAAATTGAAACACTTTTGAATATAGTAGTTAGTTGTGACTGTTATGTTAATTGATATTTTAGGTTTCATTAACTTCATCCAAATTATATAAATTTAATCAAATATCACTGATTTTAATGTTTTAATTAGACGGGTCACAAGAAAAAGATTAAAAATGCAATTGAGAAGAAGGGTGACTTAGACATAGATTTTCTTAGTAAAATAACTGTGTGTGTAACGTGATTTTTGGTTTATGAGTAAATTTTTCCTTATATTGAAATCTAATGTTAAATTACATAATATATTTTTTATTTCTTGTTAAATAAAATCCAAACTTGAACAAAATACACATATTATTTATTTGAACAATTTTGGAACAATGGCATAAGTTTTGTATGGTCATTGATTGGATATAAATCTTTTCATCATTGTACACTTCAAAAAAAAGAAAAAAAAGTTAATTATTATAAGTGAAATTTTATGCAAAATGTCACATACCCTTTTTAACCCTCTTGTTAAGGTAAGATTTTACTTTACTAACCATAATTTTCAAACACACACACATAATTACATGTCTCTTTGACTTAAAGCTAATAAAATAGATTCGTATATCTAACCATTAATTTAGTTTCAAAATCTTATCAAACCAGACATTGTTTTAAGTTTTGATTTCATAATATGTAAACTGGTTAATCTTAATTTTAATACACACACACACACACTTATACGTGTGTATATGTATGTATATGTGTGTTTGTACGTATATATGTATGAACCATGTGTGTGTGTATGTGTCAAAAATTTGTACAACAAAGACATGTGTGAATTCAGTAGCAAATGTTATTAATATATCAATTAATCTAATTAAAGAGAGAGAGAAATGAAAAGTTTCTCTCTTTATATTTATAGCTCCATCTTCACTTAGTTAGTTATATTTGTTAAAAGAAAGAATGATTTCTTTCTCTAGACTTTTACATGTTTATGTACATACATATATGTGCAACTTATATGTTGCCATAACCGTTCAAATACATGAACGTATTTGATACATTCATTATATTACATATTTATTTAAATTAAATTTTAAATTCCATTTAACCAAATTAAATAAATATGATTTTATTTAAAACATTATTAAATTGGATCTAATAATCTTTTATACTTCGTAGGCCCAATAGATCCGAAATAGGAATTATTTTGAAATCTACTTATTTTATACTCTTTCGAATGGTCCAGTTCCAACAATGGTACCAGAGCTAAATTGTTTACGCGGTCTAAATTAGCCATGTTAGGTCTAACAAATTAAACCTACCAATTCAGTAGGATGTCTAAAAAAGTTGTGCGTATACATTGATTTGGGTAATCAAGTACCATGCCCTTCCTTGGTACTAGTCTAGCCCGAAAAATGAAGTGAGCCCTCCTAATAGAAAAGACCAAATTTGAATTGGACATTGGACTAATTTTCAAAATTGTATTGAAAATTAAAATGTAAATTTAAATTTAAAAGTTAAATTAAAATAAGAAATACGTTATAAATGTTATAATGTTCTTTTAAAACTAAAATAAGATCTAAAATTTAAAAGTTAAAATTAAAATAAGAATTACATTATAAATGTTATAATTTAATTTTCAAAGTTGGCTTCAAAAATAATGTATATTATAAATGTTATAATACAGTTTTGAAAAGTGCTTCGAAAAAAAATAAACATATTTTTTAAATTTTAATATATATAAATAAGATTAATAAATTAATCAAATAGTTAATTAATTAAAGTATATACTTGTATAATTTATATAAATATATGTTACATTATTTGGGATTGTTTAGGATGATGTAAGTATAAATGTATATACCTAAGAAATTTTTGAAATTAATATTTAATTAAATAGTCTAACTAAAAAGGTTAATTAACAAATAATAAAATACATATACATACATACATATATATATTTATGACCATAAATGTTATGGTATACGTAGTCAGTTAAAATGTTTAATTGAATAACATAAAAAATTAATTTAAATGTTAATTAATTAAATTAATTGAATAAGATAGAATTAATATAATGTACATAAGACTATTAAACAAATTAATTATATTATAAAAGTTATATAATAATTAAAATAACATAATACGAGTGTATAAAACAAAAGTAGAACAGTAAGACACCAAAATAGACTTAAGGAATAAATACATAAGTGTAGTATGCATACCATGATTTCTGATATGTCTGACACTTGAAACACGAGGGTATTTCATAAAAAATACATTATTCTATAAGTCAGTATCACTCAATATTATATACTAAAGATTATGAATCTTTATTAAAATGTTTTCCTCCACCATTTATATACTAATAGATTGGTTGCATACTCTCTATATGTTGATATTTCTTAAGCTAGAGATGTTGTGTGTAATAGTATATTAACTAGAAGACGTAAGATACATGCACATATTTGTTGATATTCCTCCAAGTATATGCATTACACCTAGGCCACTGTGAAATGGTGGGTATGAGTGAATGATCTCTTTGGATTGGTTGATACTCAAGGTCGAGATAAGATTTAGACAAAAACCACGGGTTAGGAGTTTTATTCAAATAACCAGTAAAGTGTTATCCATTATTAGCAGACCTATGATTTGTTGATATTCCTCAAGGTCAGAATCTTGAGGTAAGCGTGTTCAAACACCCATTAGAGAAATGTAACGATTTCTATGTTTTTCTTAGGGTTTTAATAAACATAAAATATCTAGTCAAAGCTTTATTAGAAAAATGACATGGTAAAATTTAACATTTCTAATATCGTAAGAAAATTTCTATCTAAAGTTATAATAATCTACATTGATAAATTTCCATATTTATAGAATTCATGAAGTGTTGATCAATTATGATATATAAATGAACAGAATTAAAAATTGACAAAAAATATAAAATATACTTGCTAATAAATATTTTCTACATGTTATTGTTACAACATCCATGCAGTCACCTAATTTTATAACTATTAAATACATTCATAATTGGTCACTTCTGTACTTATACGCCTAAGACTATTTTTTTATGAGTTTCGAACTCTAAAAGAAATACTTGAATATGGACATTTGATGCATGTACGACCACATATTAATGTTATCGCAATGCTTAATGTACAAAACTCTGATGAAATTGGTTTATTTGAAATAAGCACATAGTAATGTGAGAACGTATATTCAATATTACTGATTACAATAATCTTATCGTGTTAAATGTAACATTAGGCCAAAAGCTATAAGATATATATAAGAATTTGACTACTGAAATGTCACTTCGATCGATTTACAATATTTGATATCCGTAAATGTTAGGGATGATCAAATGCATTTTTGTAAAATATTCTTTATGATATTGTAGCAAGGATTTTTTTTGAATGGTTTGATCATTTATAAAGGAAACGAATGTACGAAGGTAGATATAAATTAAGGAACAGTTAAGATGAAGAGAGTAAATGGTCAAACACTGGAAACAAGAATTGTAAAATAATAATCGATACTTAGCATTGAAATAAATATGATTTCTATTCTAAAATGTATTTTTTATATGAAATTTATTCCTTTGAGTTTAAGATATTTGATCTAAAAACTCACGACTGTAAGATAGTTACAATAGATGAAATAGATAGCCAACATTAAGTGGTAAATGAACCTCTGTAATTTGTACACTATTATAGTAATGGTAGAAATAGTGAGAGAATGTCATATAGCACTTATTGGTCGCATTAAGATACAAAAATTGTTTTTGTAAGTCATACCAAACAATATTTATGAAATAATAGCTATTTTTTTTACTATTGATTGAAAAATAACATAGCTTTATTTAAATATGTATATTATGAATATTCATTATCAAATAAAATAGTAACAGCGGTATTTGTTTTCCTATCAGAAGCGATGCATTGGAAAATACATAAGTATCTCACATTATTTGCAATTATTTTAGAATTATGGACTAAACCATAATTTTGAGAAATATTTTATGACTATACGAGCATGAACCATATGATACTAGTAAATTATATCTTAGACAATAAAGGGCAAATCACCCATTCAGTGGGAGCATTATAAGAATTGATAAACTCTACAGATTGATACATATAGATATATGCGATTGAAACTTACAAAATGGTTCCATGTACTTTGTTGAATTTACCGTTAAATTATTACAAATATAAACCTATGTATACGATACACATATGTTATGTCAATGATGAGTTCTTGGAATATAAAACAGAAGCAAATAAAATAATATGTGATAGAAAATAAAATAATTCGATTTGATCGAATACGTGAATATATTGAAAACAAAACCGAACATACCTAAAAATGAATAAAGATTTAATCAGAAGTCACTCCTTCCTTTGCTACATAATAATGTACCGATGTGGAGTGATCGAGTTTTGTTGAATGAAGTACGATTAATTATGAGTGAAGTTGAATTAACCTTCTTTTTGTATGATTGTGTACTTAAGAGTAGTACAAAAAAGTTAAAAATTAGTTTCATCTAAATAATAGTTTATAAAATCATACAAGATAATGGTTTATAAGAAACCCCAACATATCGAAATCCAAGGAGTTAATAGGTTGTGTAAGTCGAAAAACTACATGTAATAGGTTGTGTAAGTCGAAAAACTACATGTAATAATTATACATGAGCGATCTTGTATGAGTCACCTAAAAATGAGTTTGGGAACGATTATCCTTGAATCACCAATTTATATTTCGAACATAAGTTTTGTAAACTAAAATCAAACCAGTTTAACATAAGGCAGTTCATAAAATGTTTATGAATGCCTATTCTTTTGCACTGAGAAACAATTTCTATTTAAAGAAATACCAACTTCGCGGTGAACGAATTTTTTAGAAGTTACTGGTAGTAAAATTGATTTGGATACGATAAAAGGATAAAACTAATTGCAAGGAGTGAAATGAAATTAAGCAAAGCTTAATGAACACTATGCGTTGGAATGTCTAATAAGTATCTTGCACATTGAAGAGAAACAATGATTTTCTTACAAGTGTTAAGAATAAAAAATCCTCAACACTCAATTGAACCATTAAAAGTATTGACTCTGCTATATGATATGAGGCATAACTTCGAAAGGATTCCAAGCACATCATAAAAATATGATTTGATAGTTTACCCACTGGAATACGATTCAACGGCCACAAATGTGTTTTCGAGAGGAAGACTAATAGATTCACTATCCAATCTGCTGAAGATGATTCAGATGTTACTTATAAAACTATTGCTTGGTATGACTTTGTATTTTGTATATATGTGTTGAAATGGAAAAATTGTAATAATGGTCCAGAATAGACTGTTTGCACATAACAATCAAAGTGTCTCGACCAATGGAAGCGATATCAAGTTTGTGGGTTTTTCGGCTATAATCCAAGAAATGATATGAAAGTATCATTCTATAAACATCAAAAATGAATAGGTAGATATATCGAATAGTTCGATTTTCAATCAAAATGCAGAGAAAGCGTGTATCCATAAGAAAGAACATTAAATGGTACGAAAAAATTTCTAAAATCATAAGTAAACAACAAACTACTAATTGTTAATGATACATTTATGTTAAAATTAGTAAAAGCCCAGTTGTTTAATACTCAACATAGGATTGGTAAATTATATCTTTTATATTAAGTATAAAGGATGTTGGGAATGTTCCAAATGATATACGAAACCATATTACAATGGAACATGTAAGATGGATTCCTTGTGTATTGATAATAGAAATTATCATACATATTATATTGTCTACGATATTGTGTCTTGCTTATGTATTTGATGCATGAAGCAAATATCAAATCCAAATTAAAATCACTAAATCGTAATTTGGAGTATTCTTAAGTATGTACAAAATACTAAAGAATTGTTTATAGAAAACAACGAAATCCTTATGAAGCAGTGTTCAGACTCGAACTTCATAAGTGTTATTGAATATAATATGTCAATATTAAATTCATGTTCAATCTTTAATTATTAAGCTTTAAGTTGGAATTGTTCCAAACATTAAGTACTAGCTAATTAAACCAAAGGCTATTACAATATGAGAAGTATAAAATACATGGACAAATTTATAACCGAGTTAAGGGTGACTACGAATGTTGAGAATCCGATGACATTTTTATATGAAAATTATGTCGTGATAAAGTTCATAAAAAACCTAGAGCTCACTATAATTCAAGCAGCATACTTCGCATAGTTCCACATGATAAAGGGATTTTATTAGCACCGAAAGGAGTTGGTTGACATAGCACATAATTAAAACAATATATTGATGGAGATTGGGGTATGACCTAGGGGAAATTAAGTAATTATTACATATGTCTAAGTCGATAACCAATTTTGTTCAAAATAAGAGGTGTTTTATTTTTATTATATGCTTGATATAATGTGTTATATTAATTAATTAGTTTAATTAAAAGTATATTTAATAGAAAATCCATAAATGGTATGTCTTGTGATAGTAGTTACAAAGTGTTGTAACTATGAGTAATTTATAATAGTGAAAATAAATATACCATTTTAAATGTTCCTAGTCAAGATGCATCGAGAATGAATATCGATGTATCTATTAAGACTAGAGTATGTAATGATCTTCAATTATTGGATAGTGTATTACTTATGACTGCTGGGGGTACTAAGTGGTTATGTACTGATAGTTATTAGATAACTATGGAACAACTCACTTGATAGTTTTCTACTATTTAATATAACAACGGTCAAACAGAAACTATTGATGTAACTAATTTACACAGTTCTCTTGACTTGAGGATACTCTTAATCTTCAATGTGGAAGCTCCGCTTTGATTATGGTTAAATCTTAGCATGGCGTTTATCAGACGATTATAGTTGAATCAAGTAGAAGCATTGGAAGTGAAGCACTATTCAAGAGAGGATTCGTATCCTAAGTTACATAAGGTTAGTATCACTGTCAACTAAGGTCAACTCAAAATCAAAGTCTTTAGCTAGAGCAATTGTGTTAATAATAATTGTTATTATTAGACCATGGACTTTCTGTTTCGACTATAAAGTAGAATATGGATGATATTAGAATTTTAACTACCATCAATTTCTATAAGTACAAAGTGATATAGTTTTGATGAAAAGAATTAGCGTAAATAAAAGTCACAATGGACAACGCTTAACAAAATGAAATTGGATTTTACCAAAACCAAGCAGTAAATTTGGTCAAAATGTCACACCGCTTGCTAAGTGACGTATGAACATTAATATTCGAATAATTTAGAATTAATTGCTGGATAAATTTACACCCGACCAATCACACAACCGAAACAATGAATTCGCCTCTGACTAAATGATTTAAATAGTTTATAAATATTATAAATTAATTAAATTAATTAATATTTATGAGATATTAATTATTAATTTTCTTATGATTTTAGATATTAATGGATATGTTTACAATAGTTAAGAATATATCAATTGATATGCGATATTGATAAGCGAATAAATTGGATATAATTGTGTAATATTCAACATGGGCTTGAAAGGGTTTAAGGCTCATCGTAGGGTTATTTTTGGCTACACCCATGGGTATAGGTGGCTAGTATTTTGGAATTAAGAGGCTTGATTTTGGATGGCTCAAAATGAAGGAGAAAAATGTGAAATTATATCCACCTTTCTCTCATTTACGTCCATATATAAGCATCCTACCCTAATAGAAATCACTTTTTGTCTCCTCCTCATTCTATTTTATGTTGCCTAAAATTTATCCCCTTTCTCCATCATTTATAACATAAATCAAACAAGATCTAATCATTATTTGATAGTTAAAGGTTAACGATTGAAAGACCTATACTCTTATGAATCGGAAAGAGTTTCAAATGGAAAATTCATTCTTTAAGGTGCACTTCAAGGCTTTGAAATTAAGATATTTTCCTACTTTATTTTAATGATTTTGATTTATTGTTTCAAAAAATAAAAATTTATTATCAAAATTTCTGTGTATATAGTATTATCTCATTTGATTTGAAAATGGTTCATGTAATTTGAATTGTTTATTATATGAACTGATTGAGATTCCTTATTTAGATAAACTTAAACTAAAATTTGTATAGGATTAAATAATGTTTTAATCATAGATTTATATTTTAAGCATTCATATCATATTGTAGTTTTGTAGATCTGAAAGTTTGTATGTTCATACTAATTGATTGGATTTTTATTTTGACAAATCAAAACTGAATTTGAATATGATTAATATATATTTACATTTTAGATCTATGTTTTAAACATTCGTATCAAAGTGTAATTTTTTGGATCTGAAAGTTTGTATGCTCGTATTAATTGATTGGTGTCCTTTTTCGTTAAACCAAAATTTAAACTTTTATATGATTGCATGATGTTCTAATTATAGATCCATGTTTTAAGCACTTAAATCAAAGTATAATTTTTAGATCTAAAAGTTTATATGTTCTTAGTATTTGCATTTTTACTATAATAGAAACTTACATTTGATTAAAGGATGATCTGATATTGAAATTAAATTTAAATTTGGTCAAAATAATTTCCTTAGTTTGTTACCCTATTTAATGTCATAAACATTCTTGTTTAAATATTTAAAGACATTTTAATATATTGTGTTTTAATCTTTTTAAGTTACATCTCTTAATTTATTGTGTACACATGTATTTTGTTAACTAATTCAACTGAATATAAGTTTACAACTACATCAGAAAACTTATATGTAGTATGGATGTTTAATTTGAATTAATTAGAATGTTTTTGGTTTAATCTTCGTACACACATAATTATATCTATATGTATGTACACGTATAACATTTAACATTTATACTTAAAATTGTATGATTTGAACTCTTTATTATTATGAAACAATTTAAAACGAGATAATAATATATACAAATCAATTATTACTAGTTATTCATATTATTATGTCATTAATATTCATTGATTGTTGATTAAATGTTGCATTAATTAAGTTTGATAAAAAAGAAAGATGAATCAATCACATATGTCATCTTTTATCCCTTTTTACATTTGTCCCTTATACGATTGTTTCTCAATTACTCTTGTTTATATTATATATACATATCAATCACTATCGGTTATTCATATTCTTGTGTTATTATTATTCATTGATTGTTGCTTAAACACTGCATTAATTAAGTTTAATACAGAGGGAACGTGAATCAATCACATATGTCATCTTTTATCTCTTTCCTCATTTGTTCTTATATGATCACCTCTAAATTATTCTTGTTTATTATTATATATTGCGTTATCAATTGATCCTACTTATATATTCTGTCATACAACTAAGGAATGAATATATTCGATATTTTCAAAACTTTTTATATTTCACACTTAATTAATTTAGAATTAAATTAATAAAAAACATATTTAATGAAATATGATTTTTTTTAAAAACATTAAATTCTATCTAATAAATTCTTTAGACTTCATAGGCCCTATAGATCCAAAATAGAATTTTTTTTTAAAATTTGCCCTTTAACTCCGCTGCGACCTGGACCGGTTCCAACACATAACATACAACTCATAGAAAGGCTCACCCGATTATTTTCGAGAAAATTGATTGATGAAGTTGGATTAAGATTTCATAATCGATCCCAAGTGCAAGTAGGAGATTGATAGAGTTAGGTATATTCTCTATGGTGAATTATGTAATTTGTTATTATATTTAACTCGATAATCAATCTTGTTCAAAATAAAAAGTGTTTTCTTTCGATTATATACTTGATATAATATGTTATATTAATTATTTATTGGAATTATATTAGATATAGAAAATCTAGAAATTGTATTCTTTGTGATAGTCGTTACAATGTGTTGTAATCATGAGTGATTTATCATAATAAAATAAACATACTATTTTAAATATGTGAATATTAGTTACGCATCCCTAAAACCAAAGTTAATTCAAATGGCATCCTCCCTGAAAAAAGTTGTAAAGCGGGTCCTTATAATTATTTTACTGTAGTCGCATGTTTTTTTCATGTTTTTTTGCTCTAGTGCTTAAAAAATTTCAAAAAATTGTAAATATTATAACTAGATTTGTGAAAGAAAAAAAGAAATTGCAGACATGTCTGCAATTATTCCATATAATTACAGATATATCTGCAATTATTCACTGAATAATTGCATTCGGTAAACATTTGAATAATTGCAGATATATATGCAGTTATTCGATATAATTGCAGATATGTACGCAATTAGTCACTGAATAACTGCATTGAATAAATCTATATAATTGCAGACATGTCTGCAATTATTCCATATATTTACAGACATGTGTGCAATTATTCACCGAATAACAGCACATTGATTTAACAATGAGGATATTTACATGAATATCTGCATTTATTCCTTAAAATTGCAGACATATCTGCAATTTTCAGTTGCAAAGGCATGTTATCCAGAATAAGTGCATACATGTATGCAATTATTCTATAAAATTGCATACATGTCTACAAGTATTCCTAAAACATACTATGTGTCATATTTTTCGTTTTCATCCTTGTTTTTTGATATTTTTTTTAACATGAATAGAAGATAAATATTAATTGAAAAAAGTTTTAAAATTTGAAAGTATTTTTTTTTATATGTTTATTGATGATTTTCGAAAAAAGGACCAAATTTACATACTTTTTTCTACTGGAGTTTTTGTGAATTTTAAAACCTATCAAGGACCTGTGCCAAAAGTACACTTTAAATATTCCTAATCAAGATGTATCGATACTAGATATCGATATATCCGTTGAGACTAGAGTACATAACACTCTCCAAACATTGGGCAATGTATTACTCATGGTGTTGGAGGTAACAAGAGGTAACATACTGATGGTTATTGAATAACTATGTAATGACTTACTCGATAGTTTTCTGTTGGTTAATATAACTAAGGTCAGACAGAATATCTATGATAATTTTACACAATTCTCTTGACTTTATAATATCATCAAGCTTCAACGTAGAAACTCTACTTTGACTATAGTTAAATTTGGACGCATCGTCCATCGAATGACTATTGTTGGGCTGAGTGGAAGCATTGGAAGTGAAACACTATTCAAGAGAGAATTCGTCTCCTTGGTTATATGGGGTTCGTTTCACGGGGTCAACTTTAAGTCAACTCAAAGTCAAGTCTCTATCTAGAGCAATACAGTTAATAATAATTATAGTTATTGAACCAATGATTTTGTGTTTGCACTTACAATGTTGAATGTGGACGATGTTGAAATTTCGACCATTATCAAATTTCATAAATCCTAATATGGTATAGTTTTGAAGAAGAGAAATGGTGTAAATAGTTGTCACTACCTAGTAACGTTGAAATAGGTAAATTCAGATTTTACTGGTAAAAATATATAAGCGATAAATTCAGCCAAAATATCACACCACTAGCTAAGGTCGTGTGTGAATGTTAATGTTTGAATTGTTCAACAGTAATTGTTGACTGAATGTACATACTCGAGTCATACAATCGTATTTTTGAATTCTTCGAAAAACCATATGATTTAGTTAGTTTAAAAAATGTCAGAAGTTAGCTAAATTAATTATTATTTAAAAAATATTAATTACTATTTAATTTATTTGATTTTGGAAGTTATTTGGAATTGTTTGAATGCATATATAAAAACTATATTTGCATGCATCGATATATGATATATGTATTTTTTTAAACAAGTTTAAACTAAAGGTGATTACATGAAAAGATTTATGAATATTTTGTCCCATTTGATGGCAAGAAATTTCAACAATACCATATTTATAGAGAGGAAAGGAGATAGAGAAAATTAAGCCAATTAATTTGGGAAGTTTTTAATTAAAAGAATGAGAGATGTTTTCATTCTTTTAATTAAAAAAATCTACCAATTCATTTTCTATAGGCATTCAATTTTATTCCCTATTCTTTTCTCTTATCCTAACTTTCCATGGCTGAAATTGAAATCAATATTCCAAAAAAAAATCAACTCCAATACCAAATGCAAACATCAAATAAAGTAAAAATAAATGGTTTCTCTTGCAAAGCTTGGTGGTCATCTACTGGAGATCTGAGCAAAAATATCAAATCACGGTATTTCTCTTGGCTTCATCTAAAAGGTGAACTTCGTTTCATTTATATATTATTTCATTATGATTATATATATTTCTATTCTTCACCAATTCCATTCAGTCATATGTATGTATTTGGATAATGTTTCAAATATTTTGTTTATTTCCTTGAACCAGCTTCATCCTTATCATGTTAATATGATTAAAATCATCTTGTTTACATTCTCTGTTATTCACATATCACCGATGATAATTATTATGGATATATCATTATATTGTTTGGTTGTTTATGATATGTGTTTAGTTAGATCTGTTTTTCAATGTCACAATTTATATATATATCCGTGCGGTCCTATTCTTTCATATAGAAACTCTTATTTGAATAACATTTTGAATAATTTATTTACATAAAGTTTTGTTTCATATTGTAGAATGGAAAATTTAAGATTCTCTCTTAAGTCGTTTTGAAATGATTTTGTTTGCTGTTTACATAAAATTTAAGGTAGACCTGAAATTCATAAGTCGACTAGAAAAATAAGAAAGGTTAGTAGTTTGATTGAAATCTAATGTTAAAGTACCTAATATATTTTTTATTGCTTGTTAGATAAAACCCAAACTTAAACAAAATACACATGTTATTTATTTGAAATACTTTTGGAACATGAGTATAAGTGTGACGACCCAGAATTTTGAACATTTGAAATTGAGAAATTTAATTGATTTTAAATATTTGGAAGTTATTTTAACTTGAAATTTCAAATATAACTATGAATTTGACAATTAAAATTTTGAGATTTAATTTATTAAAGTTGGGTTAAATATTGAATCTTGGTTTTTAAGTTGATTTAAAATATTTTCAAGGCTTGGAGAATATATCTTGATAATGCTAAAGATAATGGAAGCTTCAGAATTGAATTTGGAAATGCTTTGAGCAGTTTTGAAATTATATCATTTAAATTAATATTTAAAAATAGCCTTCCGACGCAGTCTCGGAATTCAACGAAACCAGATCCATTGGATCCGTAATATTTTATTATTATCGGATTTCAATTTTCGTAGCATTTGAAGTTGTCATGTGATTGTACGATAAGCAAACGCATAGAAAATTTATATCGAAATTTGAAATAGTAACTAGTTCAAAAAGTTATCTTCTCCATACGATCAAATTTGGACTCGAAACCTTTTCCATTGAGTTTAGAATAAGGGTTAAACATTGTAAACGACCGGCGGCACGTCTCGATTTGGAGATCGAGATTTTTTATTACGGAAGCCGAGACGATTTAAATTTGAATTTAAATACAACGTTTTTGCAATTAATATTATATCAGACCTTTGGAGACACGTTGAAGAAAATTTCAACCACATGTTCCTTTTTTCTCTGTAAATTTAAAACGCGTTCGAGGAGGAAAAAAAGAGGAAAATTTAACACGCGTATTCAAAGGGGAAAAAGAAAATAAAAAAACGAAATCATTTTCCATTCACTTCCATGGCCACGAGTGTTTTTTCAAACCACTCCTCTCCCAAATCGAACGAAATTCTTTTTCGTTCAGAATCAAATCAAAATCAAAATTATGGCCGAAGTCCTTCGATTCAAAATAAACCTATCTCCTTCCCTAAAATCAAATCGAGCTATGAAAAGTCGCGATCGAAATCAACCTCACAAGCAGGGATTCGCAAGTTCCTAGTCTTCATCAAATCGCATGGCAACGTTGGGAGATGATCGCGGCCGATGTCAGGGTGGCAGCAGGACTCGATCGAACTCAATTTCGAATAAAGGCGGAGTCTCGAGATTGGTAGCTCTTGCATGTGGGCGTCGCGTAGTCACTAGGGTTCGCGATGCGTTCCTTGGAGGGAGCTGCAACATTGTGGTTTAGGGTTCGCGTTCGCATTGGGTTTCGGCAAAGTACGAGTGGTCGTGGTGGGCTCGAGGAGTTCGTCGCATTGGACTTGGGCAGTGCAACCTGGTGGTGTTCACGATGGGGGAGCGCGATACAGGGGTTGACATTCGTTGAGGATGGCAATAAGGTATAATTGTATAAATGATTTAATTTAATTTCTGAATTTCGGTTATTAATCTAAAATAAATAATATAAATATGCATATTTTCCAGTTTATAAATATGTACAGAAACAAACATATATACTTTATAGTAAGGTCATGTTAATTTAAAAATGTATATATTTATATATAAGGGTCAAACAGAAATTTTTTATATGGATAAGATTTTGAAAAGGGAAATTTTAAATGTCGAAGAATATATATATATATATATATATATATATATATATATATATATATATATATATAAAATTAGACTTTTAATTCTATATAGATTTTTATAAGTATATATGTAGTTCAATAGGGAATTAAAGACACATATGCATTTAAAGGAATTTTTCTTTAAATTAAATTATCAGTCTAAAAATAAAATTATTGGTTAATTTAAATCATCAAATAGAAATTTAATTATTCGATTGGTTCAAATATTAACAAATTTATATAACGTTTATACAAGGTCAAAAGATCGTGAAAAACAAGCTGGATTGGATTGGATTGCAAAAATAAAAGTAAAGGTGAGATCTTCTCACTCAATCAGATTTTTCTGATTTAATTTTAAATACTTAAATTTAAAATGGTTGATTGTGTACTTGGATGATAAATGATTATCATTTGTGTTGAATTAGAACCTATGCGCAGAAGTGGAATTGGTATTTTATATATATATATATATATATATATATATATATATACATGGAGTGATTGATTTCCTGCATTATATAGCAGATAACACCCAATGCGCCGCATAATAGCGGATGATATTTTATAAATCCCATGTACCACGATATTCCACCTCAAAGTGGAATTGGTATTTAATTGTTGTGCTAACATCTGTGGATGCAGGGAAACAGGTTGGAGGGATCCAACTGGATTCCTCAAATATTTGAACTTATTTCATATGTTGTGTGTTGTTTTAATTGTAATCTGTGTGTGATTATATTGTGATTGAGATCGTTGAAGGCTAAAATTTAACCAAATATATTTTTGGTATTGTAGGATAACAGAAATAAGTAAAATTGGATTTTTAAATTTAAGTAGAAAATCTTAGCGAAATCCTATTGAACAAAATTCCAAAATATGGTGAAAAGTTTAATAAATGGATTTCAAGTGATAACATTCAAAAGGTGAAGAATTCATTTTTTTTTAAAATACGGTTTTTTAATAATTTGGAAGAGATAAAGGAATTTATTTTAAAAATAAATTCGAAAATTGATTTGGTGTTAAAAGAATAAATCTTTGGGAAATCAATATGAAAATTGATTTGGTGTTTGAATGAAATCGGTTTGGTGTTGAAATCAATTTAGAAATCAATTTGAAATTTGATTTGGTGTTTAAAATAAAATTTGAAATCAATTTGAAAATTGAATTGGTGTTTGGAAATGATTCTTGAAATCATTTTGAAAATCGTATATCAGTAGATATTTGGAAAATTTAAAATTCACAATGGGAATTTTATAAAGGAAAGGAAACTTTGTTTTAAAAATAAATGCTAGTTTATTTTTTTAAAAGGTGTAAAAAGAAATTTACAGATTTGGAATGTAAATTAAAATAAATCTAAAAGATTTATTAATTGATATAAATGGAAAGAGAATTCTTCCCTGGAAAGCCGAGTATATTTTTAAAGTAGCTTTTAAAGTATAAATTAAAAGTTTTAGAGATTAATTTGAAAAATGTTGTTGGAGAAATTATTTTTGGGATTGTTTTAAATCTTTAAAGTAAAGATTTATTTAATTAATTATAGAAGGGATTATTTTAAAGATTAAATTGATATTTGATTTAGAAAATAGTTATTTAAATATTTATACTCTATCTACAGATTTTATTTTAAAATTAGTTTGGACTTGAAGTTTTATATGAGATATTGATATAATGTTTTCATAGCTAATATTTAAAACAATTGTTAAAAAAATAAAAATAAAATAAAAATAGTTTTTATTTTAAATATTTCCAAGTATATGTGTTTGGATGAGAAATTTAAATTATTTTAAAGTATTTGAACAAGGCAGATTTCCAGTGGAGATGACTAATTGTTTGGAAATGTATTCCGCATGAGGAAAGTGAATTGAAATTTGTTTTCAAAAGATTAAAGTGTGAAAAGTGATTTGAAATTTGTTTTCAAAAAGATTGAAAGGTGAAGAGTGATTTGTAATTTGTTTTCAAATGGTTGAAGTGTTGAAATTATATCTTGCAAAGATATTTTAAAAATAAATAATTGGGGAAAAATTATTTAAAATATGGTGATTGTTGCGAATGTTGATTGATAGTTAAATAACCGACTATCAACATTTTCCCTTAAATGACATTTGAATTTCGATGCGACCGGGGTCCCGATTCCAAATGGATATTCGAAAACCACATCGAATCTTTGTGATAGCGATGGATTTTTTGTTTTAAAAAATCAAAGTGGAAATTGTTGTGATTTGTTGAAATTTGAATGTAACACTTATTTTTAAAAATAAGCGCTCGTTATTCGGATTAGCCGGGAGAGGACTTTGTGTCATAAAACCCATTTCGAATAATGATACGACGAAATGGGATTGCATTTGAAGACGGTGTTGAAGACCGGGTATTTTTGAAAACGAAAGGATTACCTATCGAATGTTTCAACGTCGGGTTGCTCCGGTATAGAGATTTTATCACCCTTTGTGATGGGGATTCCGGACGTGATTAGTGAATATCCGGATTTGCAAGGGGTTCTTTGAAGTGCCTTCGATTCCGTTCGATCCCAGAACGGACTTGTATGGATGTGTATCTGACAATATACTTTGAGACGTAAAGCTGGTTTCTATCAAATACATTTCTATTGGTGGCGGAGAATTTATTCTCTTAGCTTAGCACCCTTCTCTGAGACGTACGAGCTCAGAGGTTATGTGGTTGATGGTTACTAGTAATATATTCCCAATTTGGTAATGTGGCATACGAAGTGCTGCTGATCATTTGTTGATCAAAGCATGGCTTTGTGAAAAGTGTAGCTTTGTGGACGAGACTTCGTCGGACCTCACACCCCGGAAATGGTCAAAACAAGAAGAATGCGGCAAGGTTATGAGGGTCGCGCCCTTTAGGGTATGTCATTTCCTTCTGGAAAAGGGTGGTATCATGGTATAGAGCCCAAATACTTAACCTATGTTGTTGTTGCAAATTTATTATACTTTGTGGTTGTAGATTTGTGGTTGAGGATCCTCGGATAAAGGTCGCAAGCGACCGGGGGATGGCATACTCGTGTAGTAGTTATCTAGTTATAGAGGTAACCCGGCCTTGTGTTGGCCGAGAGCTGGTTAAGTTCTTGGGGCGTCCCTCAAGAGACGTACCCATATGGAAGTAGGAAGTTCCTTAGCCTGACCATTTGTTGGAAATCCAAAGAAACAATACGCGCCATGTACGGTATTAGTTGTATAACCTGCCATGGAATGTGGCGGTAACCTGCTATTGAACATGGTAGCTATAGTAGGCATACAATAATGGTTGTATGTTGGCTAAGATTAATATTATACTTTCGAAATGTTTTCCACACTATGCGCTAATGATAATATTAAAAGAAAAAGATTTTGCGTATCAAGCATGTTTGACTATCATAAGGAGAAATCTCCTCCAATTTTGCATTTGCATTGTGTGTGTGGCGGGAGGCCTTATGATAGTTTCATTTTCCAAAAGCAAGCGGATTTCTTTTCATTTCTTTGTAAAAATAACTTTTTTTAAGATCTCACACCAGTTCCATGACTGACCTGGTGTTTATTATTCCCTTTTTAAACTTTGGGTGCCCATAATTTTCCACACGGGCAGGCTAGAGTCAGGTTATCAGTTATTCTGGAGCGAAGTCGGAAAAGATGTGCTGTGGAGATCTGGAGTTCAAGCTGGAGGAGAGACGTATGACTTATACGATGCAGTGTCCGCTGCGTACGGGTTGGTGCTAGTCAAATCTCTATGTAAGCAAGTCAAAATAATTGCCAGTATTGTATTGTGTCGTTGTAAACTCTGATAATGTGATGTATAAACTGATATAGTGCTTTTGTTTTAAAGATATTCATTTATCTATTATATGTTATTCCTCTACGAAATGTTAGATTCTGTTATTATTTTTGTTTCTTCTTATATCTTCTTCTTCTTTAACCCTAACGGTTCGGTTTTCCCGTAAACGATTGTGCGACATTTGATACAATGGACGTATTGATGTCGACTTTCGGGCGTCGAAAAAATCGGGTCGTTACAATTTGGTATCAGAGCATTTGGTTAAGCGACAACCTTGGCTCTGGTGGTATTACTCATTAGAGATAGAGTCAGTAGTACTCTAGAATGAGTTTGTGTATAATTAGATATGAGCACGCATTTGTTAGTGAATATAAAATTGTTTTATATTGTGTTGACTTATCGGTTGATTGTTTATAGATTTTGGTCGGTGCAGTTTGGCCAACTGTGTCGATAGGGGTTTCTAAACTCTTAAACAAGATAAACCGACACCGTATTGTTTTAAAATTGGGTAAATGAGATAATTTTACCCAAACTATTTTTGTAGAGAAAAGAAATCATTTTATGTAAATTATCATAGTAAATGGTTGCTTGGATGTTAGGAAGTGATAATATTAAATTATTATCATTAAAATTGAATAGGAGATTGAAATCATAACAAAGAGCTAAAAAATAAAATTCATATACAAATGTGATTTATAAATATAAGTCGTAAATGTGATTTATTATTTGAAATAGAGTACCGAAGAAATCTTTGAAGGTGGATTGAAAGGATTTATGAATTGAAATTTTGGTGAAAAGTTTAAAATTCCTTTTCAGTTTGAAATGGTTTCCAAATGTTTTGGAAAAATATTTTGAAGGGATGAAAGCACTAAACTCTTTTTGGTCGCTGGAAAATAACTTCGGTGATGACTGCAACATCATCGGTGTTTATTTTCGAGTTTCCAGAAGAGGAATTGCTGCCAAATTACTTTAAATGGAAGTTGTTTGGAAAAATGGGTTTGACTTTTGAAATTCAAAAGATAATTTGAATTGATTTCAAAAAAGATGATTTTGAAAGCTTTAAAAGACTCTGGAATCTTATAAAAAAATAGTTATGGAATAATAAATAAGTTTGAAAACTTAGAAAATTCAGATTTAAACTGAAATTAACTTGAGTTAATTTTCTATTAGGGTGGAAAATAAATTTGTGAATGAATAAATGAATTTACAATTGCAAGAAAATGAAAGTGAAATTGAACGTTGAAATTCATTTAGAATTTGTAAGCAAATAGAATTGAATTGGAATTGAATTTGATTTGTTATAAGCAAAACGAAGTATTGAAATAAAATTAGTAAGTGAAATTAATTGAAGGAATGACCAAATAAATATGGTTTGAAATAAATTGAATTCAATATTTATAAACAAAAGGTAAGTTTAATTCATATGGAATTTAAAATCCAGTTTAAATTATAAGTGGTTGTAAACCAAAATGGTGAATTGAAATTGAATTGTGTTTGGGAATGAACAAAAGAATAAAACTGAAATTGAAACTGACTGTTGAAAACCAATTTGAATTGTGTGAAATAAAATGATGTTGTAAAATTACTTCAAAGTGAATTAAAGGTAATAAAGGCGGAAAAAATAGATAAATGGTTTGAGATAAAATGAATTGGAATTTGTAGTGAATTAGTAAATGAAATTAATTTAAAATAGTGAGATGAATCAGTTATGAATGAAAGATAGTTGATAAAATTCAATATTCAGAAGGTAAATTGAATCCAAATAGAATTGAAAGGGTATATTGAATTTAAATGAAGTTGAAAATGCAAGATTGAATGAAAATGGATAAATAACTTCAGTAGTGAAGTAAAAATGGTATAAGAAGTATATATTAAAATTTTTGTAAAGGAACGTGCAAAATGATTTTTGAATGAAGAAACTGGATATGGTTGTTAAATAGCACACATGTGATGTAAAGGAAAATGGAATTGGGATTTTAATTTCGAAGATAAATTTGAATTTCTCGAAAAGCTATGTATTTAAATTTCAGTATGAAATTTGATGACTTTCTTGTCTGGTCACTTGGCTTTTCGTTTTCTTTTTGAAATCTGGGGGCCCGTTGTGGCATTTTATAGTCGTACCGAGCTAGCCGTGCAAAGGAGATGCTGGTGAAATTTTTCGAAAATTTAGGGAGTCAGAAAAATTTATTTTAAATTTTAAATTTTAAATTTAAATTTGAATTGTGAAGTAAACAATGTTGTTTTGTAACTATGGAAAGCTTTGGAAAGTTATTTGAAGTGAATGAGTCTTTAATAAAAAAGATTTGTTTTGGAAGTTGATAAAATTGTTTGGTTTTGGAAAATTAGTAAACGGGTTGAGGATCATTCTTCTTGTAATTTCGGGACGAAATTCTTTCAAGGGGGGAAGAATGTGACGACCCAGAATTTTGAACATTTGAAATTGAGAAATTTAATTGATTTTAAATATTTGGAAGTTATTTTAACTTGAAATTTCAAATATGACTATGAATTTGACAATTAAATTTTTGGGATTTAATTTATTAAAGTTGGGTTAAATATTGAATCTTGGGATTTAAAATATTTTCAAGGCATAGAGAATTTATATTGATAATGCTGAAGATAACGGAAGCTTCAGAATTGAATTTGGAAATGCTTTAAGCAGTTTTGAAATTATATCGTTTAAATCGATATTTAATAATAGCCTTCCGAGGCACAGTCTCAGAATTCAACGAAACCAGTTCCATTGGCTCCGTAATATTGTATTATTATTGGATTTCAATTTTCGTAGCATTTGGAGTTGTCGTGTGATCGTACGATAAGCAAACGCGTTGAAAATTTATATCGAAATTTAAAAAAATAATTGGTTGAAAAAGCTATCTTCTCCATACAATCAAATTTGGACTCGAAAACTTTTTCATTGAGTTCAGAATAGGGGTTAAACATTATAAACGATTGGTGGCACGTCCCGATTGGAGATCGAGGTTTTTTGTTGCGGAAGCCGAGTTGATTTAAATTTGAATTTAAATACAACGTTTTTGCAATTAATATTATATCAGAGCTTTGGAG
The DNA here is from genome assembly GCA_030765085.1 of Allium cepa. Lineage (NCBI taxonomy): Eukaryota > Viridiplantae > Streptophyta > Magnoliopsida > Asparagales > Amaryllidaceae > Allium > Allium cepa. The sequence continues at coordinate 723,499,762 of CM060932.1, read as the reverse complement.
ACACGTTGAAGAAAATTTCAACCACGTGTTCCTTATTTTCTTTGTAAATTTAACACCCGTTCGAAGAGGAAAAAAAGAGAGGAAAATTTGACATGCGTATTCAAAGGGGAAAAAGAAAATAAAAAAACGAAATCATTTTTCATTCACTTCCATGGCCGCGAGTTTTTTTTTTCAATCTCTCCCAAATCGAACGAATTTTTTTTCCGTTCAGAATCAAATCGAAATCAAAATTATGGCCGATGCCCTTCGATTCAAAAAAAAAACCTATCTCCCTCCCTAAAATCAAATCGAGCTGTGAAAAGTCACGATCGAAATCAACCTCATGGGCAGGGATTCGCAAGTTCCTAGTCTTCATCAAATCACACGGCAGCGTTGGGAGATGATCGCGGTCGATGTCAGGGTGGCAGCAGGATTCGATCGAACTCAATTTCGAGTAGAGGCGGAGTCTCGAGATTGGTAGCTCGAGCATGTAGGCGTCACGTAGTCACTAGGGTTCACGATGCGTTCGTTGGAGGGAGCTGCAGCATTTTGGTTTAGGGTTCGCGTTCGCATTGGGTTTCGGCAAAGCAAGAGTGGTTGTGGTGGGCTCGAGGAGTTCGTTGCGTTGGACTTGGGCAGTGCGACATGGTGGCGTTCACGATGGGGGAGCGCGATACTGGGGTCGACATTCGTTGAGGATGGCAGTAAGGTATAATTGTATAAATGATTTAATTGAATTTCTGAATTTCGGTCATTAATCTAAAAGAAAAAAAAGTATAAATATACAGATTTTCCAGTTTATAAATATGTACAAAGAACAGACATATATACTTTACAGTAAGGTCAGGTTAATTTAAGAATGTATATATTTATTTATAAGGGTCAAACAGAAATTTTTTATATGGATAAGATTTTGAAAAGGGAAATTTTAAATGTCGAAGAATATATATATATATATATATATATATATATAATTAGACTTTTAAATCTATATAAATTTTATAAGTATATATGTAGTTCAACATGGAATTAAAGATACATATGAATTTAAAGGAAATTTTGTTTAAATTAAATTATTAGTCTAAAAATAAAATTATTGGTTAATTTAAATCATCAAATAGAAATTTAATTATTCAATTGGTTCGAATAGTAATAAATTTATATAATGTTTATATAAGGTCAAAAGATCGTGAAAAACAAGCTGGATTGGATTGGATTGCAAAAATAAAAGCAAATGTGAGATCTTCTCACTCAATCAGATTTTTCTGATTTAATTTTAAATAGTTAAATTTAAAATGGTTGATTGTGTGCTTGGATGATAAATGATTATCATTTGTGTTGAATTAGACCCTATGTAACATCCCGTCTTTTCGCACGCTTTAAATCGACACACGTGCCAATTCAAACCGTTCGGAAGGGCGGATTGTTATGAGGTAAATAAGAAAAACGAGAAAGAAATAAAACAAAATAGAATCTCACAGCGGAAGGATAAAATATAATAATCAAATATACAGTTTATAAAGCTGTTTTACAACATTATACTTACAACATTTATCAGAGTTACACATACCAATAACAATGCAGCGGAAAAATATGAGTGTAGTGGAATATAATAAATAATAACAATAGAAATCTCCGTCTTCGTCCTCCAGAGCTAAAGTCTTCGATCTTGAAATGCTCAGACTGACCCAAGCGAATTGAAAAGACAAAACACTCGAGTCAGAACTAAAATATCTTAAGTAAGTTAAATTAACAGAAGTAAATATGAGTGCAGTAACTCAAAAGATGCTCGGGATTCACATCTCTTAAGGATCCGTTAAACTATTTACTATGTAGTATATTTCGCTATTATAATAGTGTCTAATTGTAAAATAAACTTACTTTTAAATAGCGTTAAGGGGTTACCCATATAGCCCTTAACACAAAAATGCCAATAGTCTATAAAGTACCGTAATACCTCCTGATCGGGAGGCTACCAGAGGATACTCCATAGGTACGACACAAATAGAAACTCGTACAAGGCGCGATAGGGTAGGTGACACGACACAACTAGGAAATGCCAGGGTAGATATACCAATTACGCATCCGGGCTGGTGGTAACGCGTAGTAGCTACTACTGCCCACCTCGGACAAACTCCCCTCTAAAATCAAGGAAATCAAAAGTGGCCACCGAATCAATCCAAAGTAAGAGTATAATATCGAAGAGGAGTATCCGATAAAGGGCGCTAAACCCTTGGCCCGAGAATCGCTCCCGTTTTAGCCACCTTATGCCAACTCACGGGAGTCGGGTCCACGTATTTACCTCAAAGGAAACGCCGCCACCATCCTACTTCATTTAGGAATCTCCACCGCGTACACCGTTGTTAAAGTGGTTTTCGGGGTTGGCAGAGAGTATGACAACTTCCGATCCCGGTCTCTTCAATAACCAAACGTTATTATAACACCGCGGTTATTTCAAAATAATTTATACTTTAAAACTAGAATATAATATCTCTTTCAAACCATATAAATACGATATCATTTATTTTCTTAAAACCCAAGTCAATATGATATCATTTTTATTTTATAAATATCCCTTTCCCAAAATCATAATATTTTCAAATATATATACCTTGTAACCATAGCTTTGAAACATAATTTTTAATACTTAATGGTTCAAATACTATATTACTTTATAAAATAAACAGCTTCTTCAAATTTCACAATAAATTCCAAATATCAATTTGAACCTCCAAATAAGCCATTTTAATTCCTATATATTTCAAAGCTTAAATATTATGTATTTCAAAACTTTACAGTTCATATATTTCAATCTTTAAATATTCCACTATTTCAAAAATGGATTCTTTGATAATTTAATATATATCAAATCAAATCCCTATTATTTAAATTTGAAATATTTACTTAATAAAACAAATATTATTTAAGTAAAACCCTTAAACCTCAATAACAGGATATTCTATTAATTAAATTAACTTGATAATATTCTTTAAATAAATTTATAAGATCATACCCTTTAAATCATAATTTATTTATATTTCAAAACAAATTTTTCGAGGAAAATTCTTAAATACTTTAATTCGGATCATATTCACCTTTATCTTCAACCTTACTTTTATTTGAGTTATTATAAACCCTATATACAATAGAATTTCAAATATGTTCTAAACCATATGATATAAACGAAATCAACTTCATTATTTAGCTTATTTTAAAATTCGAAACAAATTTATACATAGCTAAATTCAAGAATTTTTACTATATATATCAAAATTTAATATTTATTAAACCGTATTCTTTCCAAAACCATAGAAAAATCATTTCAAAAATAATTATATATATATACCGCGGTGCTTGTATACAATTTTCTATCCTATGGTCAAGTGATACAGATATTTATCATTTCAATCCGTAATTTAAAAATAAAAATGCGGTTGTATATCATTTCAAACTGCAATCCCGAATGAAATGAAAATGCATAATAACTTGCAGTTTATACAATATAAATACAGCATCCATTCATCCATCATATCAATCATCAACACTCATTAATTTATCATCCAATTCAAACAATCACATCAATAAATAATAATTAATTACCGACCGTTAATTTTTCATTAATAAATTAAATAACTGTTTAACTGTATTTTATATGCAATATTAAATAAATTTAACCAGCAGTTATATGCAGAATAAATTTAACTAAAATTTTAACTAGCAGTTTATATGCAAAACTGAATTAAATAACAAGTAAATTATACGAATGCAAATTAACTGAGATAATGATGAAATATATGCCAAACAGCTATAAATAAATTTCTAAACACATCATAAATCAATTTAACAAACACAAGATATTTTAGAAGTTGTGAGTGGGTTAAAACACTCACCTTTTGAATTTAAATTTAATTTAAATCCAATTTAAACCCAAAAATTTGACCGTCTCAGAATTCGTCCAAACCAACGTCATCAAGTCCGGAATTTCAATACGATCCTAACAACAAAAAATCGCGTGTGAAATGGAGTTCGTACGTAGAAGTTATAGCAAAAATTGCGAGTTGAAAATCAAATAAAAAAATAAAACAAAAGAACACAACTCACATTTGCAAGTGCCGCGTCATCAAGCACAAATCTTCACCCACGCACAGACCTGCAAAACGCATAGGAACGCACGCAAAACACACCCGCGTTCAAACCCATTGCCACGATCTTTGACCGCCTCAAACGTCGCCGTCCTACCCCACTTTGACACGCTGCAGCCACCAATGGAACCACCTCCTCCTCCTACATCTGCCGCACCCCCTCAAGTCGCCCAGAAACGCCGCGTGCCACCCCCTATTGAAGCCCTAATTCACGAAATTCGAGAGCCAAGGGTCGAATTGGAAGATGCGACCACCGCCGATAGCTTCCTGACCCTCCTCTCGACAAAACCCAGAAACCAATTTTCCAATAGTCACTCCAATCAAAAACGCCCAAATTGCCATCATGGGTTTCGTGATTTAGAACTTTAGCCATGATTTCCCGCTGATTCGAGCAACATTTCCACAAACGGACAGTTGATGCAGATTCGTATCATTGAGATCTTCGACCTTACAATTTTTTCAATTTTTTTTGAAGAGTTTGATATTTCACTGATTTTTGAATTTTGCAATTAGATCTAGGGTTTGCAGCCATTGCGAAAGAGGAGCACAGAAGTTTCTGTACATATAGAAATAAGGAATGGAGGCTGCTAGGATCTGTAACTAGATATTTATAGGCAAAGTTGAAATAGTATGGATCATATAAGATAGATGTACGCGCTAACGGCAAAGTGGCCCAAAAAGCCCGTTCTGAGTCCGGAACGAAATTGGGTCAACCCATATATCAAAATAGAAGTTTTAAAATATTCTGAATGCAATGGAAAAAGTTTCAGGTCCAAATGGCATCGTATGACGAAGTTATGCTGAAAACAATATTTTCCAAATTGATTTCAATTGATTTCAATTGCATAAATTTCAAGGCGTTTCGAGTCCGTACGATCAAACGACAAGTCCGATCGCTACAAAACTTGAAACCCTATTATAATTCACCGTTACGGATCCGATGAAATTTGTTTCGTCGAAATCCGAGTCAGTGGCCAAAATCGCTATTTTTCCATTAATTAAATAAATTTAAAATAAATTAAATTAAATCAAATTTCCGATTTAAATTCTGAAATTGACAATCTTTAACACTTTTATTTTCTTAATCATTCAAATTAATTAAACCAAATCTAAATGTCAATTTAGAGTTAACAAATTTATTCATTTCATCGTTAAATTTCAATTTCATTATATTCACAAATTATAAATTAAATTTTCATTAATTCCCCTTTAATTGACTTTCATTTAATTATTCAATCTATCAGTATCCAATAGATGAGACTACCTTTGGATTCATACTCTATTACGTAAATATCTCCAAATTTCATCTAAATTTATATTTACATAATATTTAAATATTAAATTTCATTTTATTGCAATTAAATCCAATTATTATAGTTCGAATCTCAAAATTTGTAAATCTTTATTTCCATTCTTGTATTCAACGTACTTTCTTCACTACCCCTGATGAAATCAATGTTTGATTCAAAATCTATTATAACAATATCCTCCCATTACATCTAGTTTCAATTAACGTAATAATAAATGTTGAATTTCATTTATTTGCAATAAATTCAATTTATTGAATTTTACACTTCAATCCAAATAATAAATCTTGCTTCCAAATCTTTAAATCAAACAAACTTCATAAAGTAAATAGGCATGTTATGGGTATAAATAACATTGAATTATAATACATTTCATTAATGCATGTTTCATTTCATATAAATTTTCTTTATTAACTAAATCACAATACAAAACAAAATAATCAATTTAGACTTATTGAAATCGATTGCCATTCTTAACTTAACATACTAAATAAATGGTCAATCTAAGTAATTGTTACCTTTTAACATTTAAATTCACTTACAACTATCATTAACAACAATGTTGCCATTGATTTAGATTTAATTAAATAAATTAGATGAATGGGTAAAATTTCATAATTATCTCCGATGCCAAATTTTACTCAGATTCATCCTTAATTACCAACTACAATTTATTATAATTACTTAATTTGCATTGATTAAATCAAATTGTAATTTAATATGTATAATTTCCTTAATTAATATAACCTTTGAAATAAATTCCCAATTCTCTAATTTATTTACGTTTCTATAATTTCCATTTCCACTTCCATTATTTTATATTACAATCATTAAAGTAACGTTTAACATCAACACAACCATTATGAATACTTATCAACCTGCATTATATTTATTACATTAATTTACGTTTTATCCCATTATAAAATAATTCGTACATTAATTAATTCATATTTTCATCACTTTCGTAAATAAATGTTGTAACCAAGGTATACCATTTCGTTTCTTTCTTACTTTAATTAATTACCAAATATCCCTATCTACACTCAATAATGACTTTGTAATCTTAACAAATCCATAAATTGTCAATTGCCTAATATGTACATTGATTATTATTAAATGTTTTCCATAAATTTTTTGGTTTTAAACTTTTTATTCATTCCTATATAACGCCCATCATATTTCTTATTAACATTAATTTTATCAAATTTTAGTTTATCCCATATTATTACAATCAATTACTGTAACAACGTGTTCTTCCATTAACTAATTCAATACCTACCCTATACTCTTCATATTCCATTATATCCAGATATAATACTTACGGTATTTCATTAATTGAAATTTTATTCAATTTACTAATAAATAAGTTTTAATTGCCCTGGCTATATTTTAATTTAGCGTTCATTCCAATACTAATTTATCACCTTTATTATTTCCACAAAAATTTAATTACAAAATCTCATTAATTAACCAAATTTATTTACCAAAATTTACGGGTCGTTACACTCTCTGTGACGCCCCACCTCTATACCCACGCTAGCCAAGAACACTACGGTGTAGTGCTGTCGGCTAGCACAGAGAATAAGGCTGTTGAGGAGCGACCATCCGTGTAATTGCCTTGTGCGAGCACCGATATGCCAGATAGTAAAAACGTGCATTTTATTTCAGGAGGAAATCCGACATGCCGATGCAAACTCAAAGCTACTACACAGTGGCTATAATAGTCTAGGACAAAAATATAAAATAATAACACAGATAATATGAATGCGGAACATAGATAAAACAGAAAGTCTCATATATATAATAACTGATATCAGTTACAATACATTTGACACGGAACATATGATACAACTACAACAGTCAACTCATGAAGTTATATATACAAGTACATTATCGACTAATATACATGAATAGATATCAACCTATACTATGACACGACAACTCCAAAAGATATGAAGAGTCTTCATAGCTCAAGCAGCATCCCAAAGCAGAATATCTACAACCTGTAAATACTCGGTCTGACCCGAGTATTAAATTTCAAAAGAAAATAATACTCGGGTCAGTCTAATTCAAACTCAGTTATTAGTGCACAGAAGCAATAATAATTAAATAGAAATTAGACGACAGTCAAAATAAATTTACCTATCCGATTCTTAAATAAGAAATCGGATAACGGTAAATATAACGTGAACCAATTCAAACAATTGGAACATCGATTAAAAGGTCAACACGAGTAGGGCTGCAGTATACGCACGCGTGTACTGCCTCGCCACTACAACATATGGAATACGAAATAGATCCATAAATCAAAGCAAAAGAAATAACAATAAAAGCAGTACCGTGTAGCTGCAGTTCACGCTGGCGTGCACTGCCTTGCCACCACAGTGATGATGTACCCAATGAAAATTCACAAGAAAACACAAGATCAAACCCGAGTCACCGGATTCAACTCAAGTGTAATTCGAAAATCAATCCAAATGCCATCAAATAGTACAAGGCCACATATATAAATATGTAGAAAATGACAATAACTAACTCAGGAATGCAGTACAGTGTACCACAAGTAAACCCATATGACATGCATACAGGGATTTCAAGTGAACTCAACAAGATTGTTAAATCTAGATGAACAAAATAATGCAAACCAACATCGGTGACTCAGGTACAAAGATTGACCAGAAATGCAACTGCAAATTACATGGGGGATGACACGGTAAAATGAACCAAAGTTCGACTGAGAAATGAATAAGGCAAGCCGACATCAGTGACACAGCCTCAAAATGAAATGGTTAAAATAACCATATATGCACACTGCAGCAGCTCAAGTGAACAGAGAGAAGCAACTGGCAACAATGCACAGTGCTTCAATGAATTAAACAAGACTCAAGTGTAGCCTCAATATCAAAGAAGTAAGCCCCAAATACATGAAGCAGTGAACTACATAATTATATGTAGTATAACCACACTTATTTACGTAAACAAGAGTGACACCACCAAACTGAAGAATGCCAAACACTGTCACTAGTGTAACAAAATAAACACAATGTCAAAATAGCACTGCAATTACAAACAGGTAGGTACTTAAGTGGATGTTCACATATATGGCAAAAAAAATGGAGCAACCGCATGAATAACACGTCATTTACACATGCAGTGCACAAATAACTGGGTGACCCAGCTAGTTCGAACAAGGATACAAGTATCAGGGCATATGCCGAGTATAACAAAGTCAAGGATGCAATAAATCAATTGCATAATGGCCGAAGCCAATGCACATAGGAAATGCAAAAATCAAAGACCAGATACCGCACAAAACAACCTAGCAATGTGGGAGTGCATACTGGATGAACAAAATGCAAGAACCAGCGGTGGATAAATATCTCACCGTGACACAAGTACTAGCTTAACCGAGTCAAGTGGAAAATAACCAATAGCACTTGCAACTGAAACTGTCTCGAGGTGAATGAGAACAAATGCAAAGTCTAATGAATGCAACAGTGACTCAAAAAATATGCAGTGAAACAGTAAATGACCCCAATTGAATCAAAGATCCAATGTCCATCAAGCAATACAAAACTTGTCAAGAGAAACCAAAAAACAACAAAAGGGGCCAGGTACAACATGCATCATTCGAAACCGCAACAGTATACATATGCCCAAAGCAAGGCAAAAAAAATCAAATAGAAAGACATGTCTAGCCTGAAGCTCACTCAAGTCAAGCTACAGGGAAGAACACAACAGGTCAGAGTTGAGTGATGACTACGAAAAAGAACAGCTCGAAACGATAAAGCCAGAAACAATATGCAGTTCGAAATCAAAACAATGTCGAAATCAAAATAGTTCATGCAATGGCTGAAGTGACAAATCTAGGGACGAATTCAACAATCAAATACGAACAAAAATCATCGAATTCGAACACTAATAAACACGAGATAGGAATTAGATGTGAGTGAAGGGGATCACTCACCTTGTCGACGAATTGAAGCTATCAACCGAAGCCCAATCGAGCACGAGCACGTCGAATTGAAGACGCCAGCATCGTAAATTTTGAACGCGCCCTAGCTTCAGACGAATGAAGACGAGATGCTGCCATTTATTTTCTTTTGAGGGTTTTAGGGTTACGAACGAAATAAAAGAAAAATGGTAAAGGGGCGGGTCGATTTTCTTGAAGATTGGGTCGACATTGAGATAAAGGGGACGTCTACATTAGCTTTGCAAACTTTTCACGGCTTCAAACATTTGAAAATGTTGGCCGAGAATTTATTTTAAAGCCCGTCAGCCTTTAACAGATTTTTCAAAAGAGTTTCAACTGGTTAAGCAAAAATTCCAACCAGTAATTTGCTAGGAAAAGAAACCGTCCAAAGACGATAAATAATCGGTACGAAATACTGGGTTGTTACAGACTCCCCTCCTTAAAGAAATTGCGTCCTCGCAATCATAAGGAATAAATGGATAAAAGGTAACAACCATAAAAGCATATCATCACAAAATGATGAAATTTGAAATAGGAAGTTCACCATAAAGAGCATGAAGGAGCAAGCCAGAACATGTTTGCTCAAAGTCAAATCTGGTGAAACTTCAATTTCTTCAATAATACCGGGCTCAAGAATAAAATCGGAATTCCTAAGGCATTTTCGTAGAAGGAAGACGCGTGAAACACGTCATGAATAACAGAAAATTGAGCCGATAATAAGAGGCGATAAACCAAGAAACCAATACGTTCAGTGATAGGAAATGGCCCAATATATTGAGGCGCTAACTTTCCCGACCGACTGATACGCACAACACCTATCATAGGTGAGACACGAGTAATTTGGAACAACAGCGTAGTACAATAACGGTACGTCCAATGAACCGATCAACATAAAAGAACATCGGACGTAAGTCTATAAAAGGAGTGAGATGAAGCTCAATAAAACAAAGTACATCGAAACGTCTGATGAACTTGGTAAAAAGATGATTCCATTCGGACATCATCAAAGAAACAACCACTTGTTGCTTACGACAAAGTGCATCGGTAACACGATTTCCCTCTCCGAGAGTGTAAAGAATATCAAGATCATGAGATATAAGGAACTCGAGTCAACGTGGTTGACGCAAATTTAGTTCCTTATGAGAAAATAAATATTCCCAAGATTCATGATCAGGGTAGAGAACAAATTTCTCACCCAGAAATAATGATGCCAAATTTTGAAGTACGAAATCAATAGCCAAGAGCACTAGATCATGAGTAGCATATCTAGTCTCGATAGGCATTAATGATTTAGAAACACAAGAGACAGCACGTTCTCTTTTGCAAGAGAATGGTATGCAAACCAACACGATTAGCATTGGTACTAACGATAAAGTCTTGGTTCCCTCGGGAATCACAAGAATAGAAGTGTCGGAAAAGAGTTGTTTTAAATAATATTCTTTCCCGAAAAGCTAAAACTTTCGAAATTTACAATTTACTTTATGTAATTATCTTTTCAGGGAAATTTACATTTTAAAATTCAATTTACTGTGTCTGATTGTCTCATCAAAGCGTCTAGGAGATTCCTACCGATAACGTTGATCAAGCGCATCGACCAGAATTCTTAAAGCACTCAATGGGCAATACAATCACAAAATATTCTTTTAATTTCATAAAAGGAATTCACAAATTTTCAACCTCAAACGGACAAGTCCGGAATTAAACGAATCAGTAAAAGAAAGGGGTCATAGTCCTCGATTTTGCTGAAACGTTTAAATCGCTTCCTCATTCTTTTGAAAGCGTAAACTATAAAAAATTTGAAAACGATTTTTATTTTGAAACAATTTTTTAAAACACGTGATTAAAACAGCGATATCAGTAGCAACTTCGATAAGTGGATTTTCATTCATCAAAAGTGTCACAAGAATCTTCTCAAAGATAGAAAGGGGTATCATACCCTAAACTTGTATTCATAACAAGTCAATAACACACGAGTTCACCAATGCACAAAAACTGATAAAACTTATCAATAGAAATCACGAAAATTGGTGAAGCAAAAATTCTAGAAATCTACACAAGAAATCCAGAAATCACAAGATGAGAGTATGAAAACTCGAATGGGAGTATGAAAAATCGAACGCGAGTATGAAAACTCGAACCGGAGTATGAAAACTCAAACGGGAGTATGAAAACTCGAACGGGAGTATGAAAACTCGAACGCGAGTATGGAAACTCGAACGGGAGTATGAAAACTCAAATGGGAGTATGAAAACTCAAATGGGAGTATGAAAACTCACCTACACGCAAGCATGAAAACTCATCAGCACATGTAACGCAAAGCGAGAACGGGAGCATGAAAACTCACCCACACGCGAGCATGAAAACCCATCAGCACATGTAACGCAAAGCGAGAACGGGAGCATGAAAACTCACCTACACGCGAGCATGAAAACTCATCAACACGTGCAACGCGAAGCAAGAACGGGAGCACGAAAACTCACCTACATGCGAGCATGAAAATTCATCAGCACGTGCAACGCATAACGAGAACGGGAGCACGAAAACTCACCAACATGCGAGCATGAAAACTCACCAACACGTGCAATGCAAAGCGAGAACGGGAGCACGGAATCTCACCTACACGTGAGCATGAAAAATCATCAACACGTGCAACACAAAGCGAGAACGGGAGCACGGAATCTCACCTACACGCGAGCATGAAAATCACCAACACGTGCAACGCAAAGCGAGAAGGGGAGCACGGAATCTCACCTACACGCGAGCATGAAAAATCGTCAACACGTGCAACCCCAAACGAGACGCTATCTCATGGTTGCAAGCCATTAATTTTGACACACAAATGGCCCGAAGACCGTGGGGCGCTACCCCACATGTGTGAGTCGGAATCACACAGATTGAGGTCTAGACTAACCAAAATTCAAAAAGGTACGTGTGAGTGGAATCACACAAGTGGTGTCTAGTCTAACCTCGCAAACAAAAGGAAAGTATGTGTGAATGAAATCACACAAATGGTGTCTAGACAATCCTCAAAGCCCAAGAGATATGTGTGAGACGAAATCACACCGATGAGGCCTAGTCTAACCGTGCAACAAGGAAATATGTGTGAGACGAAATCACACAAATGGTGTCTAGACAATCCTCAAAGCCCAAGAGATATGTGTAAGACGAAATCACACCGATGAGGCCTAGTCTAACCGTTCAACAAGGAAATATGTGTGAGACGAAATCACACAAATGGGGTCTAGGCTAACCAAAAAGGTATGTGTGAGTGGAATCACACAAGTGGTGTCTAGCCTAACCAAAAAGGAGACATCGCACAATTGCTAGTCTAAATCATAAGAATGATCGTCATGATCAACGAGAAGTGTCAATTACACTAAGTTAGTGAATATAAAAGTTTAGCTTCATGTCCCATAACCACTAGCTTAACTTAAATATTTACGAACAAACTGTAGATCGTCACTAGAAAATTGTCACAAGAGATTCAATCGAATAAGTCCAAGAATTAACCGGCGAAGTAAACGCAAGCGTTATATACCACTCGTTTTACTAAGTCGTTTAATTAGATTTCTCATACGAGTGAGGTAAAGGTTAGTATATACTAATAGATTGGAAAACGGTTTAGGAAAAGAGTTTTGTAGTAAAATAGTTTTGAAATCGTTTGGAGAAAAGGGTTTTGATATTTACTACTAGTATAGAAAACCTTTATATTTTTAAAGTGAAAAATCGCAAAAATGATTGTAGAAACAATCAATCACAAGAATTCACATACGAAGACGTGAATAGAATCCAAAGAAATCGATATCGAATTCATCGAAAGGTATGTTCACAAAAATCCCGAAGAAAAGGTCATCAAAGTTGCTAATAAATAATAGCAACAAATCGGGAAATAATCAAGAATCGATTAAATTTGGGAACCAAATCAATTCACTAAAATTCACATTCGAAGACGTGAATAAAATCCAAAGAATTCGATTCCAAATCCTTTAAGATAGGAATACCCAAAAATTCCTGGAATAGAAGTTATCAAAGTCGACAAAAGTGATAACAACTAATCGGAAAAGAAGAATCGATTAACAATTAGAAAAACGAAGCAAAACGAGCATAAATGCATGAATGACTTTAACAAAAGTAAAAGTTAAGTCAATGTCGATATCGACAAGGCAAAGTCCAAGACAATTTCTTTTATACCAAAGAAATTTTAAAACTATCAGAGAGAGGCACATGAAAACCAAAAACCATGGATAAGCAGACAGTGTCGACAATTGAAATGCAATTTGTCTCAAAGATTGATACCCAAAACCCAATTGCATGGAGACTGCATTAAGCACACGAATCAGAGACAAGAATGCATATATACAGCAGTTCAAATAAACAATGCGAGTTCAAATCGAAGTGGGTACGAGTTGCAGCAATATGCAACTTGGTATAGCATATACACAATGATACTTAGCAGTGCATACTCAAATGAGCAAACGCAACAGAGAATAGCAGCAATGCTTATGAAAAAGAGTTAGGAATTCATACCTAACTAATCAAAGATGATCTTAGATAAAGATGTGAGATAAAACATCGACAAATAGTTGTAACACATGTACTATCTAAGTTATGTTTTATATTCGTCCTAAACCCCAGGCTTTGATACCAAGCAGTGACGCCCCACCTCTATACCCACGCTGGCCAAGAACACTACGGTGTAGTGCTGTCGGCTAGCACGGAGAATAAGGCTGTTGAGGAGCGACCATCCGTATAATTGCCTTGTGCGAGCACCGATATGCCAGATAGTAAAAACGTGCATTTTATTTCAGGAGGAAATCCGACATGCCGATGCAAACTCAAAGCTACTACACAGTGGCTATAATAGTCTAGGACAAAAATATAAAATAATAACACAGATAATATGAATGCGGAACATAGATAAAACAGAAAGTCTCATATATATAATAACTGATATCAGTTACAATACATTTGACACGGAACATGTGATACAACTACAACAGTCAACTCAGGAAGTTATATATACAAGTACATTATCGACTAATATACATGAATACATATCAACCTATACTATGACACGACAACTCCAAAAGATATGAAGAGTCTTCATAGCTCAAGCAGCATCCCAAAGCAGAATATCTACAACCTGTAAATACTCGGTCTGACCCGAGTATTAAATTTCAAAAGAAAATAATACTCGGGTCAGTCTAATTCAAACTCAGTTATTAGTGCACAGAAGCAATAATAACTAAATAGAAATTAGACGACAGTCAAAATAATTTTACCTATCCGATTCTTAAATAAGAAATCGGATGACGGTAAATATAACGTGAACCAATTCAAACAATTGGAACATCGATTAAAAGGTCAACACGAGTAGGGCTGCAGTATACGCACGCGTGTACTGCCTCGCCACTACAACATATGGAATACGAAATAGATCCATAAATCAAAGCAAAAGAAATAACAATAAAAGCAGTACCGTGTGGCTGCAGTTCACGCTTGCGTGCACTGCCTTGCCACTACAGTGATGATGTACCCAATGAATACCGTGTGGCTGCAGTTCACGCTGGCGTGCACTGCCTTGCCACCACAGTGATGATGTACCCAATGAAAATTCACAAGCAAACACAAGATCAAACCCGAGTCACCGGATTCAACTCAAGTGTAATTCGAAAATCAATCCAAACGCCATCAAATAGTACAAGGCCACATATATAAATATGTAGAAAATGACAATAACTAACTCAGGAATGCAGTACAGTGTACCACAAGCAAACCCATATGACATGCATACAGGGATTTCAAGTGAACTCAACAAGACTGTTAAATCCAGATGAACAAAATAATGCAAACCAACATCAGTGACTCAGGTACAAAGATTGACCAGAAATGCAACTGCAAATTACATGGGGGATGACACGGTAAAATGAACCAAAGTTCGACTGAGAAATGAATAAGGCAAGCCGACATCAGTGGCACAGCCTCAAAATGAAATGGTTAAAATAACCATATATGCACACTGCAGCAGCTCAAGTGAACAGAGAGAAGCAACTGGCAACAATGCACAGTGCCTCAATGAATTAAACAAGACTCAAGTGTAGCCTCAATATCAAAGAAGTAAGCCCCAAATACATGAAGCAGTGAACTACATAATTATATGTAGTGTAACCACACTTATTTATGTAAACAAGAGTGACACCACCAAACTGAAGAATGCCAAACACTGTCACTAGTGTAACAAAATAAACATAATGTCAAAATAGCACTGCGATTACAAACAGGTAGGTACTTAAGTGGATGTTCACATATATGGCAAAAAAAAAAAATTGGAGCAACCGCATGAATAACACGTCATTTACACATGCAGTGCACAAATAACTGGGTGACCCAGCTAGTTCGAACAAGGATACAAGTATCAGGGCATATGCCGAGTACAACAAAGTCAAGGATGCAATAAATCAATTGCATAATGGCCGAAGCCAATGCACATAGGAAATGCAAAAATCAAAGACCAGATACCGCACAAAACAACCTAGCAATGTGGGAGTGCATACTGGATGAACAAAATGCAAGAACCAGCGGTGGATAAATATCTCACCGTGACACAAGTACTAGCTTAACCGAGTCAAGTGGAAATAACCAATAGCACTTGCAACTGAAACTGTCTCGAGGTGAATGAGAACAAATGCAAAGTCTAATGAATGCAACAGTGACTCAAAAAATATGCAGTGAAACAGTAAATGACCCCAATTGAATCAAAGATCCAAATTCCATTAAGCAATACAAAACTTGTCAAGAGAAACCAGAAAACAACAAAAGGGGCCAGGTACAACATGCATCATTCGAAACTGCAACAGTATACATATGCCCAAAGCAAGGCAAAAAAAATCAAATAGAAAGACATGTCTAGCCTGAAGCTTACTCAAGTCAAGCTACAGGGAAGAACACAACAGGTCAGAGTTGAGTGATGACCACGAAAATGAACAGCTCGAAACGATAAAGCCAGAAACAATATGCAGTTCGAAATCAAAACAATGCCGAAATCAAAATAGTTCATGCAATGACTGAAGTGACAAATCAAGGGATGAATTCAACAATCAAATACGAACGAAAATCATCGAATTCGAACACTAATAAACACGAGATAGGAATTAGATGTGAGTGAAGGGGATCACTCACCTTTTCGACGAATTGAAGCTATCAACCGAAGCCCAATCGAGCACGAGCATGTCGAATTGAAGAAGCCAGCATCGTAAATTTTGAACGCGCCCTAGCTTCAGACGAAGGAAGACGAGATGCCGCCATTTATTTTCTTTTGAGGGTTTTAGGGTTACGAACGAAATAAAAGAAAAATGGTAAAGGGGCGGGTCGAGTTTCTTGAAGAATGGGTCGGCATTGAGATAAAGGGGACGTGTACATTTGCTTTGCAAACTTTTCACGGCTTCAAACATTTGAAAATGTTGGCCGAGAATTTATTTTAAAGCCCATCAGCCTTTAACAGATTTTTCAAAAGAGTTTCAACTGGTTAAGCAAAAATTCCAACCAGTAATTTGCTAGGAAAAGAAACCGTCCAAAGGCGATAAATAATCGGTACGAAATACCGGGTTGTTACACTCTCCCCCACTCAAAACTTTTCGTCCCCGGAAAGGAAAGAAGGGAAAGAAGAATAAAAAAACAATGTATCTTATTTTAAAATATTAAATTTTATAAACAGTAAGTCTAGAAAATTAATTGATTTAGATAAAATATATCAATTTATAACCATTAAATCTTTTTATATTTAAATTTATAAAGTTTGGAAAACATTTTTAATATATTTCTAAGTCCAAAATTTACGAAAAATTTCGGCAGAGTCTCCTTTGTACGGAGAGGCTCGGGAGAAAATATAATATCAAAATAACAATATACAACATATACCTTCCAAAATAATATATCCCAACCAGGGAAAAATAATAAAATAGCGCTATAAAACCGTAATCCAAAAACGTACCTATTTGTCAGACAACTAACGCTAAATGATGAAACCAAAAGCAGTAGCAATTGCTTTCATAACCTGTATTTCACTTATATAATCTGATAAGAGTAAGCAATCATATAGAATGAAATATTTAAGTTGTTCAACCACAAACAAACAATCAATTCAACAACCAATGGCAACAAACAACATACAACCTTCATACAGAATCAACACAATTCAATCATTCATTCAAACAAAACAAACAGTTGTTCGGGTTCAAAACTTCAAATTGTACAGAATGAAGATTAAACTACTAAGTGTACCCTTCACTCAACAGTCTTAGGTGAAACTAAATAGATTAGTCATACTTCCAAACAATTTTCAAGTTTCCTTACCCAAACAACCATAAACCAAAACAACAACAAATTCCAAACATGAAATCAAATTTATTTATTATTAATTTTATTTCATACATTAATTGTTTGATTTCCTTTCTTTCATTCATTCAGTGATTCTTTCATTTATTTTCATTTATTACTTACAATATTCATTTTCCATTTTAATGTCGTGTAAGTTTCTTCTTTATTGCATCATATTTTATTATAGTAGCATTTTATTTTATTTACTTAAGTGTATAATCATCTATTATATTTAAATATAGTAAATTCAAATTGTACTTAAGTTTACAACAATTACACATCAAATCCTTGTTCAAATAATTTCATTAATTACTTTCATTACCTCAAGTTTATTTCTTGTATAATATCTATTACATTCTCTTATTAACGTTTCAACTTTTAATATTTGGTAAGTCATATATATGCTTTTAAGAATGTAGTTTGAAAGTTATAAAAGTTTTTTCTATTTTTTTCTAATTAATTTAATGTTCCATAATTATATCCTTTATTTCATAGGTTACAATTTCAAATTTTATTTAATCCCATTTATAACCTAACATTAAATCTCTTATTTCCTTTAGAGGTTTCAATTTATTATATACCTCCATTCCAAATTCACTACAGTAATTGAGCTATAAATTAATGGAAACTTAAGAATTAAATACTGCGTTTTATTCAAAATCATTTTAAAATGACAGATAAACATATGCTTTCACTTAATATATCCAGTTATATTTAAAACAATTTAAAATTTATATTTATTTGTCAAAAATGGATCTGCAGTGAACTACTACAGTAGCCTTCCCACTTCGAAACTCGAAAATGAATGTCGATGATGCGTGCACTCATCACCGAAATTATTTTCCAGCGACAAAGAGGGGAGTACAAAATTTATTTATTTTCAAAGTTTCTTTTAAAAAATTCTTTCCAATTATATTGAAATATATATCAGAAAATACTTCTAACAAAATTATTATTATATTTCAAAATCATTCAAAAGAAATTTTCAAAACCCCGTAAATTAAGTCCTAAAATTTCCAATATTTATTTCATTTCAAATCTTATTTCAACTATTATCTATAAATTCCATTACCTAACAACCAATATATTACAACCAACTATAATCTTTATAAAATTTATTACTTTATATATAGAAAATATAATAGGCAAAATTATTTCATTCACCTATATTAAAACAAATATTATGTCGGTCTGTCCTATTAAGTGTTTAGAAACCCCTATTGATGTCACAACGTCCCATGCACCAACTAGAATTTATAAATCCAAAACGGAACAGATTAACACAATATTAAAACCTTTTAATAACACTAACAAATACGCTCTCTCATATATATACGCTCAGCTACTCCCATAGGGTACTACTACCCTATTAATAAAGAGTCAGACCCAACAAAGCTAAGGTTTATCGCTAAACCAAAGCTCTGATACCACAATTGTAACATCCCGTATTTTCGCACGCTTTAAATCGACACACGTTCCAATTCAAACCGTTCGGAAGGGCGGATTGTTATGGGGTAAATAAGAAAAACTAGAAAGAAATAAAACAAAATAGCCTCACAGCGGAAGGATAAAATAATATAATCAAATATATAGTTTATAAAGCTGTTTTACAAAATATTCGATTATACTTACAACATTTATCAGAGTTACACATACCAATAACAATGCAGCCGAAAAATATGAGTGTAGTGGAATATAATAAATAATAACAATAGAAATCTCCGTCTTCGTCCTCCAGAGCTAAAGTCTTCGATTCTGAAACACTCGGACTGACCCGAGCGAATTGAAAAGACAAAAACTCGAGTCAGAACTAAAAGATCTTATGTAAGTTAAATTAACAGAAGTAAATATGAGTGCAGTAACTCAAAAGATGCTCGGGATTCACATCTCTTAAGGATCTGTTAAACTATTTACTATGTAGTATATTTCGCTATTATAATAGTGTCTAATTGTAAAATAAACTTACTTTTAAATAGCGTTAAGGGGTTACCCATATAGCCCTTAACATAAATATGCCAATAGTCTATACAGTACCGTAATACCTCCTGATCGGGAGGCTACCAGAGGATACTCCACAGGTACGACACAAATAGAAACTCGTACAAGGCGCGATAGGGTAGGGGACACAGCACAACTAGGCAATGCCAGGGTAGATATACCAATTACGCATCCAGGCTGGTGGTAACGCGTAGTAGCTACTACCGCCCACCTCGGACAAACTCCCCCCTAAAATCAAAGAAATCAAAAGTGGCCACCGAATCAATCCAAAGTCAAAGTATAATATCGAAGAGGAGTATCCGATAATGAGCGCTAACCCCCTTGGCCCGAGAATCGCTCCGGTTTTAGCCACCTTATGCCAACTCACGGGAGCCAGGTCGACGTATTTACCTCAAAGGAAACGCAGCCACCATCCTACTTCATTCTGGAATCTCCGCCGCGTACACGGTTGTTAAAGTGGTTTTCGGGGTTGGCAGAGAGTACGACAACTTCCGATCCCGGTCTCTTCAACAACCAAACGTTATTATAACACCGCGATTATTTCAAAATAATTTATACTTTAAAACTAGAATATAATATCTCTTTCAAACCATATAAATACGATATCATTTATTTTTTTAAAACCCAAATCAATATGATATCATTTTTATTTTATAAATATTCCATTCCCATAATCATAATATTTTCAAATATATATACCTTGAAACAATAGCTTTGAAACATAATTTTTAATACTTAATGGTTCAAATACTATATTACTTTATAAAATAAACAGCTTCTTCAAATTTCACAATAAATCCCAAATATCAATTTGAACCTCCAAATAAACCATTTTAATTCCTACATATTTCAAAGCTTAAATATTCTATATTTCAAAACTTTATAGTTCATATATTACAATCTTTAAATATTCCACTATTTCAAAAATGGATTCTTTGATAATTTAATATATATCAAATCAAATCCCTATTATTTAAATTTGAAATATTTACTTAATAAAACAAATATTATTTAAGTAAAACCCTTAAACCTCAATAACATGATATTCTATTAATTAAATTAACTTGATAATATTCTTTAAATAAATTTGATATTTGTTTAAATCCTTAAATCAAAAATCAATTTATAAGATCATACCCTTTAAATCTTAATTTATTTATATTTCAAAACAAATTTTTCGAGGAAAATTCTTAAATACTTTAATTCGGATCATAGTCACCTTTATCTTCAACCTTACTTTTATTTGAGTTATTATAAACTCTATATACAATAGAATTTCAAATATGTTCTTAACCATATTATATAAACGAAATCAACTTCATTATTTATCTTATTTTAAAACCCGAAACAAATTTATACATAGCTAAATTCAAGAATTTTTACTATATATATCAAAATTTAATATTTATTAAACCGTATTCTTTCAAAAACCATAGAAAAATCATTTCAAAAATAATTATATATATACTGCGGTGCCTGTACATAATTTTCTATCCTATGGTCAAGTGATACAGATATTTATCATTTCAATCCGCAATTTAAAATTAAAAATGCGGTTGTATATCATTTCAAACCGCAATCCCGAATGAAATGAAAATGCGTAATAACTTGCAGTTTATACAATATAAATACAGCATCCATTCATCCATCATATCAATCACCAACACTTATCAATTTATCATCCAATTCAAACAATCACATCAATAAATAATAATTAATTACTGACAGTTAATTTTTCAATAATAAATTAAATAACTGTTTAACTGTAGTTTATATGGAATAATAAATAAATTTAACCAGTAGTTATATGCAAAATAAATTTAACTAAAATTTTAACTGGCAGTTTATATGCAAAAATGAATTAAATAACAAGTAAATTATATGAATGCAAATTAACTGAGATAATGATGAAATATATGCCAAACAACTATAAATAAATTTCTAAACACATTATAAATCAATTTAACAAACATAAGATATTTTAGAAGTTGTGAGTGGGTTAAAACACTCACCTTTTGAATTTAAATTGAATTTAAATCCAATTTAAACCCAAAAATTTGACCGTCTCATAATTTGTCCAAACTAATGTCATCAAGTCCAGAATTTCAATACGATCCTAACAAAAAATCGCGCGTGAAACGGAGTTCGTACGTAGAAGTTATAGCGAAAATTGCAAGTTGAAAATCAAATAAAAAAAATTAAAACAAAAGAACACAACTCACATTTGCAAGTGCCACGTCATCAAGCACCAATTTTCACTCACGCACATACCTGCTAAAGTTAATTTAAACAATAGCTAAACGCATCTACAGGAAGAGGAACGCATGCAAAACACACCCGCATTCAAACCCATTGCCACGATCTTTGACCGCCTCAAACGTCGCCGCCCTACCCTACTTCGACACGCCGCAACCACCAATGGAACCACCTCCTCCTCCTACATCTGCCGCACCCCCTCAGGTTGCCCAGAAACGCCACGCGCCGCCCGCCTATTGAAGCTCTAATTCATGAAATTCGAGAGCCACGGGTCGAATTGGAAGATGCGACCACCGCCGATAGCTTCCTGACCCTCCTCTCGACAAAACCCAAAAACCAATTTTCCAATAGTCGCTCCAATCAAAAACGCCCAAATTGCCATCATGGGTTTCGTGATTTGGAACTTTGACCACGATTTCCCGCTGATTCGAGCAACATTTCCATAAACGGACAGTTGATGCAGATTTGTATCATTGAGATCTTTGACCTTACATTTTTTTCGAATTTTTTTGAAGAGTTTGAAATTTCACTGATTTTTGAATTTTTGCAATTGGATCTAGGGTTTGCAACCATTGCGGAAGAGGAGCACAAAAGTTTCTGTACGTATAAAAATAAGGAATAGAGGCTGCTAGGATTTATAACTAAATATTTATAGGCAAAGTTGAAATAGGATGGATCAGATAAGATAGATGTACGCGCTAACGGCAAAGTGGCCCAAAAACCCCGTTATGACTCCGAAACGAAATTGGGTCAACCCATATATCAACATAGATGTTTTAAAATATTCTGAACGCGATGGAAAAAGTTTCAGGTCCAAATGACATCGTATTAAGAAGTTATGCTGAAAACAATATTTTCCAAATTGATTTCAATTGATTTCAATTGCATAAATTTCAAGGCGTTTCGAGTCCGTACGATCAAACGACAAGTCCGATCACTACAAAACTTGAAACACTATTATAATTCACCGTTACGGATCCGATGAAACTTGTTTCATCGAAATCCGAGTTAGTGGCCAAAATGGCTATTTTTCCATTAATTAAATAAATTTAAAATAAATTAAATTAAATCAAATTTCCTATTTAAATTCTGAAATTGACAATCTTTAACACTTTTATCTTCTTAATCATTCACATTAATTAAACCAAATCTAGATATCAATTTAGAGTTAACAAATTTATTCATTTCATCGTTAAATTTCAATTTCATTATATTCACAAATTATAAATTGAATTTGCAATAATTCCCCTTTAATTGATTTTCATTTAATTATTCAATCTATTAGTATCCAATAGATGAGACTACCGTTGGATTCATACTCTATTACGTAAATATCTCCAAATTTCTTCTAAATTTATATTTACATAATATTTAAATATTAAATTTCATTTTATTTCAATTAAATCCAATTATTATAGTTCGAATCTCAAAATTTGTAAATCTTTATTTCCATTCTTGTATTCAACGTACTTTATTTATTACCCCTGATGAAATCAATGTTTGATTCAAATTCTATTATAACAATATCCTCCCATTACATCTAGTTTCAATTAACGTAATAACAAATGTTGAATTTCATTTATTTGCAATAAATTCAATTTATTGAATTTTACACTTCAATCCAAATAATAAATCTTGCTTCCAAATCTTTAAATCAAACAAACTTCATAAAGTAAATAGGCATTTTATGGGTATAAATAACATTGAATTATAATACATTTCATTAATGCATGCTTCATTTCATTTAAATTCCCCTTTATTAACTAAATCACAATACAAAACAAAATAATTAATTTAGATTTATTGAAATCGATTGCCATTCTCAACTTAATATACTAAATAAATGGTCAAACTAAATAATCGTTACCTTTTAACATTTAAATTCACTTACAACTATCATTAACAACAATGTTGCCATTGATTTAGATTTAATTAAATAAATTAGATGAATGGATAAAATTTTATAATTATCTCCAATGCCAAATTTTACTCAGACTCATCCTTAATTACCAACTACAATTTATTATAATTACTTAATTTGCATTGATTAAATCAAATGGTAATTTAATATGTATAATTTCCTTAATTAATATAACCTTTGAAATAAATTCCCAATTCTCCAATTTATTTACGTTTCTATAAATTTCCATTTCCACTTCCGTTATTTTATATTACAATCATTAAAGTGACGTTTAACATCAACACAACTATTATGAATACTTATCAACCTGCATTATATTTATTACATTAATTTACGTTTTATCCCATTATAAAATAATTCGTACATTAATTAATTCATATTTTCATCACTTCCGTAAATAAATTTTGTAACCAAGGTATACCATTTACATTTCTTTATTATTTTAATTAATTACCAAATATCCCTATCTACACTCAATTATAACTTTGTAATCTTAACAAATCCATAAATTGTCAATTGCCTAATATATACATTGATTACTATTAAATGTTTTTCATAAATTTTTTTGGTTTCAAACTTTTTATTCATTCCTTTATAACGCCCATCATATTTATTATTAACATTAATTTTATCAAATTTTAGTTTATCCCATATTATTACAATCAATTACTGTAACAACGTGTTCTTACATTAACTAATTCAATGCCTACCCTATACTCTTCATATTCAATTATATCCAGATATAATACTTACGCTATTTCATTAATTGAAATTTTATCCAATTTACTAATAAATAAGTTTTAATTGCCCTTGCTATATTTTAATTTAGCGTTCATTCCAATACTAATTTATCACCTTTATTATTTCTACAAAAATTTAATTATAAAATCTCATTAATTAACCAAATTTATTTACCAAAATTTACGGGTCGTTACACTTTATGCGCCGCATAATAGCGGATGATAATATATATAAACTCATAAACATCGATATTCTACCTAGAAGTGGAATTGGTATTATATATATTTGGAGTGATTGATTTCCCACATTATATAGCGGATGAGACCCTATGCGCCGCATAATAGCAGATGATATTTTATAAATCCCATATACCGCGACATTCCACCTCGAAGTGGAATTGGTATTTAATTGCTGTGCTAACATCTGTGCATACAGGGAAACAGATATTTGAATTTTTTTCATATGTTGTGTGCTGTTTTAATTGTAATCTATATGTGATTATATTGTGATTGAGATCGTTGAAGGCTAAAATTTGACCGAATATATTTTTGGTATCGTATGATACCAGAAATAAATAAAATTGGATTTTCAAATTTAAGTAGAAAATATATAGTGAAATCCCATTGAATAAAATTCCAAAATATGGTTAAAAGTTTAATAAATGGATTTCAAGTGATAATATTCAAAAGGGGAAGAATTCATTGTTTTTTAAAAATATGGTTTTTAAATAAGTTGGAAGAGATAAAGGAATTTATTTTAAAAATAAATTCGAAAATTGATTTGGTGTTAAAAGAATAAATCTTCGGGAAATCAATATGAAAATTGATTTGGTGTTTGAATGAAAATCGATTTGGTGTTGAAATAAATTTAGAAATCAATTTGAAATTTGATTTGGTGTTTAAAATAAAATTTGAAATCAATTTGAAAATTGATTTGGTGTTTGGAAATGATTCTTGAAATTAATTTGAAAATCGTATATCAGTAGATATTTGGAAAATTTAAAATTCACAATGGCAATTTTATAAGGGAAAGCGATTTTTTTTAAAAATAAATGCTGGTTTATTTTTTTAAAAGGTGTAAAATGAAATTTACAGATTTGGAATGTAAATTAAATAAATCGAGAAGATTTATTAATTGATATAAATGGAAAGAGAATTCTTCCTTGGAAAGCCGAGTATATTTTTAAAGTAGCTTTTGAAGTATAAATTAAAAGTTTTAGAGATTAATTTGAAAAATATTGTTGGAGAAATTATTCTTGGGATTGTTTTAAATCTTTAAAGTAAAGATTTATTTAATTAATTATAGAAGGGATTATTTTAAAGATTAAATTGATATTTGATTCAGAAAATAGCTATTTAAATATTTATACTCTATCTACTGATTTTATTTTAAAATTAGTTTGGACTTGAAGTTTTATATGAGATATTGATATAATGTTTTCATAGCTAATATTTAAAATAAGTGTTAAAAAAATAAAAATAGTTTTTATTTTAAAATTTCCAAGTATATGTGTTTGGTTGAGAAATTTAAATTATTTTAAAGTATTTGAACTAGGAAGAGTTCCAATGGAAATGAATAAATGTTTGGAAATGTATTCCGTGTGAGGAAAGTGAATTGAAATTTGTTTTCAAAAGATTGAAGTGTGAAAAGTGATTAGAAATTTGCTTTCAAAAATATTGAAAGGTGAAGAGTGATTTGAAATTTGTTTTCAAATGGTTGAAGTGTTGAAATTATATCTTGCAAATATATTTTAAAAATAAATAATTGGGGGAAAATTATTTAAAATATGATGATTGTTGTGAATGTTGATTGATAGTTAAATAACCGACTATCAATATTTGCCTTTAAATGACATTTGAATTTCGATGCGACCGGGGGTCGGATTCCAAATGGATATTCAAAAA
This sequence comes from Allium cepa, assembly GCA_030765085.1. Classification (NCBI taxonomy): domain Eukaryota; kingdom Viridiplantae; phylum Streptophyta; class Magnoliopsida; order Asparagales; family Amaryllidaceae; genus Allium; species Allium cepa. Next base: position 723,473,165 of record CM060932.1, on the reverse strand, counting down.
CCACATCGAACCTTCATGACTATGATGGATTTTTTGTTTAAAAAAATCAAAGTGGAAAATGTTGTGATTTGTTGAAATCTGAATGTAACAATTATTTTTAAAAATAAGCGCTCATTATTCGGATTAGCCAAGAGAGGACTTTGTGTCATAAAACCCATTCCGAATAATGATACGATGAAATGGGATGTCATTTGAAGATGGTGTTGAATACCGGGTATTTTCGAAAACGAAAGGATTACCTGTCGAATGTCTATACATCGGGTTGCTCTGGTATAGAGATTTTATCACCCTTTGTGCTGGGAATTCCGGACATGATTAGTGAATATCCGGATTTGCAAGGGATTCTTCGAAGTGCCTTTGGTTCCGTTCGATCCCGGAATGGACTTGTATGGATGTGTATCTGACATTACACTTTGATATGTAAAGCTGGTTTCTATCAAATACATTTCTGTTGGTGGCGGAGAATTTATTCTCTTAGCTTAACACCCTTCTCTGAGATGTACGAGCTCAAAGGTTATGTAGTTGATGGTTACTAGTAATATATTCCCAATTTGGTAATGTGGCTTACAAAGTGCTGTTGATCATTTGTTGATCAAAGCATGGCTTTGTGAAAAGTGTAGCTTTGTGGACGAGACTTCGTCGGACCTCACACCCCGAAAATGGTCAAAACAGGAAGAATGCGGCAAAGTTATGAGGGTCGCGCCCTTTAGTGTATGTCATTTCCTTCTGGAAAAGGGTGGTATCACGGTATGGAGCCCAGATACTTAACCTATGTTGTTGCTGCAAATTTATTATACTTTGTGGTTGAGGATCCTCGGATAAAGGTCGCAAACGACCGGTGGATGGCATACTCATGTAGTAGTTACCTAGTTACATAGGTAACCCGGCCTTGTGTTGGCAGAGAGCTGGTTAAGTTCTCGGGGCGTCCCTCCAGAGGTGTACCCATGTGGTAGTAGAAAGTTCCTTAGCCTGACCATTTGTTGGAAATCCAATGAAACAATATGCGCCCTGTACGGTATTAGTTATATAACCTGCCTTGGAACGTGCCGGTAACCTGCTATTGAACATGGTAGCTATAGTGGGCATACAATAATGGTTGTATGCTGGCTAAGATTAATATTATACTTTCGAAATGTTTTCCACACTATGCGCTAATGATAATATTAAAAAAAAGATTTTGCGTATCAAGCATGTTTAACTATCATAAGGAGAATTCTCCTCCAATTCCCAATTCTGCATTTGCATTGTGTGTGCAGCGGGAGGCCTCATGGTAGTTTCATTTTCCAAAAGCATAGCGGATTTCTTTTCATTTCTTTGTGAAAATAACTGTTTTTAAGATCTCACACCAGTCTCTTGACTGGCCTGGAGTTTATTGTTCCCTTTCTAAACTCTGGGTGCCCATAATTTTCTACACAGGCAGGCTAGAGTCAGGTTATCGGCTATTCTGGAGCGAAGTCGGAAAAGATGTGTTGTGGAGATCTGGAGTTCAAGCTGGATGACGAGACGTATGACTTATACGATGTAGTGTCCGCTGTGTACGGGTTGGTGCAAGTCAAACCTCTACGTAAGCAAGTTAAAATAATTGCCAGTGTTGTATCGTGTCGTTGTAAACTCTGATAATGTGATGTATAAACTGATATAGTGCTTTTGTTTTAAAGGTATCCATTTATCTATTATATGTTGTTCCGCTGTGAAATATGAGATTCTGTTATTGTTTTTGTTTCTTCTTCTATCTTCTTCTTCTTCAATCCTAACGGTTCGATTTTCCGGCATTCGATTGTGCGACATTTGATACAGTGGACGTATTGATGTCGACTTTCGGGCATCGAAAAAATCTTGTCGTTACAATAAGTTTTGTATGGTTGTTGATTTGGATATAAATGTTTTCATCATTATACACTTAAAAAAATGGAAAAAGAAAAAAAGTTTATCATTATAATTGAACTTTTATGCAAAATGTCACGTAACCCTTTTAGCCCATTTGTTAAGTTAACGTAGTATTTAAAAGTGACTGTGCTATAGGATCCTGCAATATGGAATACACACACATGCACAAACACATTGAATAACTAGTGCGGAAAATAACTATAAGATAAAATAGCAGTAAAGTAAAAAATGACACCAGAAATTTTTAAACTGGTTCAAACTCCCATTCTATGTCCAGTCCTAGACTCCTTCTAGAATTAAAACTAGCATCCCTCACTTATCCCGGAGGAACATGTATTACACCGCTCGAGCAATCGAACAGGACTTCTACCGCCTAGACAACCGAATAGGACCATTATCGCCTAAGCAATCGAATAGGACTTTTCAATACAAATTGTAGAAGTTGTTTCTGATTGAGCGTGCTCTTTGAATAGCATAGATAATTCAATAAGTACACCCTTCCTATGATCTTCTCCTTAAAAATGGTGTGTATGATTGTGTGTGTATGAAGAATAGGAAGATTAGATTTGCTTATAAGATATGGAAGCGAGATTGTAAGCAATAGATTCAAGAATGTTATGCACGTTTGATCAAGAGAGATAAGAGAATTAGATGATTTGATCAATGAAACATGAGTGAATTTATAGAGAATCATAAGTTGCAACCTCTAGTAAAAAGTTCTCTGTGAAAAGTTAATGGTTGCAACACTGGAGGAAGGAAATGACCATTCAAAAGGAAGTGTCTTTTCATTTTAAAAACGACAGTTACAAAATTCAGTCGACTGACCTTGGTTGTTCAGTTGACTGAATTCAAAAACGTGCATATATGTAAGAAATGCATAGATTCAGTCGACTGAACTATCATGGTCATTCGACTGATCCTCATATTTTAAAAAAAATTAAAACAGGTTCAGTCAACTGAGGCGTATAGTTCAATCGACTGAACTGTGTATATTTATGAAACCGGTGCACATTTGAATTTGAAAATGGTTGTTTTAAATCAAATGCAAGCGTTTATGAATATAAGAATCAAAATGATGATTTTTTGAGGAAATATCTTAACAAAGCAACTATATTAGCTCTATATACATAATTCATGACTCTAGTTAAAAATATATATTACACAAACCATGCTTCGGTTCATTGAGTCCGGTTGTTGTAGTAGTCGCAGATTCATGAATCATTGTGTCATGTCATTAATCAAAACTCAAGATCCAACAGTATTTTATTTTACTAACCATAATTTTTAAATATGCATACATATATTATTGCATATGCCTTTGACTTAAAGTTAATAAAATAGATTCTTATATGTAATCATTTATTTAGTTTCAAAATCCTGTCAAATTAGATATTGTTTTAAGTTTTGATTTTATAGTATGTAACTGGCTAATCTTTATTTTAATACATACACATACATACATACATACATATATATGTCGATTAATCTTATTAAAGAGAGAGATATAGGGAAATGAAAGGTTTCACTCTACAATTATAGCCACGTCTTATCTTAATAAATTATTCGTGTTAACAGAATGAAACAAAAGGTTTCTTTCTCTAAACTTTTACACATATATTTACATACATATACGTACAACTTATATGCTGCCCTTACCATTCAAACACATGATTTTATTTGATATATTCATTATATTACATATTTATTTAAATTAAAATTAAAATTCCTTTTAACCAAATTAAATAAAATACGATTTTGTTAAAACAATATTAGATTGAACCTAATAATCTTTTATGGTTTATAAGACTAATAGATCTAAAATATGAATTTTAGTGAAATCTACCAATTTCATCGACTTTTGACTGGCAAACAGTTCCAACAACATATTTATCATCATATGTGTGTAGGTAATTCGGCCAATTATCAACCTTCTTTTGGACCAATAACATTCGCACGAATATATTCATACACAAATATCAAACATCTTCATGAACAATCAAAATAAGAGAGGACACTTTGGTGATATGTTGCATCAATTAGCTCACTTGAAATGTAAGATGGTTATAATTAATTTACGATGATCTACTAAAATATTTTTATTTATTTTAAACGTTTTTTCTAGATATTGACAATACAAATATTGCCATAATTATCATGAAAAAACGCCATATAAAATAAATGTGTACACTTGAACTTTTAATAAAATATAGGCTTAGAAATGAATATATATTACATGATATAGATATGTATATTTAGCGATATAATTCAATGATTGACCAATTTACCTGAAATACGTGAACCTTAAGCATGCCTATAGTATAAAACAAAATGCGCGACCCTTTTTATTAATCATTTAATGAAGTAGCATTGATAATATCGAAATGGATAATATATGGAACATAAAATAGAAGGATGTTATGGTAGATTGTACCTAGAGGTGAGCATGCGCTGGTTAAACCCGAATAAACCACCCAGACCAACTAATTTTGGTCGATTTGGTTTAGTTTTACTAGTTAATTGGATAGTTTGGTTTTGGTTTTTATATTTCTTTGGTTCATTAGTCGGATTTGGTTTTCAACATTCCAAAACCAAACCAATCAATTAAACCAAATTTAAAAATTAAGTTATGTTAAGATAATAAATTACCATTGACAACGTTATTACTTACAATATTTTCATAAAATATTATTTTTCTTTCAATTCATATTAATACTTTTAGAAGATGAATTTTGTGACGCCCCACCTCTATACCCATGCTAGCCAAGAACACTACGGAGCAATGTTGTCAACTAGCACGGAGAATAAGGTTGTTGAGGAGCGACCATCCGTGCAATTTCTTTGAGCGAGCACCACTATGTCGGATAGTATAACATGCATTTGATTTCGAGAGGAAATACGACACACCGATACATACTCAAAGCTACTACACTGTGGATATAATAATCTTCGGAAACAAATATAGAAATAAACATAACACAAATCAGTCACAGACATCCATATCACAAAGGCTGAAAAAGATATGAATATATAACACATGAAAGTGTACATCAGAGAAGTGGTCAGAAAGATCCAAAATAACCCAAAAGAATAGCAACACGTGCTATACAAAAGAATAAGTATACATCATAGAGTCTATATCTCAAATGTATATGTCCAAAAACTACTAATCTAAGTAGTTAGCCAATAGTCAAGGAGATAATCCTAGAAGTGAAGTCAAGCAGAAGCACCTGTAACATCTCGGTCTGACCCGAGTATTATTTAATAAGAAAATAATAAACGGATCAGTCTAGCTATAAATATCAGATGACATGATATAGAATAAGAGATATGGAATAAACATATGATAACCATAATGGCATACTACTATAAGTATGTAATTGAAAATCAACATGAGATTAATCAATATCACAAGAATCTTCTCAAAGATCCAAAAAGGGTTTCATACCCAAAACTTGTATTCACAACAAGTCAATGACACACGAATTCACCAATGCACAAAAATCGATAAATTATATCAATGAAAATCACTAAAATTGGTGAAGCACAAATTCCAGAAATCAACACACGAAATCCAGAAATCATAAAAAAAGGGGGGAAGGCCTATCACACGAACGGGAGCATGAAAACTCACCAATAGATGTATCACACGAACGAGACGCTATCTCATGGTAGCTAGCCATTAATTTTTTGACACACGAACGTCCCGAAGACCATGGGGCGCTACCTCATACGTGTGAGTCGAAATCACACTGAAACGGGGTCTAGTCTCCCTCGCAGACAAAGAGACATCGCACAATTGCTAGTCTAAATCACAAAAATGATCGTCATGATCATCAAGAAGTGTCAATTACAGTCAGCTAGTAAATATATGAGCTTAGCTTCGTGTCCCATAACCACTAGCTTAACTTAAATATTTACGAACAAATTGTAGATCTCCACTAGAAAATTGTCACAAGAGATTTAATCGAACAAGTCCAAGAATTAACCGACGAAGTAAACGCAAGCGTTTCATACCACTTGTTTTACTAAGCCGTTTAATTAGATTTCTCATACGAATGAGGTAAAGGTTTGTATATGTTAGTAGATTGGAAAACAATTTAAGAAACGAGCTTTGTAATAAAATAGTTTTGAAATCATTTTGATGAAAGAGTTTTGATATTTACTACTAGCATTGTAAACCTTTATATTTTTAAAGTGACAAACTATAAAAATGATTGTAGAAACAATCAATAATTAAAATCCACATACGAAGACGTGAGTCAAATCTAAAGAAACCGATAAAGAATCCATCGGAATGGATATTCAAAAATCCCTAAAAAGGAGTCATCAAAGTCGTAATAAAATGATAAAAAAAAATAGGATCATCACGAATCGATTCAAATTGGACATTCAATCCCAGAAGGCAAAGTGGGCTGAAATAGCAAATTCAGTTGGCTAAATAGAGATTTTCAGTTGACTAAACAGCAAATTCAGTCGACTGAACAGAGATTTTCAGTCGACTAAACACTGCCTGGAAACTTTCTGTTTCCAGGTTCAGTCAACTGAACATAGATTTTCAGTCGACTAAACCCTGCCTGGAAAATTTCGGGTTCCAGATTCAGTCGACTAAACAGTGGATTCGGTCGACTGAATCATGCCTGGGCTGTTTTTTCAGCCTATCCAAATGACGAACAAACTCTTCCAAAATGCAACCGGACGAACATTGGCTCCAAGGTTTTATGCCAATCGGCAACCCGACCCTATATGCTCCTCGATGCATCATCCAAAGCATGATCAAACATCCATAAAAGAATTTTCACACAAAATTGACTTAAAAACCCAAAAATTGAAATATTCACAAAACCAATCTAAATCAAGAGCAATTGCACATGAAGAAGTGTTAGGAATTCATACCTAACAACCAAAGATAATTATAGTTATAGATGTGAGATAAAAATCTCACCTTTTCACAAAAACAATGAAGAAGAAGCTTGAAAGCAAAGGGAGAATCATCCACTATTCAACACAACCCAAACGAGCTTGAATCTATGCTAAAAAAGAAGAACATTCCCAAAGTTAGGTTTAGGAATTTCTGAAATTGATAAAAGAATGAGTTGGAGAAGAAGAAGAGAGGCTTACCAAAGTTTCTTCTATTGATTTGGAGCTAGAACTTGATTTGTAAATGGAAACTAGGGTTTGGAGTTTTAATTTCCCAGTCCACTCACCATTAATCTCTTTAAAACTGAAAAGTAGAGGAAGAGGGAGTGAATGAAGAGGGGGTTTCAGTTTTGGGGTATTAAGTTAGAACATTGGGCTGAACCCAAACCCAACCCCAAAGTGAAAATGGTCAAATTTTTGGCTAGCTCCAAACATATCAATGTTTATACTCAAAAAGATCGCAAACGTCATTTTGAACTCAATGGAAGTGGTCTAAAGTCCTAATTCGACGGTATGCAAAAAGTAACTTTTCGGACTATAATCCGACTAACGATAAAATATTTAAATAAAATATTTATATACTCAATCGTAAAATATGCGGGTTGTTACAGACTCCCCTCCTTAAAGAAATTGCGTCCTCGCAATATTTAAGAAGAAAATATATATAGTAACAACCTTGTGAGCATATTCAACACAAAAGAAATTTGAAATAAAAAGAAAGTTCACCTCAAAGAGCATGAGAAGGTAAGTCCGGATGTGTTCGCTCGATGAACTCTCTAGATTCCCAAGAGCAATCTTTAGGATTTGAGGACCATTGAACTTTCACAAGCGGAACATCTTTATTTCGAAGGCGTTTACTCCGAAGCAATAATTCGAATATGATGCTGCTCATAAGTTAAATAGGCGAAACTTCAATTTCTTCCACAACACCGGGCTCAAGAATAGAATCGGAATCTCGAAGGCATTTCCGTAATTGAGAAACATGAAACACGTCATGAACAGCAGAAAATTGAGCCGGTAACAAAAGGCGATAATCGACGGAACCAATACGTTCGGTGATGGGAAATGGACCAATATATCGAGGTGCTAACTTTCCCGATCGACTGAAACGTACAACACCCTTCATAGGTGAAACACGAACAAACACAAAATCCCCCATAGAAAATTCTAATTTCCTTCTTCGGTTATCGGCATAGGATTTTTGCCTACTTTGAGCTTCTTTCATCCTATGACGAATAAGGTCAATCTTTTCTGTGGAATCACGAATAAAATCTGGACCTAAAACCAGCTTCTCACCGGCCTCAAGCCAAAAAGAAGGAGATCGGCATGGCCTTCCGTAAAGTGCCTCGAAAGGAGCCATACCAATACTAGATTGGAAGCTATTGTTATAGGAAAACTCAACAAGAGAAATATGATCTTCCCAACTTCCACCAAAATCAAGAACACATGCACGAAGAAGATCTTCAAGAGTTTGATTCACGCGCTCGGTTTGTCCATCGGACTGGGGATGATAAGCGATGCTAAAATTAAGTTTCGTTCCCAAAGCTTTTTGAAGACTCTTCCAAAATCCACTAGTAAACAATGGATCACGATCACTAACAATAGAAGTAGGAACTCCATGCAATTTAACAATTTCCTTTATAAAGAGTTTTGCCAAAAGAGGAACGGTTCGGTTAGACCGAACGGGAATAAAATGGGCGGATTTAGTAAGTCTATCAACTATAACCCATAAGCTATCATCACCCGAATGAGAACGGGGAAGGCCGTCAGCAAAATCCATGGAAATTTGATCCCACTTCCAAATTGGAATGTCTAAAGGTTGCAATAACCCACCGGGCCTTTGATGCTCGGCCTTAATAAGTTGGCAAGTCATGCAATGCTTAACGAAGTTAGCGATATCAAATTTCATTCCCTCCCAATAATAAAGTCGCTTCATATCCGCGTACATTTTACTACTGCCGGGATGAATGGTAAATTTAGAACGATGGGAATCTTCTAAAATGCCTTTGCGAAGATCACTAACAATTGGCACGATAAGTCTACCAAATTTTCGAATGCCGCGACGAGAATCGATATCGAAGTCTTTCAAAACTTCAATATCAAGTTTATCCCTCAATCTTTGGCCAAGAAGGGCCAATTCGGGATCTAACTTTTGAGCTTCAAGAATGCGGTCTAAATGAGAAGGATGAACCTCAAGACTACATAAAGCAAGAGATGAACACAAATCGGAAACGCGATCTCGAATTTCACAAGTGGATAAAACCTCGAGATCATTCCATTCGGATATCATCATGGAAACAACTGCTTGTTGCTTTCGACTAAGTGCATCTGCAACGCGATTTTCCTTTCCGGGAGCATAAAGGATATCAAGATCATATGGTGCAAGAAATTCGAGCCAACGCCGTTGACGCAAATTAAGTTCCTTTTGAGAGAATAAATACTTCAAGGACTTATGATCGGTATAAAGAACAAATTTCTCTCCTAAAAGATAATGACGCCAAATACGAAGGGCGAAAATAATAGCCGCGAGCTCTATATCATGAGTGGCATATCTAGTCTCAGGGGGCTTCAATTGCCTAGAAGCATAAGCAATAACACGTTCATTTTGCATAAGAACGGCACCTAAACCAACGCGACTAGCATCGGTACAAACAGCGAAATCTTGATTCACCTCGGGAATAACAAGAATAGGAGCATCAGAAAGAAGTTCCTTTAGTTTCTGAAAAGAAGTTTCACATTTGTCCGACCAAATGTATTTAACCCCTTTCTTCGTTAAGCTAGTGAGAGGCACGACAATCTTAGAAAAGTCTTTGATAAAACGGCGGTAATAACCCGCCAATCCGAGAAAACTACGAATTTCCGTCACACTCTCCGGTCTCTTCCAATTTTGAATCGCTTCAATCTTTGAAGGATCCACGGAAATTCCGGATTCGGAAATAATATGACCGAGAAACTTCACACGAGATTGCCAAAAGTGGCATTTAGAAAACTTTGCTTGATTACTCCTAAGAGTTTCCAACGAAATCTGAAGATGCTTTTCATGCTCCTCCTCGGTTTTTGAGTACACAAGAATATCATCAATAAAGATAAGAACAAATCGATCGAGGAAGTCTTTGAAAACTCGATTCATTAAGTCAACGAAATAAGCCGGGGCATTTGTTAACCCAAATGGCATAACAAGCCATTCATAAGATCCATACCGAGTACGGAACGATATCAAAGGAACGCTATCCTTTGCAATACGAAGCTGATGAAAACCGGTTGCCAAGTCCAATTGTGAAAAGACTCTAGCACCACTAAGTTGATCGAATAGATCATCAATCCGAGGTAAAGGATATTTATTTTTGACAGTAAGATCATTAAGCTTGCGGTAATCAACGCAAAGTCTGAGAGTACCATCGGATTTTTTCACAAAAATTGCCGAAGCTCCCCAAGGAGAGGAACTAGAACGAATAATTTGCTTCGTCTCCAATTCGGATAATTGTTTGTGCATCTCCTCATTTTCTTTATTGGACATACGATAAGGAGGACGAGTGATAGGTTGAGCTCCAGGGATAAGATTAATTTTGAACTCAATTGCTCGCTTAGGTGGTAATCCTAAAACGGGCTCAAATATGTCGGAAAATTCACCAACAACGTGAATAAGAGAAATAATATCTTCCTCATCATCATTATCGTCATCACGAGGATTTAAAGAATATAAAGATGTTGTCAAGTCGAAATCCGGATCTTTAAGTACAATAGAAATCTGCTTAACAGATTGAGGATGCCGAAGATGAATGGTCCGCTCAGGACATAGGATTTGGGCCTCATAACGGTTAAGCCAATCCATTCCCAAAATCATTCCAAAGCCTAAGTAGCGCATGACATGCAAATCGGCTAGGAAAGAAAAATCACACAAAATAATCTCGACATCTTTACATAATAAACTAATTGTTGCGGATCCACCAACCGGATTCGCAATTCTCAAAGAAGTCATTAAACACAAAACATCCAAAGAAAAAGTATCAACAAGTTCTTTTGAAATAAAAGAATGGGACGCACCCGTATCATAAAGAACTCGAATAGGATGATCACGAAATAAAATAATGCCATCAAGGATAGAATGAGAAATACCTTGACCACGAGATGTGTTGCCAGGGGCTTGAGCAACATTTAACTTTCCCTCCTTCTTGCCTTCAAGTTTGAGGCATTGATGTATATAATGATCCGGGCTCTTACAATAGCGACAACAACGGGGCTTTGAACACTTGTTCGCAAAATGGTCCCTAGACCCATAGTTGAAGCATTTCCCACTACTAGGAGAAGGAGCCTTTGCAGCAGGAGTTGCTTGCTTACCCTTTTTGTTGGGATAAGGACCTTTGAATTTTTTTGGCCTCTTCTTGTTGTTGAAGTTTGGATTGGAACCCACCACTTCAACATCATTTTCCTTATCCGCCTCTTCAAGACGAAGAGCGATATCAATCAGTTGATCAAAAGAAACTTCTAATTTTAGAAGTAATGGCTTCTTGAGACTCTTGTTCAAGCCATAAACAAATCTCTGATTTTTCTTCAATGGGGTGTTAATGTATTCAACCCCGTATTTGGAAAGAGATTCGAAAGATGCGACATAGTCTGTCACAGAAGATTCACCTTGAACAAGGTCAATAAAACGGCGAGCCAAAGTCACCTTTTCTGCTTCTGGCACAAATTTTAATTCGAAGCATCCCCGAAATTGCTCCCAGGTAAGATCCGCTTCATTAATTTCAGAAATAAGAAGTTCGTACCAGTCCAATGCTCTTTCTTGGAGCATACTAGAGGCCACCTGAACTCGGTGAAGATCAATGAAGTTCATGTGAGAAAAGTTTCGATCGCATGTTCTTAACCAAGCCTGGACTTCAATAATAGTTTCAGAACCTTTGAATGGCTTTCCACCCAAGTTGGTGTAATCGTTGCACAAGCGTGCAAATCCAGACTTAGGGTGAGTAGGTTCCGGATTAGAACCGGCTGCCTGAGCATTCTTTACTAGATCAAGAAGTTGCTGGGCAGACATAAATACTCCATCTTGGGGAGTAGCACTAGATTGATCAGCGCTGGGACGACCAGGTCTAACCATTTCTCTTCATTAAGAAAGAAAGAAGAAGAAGAAAAAGGTTATTCACAAAATGAATATCAAGCAATAATGATTGATAAAACAAGGCATCATAAAAGAAAATAGGATAGAACGGTACGAAGACACGAATTAAATCCTAAGCACGACTCCTAAGATGGACTTAAGACGATGATCCTTGTTAATCTATTCTACATTGTTCTGATGTTTGGCTCCGATACCAAGCTGTGACGCCCCACCTCTATACCCATGCTAGCCAAGGACACTACGGAGCAATGCTGTCAACTAACATGGAGAATATGGCTGTTGAGGAGCGACCATCCGTGCAATTTCTTTGAGCGAGCACCGCTATGTCAGATAGTATAACATGCATTTGATTTCGAGAGGAAATACGACACACCGATACAAACTCAAAGCTACTACACAGTGGCTATAATAATCTTCGAAAACAAATATAGAAATAAACACAACACAAACCAGTCACAGACATCCATATCACAAGGCCGGAAAAAGATACGAATATATAACACATGAAAGTGTACATCAGAGTAGTGGTCAGAAAGATCCAAAATAACCCAAAAGAATAGCAACACGTGCTATACAAAAGAATAAGTATAGATCATAGAGTCTATATCTCAAATGTATATGTCCAAAAACTACTAATCTAAGTAGTTAGCCAAAAGTCAAGGAGATAATCCTAGAAGTGAAGTCAAGCAGAAGCACCTGTAACATCTCAGTCTGACCCGAGTATTATTTAATAAGAAAATAATAAACGGACCAGTCTAGCTATAAATATCAGATGACATGATATAGAATAAGAGATATGGCATAAACATATGATAACCATAATGGCATACAACTATAAGTACGAAATTGAAAATCAACATGAGATTAATCAATATCACAAGAATCTTCTCAAAGATCCAAAAAGGGTTTCATACCCAAAACTTGTATTCACAACAAGTCAATGACACACGAATTCACCAATGCACAAAAATTGATAAATTATATCAATGAAAATCACTAAAATTGGTGAAGCACAAATTCCAGAAATCAACACACGAAATCCAGAAATCATAAAAAGGGGGGGAAGGCCTATCACACGAATGGGAGCATGAAAACTCACCAACATATGTATCACACGAACGAGACGTTATCTCATGGTAGCTAGCCATTAATTTTTTGACACACGAACGGCCCGAAGACCATGGGGCGCTACCCTACATGTGTGAGTCGAAGTCACATTGAAACGGGGTCTAGTCTCCCTCGCAGACAAAGAGACATCGCACAATTGCTAGTCTAAATCACAAAAATGATCGTCATGATCATCAAGAAGTGTCAATTACAATAAGCTAGTAAATATATGAGCTTAGCTTCATGTCCCATAACCACTATCTTAACTTAAATATTTACGAACAAATTGTTGATCTCCACTAGAAAATTGTCACAAGAGATTCAATCGAACAAGTCCTAGAATTAACCGACGAAGTAAACGCAAGCATTTCATACCACTTGTTTTACTAAGCCGTTTAATTAGATTTCTCATACGAATGAGGTAAAGGTTTGTATATGCTAGTAGATTGGAAAACAGTTTAAGAAACGAGCTTTGTAATAAAATAGTTTTGAAATCATTTTGATGAAAGAGTTTTTGATATTTACTACTAGCATTGAAAACCTTTATATTTTTAAAGTGACAAAGTATAAAAATGATTGTAGGAACAATCAATAATTAAAATCCATATACGAAGACGTGAATCAAATCTAAAGAAACCGATAAAGAATCCATCGAAATGGATATTTAAAAATCCCTAAAAAGGAGTCATCAAAGTCGTAATAAATGATAACAACAAATATGATCATCATGAATCGATTCAAATTGGACATTCAATCCCAAAAGGCAAAGTGGACTGAAATAGCAAATTCAGTTGACTAAATAGCAAATTCAGTCGATTGAACAGAGATTTTCAATCGACTAAACCCTGCCTGGAAACTTTCTGTTTCCAGGTTCAGTCGACTGAACATAGATTTTCAGTCGACTAAACCCTGCCTGGAAACTTTCGGATTCCAGATTCAGTCGACTAAACAGAGAATTCAGTCGACTGAATCATGCCTGGGCTGTTTTTTCAGCCTATCCAAATAAAGAGCAAACTCTTCCAAAATGCAACCGGACGAACATTGGCTCTAAGGGTTTATGCCAATCGGCAACCCGGCCCTATATGCTCCTCGATGCATCATCCAAAGCATGATCAAACATCCATAAAAGAATTTTCACACAAAATTGACTTAAAAACCCAAAAATTGAAATATTCACAAAACCAATCTAAATCAAAAGCAATTGCACATGAAGAAGTGTTATGAATTCATACCTAACAACCAAAGATAATTATAGTTATAGATGTGAGATAAAAATCTCACCTTTTCACAAAAACAATGAAGAAGAAGCTTGAAAGCAAAGGGAGAATCAACCACTCTTCAACACAACCCAAACGAGCTTGAATCTATGCTCAAAAGGAAGAACATTCCCAAAGTTAGGTTTAGGAATTTCTAAAATTGATAAAAGAATGAGTTGGAGAAGAAGAAGAGAGGCTTACCAAAGTTTCTTCTATTGATTTGGAGCTAGAACTTGATTTGTAAATGGAAACTAGGGTTTGGAGTTTTAATTTCCCATTCCACTCACCATTAATCTCTTTAGAACTAAAAAGTAGAGGAAGAGGGAGTGAATGAATAGGGGGTTTCAGTTTTGGGGCATTAAGTTAGAACATTGGGCTGAACCCAAACCCAAACCCAAAGTGAAAATGGTCAAATTTTTTGCTAGCTCCAAACATATCAATGTTTATACTCAAAAAGATCGCAAACATCATTTTGAACTCAATGGAAGTGGTCTCAAGTCCTAATTCGACGGTATGCAAAAAGTAACTTTTCGGACTATAATCCGACTAACGATAAAATATTTAAATAAAATATTTAAATACTCAATCGTACAATATGCGGGTTGTTACAAATTTTTTTTTCAAAATGTTTATATCATATGGACTCGATTAGTTATTTTAATCTTATACTACATCAACAACCAGAAGACATAGTTCATTCTAAGATAAACTAAAAAAACAAACCAAACCGAACCAAATTTTTATTGGTTTGGTTGGTTCCGGCTTAAAAAAATATCGATTTGGTTTTGTTTTGTTTATGTCTCTTCAATGGTTATTTTGGATTCAATATTTTTAGTCGGTTTTAAACTAAATCAACCATTTTCCCACCCCTAATGGTACCGAACTAAATCATTAGAGATCATATGAGTATGATGATATAGTTATCGAAGTAATTTTAGGTAAAAATAAATAAAAGGCAAATTATAGCATCCTTAACTATAGATTCCTTAATAGGATATATGTGACTTTCAATAAGTAGAGTTGTATTTAGTAATTTGTACAGTATAGTCAAGTTTAATACCAATAGTTCTACAAATTCTAATTGCAGATACTGATGCCTCACAAACAAGGTTTTAAATCTCCTTCATCTCACCTGAGACCTTTACCTCACCCGAGATATAGGCCTGAGATTTTGTTTGAAATTCAAGATTTGACTGCTTGGTTAATTATTAGAGTTTTAAATCTCCTTCGTTACAGTCGAGATATCAACCTGAGATTCTTCAAAATCCAAGATTTAAAACCATTCCTATGAATGAACGATTATAAAAAGGTCTGTTGATCTTTATTATTCGTTAATACTACAACCCGCGTAAAAAATTTCATACAAAAAAGAATTACATACTAATTCCCTGCTTATTAATAATACACCCATTTATTATTGTTATTAATTCTTAACTCAAGTTCATAATAATAAGGAATAGTTTACCCAGTCAACTATAGATATAATTATCTAGGACCATAAATAAGCAAAATAAAAAAAATGAATTTTATATTCATAAAGGATTCGGGTCACAAAGCTTATCTTTAAAGTCATTAGATTTGACAACAATAGTAACGTAATATGGAAATTGTTCACATTCCCCGTTTACTTTAAAATCAAGTAAAAGACAAAATAACCAAAATATAATGTTGTTGCAGCATCTACGAACCAACCAATTGAAAACTAATAACAACATATTTTCATATCATTCTAATATTACGGTGGAAGTATTTACTGATATATATCGTTTTTCTATTATTACTAAAATAAATAAATAAATCTATTTGTTGACTTATCAAACACGAATGGTTTCTATATAATTTTTAACAATTCCAAAGAATTCTTTGCTAAGATATCCAAACCAAATAAAATAAAATGAAATAAATAATACTATAAAATACCTATTAGTCATAGGTATTTATTAGAAGTCTAAAATATTAATTTCGTATGTGACCCCATGAAGATACGTGGGAACATGACAATCATCGCCATCAACGTATCTTTATTTATTTATTTTTCTTCATTTTTAATTCAAAAACACATAAAATCTCAACCGCTATGTTAAGAAACATTTATAGATCACATTTCCAATTTTCAAATGAAATCAATTGAAAAAGAAATGGTAAAACCTTTTTATATTCTTAATCCAAACTTAAAACAAATATTCTCAAATAAATTAATAATGAAAGGCTCCCATACCATTTGTTAGAATTTTAAATACTTTAGCATCAATTAATTATGAATCCCAATACCCGAGTAGATGACTCATACTAAACTAAATGAGAAGAAACTAGAGAAAATTAAACAAATTAGTAGGAGATATGCTTCAATCCATGGTTGCTAATTAAAAGAGAAGAAGAATTGGTTCAGTATTCCAAATTGACATAAACCTTGATTTGCTATTAGCTCTGTATAGAAGAAGATTAGTGAGTTATTAAGATGGACCATAATCCTTTATTTATAATGTTGCCATTTTCGAATTTGGTCCTTCAACAAATTAAAATGCCCCAGTATTCGCATATTAATACCATGACAATTAGATCATTAAGCTTTTTAACCTTAATTTAATATTTGATCACTTTAATTAAAATTTGATTACTTTAATTGTATTTTGCACCGAAATAGCACAATACATTTTATTTTAAATGCATGACACAAATGTCGAAATATTCCAACAATCTCTCATATGGGCTACATATGTAATAACCTCATGAGTGTGAATAACTTTTTTAGCTCTGAAATTTGATATTTATGACATAAGATGTTTCTAGAAAAATCTCATCCATTAACTATGTTGGTAAAAGACCAAAGTGGCTTTCATTATACTTAGTGTAACTAAACTCATCACGATCAATGGTCACATACACTGATGCAATCAACGACATAGATCAGTCAGAAGAGATTATTCGATCACGTAGAATGGTAAGCTTATCAGAAAATTTTTCTGATTCCAACAGCTTTAGATAGTCAATAGCTACTGCAAGAATCCCTTGGCTTGAGAGTAGTTCAACATAGTTCTCCAGCAACTTCACAAAAGATGTACCGAAATGCTTCTGTCTAGTAGCAAATGCAAGAACTTTAGCATTTCTCCACTAAATCCCGAGGTAGGTCCACAAAAGATTTTGGAATTTATTATGAATTTTAAAAATATGAATAAGTACCTTGAAAGGGATGCACGATGGATAAAGGTTCTATAGAGAGAAACATGACACGAGTTCGAATTCCAATGACATAATCCCTTTATTGTACCTAAAGTATGTGTTGTGGGGTCAATACATACAAACATAGATTGTTATAAATAGTGAACCCAAATGGACATCTGGATAACCTAAATGTTCACACACACACACACACACACAAAAGTGCATTATGCTTGGGTCCCATATCGTAGGAAATATTGAGAAAAATCTATATTTGTACGAGTTTCTAACTTCTAAGATGGATCTATTGTGTAATAACCCGTCCTGAAACATGCCTAAATCCCAATCCAGGGAAGGTCCATCAAAACTTAGATCCTTCCCAAAGTTGCTGTTGGTTGGTAAAAAGAATAATATATTGTTATTTATCTATTCATTCAGAGCTCACAGCGAAAGGAAAAATATATAATAGCATAAACAGTACCCATTTTATTAAAAATTTCAAATGTCACAAAACCATAACACAATGTCAACAATAACATTTACGTAACCATGTTTGAAAATACATTGTCATCTTCAAATGAGTACATCAGAAAATAACATAAATAGATAAATAAAATACTACCACAAGCTCCTCTCATTGCCACCTCCATCTTGAACATCGCCTCCTTCCCTAAGTTGTGTTATAATGAGGAGGAAGTCAGAACAATAATGTCCGGTGAATAAAAATTTTGAGCCTTTCCATATCAGTTCTTGAGCAGTATAATTTAATTAATGATATGTCTTTCGCATTTAAACTATATTCAAACAAATTTAAGACTTCATATAAGGGAAAGAATAGGAAGACTCTAACCATTTAAGACCTCAACCGAGATAGGTCCCTTATCATATACACCTATTCCCAATGCAGACTCTTTACAAGTATCTATCTAGCTGACATTGCATGAAAATCACTTCGGATACATACTACTTTCATTAAAGCAGACCTTTTTAAGATATCATCAACCATGTCTAAACCGAATCCCGACCATTTAATACTTCATATAAGAGAAATATGTGGGCCCTCAAATAACTACTTAATAGTTAATACCTTCAATCGCCGAAGCAGGTCCTTTGTATTATGACCTGTACTCCACAGAAATGTCTCACATTAGTCCGACTATTTGTAGGACTGGTTGTCAGATTAGCTAGGTAGGTTTACTCTGCAGAATTAAAACTAACCACACATCATCGTAATTATTTATTATAGACGATGTCTCACATCAGCCCTAAAGTCATACTGTCGGTAGCCAGATTAGCTGGGTAAACTTATGTATGCTTTTAATTGACCTCGCATTCCTATAAGCTAGTCATATTTCATAACACTTTCTAAGTATATTATTACATGTCTCACCGTATCAATTATTTAGACCTTATAAGAAATCCTTCTCAATTGGCCTTTTTAACTTATTCCTTTCCTAAAGGTAATTTAAATGATAATTATTAACCCAATTATCTATGCCATTAATATGATATAAATGTAAGTTATTTACACTAGTTTACACACACACACACACAAAAACGCACACAAACACACACATGCATTTATTGATTTCTATGCGTGTAGAGATTATGTCCTAAATTAACGCTGTAAATGTTAAATCTTCCAAAATATACAAGTCTCATTTCCACCATAACATATACCACAAATCCAGTATTCCAAAATGAATCAATAGACTTATATATAGAATCCAAATCCATCTTGTTTCCTATTAAAAAAACCAATACTATAAACTTAAAATTTAATTAATTTTACGCTCTAGTCAACTTCTTTTACATAAAATGGATAAGAGAATTTCTATTCAATTTGCAGAAATAGGTTGTGCTAACTATGATTATGTACCTTACATGCTATTTCTTAAACAAATCCCTTAATCATATTCAAAGAAAAAAAAGTGAAATAGAAGGTAAAACACATAAATTGAAATTCCACACAAACTCCATTATTTTAATACAAAACTATTAAGCTTCCGACCTAAGAATTGACATATCGCTTTGGAGGAATTTTGGGAATTTAATGTGATGTTTTCATATTCCAAAACTCCACAAAGCATATATCAAATCTAAACTACACTATTCGATTACCAAAATAGAAAAAACTAAGATTTCCACTCACAAAGGTCCTTAGCTTTGCGTTCTTTTGGATTTGATGTGCCTTCGATAAACCCTTTCGGACCTCTTCTTTCTAATATATACAGCAAGGGATTTGTATATACGTTAAATATAAAAAATAAAGGTTTGAAGGAGAAGAAGCTTATAAAATAAACAATAAACAAAAAATAAAAAAGGATTTCTTACCTGAAATCCTAATGGAGTTTTCTGAATCCAAAAAGAGATGAACTGGTAGAGCTTCGCACGTGTTTTCAAGATATTTTGTGAATAAAGTAAGAAGGCTAGGCTCTTATTTATAGTGGTTGGAATGCACTAGAATCATTTAATTTAAGTCAGATTAAATATTAGAAATCATGACGTTAACTATTGCAAAAACCCTAGGTTGACTGCCTTCACCCATCGGTCGATCGCTAGTGGTCGACCGGTCATAGGTCAGGGGTCGACTGATCCCCTATTTATGGAATGTTTTGTTTGCCATTGATTTATTTTCATTTTATTCCTTAATTATAATTTAACATTTACATTAACTTTAACGTTTACTAATTCCTCAAGTATGATTACCGTTAACTTTTGAATTTCAAATTTAGGAATTGATTATTTATTTGAATTTGAATTTGAATTTTACTTAAATTTATTTGAATCTGAAAATCAAACATCTGTAACTTCCTTATTTGAGCTCTACTTTCAATATCTTATATATGGAAAATGATGAGAAATCACCACAAATGCCAAGGCATAACTTTCATTCTCAAAATTTGACTTTTACAAAATTTTCATTTTTGCTCCTATCTTATTTTAATTAATTTATCTAATTTACTTATTTATGGTTTATTTTATAGGGTGCTACATTCTCCTCTCTTAAAAGGATTTTGTTCAAGAAATCTTTTCAAGGGGCGAACAATGTAACATGCAATAAACATCCATGTTATACAACCATCTACTTAACCAAAAGCACAATATGATTATATACTGCAGACATACTGTAAGTGAGCTCAATCCTAGCGTGAGTGTGTGATTGTAATGACCTGTAATTTTCGGTAATTAAAAATAGTTAATTTAATAAGGTTTTGTGTTTTAAGGTAGGAAGAAATAAAAATTGTGATTTAATAATAAGAATATAAGGGGAAAGCAATGTACTAGTATTAACTTAAGGTAATTTATAACTGCTTTAAATGTAATTCCAAATTAGTAAAATGATTAAAGAGTAATTGATAATTTAAGAGTAATTGATAATTAAATGCTGTATTAATCAAATAGTATGTAATAAGTTTTAAGTTGAATAAAATTAGTGTTGTGGTAGTAATTATAACACTTGTTCTAGATAATAAACTTATAAGATGTGATTAAAATTTAATGGTGACAATTATTATATGCTACATATTTATTTGGTATGTTAAATTAAATTGGAAATCAATTGTAATTAATTCACTTAATTAGTGCAGTTAATGTAGATTAAATTGATAATTGTAGAATATTGATTCAATAAGATGTAACCCAACGTAAATTTTATTCATAATATGATAATTGATTGAATAAAAAGAATTGAAATCCAGTTTGATCAATTTACTAGAATTTAAGCTATAATAAATGGATTTATTGCAATTAAATGTAATCAAATACTACGTCAATGAAAACTAAGATGATAATTGTAGAATATCAGTGTAGTATTAGTATAACAAGATATAAACAAATGTTAACCGTGTCTATAAAGTAATAACTAATTGAATAAAAAGATTGAAATCAAACTAAATCAATTTATTGGAATTAAATTATATTTGACTGGATTTAAATTTCAGTTGAAATTAGACGCTATAACTGATGTTATAATTAACACTGAAATTATATGTAGACTTGTTTTAAATTATCATAAATGTCTAAGTAATCAAAAATGATGAAAATTTTAGTTTATAAATATTGAATTAAAAAGCAGTTTAATCAATTTAATAATAATTTATTTAATTAACGTGTAAATAGCCAATTTGGCCACTATCTCGGATTTCGACGAAGCCAGTTTCATCAAATCCGTAACAGTGAATTATTGTAAGATTTCAAGTTTCGTTGCGATTGGACTTGTCGTTTGATCGTATGGACTCGAAACGCTTAGAGATCAATTTAATTAGATTCAATTGAAATCAATTTGGAATAAGTTAATTTTAAGCTAACTTCTTCATACAATGGAACTAGGACTTGAAACATGTCCATTGAGTTTAAAAACATAAAAAATATCTATGTTGATATATGGGATGACCCACTTTCGTTTCGAAAGCGAAACCTGCTTTTCGGGTCATTATTGTCAATTCGAATCAGTTTGATATGTTATTCATTTTTTATCGGGTTTCATTAGTATATATTATTTTGTTTTAACCCTTGTAGATTTATTACTTCTCATTTCTGTACGTATAATTCAGCCGTCTGCTGCTTCTTCTCAATGGCTGGAAGCCTTAAATTTATCCCATTTCAATTTCAATTCAAAATTCAGCTACAAAATCAAACCCTCAAAACCCTTTCATATTATATATAGGTTTGAAGCTCTCGACGAGCACAATTCAAATCTGTAATTAGTTTTTTGATTTGGGTTTCTGTATGTTCAGAATTGGGTGATTAATTCTCGACCATCCGTTTGGGGTTTGATCAACGATGATGGATCGTCGATTCGAGGATACAGTTTTGTAGAGATCGCCGAGGGGAGCGCATCTGAGGTATTCGCTTGGAGATTTGGTGGCTGGATCATCGTCAACAATTCAAAGTAGAGTTAAAGCAACATGGTGGTGGTTTCCTCCTTATATGCATGACGATAGGCCTGGGTCGGTCGTAGGGAGGCGTAAGCTTGGGCGAAGGCAGCGGTTCACCTAGACGTGGCATGGTGGCGATGATCAGGCGTGGGCGAACGTAGGGGACCGGCGGGGCTAGGGTTTACATGCGTTCATTCGGGCGGGGACCGTGTTAGTTTTCCTGTAAGTTGAGAATGGAGATGATGTGTAACTTCAAATTATTATTTTATTTGTTTTCAATTTATATCGTATAACTTATAATTGTTATAACTTTTACATATGAGGTCGAATTCACGCGCGGTTTGTTCCACTGGGATCGTATTGAAATTCCAGACATTATGGAACTAGTTTGGATGAATTCTAGGATTAATGAATTTTGGGCCATTATTTGGATTGCAAATCGATTTGAAATTCAAAGGTGAGTGTTTTGACCCACTCACAACTATTAGACTATCTTATGTTAGTTAAATTAAATTTATAATGTGATTATAAATTAATTGATTGATGTTTGGTATGTTTAAATTGTTATTCTAGTTAAGTTTGACTTTTATTGCATTTAATCATCGTTTAATTTAATATTAAATGTAATTATCAATATAATACCTGTTAATGATAATCAATTGTCTATTGATGTTTATTAGTTGATTTGGGTAATGATAGTGATGGTTGTTTGATTGTTAATATTTGATGACTGGATGTTGTTTTTTATATTATTATAATACTGCAAGTTCCCTATGGGTTGAAATGATACATATCCGAACGATCTATGGATTAGGGGGAAAATCGTTATGGGTTGAGATGATAGACTCGAGCGATTTTATAGATTTTATTTAATTCGAGATTGTGGTTTGAAATGATATATAACCGTAAAATTTTAAATTGCAGATTGAAACGATAAATATCTGTATCACTTGACCATAGGGTTAAAAATTATGTACGGACATCGGATCGGTTAAATTAAATGATTTTTAATTCTTTAAAAATTTGAATTCAGTAAACAGGCATTTTGAAATAGAAATTGATTTATACAAACTGAATTATTTTCGATAATCCAAGTGTTAATGTTGTGGAATTGATTTAATGAATTGTTCTAAGGATTTAAATTGGAATTTAAAAGTTGAAGTGTCAATTATAAATGAATTTAGAATTGAGTTATTGAAAATGTTTGGATATAACTTCGAAATCTATTTTAAACTAATTTAAACTATTTTATCAATTAAAACTATTTTAATCTATTATAACCTATTTAATCCAATTTAATCTATTTTACCTATTTTAAACTAATTAAATATATTTAGTCTATTTTAAATCTATTTAATATATTTTAAGTATATTTAATCTATTTTAAATTTATTTAATCTGTTCAAAATCTACTTAATATAATTTAAATGTTTTTATTCTATATTTAATCTATTTAAATAATTTTAAATCTAATTAAATCTATTTAATCTGTATTTAATCTATTTAAATCATTTTAAATCTAATTAAATCTATTTAATCTATATTTAAATATATTTAAAATTTTAAATCAAATTAAATCAAATTTAAATCTATTTAAACTATTTTTACTACTTAAACTATTTTAATCTATTTAAACTAATGTTTTGTTTAACTATTTAAACTATTTATGACTATCTGAACTATTTTCTAAAATTTCAGACAGTGTAAAGTTGAAATATTTATATTTAAATCCTTGATAATGATACAACCAAAGTAGGAATTTGGAATTTGTTACCTTTTTGTAAAATGACATATTTGAGTAAATATGATTTTGAAGGCGAATATGATTTTGGAAGTGATTGTGATTTTGAAAGTGAATATGATTTGAAATGATATGATTTTGAGACTATGATATTTTGATATCAATTGTGAATTGACTTTTCGAATTGTAAAAGAGCCATCCAATATGAAATATGCATTTGATTGTTAAAAAGACCGGGATCGGATGTTGTCATACTCTCTGCCAATACCGAAAACCACTTTAACAGCTGTGTAAATGCTGGAGATTCCAGAATGAAGTAGGATGGTTTGGCGAACGGTTCTTTATGAGGTATTTACGTAGCCCTGACTCCTGTGAGTCGACTTGATGTGGCTAAAACAGGAACCATGCCGGGCCAAGTGAGGTCATTCCTCCAATCGAACACATTTCTTCGATACCATATTATGACTTTGTGGTGATTTGATGGCCACCCCTTGAATTGATTTGGGAGTGTGTTCCGAGGTGGGCGGTAGTAGCTGCTATTTGTCACCACTTATCCGGATCCACAAAATGGCAGTATCCTACCCTGGGCATTGCCTTGCGTGCCTTGTCACATGTATTATCGTGCCTTCTACAAGTTTGTTCTCTGTCGACCTATGGAGTGCTCCCTGATAGCCCACTTGCAGGTGGAGTTTACAGTATCTGTATAGATCACGAATTTATATAAAATGTCGTAAGGGGGATATGGGTAATGCCTTAATGCTATTTAATTCTTTACTTTACTGTTGACACAATTATAATAGCGTATTGTACTGCCTAGTAGATAGTTTAACGGATCCTTAGGAGATGGAAATCCTGAACATCTCTTAAGTTATTGCACTCACGTTGACATTGGATAGGAGATGTAAAACCCCGTAAACATCTCTGATGCCGTTACTCATATTTATTTACTTTTTATTTAACTTACATAAGATCCTTTAGTTTTGACTCGAGTGTTTTGTCTTTTCAATTCGCTCAGGTCAGCTGAGCTTTTCAGTCTATCGAAGACCGTTTTTTGAAGGACGAAGACGAAGATTTTGTACTATTATTATTTACTATATTTATTGCACCGCATCATGTTGTTCCGCTGCATTTATTTATTTATTCCAGTTATATGCAACTCTGATTTTGTGTTGTAAAGGAATAATCAAATGTATTTGTAAAACAGCTTCATGAACTGTTTATTTGATTATTATATTTGGTCATTCCGCTGCGAGATTCTATATTTGTTTTTTTCTTTCTCTGGTTTTTCTTTTTTACCCCATAACAATATGCCCTTTTGAATGGTTTAAGTCTAACATGTGTGGTTTATCGTTGGTTTAAACCGTCCAAAAAGGTAGGTCGTTATAGTGATCATGACACATAAGTATATTTGCAAACACCCTAAACATGCATAAAGATTTATATATGAGCTTAAAGTGATGATGAAAAGTATAGTAACAATCTCCTGTCATCCAATTTATCAACCATGATGCAACCCAAAAACTAGTTTAGAGGGAAAAGTTTACTAGTAAAAAGCTCAGGACGAGAGATCCTCATCTTCTCTTCCGTTTCCCATGTGTTTTCTGTTGGGTTGTCTCCCCATTGTACTCGAACCAGCCTAATTTCTTTGTTGCGGAGTTTACTAGTTTCATGCTCCATAATGCGTAAGGTGACACGGGATGCTATTGGCTCCGTCTCAATAACCCCCAATTGCTCAGGCTATACCACAATGGTTGTATCACAAAGGCATTTCCTTAAATGTGAAATGTGAAAATATCATGGACTCCTGCCAATCTATCTAGTAGCTTCATACAATAAGCATGTTTTCCTATTCTTTTCAAAACTCGGAAAGGCTTAATAAATCTTGGTGCCAATTTTCCCGACTTACCAAACCTTACGACTTTTCTAAGAGGGGAGACTTTGTTAAATACCGAGTCTCCAACCTCAAACTTTAACCCTTTCCATCTCTTATCGGCGTGTGATTTCTGACGGTCTTGCACTGTCTTCATACATTGCCTGATCAACTCTACTTTTTCCAAAGTATCGCGTACCAAATCTGGCCCGAGTAGAATTTTGTCATAGTTTCATATCAATAACTTTACGATTTGCATGGTCTCCTAAAAAGCGATTCAAAGCGGGCCATACCAATCATCGCTTGGTAACTATTATTATACGTGAACTCAATTAAAGGTAGGTGTTGCTCCCAGTGCCCTTCGAAGTCCATGACGTAACTCCTCAACAAGTCTTTCAAGATTCTATTTTCCCTTTCAGTTTGACCATCGGTTTGTGGGTGATAAGCAGTGCTGAGTTTCAAGGAAGCTCCTAAAGCTGCCTACAAACTCATCCAAAACTTGCTAGTGGACAAAGGGTCCATATCACTAAATTGCTCATAGGAACCCCATGTAGTCGAAACGCCTCCATAGTATAAATTTGTTTTAAAAATGCTACAGTCCTATTATTTATAATAGGTGTAAATTGGGCACTCTTAGTGAGTCTATCTATTATGATTCAAATAGCATCATTGCCTCTCTGACCACTAGGAAATCCTTCTACGAAGTCCATTGAATATGCTCCTATTTCAAGTCGTAATCTCCAATTATAACAACAATCCTCTATGTTTTCCTTTCTCAACCTTTATTGTTTGACATGACAAACACCTAGCTACAAACTTAGCTACCCTCTTCTTCATCCCTGGCCAAAAGAACACTATCTTCATATCCCTATACATCTTATCTCCTCCGGGATAAATAGTCAACTTTGAGTGGTGACCTTCTGCAAGCACTTCCTCCAACGCACTATCAATCATCGAGACACAAAGGCGTCTATCCCTTCTAAAACATCCCTTCCCTTCAACTGCACATCTACTAACATGGGGAAAATGTTCTCATGTTCTCAACTTATCCAGAATCTCGATTATCATCTTGTCCTTCTTTTCCTCAAGCCCAATGTAGTCCATCATAGCCGGCCTAACCTCCATAACTGCCAAAAATCCTTGGATGGGTTCTGTTGGTGGTTGGAAGTTGAAATATAAGAGGTACTCCAACTGCCTCCATTCATATATAGCACCTAAGGTAGCGTCCCGATTGAGGGCATCAACGATGACGTTCCCTTTCCTAGAGATATATTATATACCAAAGTTGAATGATGTTATATACTCCATCCACCTTTGCTGCATAATGTTTAAATCTTTTGGAAAAAAATAGGTATTGGAGTGATTTATGGTCAACGAACAACTCAAACTTTTCTCCCAAAAGATAGTGCCCCCACATCTTCAAGGCAAAGGCAATAGCTGCCAACTCTAAGTCATGAACTGGGTACAACTTCTCATGGTCCTTTGTTGCCTACTAGCATAAGATGCTACCTTTCCTTCTTACATGAGAAGTGCTTCCAATCCTATGCCACATGCATATGTGAAAATTGTAAAAGGCTTTATCCCATCAGGAATGGTAAGCAAAGGCATACCTGCTAATAGTTCCTTAAGTTTCTCAAATTCTTAAGTGCATTTGTCATCCCAAGTAAAGGTTAGGTTCTTCTTTGTCAAGAAGGTTTAAAGGACTGCTATTTTTGCAAAGTTCTTTATGAACTTCCTATAATAGCTTGCTAACCCGAGAAAAATCTTAACTTCTATTATACTCCTTGGAACTTTCCACTCTTGAATAGCTTCCACTTTTACGGGGTTCATTCCAATCCATGCTCAGAAACGATGTGTCCAAGAAACCTTACATCCTTCTTTTAAAATTGGCATTTTGTAAATTTGGCTCTAAGTTAGTGCCTCCTCAAAGTCCCTAGTATCTCCCTTAAGTGATTATCATACTCTCCTTCACTCTTGGAGAATACTAAGATACCATCAAAAAACAATCTGACGAACTTATTAACTGGTGCTCTAAATA
The DNA here is from genome assembly GCA_030765085.1 of Allium cepa. NCBI lineage: Eukaryota > Viridiplantae > Streptophyta > Magnoliopsida > Asparagales > Amaryllidaceae > Allium > Allium cepa. The sequence continues at coordinate 723,445,194 of CM060932.1, read as the reverse complement.
TTCCACTCATAAAATATACAAAGTATGCAGGGGCATTCGTCAATCTGAAAGGCGTTACCTCCCACTCATAAAGTCCATCTAGTGTGTGGGAAGGGATATTTGATTTGTTGTCCTCTGTGTTCCTAAAATGATGAAATCCAGTTGCCAAGTCCAACTGGGAGAAGACTTTGGCTCCCATAAGTTGATCGAATAAGTCATCCATCCTAAGTAAGGGTTACCTATTCCTTCATGTCAACTTTTTAAGTTCCCTATAGTCGACATATAGCTTCAATGAGTTGTCTGCCTTAGTGGTGAAAACAAAAGAGGTTCCTCATACTGAAGTACTTAGTCAGATGAATTCTTATTGTAACAACTCCAACATTTGCTTGTCCAACTCATGTCTTTCATTGGGGGCCATGTGTGTTAATGGAAAAGCAATCGATCTAGCATTCTTATTTAAATCAACTCTAAACTCGATCTTCCTTTGTGGTGGAAGACCCAAGACTTCCTCAAAAACGTTGGTAAATTCTCAAACTACGGGTATGGATGAAAGCTCATTATGTGATCGGCTCATTGAGTAAAAATAACTTAACACGACTAAGTCTTGGGCATATAGTGGACCTCTAAGTCTCGTCCTCTACCACTCCTTAATCGTACAACCCTCCTATCACAATCTAAAATTTCCATGTGGTATAATAACCAACCCTTACCATGATAAGTCCATACCCCTTAAAATTTAGAATGTACGCATTACATATGAAATAGATATCACATATGCCCACAACTAGGTCTTCGCAAATTAAAGAGAGATGTGTCGACCCCTCAATAGGATCAGAGACTTCAATTGGGCTGGTGGCAAATTGGGTTTGAAGATTTAAGGAGTTGACTACATTCCTAGTTATAAAGGAATGTGATGTTCTAGAATCAAATAGGGTACGAGACTTTCCTAGGTATTTTGAGGTGGTTTACGCGAAATAAGGACAGCCTCAATGGCGTAGGCATATCCACTAGGCCTTTTCTTCACCAGCTTCAGACATTGGTTCTTGAGGTGTCCTTCCTTATGGCAGTGAATACATTTTTCCTTAAAAGCTTCCTTTATCAGACCTACCCTACAATCTTTGGCTATATGACCCATCTTTTGGCATCTCTTACACACCTTACTCCCTTTCTTGATCTTTCCTTTTGACTTCTTATTCATGCAAAAGTTTCCCTTATTGGTTTGATTTTGGGTAAGTCTTTCCTTCTCCTTCTCCACCTCCTTTTCTTCCACACTAGACGTCTGCAGCAAAGCCATCTTAACTAATGTCTCATATGTGGCACCAGTGGGCACTGAGGTTAACAACAATTCTTTAAGCGGGGAGTTTAGGCCCTTCAAAATTTTTATAGCCTTTTTCATAGGCATGTTGATCAAGCTTATCCTGAACTTAGCCAACTTTGTAAACTTGCAAATGTACTCCTTTAGCGTGAAGTCACCCTACCTAAGCTATATAAATTTCTTCAGTTGTAACTCACTTTTGTCTTTGACATGAACCCTGACTTAAAGTTATCCTTGAATTCATCCCAAGTGAAAATCCTACCAACATTCTCCTTAGCTACAATATTCCACCATTCTAGGGCTTCTCCTTTGTGGTACCAAGCCGCCATTCTCCTCTCCAGCTGATTCTCCTAACCGAGCTCCTGAAATATCTTTTCACGGTCATTCATCCATGTCTTTAACTCCACAAAACCCTATGTTCTAGAATATAATCTTTCTCCTATATTAAGAAAATCCCTATACACCTTGGAAAAGTCAACGGGATGGGATGCTACATCAGCAAGTGGGGCAGCAGGTGCCATCAATGTAGTTAGAAGAACAAGGACTTAACCTACTTGCCTAAGGTATTATTTAAACCATTCGAAATCCATCAAATGGTAGGTCTTCCTCAGGGTGGGTTTCCAGCCTTAAAAGAAGAATGATTATCAGCTATATCAACTATCTTTAGGTTGAGGTTTTAGTTATAACTTCATAAGATGGTAATATATGCTAATAAAAAGATTTGCCTAGTGTGTATGCATATGCTCAAAAATAGCACGTGTGTATAGTATGGTTTCTGGAAAATATTTTCAAAAATAATAAATACACCACTTATACGTACACTTTTCCCCGTTGATCGGGTAACCTAGGCTCTGATAACAAATGTAACAATCCACAGTGAAACGGGCCTAAATCCCTACCCAGAAAAGACATATTAAAACTTAGACCCTTTTAAAGCTGGCCGTCGGTTGGTTAAAAAAAAATACAATACAAAGTTATTTATCTATTTATTCAAAACTCAAAGAGGAAGGATAAAATGTAATAGCGTAAACAGTACCCATTTTATTAAAAATTCCAAATGTCACAAAACCATAAAATAATGTCAACAATAACCATTACATAATCATGTTTAAAAATGCACTTTCATCTTGAAATGGGTACATTAGAAAATAGTATAATAGATAAATAGACTCTGCCACAAGCTCCTCTCATCGCTATCTCCATCTTGATCATCGTCTCCTTCCATAATTTATGTTGTAATGAGGAGGGAGTTAGAACAACAACGTCTAGTGAATAGAAATCTCGAACCTTTCTATACCAGTACTTGGACAGTATAATTTAAATAAGGACATATCTTTCACATTTAAACTATATTCAAAACCATTTAATACTTCGTATAAGGGAAAGAGGAATGTACCCAAACAACCATTTAATACCTTCAATCCTCAATGAAGGTCCTTCATATTATCCAATTTCAATAACCCATAACCATCGTTATTAATGTCTACCAATGTAAGAGATAGTACCTAAGCCACTTAATACCTTTTAATAATAAATAGGCAGACTCCAACCATTTAAGACCTTAGTTGAGGCATGCCCCCATCATTTAATATCTATTTCCATGGTGGATACCTCACAAGTATCAATCTAGTTGACATTGCATGGAAATCTCTTCAAATACCTAATACGTCCATTGAAGCGTACCTTTTCGAGATATCCTTAATCATGCCTAAACTCAATCCCAACCATTTAATACTTCACATAAGAGAAAGAGGCGGACCCTCAAACAACCACTTAATACCTTCAATCTTCGAAGCAAGTCCTTTGTATTATGACGCGTACCCCACGAAGACGTCTCACATTAGTCCGGCTATTCGTAGGAACTAGTAGCCAAATTAGCTAGGCAGATTTACACAACAAAATTGGGGCTAATTTCGCATTATCCATAGTTACTTATTATAGGCGATGTCTTACAATAGCCCCAAAGTCACATTGCTAGTAGCCGGATTAGCTAGACAGACTTCTGTATGCTTTTGACTGACCTCGCATACTTACAACTTAGTCATATTTCATAACACTCTTTAATTATATTTGTTGAGTCAAGATTTTTATAGAGTTTTGATTTCTGACAAAGGAATAAGCCGTGATCGACAAAAAGAAGTTATTCATTTAAGAAACACAAAGAGCTCCATATATTAGAGGTTGATTATTTGGTATGTTAGTAATTTATGTTAAAATCTATCCTCAAATAATCATATAACTTCAATCTTTCAATATATATACATATGCACATTAACTGTGCAAATTGGACTAAACCGGTCGACCGGTTGAAAATAAGGTGGTCGACCGTTTTTGCCCAGAATGCACAGATAACATGCACACATGCACATAACGTATATATATTTGAATTCCTGTCTACCGGTCCATTTTTGACTTGTCGACCATTTTTAAACAGAAAGCAACTTTTCCAAAAGACACTTCTCTTCTCCAAAGGTTGCATCTCCTATCTTTCATCAATGATCATAACTCTTAATGGCAACTGTTCACAAAGAGTTACAACTATTTTTCTCTATATATACTCATCTAAATCATTGATTCAAACACAAGTTTTTACAACGTTTTCATATATTCTTTTAATCTAATCTCTGATCTCAATACTGTATTATAAAAGCTCTAAATTATTTATTGAATCTTTGAAACTATTCCATATCCTTTGATTCAATAATATACTTTCCTTAATCTTTTCAAAACATCATATCGCATACTTTGAGGATAAGATTATAGGAAGGGTGTACTGCTAGTGACAAATCCGTGTTTTCAAGAACACAAGTTGTCAACAACAATTGTATTTGTTCTTTTGTTGAAGTCCTCTGTGTTGTAAGAGGCAAGTGTTGAAGTCCTCTGTGTTGTAAGAGGCAAGTGTTGAAGTCCTCAGTGTATTAGAGGCGTGAAATCCCGTTCGGTTGTTCGGGTATTGTAAACCTGTTCCTCCGGGTGAAGCGAGGTAGTTAATAGTGAAAATCCAGATAGAAGTCTGGGACTGGACGTAGGACGGTGCTCCGAACCAGTATAAAAATCTCTGGTGTGATTTTTCTATTTTCTATTTACAATGCTATTATCATCTATTTCCGCATTTGTATTGTAATCCATATTACACGATCCGTGTATACTATATTAGCACATATAATTGTATACACACCGCACTTTCATTTGGTATCAGAGCACGGTTATCATATAACCGTAACACAGTTATTTGATATATTCTTGTAATATGGCAAATAACGCAAGTACTAGCACTCAAAACACCACTTACACAGAAGGGCAATCGACACAAAGACCTCCATTTTTCAATGGTCTTAACTATAGTTATTGGGCAACACGTATGTCATTCTTTATGCAATCAAGTAGCTATGATGCTTGGAATGCTACTCAAAGAGAAATAGTGAATCCAACAACTGATTATTCAGAATGGACTGTGGCTGAGAAAACGGCAGCAGCCGTAAATGCAAGAGCAATAAATATGTTGTTCTGTGCATTAGACCAAAATGAATATAACCGTGTTAGTATCTGCACTACTGCATATCAAATTTGGCAAACGCTAAAAATCACTCATGAAGGTACTAACAAGGTTAAACAAGCCAAAATAGCCATGCTGAAAAGTCAATTTCAAAATTTCAAAATGAAACCAAATGAAACAATCAATGACATGTATTCATGGTTTCAAACTATTCACCATGCACTTATTGGGTTAGGACAAAAGTATTCTGATTTTGATGTTGTTTCAACAGTCCTACATTCTCTGACTAATGAATGGGAAGGAAAAGTATTAGCAATTGAAGAAGCTAATGACCTTTCCGTCATGAAGCCAGATGAATTGATAGGAAATTTAATGTCCTATGAAGCAAATTTGCAGGCTAGAAAAGAACAGAAAGAAGAAAAGAAAAATGTAGCATTTCATGTTGAGAAAGATGAAAATGAATCAGATTCTGAAGATGAAGATTTGGCGTTCATTGCTAAAGGTTTCAAAAAATTCCTAAAATATCGAAAAGCCAGTCGCTACAATAAAAGGAAACCTGGATCAAATAAACCATCTTCATCTGCTATAGAATGTTTCAACTGCCATAAAAAGGGACACATGCAGAAGGATTGTCCAGAACAAAAGAAAAAGTCAGAAAATGACAAATTCAAATATAAGAAGGACAAATCAAAGAAACGAGCCTTCTCAGTAACATGGGATGATTCAGAGTCATCTTCATCAGAAAGTGAAAGTGATTCGGAGAATGAACAAGCTAATGTTTGTTTTATGGCAACAGAAGATGAGGTACAAATTCCTACATTTGATGAATTACTTGATATTAATGCTGAATTGATAGTCAAATATAAAGACATAAAACGTCAATTAAAAGTAGTCAAAGCAGATTTAAGTAGAGCAGAGTTTGAACGAGATATGTTAAAAGATGAGAAGAAAATATTAGAAGAAGAACTTGAAAATATTCAAGAATCATCATCTAATGTTGACTCTCAAATATCTCTTTTGAGTCAAGAAATAGAAGCTCAAAAAGAGAAAAATAATGCTCTCACTACTGAAAATCATGAACTTAAAGCAAAAGTCAAAATTCTAGACCTAGAAAAAGCTAGTTTACAAACAAAGTTTGATGACATTACTCAAAATGTTTCTAACTTTAACAAAGGTCGAGAAAATTTGACTAAAATCATTGAAAGTTCACAATCTATTTCAGATAAACAAGGTTTGGGATATAACAAACATGAAACTAAGAAACATCTTAGAAATAAAAGGAAGAAGAAAGTACAAAAAACTGAAGCTAAGAAAAATCTTAGTTTATTATATTTCAAACCAAAACCAATAGTGAAATTTCAAAAGAAAGATGTCAAGACTATCAAAATATGGGTTCCTAAAACAAATAACAATTTGATTAGGAACAAATACATTCAGCAATTCATGAATACTGTGCATCTTAATAATAATTATATATATAAAGGGGATACCGGACCCATATGGGTTTGGACTCCTAAGACCTAACTCTTAGGACCCTTTAAAAAGTGGGTACCATGGACTTAATTCTATTTTTTGCAAGTCCTACTTAAGAAAAGAGGAAAATGGATATTCTGGCTGATATACTCCTATATTATTCCATTATCTATTATTCCTTTTTGTCGATGACAAAGGGGGAGAAAGTGCTAACAATTATTTGCAGGAATATATATATATATAAGACAAAATCTCAGGGGGAGATCACATATTCAGGGGGAGATTCAGAACTTCAGATATATGTTGTCATCAATCAAAAAGGGGGAGAATGTTGAGTCAAGATTTTTATAGAGTTTTGATTTTTGACAAAGGAATAAGCCGTGATCGACAAAAAGAAGTTATTCATTTAAGAAACACAAAGAGCTCCATATATTAGAGGTTGATTATTTTGTATGTTAGTAATTTATGTTAAAATCTATCCTCAAATAATCATATAACTTCAATCTTTCAATATATATACATATGCACATTAACTGTGCAAATTGGACTAAACCGGTCGACCGGTTGAAAATAAGGTGGTCAACCGTTTTTGCCCAGAATGCACAGATAACATGCACACATGCACATAACGTATATATATTTGAATTCCTGTCTACCGGTCCATTTTTGACCTGTCGACCGTTTTTAAACAGAAAGCAACTTTTCCAAAAGACACTTCTCTTCTCCAAAGGTTGCATCTCCTATCTTTCATCAATGATCATAACTCTTAATGGCAACTGTTCACAAAGAGTTACAACTATTTTTCTCTATATATACTCATCTAAATCATTGATTCAAACACAAGTTTTTACAACGTTTTCATATATTCTTTTAATCTAATCTCTGATCTCAATACTGTATTATAAAAGCTCTAAATTATTTATTGAATCTTTGAAACTATTTCATATCCTTTGATTCAATAATATACTTTCCTTAATCTTTTCAAAACATCATATCGCATACTTTGAGGATAAGATTATAGGAAGGGTGTACTGCTAGTGACAAATCCGTGTTTTCAAGAACACAAGTTGTCAACAACAATTGTATTTGTTCTTTTGTTGAAGTCCTCTGTGTTGTAAGAGGCAAGTGTTGAAGTCCTCTGTGTTGTAAGAGGCAAGTGTTGAAGTCCTCAGTGTATTAGAGGCGTGAAATCCCGTTCGGTTGTTCGGGTATTGTAAACCTGTTCCTCCGGGTGAAGCGAGGTAGTTAATAGTGAAAATCCAGATAGAAGTCTGGGACTGGACGTAGGACGGTGCTCCGAACCAGTATAAAAATCTCTGGTGTGATTTTTCTATTTTCTATTTACAATGCTATTATCATCTATTTCCGCATTTGTATTGTAATCCATATTACACGATCCGTGTATACTATATTAGCACATATAATTGTATACACACCGCACTTTCAATATTATCACACAGCTCATTATATCAATTATTTAGGCTTTACAAGAAATCCTTCTTATTTCTCTTTTTCAATCAACTACTTTTCTAAGGGGGATTTAAATTATAATTACTAACCTAATTAACTACGTCATTAATACGATATAATTGTACGATACTTACTCTAGTTTTTATATAAATGTAAACAAACATTTATTGATTTCTCTATGTACGAATTATGCCCTAAACTAATGTTTTAATTGTAAAATCTTCCAGAATTATACAAGTCTCATTTCCACAATAACATATATCATCAATCCAATATTCCAAAATTAAAACTTATTTCATATTAAAACAATGGAATGAATCAATAATAGAAACTTACAATTTAATTAATTTTATGCTATATTCAACTTCTTATACATGAAATTGGACAAGGGAATTTCTATTCGATTTGTAGAAATAGACAATGCAAATTATGAATAAGGATTCATACCTTGCACACCATTTTATAATCAAATCTCTTAATCAGATGCAAAGAAAAAGAATAATAAGTAGAACAGAAGGTAAAGCACATAAATTGAAAATCAACACAAACTGCGTTATTTGAAAACAACAAAGCTATTAAGATTCCAACCAAAGAAACGACATTTCACTTTGGGGGGGTTTTAATGCGATATTTTCGTATTTCAAAATTTTCCAAGGCATATATCAAACCCAAACTACACTATTCAATTACTAAAAAAGAAAACTAATATTTTCATTCACAGAGGTAGCTTTGCCTTCTTTTGGATTTAATGCACCTTCAATGAACCCTTTCAAATCTCTTATCTTTGATATATATATATATATATATATATATATATATATATATATATATATATAGCAAGAGATCTGTTTATACATTAGATTCATAAAATTTTGGAGGAAAAGAAGTTTGAAAATAAACAAAAAAAGATATATATATATATATATATATACGTATATATATATATGATTTCTTACTTGAAACCCCAATGGAGTTTTCTGAATCTACGAAGAAACGAACTGACAGAGCTTCCTTAGTGTTCTCAAAATGTTTTATGAATAATAGTGAGAGGGCTAACTCTTATTTATTGTGGTTGGAATGCACTAAACCGTCAGATTTAAGTCGGTTTAAAATAATAAAAATTCTAACATTAGCCGTCGCACAACCCTAGCCGCCACTAAGCTTCACCAGTCGACCGCCTTCTCCCACCCATCGGCCGCTAGCTGTCTACCAATCATAGGTCAGGGGTTGACCTGTCCCTTATTTTGGGAACATTTTGATTGCCTTTTTTTTTAAAATTTAATTCCTTAATTATAATTTGACATTTATGTTAACTTTAACGTTTACTTAATCCCTAAGTATGGTTACTGTTAACTTTTGAATTTCAAATTTAGGAATTGATTATTTATTTGAATTTGAATTATATTTAAATTAACTTGAATATAAAATATCAAACATTCATAACATCCTCGATTGAGCTCCGTTTTCAATATATTATACATGAAAATTGATCAGAAAATCATCACGATTACAACGACACAACTTTCATAGTCAAATTACGACTTTTACAAAAAAAATATTTATCTATATTATTTAAAATAATTTATCAAATTTACTTATTTATGGTGGATTTCATGAGATGTTATACATTTGGCATCCTATACTACTTTTTTGTTGAGTAGGGAGATCATGCACTACCACCACAATCGCACGTTGACCGATCTTGTAGCACTTTTTATTAACGATCATTTTCCTTAAAGAACATTTCAAAACGTTCGTTTGAAATATGTTTTTAAGACCACATACTCCTACCTTTTCTCCATTAAGATAGTAAAGTTCTCTTATATTTCTGTCCATTTACCTATGAATAGACGAGGCAAAATGGAATAACACTAATTTTAAGTAACATTATCTATAACATTTAATTAAATAATTTTAATAGTTAAGGGATTGAGATTTGTTGATTAACAAGGGGGCGTGCCTTAATGAACGTATAAGCAAAAGAGAATTGAAAATAAGTAGGAGAAATATGATAAGGGTAAAATGGGAATATCCTTCATTCTAATATCCTAAACACTTCCATTTTCCATTCCTTATTCATTCTAACATTCACAAACAAAATTAAAACCTAAGAGCTTGGTCGGCCACAATTAAGAGGAATCAAGCTAGGACTTAAGCAGAAAGCTTGAAGAAATTAATCAAAAGGCAAATCTTAACCTTCTTAACACCAAGCCAAGATGAATAATTTGATTTACATCCCATTTTTGATAATGGTTTCGATTCCATGATTATGTCGAATTATTTTGCAAGTAACGTGGCATGTTATGGTTGTTTATATATATATATATATATATATATATATATATATATATGCTTGTTGATGATATGTATGATTTTCTATGGGTTTTATGATATGTTTAGAATAGAAAACCTATTAAATGACATCCAAATGAGTTGCTTTTTTGATATATGACCAAAACATTATTTTATAAGTGGGTTTCAAGTTTTAAAATTTTATAAGTAATTGTGAATTCATTATGAATTTTCTATGAGAGAATAGTTAAAATTAGGTTTAAATTATTTAAGGCAATTATATAATAATTTTGGGTCTGAAATTTATATATGTTAAAATATATATTAAAAGTGAATTGTTGTGATTTTTGGGGAATTTTCCTAGGTATTATACTAAAAATTATAAAGTTATTTAAGTCAAGGGGCATAAATATTTTATACGTTATATCATGGAGAAGGGCTTATTTGATTAAAATGTTTTAAATTGTAAATTTTGAATTTGGCAGCCTTTTTAGAAAAGGATTTTCATAAAAAAATGGTAACCAATCATATTTTGACAAATTGGGTAAGTTAGGTGAAAAGGAATTACTTTGAAAGACATAAAAATTGGTTTTTTTCTAATTACAACTTTTCCACCTTCTTCGCTTGCTTCCATCACCATGCCCAGTGGGACTTTCAACCCATTCGAAACCAACGCACATGGTATCAAGCAATTGGCACGTAGTGCATTGAAGAAAGGCGAAAGGGATTGTGTTGAAGGCATGCATTCGAAGAGGTTGAAGCCACTCTAACTAGCTTTCGAATCAATCAAATCATCTTTTTTTTAAAAAGGAAGCTTACGAATAAGTTGCCACTTACCTTTGTTTGTAGAATGGAGCTTTCGAAAGAGTTGCCACTTGCTTTTGTTTTAAAAGAAGCTTTTGAAAGGATAGCCGCATTTGAACCAATTGGATACCTAGCTGCCACATTCATACCCTTAGAATTACAATGTATTCAAAAGGGGTGCTTTCACCTTTTAACTTTAAAGCTGCTTTCTCAATGCTTTCGGAAAGGTCATAACTCTGCTTTTAAATGGTTCTGAAGGCAATGGTTTTGTAAGGTTGGATTTCTACGCTATTCTCTTCCCCAATTCCTTTACTCGGATTAAAGCTTTCAAAAAATATACCTTTTCTTCTGTTTTCTTTTATTCAATTGTTATATTAAATATTAAACCCAATGGTTTCAAAAATAATTTTTTAAACGGTTTCAAAGTAATGTTTCCATAATTCTTTTAATGACTCCAATGCTTTCGAAAGGCATATTGTGAATATTTTGGAAGATATGTTTAAGTATTTAGAAAGGAAGGTTCTAATGCTTTTGAAAGATAAGTATAAATGGTTCTAAAAGAGGATGTCTACAGTTTTATGTAATGCTTTTGAAAGTGTTGTTTCCAATGATTCGACGGGTATTGTTTAAGGTTTTAAACAAGGCTTTTGAAGGTATTGCTTTGGCTTCATGGCCTAAAGTTTTCTAAGTTAAAAAGGGTTTTAACTTAATTTGAAGAATAGATAATCCCATTCATTAGATTTCATCAACATTTTTTTATGTAAAGAATATATCATGGCATAGTATTTATAGTAAAACAAAGAGTATGGTTTCCTTGTTTTATAAAGATATGATTTCAAGGGTAAATCATTTGTAAAGATTGTTTACAAGGAAACGAAAATTTAATAGGGTAGTTAACCCTAAGTTTATAACTCAGAAGTTTATGACTCAAATATTAGAAGACCAGATAGGACTGGTATGAGGTCGGGTCCTATACTTTAGCTATTAACCTGTAACTAATATAAGCCCAAAATTCCAGTGCATATGGCTTTGTCACAGATGGGACTAAAATGATGTTACACATAGAAGGAAATATACAGAGTAAAGATAGGTTATTGGTGAGCCTGCTAAACCATTAGGATCAGTTGACTCTTGAAGAAGATAGGTAAGGGAAGATGGCCCAATATTGTGTCTAACGGAACTTAGATTATTGACCATGTCTGGTAGGCCTGAATCAGCCAATGGTTAATGGTTAGCCAGATAAAACTATAATGTGGACAGATAGTCCATTGATTACTTGATTTATATGTATATATGTTATTGCTCTTGCTATTATAATCTGTTTGATTGTAGGATTTTGATTTGTAAAGGATATGCTTTTAAAATGATATTAGTGAGGGGGAACTCATTCTGTTAAGCGATGTTGTCTCACTTAATATCAGTATACCGGGATATAATAATATTATTCACACTAGGCTTTATGTCTGACTCGATATTTATGTTTTTATTTTAAACTCTTGCATGCTCAAAATTAATTTTAGTAGATTGAGAGTTAAGGTCTTTTTAGATTTAGTAGGTTGGACGAATAAGCTTCCAAAGACATGAAGGAGGCAAAGCTTTCTTGGTAAGAGTTATTTAGAGTTATTTCTATTATGATGTATTTATGACTGATATGTCTATCTATTTAGTGCTTTGATTATCCAAGGTGGCATCTTCATAAGTCGCTCTTGGCGTAATTTGTAATGATTATATTTGATCAAATCCTAGGAATAGTTTTGGGATTATGTAACTGAATATGAAATATTAATCAAAAATGTAATTAGGAAAGTTGTTTTTGAAATATGTGATTTTATTTTATATTCATGTGCTTCTGATATTCTAGATACCATAAACACTATCGTATTTTGTCACCGAAAGTTAAGTACAATAGATGACTGTAGCATCTGCAGCTCTTAGCTTTGGACCTCAAGATAGGGGGTGTTACAACTTGGTACCAGAGCATAGGTTTATGAAAACTTAAAAGAAATTTTAAACTTAAAAATGATTTTGAAAACTTAATCCTAAGGAATTAGAGAAAAGATTGGAGTATGGGATAATGTTGTAGTAAAGTACTTGTATTTGCTATATATAAGTATATGATTTATCTCTATTCTCCCATCTTTCTTAGGCTATTATTCTGTATCTTACAAAGACCCAAATGCAGATTTTTAGGAAGTAAGATATGGATGCTAGGAATGAAAGAAATTAACCATAGTGGAGGAAGCACCACCACTAATGGAAATGACAGACCAAACACTAGAAGGAATTCAAGTCGGGCACCAGCTGCTAATATGGGTACTAGAGCGCCGCAAGTTGATATGGAAGCAATATATCAGTTCTTCATCAACCTGATGCAACCTGAAGCTGCTGAGGGATTAGGAGGAAATGCAAGAGAAGAAAATCAGGAAGCTTCGATGGTTAATAACTATGCAGTACTAAGCAGAGACTATGCTAGGCTTGGAGGGAAGCCATTCATTGGGACTGTGGATGCAATAGAAGTAGAGAATTGGCTGCTTCATTGTGAGAGGATTTTTGTTGATCTGGGGCTTAATGTTGAATAGAAGAGGAGACATACTTTCAGACAGTTATAAAGAGCAGCACTATACTAGTGGAATAGTGTTACCATGGGCGTAAATGAGGAGACCATGACTTGGGCGGAATTCAGGAGGAGATTTGAGGAAAGATTCATGTCAGAGATCCCCATGTCAACTTTGCTCAGGAAGTTGTTGAGTTGGTGCAGTGAGACATGACAGTGCTTGAGTATGCTATCGAATTTGAGGAGTTGTCGAGATATGGGTATGCTACGGTAGATACCATTATCAAAAGGAATGAGAAGTTCATCTACGGATTGAAAACCGAGTTTGCTAAAGCAACTTTGCCACATATTAAGGATCCATGTGATGTAGTTGTTGAGATGGCTTTGAGGCATGAGGAGATGCTCACTTTCCATTATAGTAACAAAGCATGGGAAAGTCAAAGTGGGAAGAAGCATAATAGAATGTTTTTCCATAAGAAAGTCACTCAGAAGGTAGGACCAACCAAGAAAGGGAAGGCCAAAGTAGTTTTCTATAAGTTCGATAAGAAGGGACATTTCGCTCTTGAGTTCCGAACAGGCAAAAGGAAGAAGGTTGCTAACAAGAAGGGAGTGAGATGCTTCAACTGTGATTAGATTGGACATTATAAGAACCAATGCAAGGAACCAACCAAGAATGGAAGAGGCAAAATGTTTGCAGAACTAGCTACGTCAAGGCCAACAACTGCGGAGAATGGAAAAGCTGTGTTGAGAGGTACGCTTTTGATTCATGGTGTATTAGTAGAGTTCTATTTGATATTGGTTAACCTAGGACCTTCATACCTAGTTATGTTTGAAGAAATTAATCAAAGGGAAATCTCAACCTTCTTAACACTAAGCCAAGGTGAACAATTTGATTTACATCCCATTTTTGATAATAGTTTCGGTTTCATGATTATGTCCGAATTATTTTGCAAGTAATATGTCATGTTGTGGCTATTTAAATAGACATATATGCTTGCTGATGATTTATATGATTTTATATAGGTTTTATGATATGTTTAGATTAGAAAACCTATTAAATACTTCTAAATGAGTTGTGTTTTTGATATATAACCAAAAACATTATTTGAGAAGTGGGTTTCAAGTTTCAAAAATTTTCTAAGTAATTGGGGATTTATTATGGATTTTCTACCAGAGAAAATATTTAAAATTGAGTTCAAATTATTTAAGGCAATTATATAATAATTTTGGGTCTGAAATTTATATATGTTAGAAAGCATATTAAAAGTGAATTGTTGCGATTTTTGGGGAGTTTTTCTAAGTGTTTTACTATGGTTATAAAATTATTTTAAGTTAAGGGGCTTAAATGTTTTATACATTATATCAAGGAGAAGTGCTTATTTGATTAAAATGTTTTAAGTTGTAAATTTTGAATTCGACGCCCTTTTTAGAAAAGGATTTTGATAAAGAAATGACAATCGATATTATTTTGAAAAATTGGGCAAGTAAGGTGAAAAAGAATTACTTTAAAAGGCATAAAGTTCAGTTTTGTTTCAAATCACAACTTTTCCACTTCCTTTGCTTACTTCCGTCAGCATACCCAGTAGGCCTTTCGAACCCATTCGAAACTAATGCATATAGTATCAAGAAATTGCTACGTAGTGCATTGGTAAAAGGCGAAAGGATGTGTCGACGACATGCATTTGAAGGGGTTGAAGCTACTCTAACTAGATTTCGAATCAACCAACTCATCTTTGTTTGAAAAAAAGAACCTTACGAATAAGCTGCCACTTGCTTTATTTTAAGAAAGGAGCTTTCAAAAAAATTGCCGCTTGCTTTTTTTCTAAAAGAAGCTTTCGAAAGGATAGCCGCATAGCAGCCACGTTCATACCTTTCGAATCACAATGTATTCGAAAGGGGTGCTTTCGCCTTTTAACTTTGAAGCCGCTTTCTCAAAGCTTTCAGTAGATTCATATAGCAGCTTTTAAATGGTTTCAGAGGAAATGGTTTCCAAAAGGTTAGATTTTAAAGCTATCCACTTCCCCAATTCCTTTACTTGGATTAAAGCTTTCGAAAAGAGTACTTTTCCTTCTGTATTCCTTGACCTAGTGGTTATGTTAAATGTTAAACCCAGTGGTTTCGAACGGAATAATTTTAAATGGTTTCGAAGCAATGTTTCCACAATCCTTTACTTGAGCCCAATGCTTTCGAAAGGCATATTTTTAATGTTTTGAAAGATATGTTTTAAGTATTTCGAAAGGAAGGTTCTAATGCTTTCGAAAGATAAGTATAAATGGTTCTGAAAGAGATGTCTAAGGTTTTAAGTAATGCTTTCGAAAGGGTTGTTTTCAATGATTTTGAAAGGTATTGTTTAAGGTTTTAAATAAGGGTTTCGAAGGTATTTCTTTGGCTTCATAGCCTAAAGTTTTCTAAGTTCAAAAGGGTTTTAACTTATTTTGAAAGGATAAATAATCCTATTGATAAGATTTCATCAACATTATTTTGTGTAAAACATATATCATGATATATATATTTTGGGTAAAACAAAGAGTATGATTTCATGTTTTATAAAGATATGATTTCAAGGGTGAATCATTTGTAAAGATTATTTACAAGGAAATGAAAATTTAATAGGATGGTTGACCCTTAGTTTATGACTTAGATATTAGAAGACCAGATGAGACTGGTATGGGGTCGCACCATATACTTTAGCTATTATCCCATAGCTAAAATAAGTCCAAAACTTCAGTATGTAAGGCTTTGTCATAGATGGGACTAAAATGATGTTATACACAAAAAGGAATATACATAGTAAAGATAGGTTATTGGTGAGTCCACAAAACCATCAGGATCAGTTGATCCTAGAAGAAGATAGTTAAGGGCAGATGGCCCAGCATTGTGTCTAATAGAAGTTAGATTATTGATTATGTCTGGTAGGCCCGAGTCAGCCAATGGTTAATAGTAAATAAGATAAAACTATAGTGTGGACAGAGTCCACTTATTACCTGATTTATGTGTATATATGTTATTGCTCTTCCTGTTATAATCTGTTTGATTGCATAATTTTGATTTGTAAAAGATATGCTTTTAAAAGGATATTAGTAAGGGAAAACCTGTTCCACTAAGTGGCGTGGTCTCACTTAATATCAGTAAACCGGGATGTGATAGTATTATTCACACTAGGCTTTATGTCTGACTCGAAGTTTATGTTTTTCCTCTTAAACTCTTTGGTGCTCAAAATTAATTTGTGTAGATTAAGAGTTAAGGTCTTTTCAGGTTTAGTAGATTGGACGAATAAGGTTCCGAAGACGTGCAGGAGGCAGTGCTATCTACATTGGAGTTATTTCCTCTATGATTATTTATGACTGATATGTCTATATATTTAGTACTCCGATCATCCTAGCGGGAATCTTCATATGTCTTTCTTGGCATAATTTGTTATAATTGTATTTGATCGAAACCTGGAAATCGTTTTTGGATTATACAATTGAATATGAAATATTGATTTGAAATGTAATCAGAAAGTTGTTTTTGAAATCTGTGATTTTATTTCATATTCATGCATTTATGATATTATGGATACCATTAACACTGCCGTATTTTGTCACCAATAGTTAAATACTATATATGACTGCAGCATCTGTAGCACTTAACTTTGGGCCTTAAGATATGAGGTGTTACACAAAAAGAACAACATCCCACAATTATTTCCTAATCTTCCATTTTTTATTTCAAAAAACCAAGCAATAATTTTTACTAATCCAAGGATGCTAACTTTGATTGATGTACCTCAGTTCAAAGGTCCATCGAATACTATATTTTGCTGATTTACCCTAGAATGGGAGCTGCTTATAGGTTGTCTTACATTTTTAACCAGAGTCGAAAAATGTCTTAAATGAAGCGAAAATATACGTGACTTAACCGGCAAGACTGACAAACATTATTGTTTTCAACAATTTTAAGATGTTGAAACAATGTGTGCAACTGACGACTTGTTTGGAGTTGCTATCATCTATGCAAATAAAATGTTTCGGTTAGAAGATCTTCACCTTAAGTAATGAAGACAAAAGATGGAGTTTCCTACAATTATAAGAAAGGTGGTGAAGAATGTGCTCACAACCGAGAAGTTAGTGCCCCCATAAAAGTTAACAAACGTCCAATAAACCAGCTACAGAAATGGACGGAGAACGACTATTTATGCAAAAACTACGCCCTTAATAGTTGGTGTAGTACTTTTAAAGTAGTTGGTAGTCACAACATTGATATGATGCACATGGAAGTATGACCTTAATTTCCTCGATGTAATCAATAGATAATATGTGAATTTCTCAAGCTTCTAGTTATTGAATTCATAGTTCTTAAGTCTCTTGCTTATAAAGCACACATGTCATTGGACCCAGTCCTCTTTATATACCAGCGTCGAGGAACTACATAATCTATAATTGCCAAGTATATAAATAAATCATTTTCATCTATTGGCTTCGCTAGCATAGGTAGCTCTGAGATATCCTTGGTGATGCATTGAAAAATCACTTCACTCATTGGTTCAGTGCATTTCCTTTATACTTGGTGACATTTAAGTATGGTAGACACTTGTTAGTAGTTATAGATTTGGTTTGTCTATGATAGCTTCATCTTCTTCAACGCATTAATGTTTTTAGATTTGCTTCAATTCATTGGGAATTATCAACAAATCATAAGAACTTCCCGAAAGATGATCGAAAATTTAGATCGATTTAGTTCCGTTTTATATTTTCTTAGGATTCCAAACATTTTCACTAAATCACCTACATTTACCCAATCCTTTTGACTTTACTAGTATATCATCGACGTATTTTCATGGATCACCTAATCTGATTAGCAAACATCTTGTTCACCAACTGTTGCTACATCGCCCTTGCGTTTTCTAACTAAAAGGCATGACTCTATAAAAATACAAGCCTCGATTAATGATCTTTGTTTGATAACCTTGGAAATTATGATTGAAACTTTCATTTCCCCTTTGTTGTGGCCATTTGTTCCCTCCTTTACTTGCATATTACATGTTATGGCGATGATCTGGCAATGATCTATTTCCATTTTAAGCATTTTCTTGACCAACATCGTGTCCATTTTGTGAAAATCTTTCTTCTACAACTGATGTTAAAGATTGTAAGATCGTTCAGCAAACACTAGATGTAAAGTATAGAGAAGACATTAATTGCTTTGGAGAGAATTAAACGAAGATTAATCAAGTAAAGATAATATTTTTCGTAAACTTATGCATTTAGGATAAAATTTAAGCGTTTAGTTTAATACCAATCGGTCCAAATTGGATTTTGAATGGCCTTTAAAGCAGTCAAAAAGTCAGCAACGCCTTAAACTAACAAATAAATACTTGTATTAGGCGTCAAACATCAAATAGTGTCCACATAGTGTTTAAATACTCGGTTATATGCTTACACGAGAAGGTAAACCTTGCTTAGACGAACGACTAAGCAGTAAATTGTCTAGCCCCTAGGCGGGGATTAGAGGAACGCCTAGAAAGAAATAGAGCCATTAGTACATCGCGTACTTTTCCATGCCACCGTTTTGTCCACCATTTGCACCATTGCTCCCTGCATTTAACTTTACAAGTTTCTTTTCAAAAACTTAAAATGCTCCTGTTATTCGTTCATAACCTTTTCCTGTAGGGTAATAAATATTCCTTCCAAGTTTTCTTCTTGATCGTTCCCACCAGATCTTAATTCCTGATGGTCCTTCTCCGGTGTTAAGAGGTCTAACATCTTCCATGTGAGAAGTTGCCTTTCAAGAACGTGTCTCATACATCATCATCGAATTTTAACTTCAGAAAATGAGATAAAACGAGTAAGACAGCGAGTTTGATTCTAAGTGGAAGCCGAAGCATCAAAATGTTTACATTTTTTTACATACGAACGCCCGAGATCAGATTAAAAAGAACATCTACTTCTGAATGCGAGCCAAAATTGTATTGTATATAGACTTAAACAAGTACGATGTTATCTGGACATCGCCATAGTTGAACAAAGAAGATGAAAAGTGTACATTTAAATAAAGAATGCTACAAGTTTATGGTGGTTCGACCGTGAATCATGCCTACGTGTACTTCGCTTTTATTATTATTATTATTATTATTATTATTATTATTATTATTATTATTATTATTATTATTGGTTCTTATTTAATACAAGTACTGAGATGTGTTTCGTCAATCAAAAAGAAGCAACCTAGATCAAAGATTTGAATCAGATAAGAGTTTCAAATTACAGGTAGAAACTTAGACCAGGTCCAAGAGCATGGTTTCAACCAAACGTAAGACAGCAAGGTTTTGGTCGAAAGTGAGTAAAGCTTTTGCGGCAGTTTTCTTTTGTGATCGTTCATTTTCTTTCTGAAATTTTCCTATCTTCTATAGTTTGATCTTTCATTGCTATTTAGCCATGCTGATACCGTTTTCTTTAGCTTTTGGATGACTTTAAGTTGTATATGTGTGTGCACACACGGGAGTATGTACACACACACGATGAAAGTCAGCCTAGTAAATACATTTACATCTATTAAGTAAAGTAAACAAATACGAGCTATGGTCATTAGATCAAAGGTCATTTCCAACCGGTCCAAGATGCATACAAACAAAATATATACAGTTCGCCTTACTGAGAACTTCTTAACCATAATTTACAGAATGGTAAGCACAAATGTTATTGATAATCAAAATACATACCCAGATAATACAGTACTTCAAATTTATTCCTACTAACAAGAACTAAATGCAGAGTGACCTGGCTCTCGGAAGAGAAGCTGGTAAATACTCACCAACATAACAGCTATTCTTCGGAAATATTTTCTCCAACACATCCTGATTCATTTCTTCATCCTTGGCTGCAGAATTGCTGCTCAAGCTCTGCTCAACCTCCGAATCAGGTCGCTTACACGAAGAATTTCTGCTTAAATGGAAAGACTGAATCGGTGTTGGGTTCTGTATTTTATCATTTTTCTCATCGTATTTCTTTATAACATCAAGATCCAAAGCCAGATTCGGATTCCTACAACTTCTACTTGCCAAAGAGCCTTTTCTTGAACCTTTTGCCCTCATCTGATACATTATGTTCATTTCCCTTGGGTCTCGTGGACTCTTCTTCTCATGTTCTTCTGATTTTTTCATGGCATTTGGTTCTATGATGCTATCTTCTTGGACTTTTACTTCTTCAGATTGTGCTCTGACATCTTCGAATTGCTCATGCAGTTTAGGGAACTCAAAGTTGGATTCAGTTGATGGAGATGAATTGGTGTTGCTGTGTACATATTCTACATACATGCGATTCTTCCAGTTTGGAACTAACAGAGAAACTTCTCCATCGATCATTTCTGCTATTCTAGTGACTTCGTGATCAGTTATGTCTAACTCGTCGACCATTTCTGCTGCCACTTCAAGTGCAGTGTCTTCTTCAATATCAAATGGAAAATATACGTTGCGCATATGTCCTGCACAATCATGAAAAACTTAATTTTATAGGCTATATACCAGGAAAAACAAATATGAATAAGTGTGAAACATTAAACATATTTTCACCTTCTTTATCACCAATCTTAAGTCGAATGAATATCCCTCCGTCTTCATCTTTTTTTCCTTTTATCGAAATATCTACATCTCCAATATATGTTTCATCGTCATCGTCATCGTCGTTGTTGTCAAAGAGGTCGATGCCATGAGACTTGACAGTAGATTCGATGTCTTCGTTATCATCATCAGTATCATTGGATGATTCACTATTATACGAAGGTGGAATGAAAATGGGCCCCATGTCAATAACATCCGCTTCCCAACAACCCGATCCAGGATCCTGGCTTTGAAGAAAATGATCCATTAATAGCTCTTTAGCTGACAGTCTTTGAGATGCAGTTGCCAGGCATTTTTCTATGAATTTTCTGACTTCTGGATCCCTAACTCTATATAGTGCATCTGGTTTTACTCCCTAAAATATAGTTGAAAACATTAAGTCATAGCATTAGCTTTTGCTCTTAAACTCTAGGAGTTATACGTTTGTTCATAACATAATTTTATCTTACATGTGAAAAAGATTCATTACTGTTCGCAGGTGTATATAAATTGTTATAAAGCCTTGAATTATACCAATGGTACCAGGTAAAGATTCATATTGCTCCTTATATAGTTCAAGGAGATTTATACCACTATCAGAGTTGAATAAGCCAAGGAACTTACAGATATGACTTTCTTGTAAATTTGTGCAGGGTTCTTGCATTCACTATATGGATACTCAAAAGTAACCATCTCCAACACGCACATACCAAATGAATATATGTCAACTAACTCATTGTATTCTTCTTCATAAACCTCAGGAGCCATGAACTCGGGTGTGCCTACACAGTGTACAGCATGCGATTTTCTTAAAATTGCAGCAAGGCCTAGATCACCAATCTTTACTTCGCCTTGATTACCGTTAATGAATATATTTTCACATTTTAGATCTCTATGGATAATAGGAGGATCATGACTATGCAAGTAGAGAAGTCCCATCAATATTTGCCTACACCAGTGCTTAATTGCTCTAATATGAACTCTTCTATGCATTTTTCTATACCTGGATACCCCAAGTAAATTTACATGATTAATTTTTAATTATACATGCTATATGAGGAATCATGTGAATTGACTTGATCTAAATATTTACTACTTACTGCCGTAGAGTGCCAGAAGTGAACATTTCTGTGACAAAATTTATGTTCCTTTTTGAGATGTCAACCCAAGATGCGTAGAACTTCATTATGTTCTTATGTTTTAATGTTTTTAGAAGATGAATTTCGCAATAAAGTCTCTCTAAATCATCTGGGCTTTGAAGAAAATCATAGAGCTTCACTTGATTCCATGCTACTTCTATTCCTTCATACTCATCAAAGGCCCTGTAACTGAATTCACAATGATAAAATAAATTTGTATGGTTGATAAAGGAAAGATATCAGACTTTTAATGATATTGTATGATTGGTAACATACACTATCTTTGAAGCTCCTTTGCCAAGAATCTCATTATACTGAAAATTCATGAATCAAAATTATGTCAGTTCTTTCGGACAATGAAAAAAGTTGCCCAAAACTTATTACCTGACTACTACAATCAAAATTGGTCTAGTTAATCCTTTATTATATGTGTACAACAACAAAAATAGTAACAAATAAAATCTGTTTATAATACATAATGTTCTATGAATTAAGATGAACCACTAATTTAATAAACTAGACATCATAAAACAAGAAAGCATACCCTTCCATATCTGCCAGTTGGATCAAATTCAACAAATTCGGGGATATATGAATCATCTGAATGAAGACTCATCACTCTGTATCTTGAATCGAGCTATAACTGGTGATACTTGGTACTTTTCAATGGATTAGTTGATGATAATCCAGAGAAGACCCTCGTTGAAAAACAAGCAGGAGAAGGAGCAGGAGCAGGAGCAGGAGTAATGGAGATGAGCATTCAAGAATCAAGAGCACATTTTGGCAAAATGTGTGTATTTATATTTATATATGAATGATAAAGTAAATTAAAATAATAGGAAGAAACAAAGCATTGAAAATGTAGAAAAAAAATGAAGGTGGGTAGTCCTTTTCCTCTTATTCACCACATCTTATTCTCTATGCCTTTTTATATTGGGCATGCTTCTTTCGATAGAATACATTGGACATGTTAAAATCTTATCCCGCAGCCCCAGTTGAAAAAACTTCCAACAAAATATTACTTGAATATGCCGTTTTGTCATTTTTGGACTTTCGATACACTTTAATTGATCTCGTCGTAAGATTATATAAAATGACATATCCATGCAATAATGATGTGCTCAAATTTGGAGAAGTTGATTATACTTATTTGTAGTTGATGTTGTTGAACCCTTCTTTTCTTCATATTTTAAGAACCAAACTATGGTTGCAAAAAGTAAAAACCAAGCCGTCTTGTTTTGAAAAATGTGAAATAAACATAAAATCATAACACAAATGTACTTGTCCAGTAGTAGGTCCTTATAACAATAAGATGTGAGGCGACCGCTTTACATCTCAAGTACCCAATATATCTGTAAAGTACCGATGCAGGACAGTAACCAAAGGTGAAAAGAAATAAAAATCCAACATAAAACCCGCAGAACATCTCATAGCGCACAAATAAATATAATATAATAATATAGATATAAAACAGGTGGGACATTGATATAATCAAATGAACCGTAAATAAGAACATCGAAGTACAACAGGTTCGCGGATTATATAAAAATGAAATAAATAGTTTATACATCCCAAATCTCCATAATAAACTCTATAATTGTCTCTGGTAATATAAGAACTGGCATAACTCCACGGTACTACACAGTACTACACAGTATAATGTAAGCGATAGTAAGTTCCAAATATAGATATACGAAAGTGTAGCCTCCTACTCGTACCCCGTACAACTCCATGCGCTATCCTGACCTACTATCCATAATATACTCATTTAAGAGTACTCGAGATAATAAAAAATAAAGCATGAAATCTCGAGTCAGACAATAGTCTGGTATAAGCGATATAGCATCTCAAAATACTATAAAACTCGTATAAATAGGGTATAGGGTATGAACAACCATGCTCGACCTTTCTCTGCATCCAAAGAGTTAACACATAAACACAAAATATGCTAAACTACAATCATAAATGGAAAATATGAGGTATGCGGTATCACATAGTATATCAAGCACACATTAAACAAGACATCCATCATACAGCCTTGCATCTCTCGCTCAAGTGCTTCACATATATGATAGCTCTTTTGGATGCACAACTCATTGCACATACAGATGGTTGAGGACTGGACACATATAGACGTCCAAAATATGGGTACTCGTAGATTACCCTGTTCCATTAATAAGCATAATAACCACAGAGTTATCCAACAAACCCTTAGCATACGTACCGACAGTAGAAATATCCTACAGATGCTGAACTCTCGTCCACACAAATGGCTAAGGACAGGATACACTCAAATGTCTAAACACATGGGTACACACAGACTACCCTGTCCTACTCACGAGCATCACAACCTCATGTTCAACTTTACGAACTACCACGCAGAACTCGTCCTTTCGGTCCACCTTCAAATGCCATAGTTGCTTGCCACATCTAATCGTCGAAGTTTTCATACTTCGTTGGTTGTCATCCCAAAGTCATATAGAGCCTCTTGGGGTCATCCCCCAAACCAACTCCTCAGACTACCTAGCAACCCTGAGTCTTGCCGCGAAGTCCATAGCCAAACTCCATGCTCCACTCCCACCGGTCCAATCTACGACCAAAACAAGCTAGGTTTCAAGTGTCGAACTAACCCGTGCGACACTAACCCACCTTCACCCTCGACCACCAAATCAACTCCTCTGCCAACCACCGAACAAAGCCCTTAATCAACCACCGGACCGTCACTTTATCACCAAAACAAATTACATTTTCGATCACCGAGTCTATCCCTCTACTAAACCAACTTCAATGTTCGGCCACCTATCCATCCACCATCTGAATAGAATTCCATGAACGACTACCGAGTCATCCATCAACTGAACCGAGTCCCACGTTCAATCACCGTGCTCATTCTTCAATCGAACAAAACACTAAATACCCCATGCCGAACTGATTTCCTGTAGTTTTACCGAGTCCAAATTTCACATCGATTTCACCGCTACGTATCATTCTTCGACCCTTGTGTATTCTATATGCAAAGATACAACTCTCAATAATGAATAAATCCGTCGAAGCCCAGTTCATGGTCCATAACTTTAAGTTGCTCTAATGAGCGTTTCAACCGTATAAGCATTCACACAAATACAACAAACGCACAGTCACGTCCGATCATCTGAACACCCAAACACACATTAGACCATAGCAAATCATCATGTAATTACATATCTAATACAGCCTATCACATACAAAGGCGACCATAATCCAAAACAACGTGATTAAAGTGCTTTAAACATTCCAAAATTTGTTTTATTTCAGGTTTGACTTAGAAAGCAGTTTTAAAACATTAATTTGATCTTAAATATGAGTTTAAAACATATCAAAACCTATAAGTACATATATGTTAAACCTCCTTTTGCCAGGACAGTACACAGGCGGATTTAACCCAATGGGCTTCACGATCATCAAGGCAGAAAGCCGGAGATATGGTTATCAGGATTGAAGATTGATTATATTCAAAACTAAGGGTGATAGTTGGATGGATTGGGATGGAAAACACTCAAAAAATGGCTAAATATGGAACAAATGCTTCCCGTAGAAGAGGGATCAGAGTAGAGGGATCGGAATAGAGGGATCAAAGTGAAGGGATCAGATTAAACATGATGCATATAACTCAATAATGATCGCTCCACAACTTAACAACAACAAGAAGGATTGAAGTGAAACTTTAAGAACAAGAAGAAGGGACTCTAAGGAGTCTACCTTAGAGATCACAAATCAAATAGAGCAAGTTGGAGGGATCGGCCCTCTTTCCTCCATAGGGATCGGCTATAATCAGCTTTCGCAACATATTGCAACAAATATCGATCAATAACTCAACATCTACCGATCCAATTGACATGAAACTTGGAGGACAAGTATAATATGGAATGTGGGACCCACCATAAATATCGCACCCCATAAATCACCCAAAATAGGGATCAGCCTCGATTCCTATTATGGGCTCCAGTGAGCCCCAAACTTTCTGGGCAGGCTCGTCTTGGCTTCAGGGTCCCAGATCTGGGTTTTGAGTGAGATATTTTCACATCTTCTCATATAAATATAGAGGACATGACATCAACAAAGGGAGCTTCTTTCTCCTTTATTTTATCTTCTGCCAAGCTATGTTCTGCCATTTTTATTCTGGGATTTCATGGATTTGTAACCATAACAACAACATAAACAAATAAAAGGAAAATCTTTGGAGTAGACATAGGTCGAAGATTGTCCACTATAAATCTGTGACTCTCTTTACTTGCTTTCTATTTTAATTTTATTATTCTTCAATTTATATCATCTATATTATATCATTTGAGACCTATGACTGGATATTGGTGCTTTCATACAACTCGATATTGATGGTCATTTTTGATGCCAACATTTTAGTGCTTTCACGGAGAAAAGTTAGCCCCTTCAGATTTGGAATTCAAATGTAGAGTTTGGAAAAGACCTAGAGCTAAGATTTGGAGCAATGGTGAGACAATCAATAGGGAGAGTGCTATAGGAAAGAAGCCACCACAGAGAGAGTCGGGAGGCTTCCTCAGAAGCTGGAGCTAATCAAGCATCTATATACATCACCAGGGATGAAATGGAAATGATGATGGGTGCTATATCGAAAAGGATGATAAAAAGACAAAAGGGGATGATGTAAAATTTACTCCGACAGATTCGACAAGCTGGAGCGCAAAACCAAAGGAATAGAGTAGTAGGTGCAAGTGGCAATTAAATCAAGGAGTTGAAGCAGCAGGAATTGCTGGAAATCAAGACGGGAAAGATGGAGATGGAGCTATTGGAAAAGGAAATGGAGTAGAGTAGCCGGGGGTAGTCCCCGGCTATCTTAGTGGGATCAGCCTCGATCCCCATAGGCTTGGGGGAATACCTCCGGGTCTGGTCGATCATGATGCCGGAGGACCTACAGTCGATCTCATGAAGCTTGGTACAAATCGAAATTTGGATGCTTGTCCCCAGTACTACATTCTGGAATTCCCTAGTAGACTTGGGGGTATATTGGAAATGATAGGAGACTACTGAAAGATGACAATAACAGGTTTGCAGAGACGATCAAGCGAGGTATGCATGGAGGATTGGTGAACAGGATCTGGAGGACGTAAACAAAAGTCCATTCACTCCTATATCAGGAATGCTAGGAATCCACGGGAGTTTAAACTACCAATGCTGGAAATATATGATGGAAAGTTGGACCCAACTACGTAAATAATGAGATATATATGACACATGGAAGTACCGGGGGAGTCAGAGGAAGTCATGACACGATGTTTTCCCCTGTATCTAATGAATATAGCTACATTGTGGTTCAAGCAGTTGGAGAGTAGTTTTATTTGCACATGGACAGAATTGGTCGAAAGATTTATGAGGCAGTTCAGGGTTCACATTTCGAGACCCAAAAATGTGATGTGTCTGCAACACCGAAATAAAAGATTGGAAAGTCTCTAAGGAGTTTTCTAACATGATTTAATACATGGCGATATCGGTGGATCGGCCAGATCTATCCATGATTTTGATGACAGCAATATCAGGAATTGCCAATGGCGCAGATTTCAAGGACTCTTTGGCGCGGGATCCACCTATGGATCTCAAGGAAGCTTATCATGAAGTAGAAAGGTTCCTGTGGTAGGAAGATGCACAAGCTGACAAATTGGAGGAGAATGCTATCCAAAGCGGAGGATCATCAGGAGCTGCAAACAAGAACGATAAAGGAAATTGGAAATTGGATGATGGATATGATGGGACGAAAAGGCGATGAAAAGAGAGGAAACCGAAGTTCTCCTCCTACTCGGATTTGATAGAAAGCCTAGAACAAATTTATCTTGACACTAAGGGGCAACTCTCCAATCGAAAACTGACAAGGAAGGATCCCGCGGAGAGGGAGCATATGTTTGGAAAGTACTGCTTATTCCATGATTTAGACGGGCATACAATGGATGAATACAAACATTTAAAGGATATGATTGAGGAGCATGTCAGGAATGATAGGCTGCCGTAGTACGTGAGGAATCAGACAACGGTGGTGGAACATGAGCAACCACCATATACATCGAATGGAAACAAGAATGACCCTGGATTGGGGTCATAGATCATCATTAACTGATCATGATGGTAAGGGCCGAGTTTACGATTTGGACTCCAGCCATAACAAGATAAACAACAATAGTAATAATAAACAACTCTATAATAAGGCGGCTAAGTCACTTACACATGCACGGGATCGAGGATAGTCCCTAGGCACGCTTTGAGATGATGATGGACCGTCGTGTCTAGAGAGGTACCATTTGGCTTTTTTAGTTTTTTGGATTTTTAAATGTATGAACTATTATTTAGGATCCGCATTACTGCTATAAATAAAACAGTATGCGATTATTGTCCCGACTGGAGTGATAGGGCGGTAACCACAAGGTGTGAGTCCCTGCGTCGAAGAGCAATAGAATGGACTGGTACATGGATTAAGTCATCGACCGGAAAGTCGAGGATGGAGAATAAAACCCAACAGATTGTCAAGTATGGATTATACCTAGCAAGGTGTAGATTGCTTCATCGGAGAGCGAAAGGATGGGCCTACTCATGTCGTTGAGCATGGATTATGCTCGACAAGGGTCCGGAGAGACCACTATCAGCCTAGGACTTAGGCCAAGACACCATTTAATATTCAGGAACACTGAACTGGAGTACATGATATAACTTCCCTTCATCGGAGAGCGACAAGATCGGCTTAGTTGGACGTCGAGTATGGATTGTACTCAGCAAGGACCCGGAGAGGTCAAGGATTTGGATACCAGCTTCGAACATCTAAGGATTTGGATATGGACCAAGAGCGATCATAGATTTGGATATGGACCAAGAGTGGTCGCAGATTTGGCTAACAACCTCGATAGGCCACTGATTTAAATATCAGCCTTGAATGGCAATGGATTTGGCTTCAGATTGATATAGATTTGGATAAAACGATATGGAGAGATCGCGGATTCGGAATTGGATATAGATTCAGAATGGTCATAGATTTCACTAACGATCCGGAGAGATCATAGATTTGGATTGGAAACGAATTGGATTTGAATTGGATAATATGGCTATCGATGGATTGACTTTGAATTTTGGATTTGTGGCAATTCAAAACACACCTTCCTATCGCAATGCATGTTTTGGAGGAGAAAGTGTTAACCCGCTGGATTAAATAGGATGTACACAACTCAATAATGATCGCTCCATGACTCAACAACCACAAGGTGGATTGAAGTGAAACTTTGAAACAAGAAAAATGGACCTTAGGGAGTCTACCCTAGGGATCGCACATCAAGTAGAGCAAGTTGGAGGGATCGGCTATAATCATCTTTTGTAACATATTGCAACAAAAATCTATCAATAATTCAACAATCTACAGATCCAATTGACATGAAACTTAGAGGACAAATATATTATAGCATGAGGGACCCACCATAAGGATCACACCCTATAAATCCCTCATAATAGGGATCTGCCCCGATCCCTATTATGGATTCCGATGGGCTCCAAACTTTTTAGGCAGGCTCATCTTGGTTTCAGGGTTTCAGATCCAAGTTCTGAGTGAGATATTTTCACGTCTTCTCCTATAAACATAGCGGACGTGACATCAGAAAAAGGAGCTTCTTTCTGCTTTATTCTATCTTCTACCTAGGCTATACTCTGCCATTTTTATTCTGCGATTTCATGAATTTGTAACTGTAGCAACAACATAAACAAATAAAAAAAATCTTTGGAGTGGAAGGAGGCTGGAGTTAGCTAAACCACTATAAATTTGTGTCTTTCTTTACTTGCTTTCTATTTTAATTTTATTATTCTTCAATTTATATTCTCTATTATTATTTAAGATCTGTGACTGGATATTGGTGCTTCCATACAACTAGGTGTTTGTGGCCATATTTGATGCCACCAATATATAATAAGTAGAGAGATGATAAATGACTCACTAAAACCCCAAAATCCAAGTTTTTCACACAAATCGAAGTAGATTCAAAAATGAATAGAAAAGGTATAATTTGTTCCCTTAAAATGTAAATTTGAGGATCTCTGATGAATCTTCTTGCTAATCTATCATTAACTAATGATTTTGAGGAGAAAAAAAAATAAGGTTTTGGAAGGAGAATGATTTAATGGAGGTTTAGATCTATTTAAGAAGGTGTAAAAGTGATTTGGGACGATTATTCAGCCTAATAAGGTCTCCAAATCCAAAATGGGTTAGTGGGTTATCTCCAAACTCACTAATTACGCAACTAAGCTGCTCCAAAAACTGCCCATATTCAAACAGCCATATCTTCTAGCCAAAAGTTCCAATTTTTATTATAACTACTCTACGTCAAGGGAAACGATCATATCTTTTTAATGGAAGTAGTCTTAGATACTTTTTCAGCTCCAATGTAAAGTTATAATTGATACAAGTTTCCGAGGGTAAAATCGTCTGAAAAATTCTAAAAATTGGAAATTTCCCTAATAAGCATTTTCCAAAGTTATAGAGTCATAAAACCTCATATTCATTTAAAAATAATATTTTACGATCCTTCGATACGTAAGATACATGTCATTACACTCTCCACCTTTAGGAATTCCTCCCTCGAAATCCCTAATGCAACTAGGGTAAAGTCAAATATAGCTACCACGCATTCCTATCATCTATGAGAAAACACATTAAACAAAATGATTTCTATGACTACCCTAGCATGTGTGGTACTAAACCACCTTCTATGATCTTGAAAGCCAAAGTAAATGCAATAAACAAAAGTCTCACCAAGTAAAGAGCTTTATGTAAGTGGTCCTCATGCTTTCCTCGGTCTCCCAATCGCAACCACCTTCACTCTCACTCCACTGAACCTTCACCAGCTCTACTTTCTTCCACCTAAGCTGCTTCGTATCCCATCCGACGATACGAATAGGCCTACGATGTCTCGATGCTTCTAGTTCAATCTCGATCATCAAGTTAATCCGGTTAAACTATTACGCGTGAGTCATGGACAAACTTCCACAAGTGAGATACGTGAAACACATTGTGCATGCCCACTATCTTTTGAGGTAAATCGACTCTACATGTTATATTCCTAATCCTTTCAAGTGTTTGAAAAGTACCAATAAATCTCAGTATCAATTTTCCCTTAGCATTGAATCAAACAACATTATTTAAAGGAGAGATCTTGATGAATACCATATCATTAATGGAAAACTTCAAATCACATCTCCTCCTACCAACGGAGCTCTTCTATCTTTCCTGAGCATCTTGCATTCATTGTCGAATGATCTCGATCGTCTTTGAAGTCTCTCTAATCATGTCTAGCCCATGTATTAGTTTCTTGCCCGCTTCCCACCAGCATGAAAGTGCGTTGCGTGGTTGACCATATAACACCTCAAATGGTGCTATACCGATGCTAGACTTTGATAAGTGCTATTATATGTGAACTCTACTAAGTGAGGATGAAAGCTCTGAAGAGATCATCTAGAATACGATTCACCCTCTCAGTCTGCCCATCTATTTGTGGATGATAAGCTATATTGAGATGCAGCTCCAACCCTAGCCCCTCTTGTAAGCTCTTTCAAAACCCGATAGTGAACAAGGGGTCTCGGTCACTCACAATGATCTTCGGTACACCATGGAATCACACAACCCATTTCAAACACAAGTCGACCAATTTGGATGTCATTCTACTGGAAATGACAGGTATGAATCGAGCACTCTGCATCAATCTATCGATTATGACCCAAATGCTATCATACCCTCTTTTGGTCCTCTGCAATCCATCGATGATGTCCATTGAAACTTGTTCCTATTTCCATTGGGAACCTTGAGTGGTTGCAAAAAACCACTTGGCTTCTTCTGTTCTGCCTTCACCAACTGACAGTTCATGCACTTCAAGATGAATGCTCCAACGTCCTTCTTCATCTTTCCGATAAAATGTCTGCCTCAAATCACGGTAAATTTTATTGCCTTTGGGATGTACAGTCAATCTCGTATGATAGCACTGCATAGCACTTCATCCCTCAACCCATCGGCATCAGGAATAAAAAATCTCCCGTCCTTATGGAGTCGACTATCATGGTCGATCTTGTACTTCTTTATCTCTTCAGACTTCAATCCTTCCTCTATCTTTGTCATGATCTTCGCTAGTCTAACATCTTGCCTCTGACTAGCACTGATCAAGTCAATTAAGGTAAGTCTGGCCGTCAAGCTAGGCAACACTTCTAGGTCTATCTCACATTAAGGTCTAAAATCATAGCCAACGACAAACTCCAATGGTTTCCACTCTAGGAATATTGCTCCTAAGCTAGCATGTCTTCTACTCAATGCATTAGCGACCGCACTTCCCTTACTAGGCATATAGGAAATGTCAAAGTCATAGGAGGCTTAAAACTTTAACCATCGCTTCCGACGAAGGTTGAGGTCCTTCTGGAGATTAAATACTTCAATGACATGTGGTAAATAGACAACTCGAAACTCTCCCCAAAAAAATAATGCCTCCGTATCATCAAAGTGAATACTATCACTACCAACTCCAAATCATGAGTTGAATACTTTTTCTCATACAGTTTCTGCTATCGACTAGCTCAGGCGATAACCTTTTCCCTCTGCATCAAGAGTGCACCAAGTCCAGTACCATAGGTGTTTGTGTATACTGTCAGCTCCTCATTCCCACTCGGAATGACTAACACTAGCACGCTCGTCAACCTCTCCTTTATACTCACAAATGCATGCTTGCACCTCGTGTCCTAAATAAAAATCTGATTCTTCTTCGCCAAATTGGTGCTGCTTTAGAGAAGTCTTAGATAAATGTCTATAGTAACCTACCAATCATAAGAAACTTCTCACGTCTTTAGTGGTCTTGGTGAATCCCAGTCACGCACTGCCGCCACCATTGCAGGGTCTATAACAATACCCTACTCAAAAACAACGTGACCCAAGAATCGCACTTACCTTATCCAGAAATGACACTTCGAAAACTTTGCGTTCATTTGGTGCTTCATCAACACATCAAGCACAATTCTCAAATGCTCCTTGTGTTCCTCCATCTTCGAATAAACAAGGATATCGTCTATATAAAAAAGTACATACTTATTTAGCTGATCCCTGAAAACATGGTTCATAAGATAAATAAAGTATATTAGCGTGTTGGTTAGCCCAAACGACATAATTAATCACTCATAGAATCCATATGGCATATGAAACGCTGTAATTGGAACACTCTCCTTCGCTACTCTCTAATGATGAAACACCATTGCAATTTCCAACCGATAAAACACCCTAGCACTATAAAGCTGATTGAACGAGTCATTAATACATGGGAGTGGATTTTTTTTTTTACTTTTTCACCTTATTCAGCTCACGATAATCTATACACAACCTCAGATAGACATCTGCCTTGGTGGCGAATACACAAGTGAACCCCACTAAGATATGCTCCTACGAGTGAACCCCCTCCTCAATAGGTCATTCACTTGCAGTTCCAACTCCTTCTGCTCTCTAGGTGACATATGTCTCAAAGACATATGTCCATGCGAAACTCGATCTCTCGTTGTGGCAATAATCCGGTCACCTCCTCAAATATGTCCGGGGGTACTCTCTCACTATAGGCGCAAATGACAACTCATCTTGTGTAGTATCAAGCAAATATAGGAAGCTAACCATAAATCCATCCTTTAACATGTCGCCAATCACTACCGTCCGCCTCCTCCATAGCCTCAATTGTCACCAACAGCCTCTCGTAATCCACCACCACTGCATACTTTTTAGCCAGTCCATCCCTAATATAATACCAAACCCTATAAAACCCTAAATAAAGCAATCATGAACAAACAATCATCCGTGACTCGATATGGCTAAGTCTCAACAAACCATGCACATGCTAGTTGATTGTCCAACAGGATTTGTGATAATCAAAGGTCGGTCAACTATCTTGAGTTTCAACCCTAATCTACCAACCATATCATTTGTTATCCCTCCTTCTGGCAAGGCCGTGACACCAAGGAGTTGAATAGAAATCAACGACAGTTCATCTCGAAAAACGGTTATACATAGGTTCGCTATGGATGCTGATAAATTTTGCCCGAGTTCGGATCGAGCTACAATTAACATGACATGACAATCAAAGTTATGAAAGCCAACGTTCCCAATGTCAAGTCAATCGGAATTCGTATGCTCAAGTTATGATCGATGCAAACCAGGAAAATCAACTCCTTCGTATCCTTCATTCCACCTCCTTTGCTATCCTTTTCGTTCGTATCCATCCAATGAACCTCGGTCGTATCCACCAAACATCCATTAGTTCGAATCCATCATGTATGTTCCACTTCATATCCATCCATACTCATATTACTTCACATCCATCGTCCCACAGCTTGTTCGTATCGATTGGCCAACGTCTATTTCATATCCATCAAAGCCGTAAAAACCCACCATTTCGTATCGATCCACTGATGCGCCCTATTCATATCAATCGGCCAATGACCGATGTGAATATTGAAAGATGCATCGATACGACTGACACCCTCAATGATCGATACGAAATGGAGTAACAATCATCGATATGAATAGCGTAGCTATTAATGGATACGAACCAAGCCATATTAATGGGCACGAACGACATGGAAATGAAGCAACTAAATGAAAGCGATATGAAGAGAACAAGTGAAGATGGTTGACTCGGTTTCTCGACATGAAAAGTGGATCGATCCTAAAAGTTAGCGCCACATCATCAGGCATCACATGTCCAGAAGCGATGCGAATAGAAGCGATGTGAACTCAGCAACCTTCAACAAATCCAAATTTGCATCGATCATAACTCAAAATCTACAGGTCCAAATGCCACCAAATTTTCACAGGAGCTTGCGTGCAACCTTGGGAATGTTCATGATCGATCTCGACTCGATTAGGCTAAATCTTGATCGTTACGAATTTCATTTGTATCGATCAAGGATCGAGTCCAAATGATCAGGGATCGATTACATGGGCCTATCCATGTAAGAGAAAAGGTCTTCCAAAATTCTGGCGAGATTGTTGCTACCTACGCCTATAAATAGCAGCATAGGACCTACAGAAAAGGGACTTTTGGCTCTTCTATGTCCAGACTCTGCCGAAATTACTATTGCACTTGAATTATACTGTTGTAACTCATTGTAACCAGCAAGTAAAGATCAATAAAAGTCAGCCATTTCATAGTGGAGTAGGTCATACACCGAACCAATCTAAATCTATGTGTTTCTGTGCATTTTCTTGTTCATCGATTGGTGTATTTGTTAGATCTTCCTCATTTTATATTTATTTTCTTCATCTTATATCTTCAAACACATCCGAAGAGTGTTGTGCCCAATTTTGGTACAAATACTTTGGTGCTTGCACTGAGAAATCCCAGTCTTTCTCCTGCTCAATGGATCTACTACCAATATTGGATTGCAAGAATCTAAGGAGAAGATCAATATTTTAAGCCCAGAAGTTCTTCCATCCTTTTCCGATTTGTACCAAGTCTAGGAAAGAGCTTCGCTATCCACCATGGTCAACACTAGGACTACTTCAACAGCTGCAGATCTAGAAGGATGGGACAGACAAAACCCCGCACAACTTCCTCCTACCTACCAGAATGCTGCCGGACCTTCACATCTGCAAGGCCCTATCACCAGGGAAGAGTTTCATCTATTAATGCAAGAGCTGACTCAAAGTTGCCAGTAGCTTACTCAGCAACTCCGTGCCAATGCGGAATTAACCAACCAATTGAATCATCAAAGACGAAGGAGATCCAGAAGGGATCAAGCATCCTATTCATCCACTGAAAGTTTATCCTCCTCTGATTTTAATTGTAGATCCACGTGCCCACAGCTGGATGGAAGCTATACACAAGCTACTGGACATCAGCATACATTAAATCTTGGGCAACCGAGAGTTGGCCCATCAACCAGCCATCAGACCGGACCATCCTCCCGAGGAAGTAATATTACTTATCACACCGACAAAAACTGCACTGCCACCAATGCTACTGAGTTAGGGGTTGATGCCCGAAACCGGATAGATCTGAACCATTGCCAACATAAATATATGCTTGAACGACATGTTCCTCGAACCCTAGAACCAAGGAGGCGAGACATGGACCATCGACCACAACCGACCCATCCTCGCATTATGGAACCCGACCACACCTTGGCTCAGCATGCTCAAAATGTTCAAATGCCGGACATCTCGATGATGATCCATCAGATGATCCGTGAAATTCAAGACCTCACCAATGACGACTAGGGAATCTCCTAGATTCATACCCCCTTTATATTTTAAAGTACGAATGGTTGATGAATGCTGCACGATCCGATGATGCGGTCAAGTGCTAAAGTTTCCCAATCTCCCTAGGGGGCATAGAAACTACATGGTTTACTCATTTGCCATCTCGATCTATCTCATGTTTTGACTGGTTGGTAATAAAGTTTGTTGAGCAGTTTCGCATGCATGTCACAAGGCCAAAAGACGTTAATACCTTGTCTAGTGTCACTCAAGATCCTAGAGAGACACTCAGACATTATCTAGGGAGGTTTCATGCTACATGCACCGAGATTAGTAATCCCAATAATAACTCAATTCTGATGGCACTAACTAAGGGGATCGATCCGAATTCGATAACTAGTTGGCCGGAAAACCCCTTACGTCATAGGGCCGTTTCTATTCCAAGGCAACTCAGTTCTTGATAAGGGAGCATTCGAAGCAGTCTAGGAAGAAGGATGACATAGGGGCCCAATATGGAAGGAATCCAAAGCAATGTCGCCGTTAAACAAATCGAGGAGAGTTCCGAAAAGGTGCAATTGAACATATAGAATAAATAGAATCAACAGAAAGGCGATGGAAACCAAAACAGGAAACAGGATCAGAATCATGGGCCACGACGTAGGGCTCCTATGTTTGACCATTATACTCCTTAAACACATCATTGGAAAATGTGTACTTGCAGACCTGCAATATTATTCGGTATAAGAAATCGGCTCCGAAGCAATCATCGAAAAAACAGATTCAAACGAGGAAGTTTTGTAGATTTTACGATTGCTATGGTCATAATACGAACGAGTGCCGTCATCTACAAACTATTATTGAGAAGTTGATACCAGAGAGGAAGTTGGAGCAGTTTGTTCGGGCGCCTCGGTTTGGAGGTGTGGGCCCATCGAATCAAAATCAAAGACCAAACCAGGCGAGACCGGAGAAACCCGCTCAAAACGACGAAAGGCTAGTGATTAGTATTGTCAGTGGCGGACCTCATCCAGCTGATCGAAGCTGGAAGGAAATGGAGTCGTATGCTAGCTCTATTAGGCATGCAAGCTTCGAATGTTGTAGTAATTTGGAGATGGTGCTCTGGCCAAACAAAAAAAATGTTGACTGACAACATCGTATTTCGAGATAGGGATGCCGATAGAGTCGAAGCCCTAACCATTGATCCACTTTTCATATCAGCTCATGTAGATCCTACTTGGATGAAGAGGGTCTTAGTGGATAGTGGGAGATCAATGAACATACTGTTTGAGCGAGCTTATGATTAGATGAAGATCGAAATAAAAGAGTTGAAGCCTTGTCAGTCTTGTATTTATGGCTTCAACGGGAGTGCAACTATACCCACTGGGATGGTGGAGCTACCAGTGGAGTTGGGAATTGGAGAACGCCGGAGAGTCTGGATATTACAGTTTGTTGTATTGGACATAGACTCGCCATACAATGCTTTCTTAGGCCAACGGCCCTAGCTGAATTCAGGGTTGCTACTGCCCCTTGGTGTCTGACTTTAAAATTCCCTACCGACAATGGAGTTGGAGTTGTTTAGGGAGACCAAGCTACTGGATGATCCTTTTATGTTGCTAAGCTACGGGAGGCGCGGTGAAAAGAAAAAGGAAAGGGCATAGAGGAATCTCTCCATGTACGCTTTGCTGAGAATTGACGGCTAGCGCCTGGGCCAAGGCCCGAGCACCCCAACCAATTCCCAAGGGATCTTGACCCGAGAGATACCAAAAGTGAAGACGAAGTTAAAGACAGTCAGGCTTCCCTGGTAGAGCTGACGATCGATGTCCTGATTAATGATAATGGTGACTCTAAAATGGTAAAGACTGGATCTCAACTAAGCCAATAGATGTAGGAGGAATTGGTTGAACTTCTCCGGGCAAACCTCGACGTGTTTTCCTGGACGCATTCCGACAAGTGTGGGATCTCCCAGGACATCGCGAGCCACACATTAAATTTTGACCCGTGGGATGTCCCGATCACGCAAGAAAGGCATGATATGGATCTAGAAAGATCTACCGCCCTTAAGGAAGTGGTAGATAAGCTCAAGTCGAATGGATTTATCCGAGATGCATTATATCTGAAATGGATGTC
Organism: Allium cepa; assembly: GCA_030765085.1. Classification (NCBI taxonomy): domain Eukaryota; kingdom Viridiplantae; phylum Streptophyta; class Magnoliopsida; order Asparagales; family Amaryllidaceae; genus Allium; species Allium cepa. The sequence continues at coordinate 723,406,721 of CM060932.1, read as the reverse complement.
CAATCCTGTACTTTTCAGAAGGCCCAATGGTAATGGAGAACATGCATTGACTACTCATACTTGAATAAAGCTTGCACTAAAGACAGTTTTCCACTTCCCTGAATTGATCAGCTCATAGACTCAATGGTTGGACATGAACTCTTATCCTTCATGGATGCGTATTCTGGTTACAACCAGATACCCATGCACTCGCCTGATCAGGGGCACACCATTTTTATCACCGATCTGGGACTTTACAGCTACAAAGTCTTGCCATTAGGACTCAAGAATGCTGGAGCAACCTATTAACGATTAGTTAATCGAATGTTTTCTAAACAGATCAAAAAAACCATGGAGGTATATGTGGATGACATGCTTGTGAAGTCGTGGTTCTCCATCAATCATATCAAAGACCTAGAAACGATGTTCAACATCCTCCAAGAATACAAAATGAAACTCAACCCGTTGAGTGTCAATTTAGGGTCGCTTTTGGAAAATTCCTTGGGTTATCGTCAATGCTCGAGGAATTGAAGCAAATCCTAAAAAGACCTGGGCAATTAGAAACCTTGAAACTCCATGGGCTATTAAGCAAGTTCAGGGCCTCAACGGGAAAGTAGCAGCACCGAGCAGGTTCATTTCAAAATCCACCAAAAAATGCATTCCCTTCTTTGATCTGATTAGAAAAGGAAAACTGAATTTTGAATGGATAAGTGAATATGAGGGTGCATTCCGAGCACTGGTTCAACATCTCTTTACACCACCAATTCTGTCAAATCCAATTAGTCACGATAGATTGTACATGTACATGGTGGTGTCGGAAAATGAAATCAATGCTACGCTAATTCGAAAGGAAGACCGGATACAATGATCGGTCTATTACATTAGCAAACGACTGATTGGAGCAGAAAGAAATTATTCAAAACTAGAAAAGTTGGCTTATTGTCTTGTTATTTCCTCGAGGAAGCTTCGTCCATATTTTTAGGCTCATCCTATCACTGTCTATATCGACAAGCCGTTACAATAGGTCCTTAAGCGGCCTGAGATGTCTGGTAGGTTACTCAAATGGAATATCGAGCTGAGTCAGTTTGACATCACTTACACTCCAAGGCGAGCTATCCATGGACAAGTCCTGACAGACTTCATCGCTAAGTTCACTATCCTGAAGGACTTACCTAAAACTAGTGAATCTCCTAAATATGTTTGAAAGTTACGTACTGATAGTGCATCGAATTACCGTTGCTCAAGCGTCGGGGTTGTACTTGAAACTCCAGAAGGCCGATCCATATACTATGCTTTAAAGTTCGATTTTCGTGTGACCAATAATGAGGCCAAATACGAAGCCCTACTCGTCGAATTAAGGCTTGCCATAGATTTGAGAATTGTCGCTGTAGAGATTTACTGTGACTCACAATTGGTTGTGTGCCAAGTCTGGGGGAGTACCAGGCCAAGGACCGAAGGCTAGCTGCTTATCTTGCTTGTGTTCAGGAAATATCGAACCAGTTCGATTATTATGCTATCTATTGCATACCCCGAGAACACAATCAAAAAGTTGATTCTCTAGTAACGTTAGCCAGTACCGGTGAGGCGCAGCAAATGGGACTCGTTCCCATGGAAATGTTATCTTCCCGAGCCTCGATCAAATGGAAATAGACGAGATATTTGAAGTTATTCCCGACAAGGAGTCATGGATGACTCCGTTCAGAAACTATCTCAAGTATGGGACCCTGTCGGAGCGTAGGAGTGAAAAAAGATAAGTTCTTCAAAAGGCTCCAGTTCACTATTCAGAATGGAGTCATGTATATATGAGGGTACTTTGTTCCTTTACTTCGATGTATTGCCCACAATGAAATCAAACAAGTATTGCATGATGTACATGAAGGAGAACGTGGCGATCAAACCGAGGAGCAAGCTTTTGCTAAGAAAGTGCTCCAATATGGATATTATTGATCGACTGTAAATCACAATGCATCGGACTATGCCCGAAAATGTGACAGATGTCAGAAGCATGCTCGGATTTCGAGAGTCCCGCCTATCGAAATAACTCAGATGGTCAGGCCATGGCCATTCGCAATACGAGGTAATGACATTATTAGTTCTCTGCCTCTAGCCAAAGGTGGTACGAAGTACGCATCGTTGCAGTTGATTACTTCACCAAATGGCTGGAAGATGAGCCCCTTGCTACTATCACAATGAAAAAAGTGATCAATTTTGTGGTACACAACATAATATGTCGATTTGGTCTTCCAGATACCATCACCACTGACAACGGAACCTAGTTCGACTGTGTTGAATTATGGAATTTCTGTCAACGATTCCACATCCAGAAGAAGTTTTTTGCAGTTGCACACCCTTAAGCGAATGGGTAGTTTGAAGCTGTTAACAAAGTTATAAACTCCATTCTGAAGAAAGTACTAGAAAAGGCTGGGGGCAAATAGGTCGGTGAACTTCCTATGGCTTTATGGGCTTATCGAACAACCCACTAGTCCACGACCGGCCACACCCCATTTTCACTTTCCTACCGTTCAGAAGCCGTTATTCCGGTCGAGTTGGAAGTACCTTCTCATCGTGTGACCTATTATGATCCAAAAACAAATGCCATATTACTTGCCGAATCTCTGGACATATTGGATGAGAAGTAGAAGAGGCTGATTTGAGGGCAGCCGCGTACCAAAGTCGAGTCGCCCAATTGTACAATGCCAATGTTCGACCCTGAACCTTTGAACTCGACGACCTCGTCCTTAAGAGAATTTACCCGGTCCCTTCATATATGAAACCAACATGAGAAGAGTCGTATGTAACCGAACAAAGGCTTGGAGACGGCACATTTGAATTATCGATCGTTGATGGTCTCATTCTGTTGAAAGCTTGGCACGACAAGAGTCTTCATCACTACTACATATAACAGGCTTGACTTGTTCATTCTGTCTGCTTTACATTTGCAACTTGTTTATGCATTTCGAAATTTGAATTTATAATAAGGCATCTGACTTTGCCGTATTTTCTTATTTCAGCAATAAAATGCAATCTCTTCGAGCCAGAGCAGTGATTTTTAAAATGCATCATACGACCATCACAATGTATAGAGAGCTAAGTTCCATCATACGATGGGATTTATTCAAGTAGGGAGTGACCTTGATACGATCGGTCACTCGCTAAGTGAAACTCGATCTCAGGGGAAAGCCATCACATTAAAGCCAGGAATGGATTGATATACGAAAATCCTCTAGCTAATTCTAGATTCCCAGAGTGCGAACTGGAGTATAAACTTATAAATATGGTTTCAAGGAGGGTAGATCCTTCCACCTAATGACTTCGCCCATATTCAAACCAAGTTCGAGGAGGATGGATCCGTCCATCTAACGACCTCACTTATTAACTCAGGATAGATGTGAATCGACCATCCGCGATCCTGATAGATCCATCGTTCTCGGAGTGTGAATGAAATTCTAAAATTCAAAATAGATGTGATCGACCGCCTATTAACCGACTCCAGATTCCCAGAGTGCGAACTGGAGTATAAAGGTCAATATGGGTGTGACTGACCACCCATCGGCTAACTCTAAATCCCTAGAGTGCAGATTGGAGTATGAACACAAACCAGGTGCGAAACAACTGTCCGTAAGACAACTCCGAGTCCTTGGAGTGCGGGTTGGAGTATAAACACAAATTGGGTGTGACTGACCACCCGTGAATCAATATAAGTCCCTAGAGTGCAGAAGTAACTCTAAATATCAAACGGGTGTGACCGACCACCCATATAGTAACTTAAGTCTCAGGAGCTTGGACATATCTCAAAACCTTAAGCAGGCGTGATCGACCGCCGACATACAAGTCCAATCTCCAAAGTGTGGATTTAATCACCAATTGATGAGCTAGTGTGATCTGACTACCCGAACTCGTCTTGTTTCAGATTCATTTCATAAAGTTAAGATCGATGTATTAAAGGCGAAAAGCGATTGCTGACTAATCTTTTCAATTTATCCCTAGAACATAGGGCAAAACATGAATGCCAACTATTGATCGAGACAGTCCAGTATTGGGACTCGACTTAAATTTTGGTCATGACCCGAAATCATGGCTCCAGGACTCCATAACTGAATTCAGGTCCAATTCAAAGGCTAAAACTTCACAAGTATATTGAATGGAAGTTCGAGCGTTGAAATACTTAAACAAATAAACGCAAAACTGTATTGAAGACAAGATGGAATTTTATTTCAATTATTCTTTGGAAGAGAAGGATAAGTACAAAAGTATTCTAACAAATCCTACTAGTACAGTACGAACCCACATCTATACACGGCCTACAAAAAACAAAAGGAAATCCCTATCTATCTATCCTAAAATGAGCCGATTAGACATGTTTATTATCTTGTTTTCTTCTTCTTCTTCCTCGGTGTTGACCTGCTGGAACTTCCGCTTGGATGTCTCTTTGAGCGATGGTGCGTGCCTTTTGGCGGTTGATCTCCAATTGAGAGCATTATGTTAACCTCCTCCTCCGAGCTCACATGGATTGGAATGCTTCCTGATGGCAGAGTCGGGGGGATATGATCAATGGTAGAAAGCAGAGGAGGCACACTGGTGTCAACGACCATGCCTCCAGGGGAAATCATTCGCAGAGGGGCTATACCAGGGCCCGCTATCCCACCACCAAAGCCACTTGCCCATGCAGCTCCTTCCATCTTGGCGTTAATTTCAGCTATTATCTCCTCTTCATGGATTGTTTGGGCATCGCCAAGGATGCTAGTAGTTGGGCCCGAGAGACTGACCACAGGCGCGCCTCCGCCCATGACAAATGACAGATCGACAAAAGGATCACTTTGATGAACAAGAAGTTCCTCCATCATCTGTTCATCAAAAGTAAACATACTCCCCTATGCTTCGTCGGTTGGTGCAGTGGCCATTGTGCTGGCTACCTCTGTTATGATGGCCTTCTACTCGTGATGTAGCTCTTGAGTTGATGTAATGGCCCGTTTTTTCATACCCTTTGAATCGACAATAAACCACACATGTCCAACTCAAATTGTACGAATAAGCGAATCATTAAGGATAGAAAGAAAATAAAGACAGAACAGAATCTCACACGAATGGAATAACATATATTGTTTCAATAATAATGTTTATAGCGGAAAATTTTAAAATACAATATCAGAGTCTAACTTAAATTCAACTTGGACAGTTATAAACATATGTCCGTACAATTGCTGACAAGCATCAAACAAAATACACTAAGTACATAGGATAATAGAATATGTCCATACGATGATGAAGATCTCCAGCTCTCCTATGAAAACTCCAACCATCTTCAACTCAACATGAAACTACTCGGATCTGATCCAAGTATTAAAAATACTCAGATCAGGCTTGATAAACTAGCGTGAGATACTCAAACTTCAAAATGAATATGTTATCAAAACCTTTGAAAAGAAGGGTATCTTATAAGACCACGTCCACGCATAAACACGGACGGGTTTTTACCTTATGATAACCAAAACACTTCATACCAAAATACACTTGATATTATTTTTAATGACATTCTTTGAAAACACTTTTCAAATAAACTTATTCAAATAAGGTATCAATACCTGGACTAAGTCTAATGGAATATATCCGGACTGGGTCAACGGAATATACCGAACGAAATATATGATACCGAAAAGGGGTAGCTGAAATGTTTGCAAGTCATTATAGCTATTTTGAGAATACAATCAAAATCGTAAATATCGTAGGGATTGGATTTCAAACATGATAGGAAACTAGTGGGAAGATCAATCTGTATCCGCGGCTTATGTCCATGACTCAGACGCCGTTATACAACAACACAAATGGCTAAAAGTGGATACAATCCGCGAATAACATCCAAGAACTCGGACTTCGTGCATCCCAGCTATAAGGCCCAGACGTATCTGGTACCTGGGCTCAGAACATCTGATAACCCAAATCACTACTATCCGAAATACGAGCATACATCTGACCACATAGAATTCCATCATAACCAGGATGTGAGGCTCGTGAGGCTACGCTCAATTTCTTCAAATCCATGCTTTTCATACAAAAACACGCTTTGATAATAACATGTTCCACTTTGAATGCCACACTACCATTCCTTTGATCACTATTTGCCTTCCACAAAAATACAACCCTTGAGCTCGTACGTCTCAAGGAGGGTGTTAAGCTAAGAGAAGTAGCCTTCTTCGCCACCACTAATGTATGTTTGTAAAAGATGAACATTGCGTCTCAGAAATGCCATGTCGGACATTCGTCCATACAAGTTCGTTCTAGGACTGAAGGAAACCGAAGGCACTTTTCTCGGCCATTACTAGACGAGAAGCCCTTGCAATCCAAAAAATCTCTATCACAAGGAGACCACTGCTATAAATAACTCTATAATGGGGGCCAACCAGAGCATGTTCAACAAGCAGTCTTCACGCTTTAAAGATCCATGGTCTTCAATAATCATCATCTTCAACATGTCTTCACATTCGAACGTATACATTAGTTCGAAGTGGTTTTCGAATAAGAATTACCCAAAACCGACTCCGGTTCCTTCGAAGCCAATTATCGCTTAAAAAGATGTTAAGTTCGTATGTGGATATCGATCATCAATCAATTACTTCATCTTTTATTTAAATCAAATATCTTTCTTAGATATATTCTTTTCAAGTTATTCCATTTTCTTTTCAAATGTATATGGAATCATTAAGCCTCATTTATCAAATCATTTGGTTTATTTAAAACTTTATTAAATCCTAATCATTTTCTCTTTTACATAGGAAAACTTTTCCAAATCATTCATTAAATCTTAATCAAAGATTTCTTATATTAAAGTTATAACTTTTAACTTAGGGAAAATATTCCCAAATCATTTATTAAATCTTAATCAAAGATTTCTTTTTTTAACTTCAAATCATATTCTTGCAAATCGAAGATTTTCATAATAGAGCACTATTGCCATCTTAGATATGGTAAATTTCACCTCCAGTAAATAATGGCAAGTTTCACCTCCAAGGACTAATGACAAGTTTCACCTCCAGGGACTAATTGAAAATTTCACCTTCGGGGACTAATGGCAAGTTTCACCTCCAGGGACTAATGGAGAGTAATCCTACATCATGAATACCTTTGACTTTAACGATCATTGTCTTCAATATATTTTATTTCAAAAATTAGTTTGAAGGGGTTTTAGGATAGGAATCATCCAAATCCGATCTCGGTTCCTTTGTACAAACCATCGAATAAAAGATGTAAAATAGTTAATTAAAATTCAAAGAATTTGTTACTTTTCTTTTATCTTGTAAAAACTTAAATACGATATTTTAGAGCATCTGGGCTTTCCATTTGATATATTCCACCCCTCGCCTAAAAAGAGAAAACATAGGCTAGGTAAGTTCAGGGCACTGGTTGCTCCATCCCTAACCTTAGTTAAACACCTTGTTTTTATCTTCCCAGATCTCACAAGTTGGACAAATGTACTAGTCGTTTTCGCATATGCAGTTTGTTATTATATTCAGTCTTCTTCGCTTATTGTTTAAGTGGTATAAACAATTCATCTTAACCATTTGTTCAAACTCTTATTAAAACTTTCAAACCACCTTCAAATTACTTAATCAATCCTTTAAAATCATTCACAAAATATTTAGGAAAGAATTGTTAAGTTTAAAACTACATTTCAAAAGGTTAAAGAATCCGCAACATAAAAGTGCTGCAGAAAATGCTATATAAGCTTATTTGATTTAAACAACTTTTTAGTATTTGAAAATTCATATTTTCATTCCAAATATCTTTTAAACCATTTTAATAGATTTATCAAATTTATTTCATATTTTTAATCATTTAAAATATCATTTATAAAGAAATCACTTTTTGGATTCCGAACTGCAAAATCGCGATGTTTTTAGAAAATTGTTTTGAACATATTTCAAAATCTACTAAATGAAATATTGATTTTCTTTCTTAGTTGGAAAAATATTATTATTGTGAACCAAAGAATTTTAATTTCGAAGAAATCCAACTTATAAATTATTCTCTATGTCAAGTTGAAGTTACAGGTCGAAATTTATGAACTGCCGTTACGCGACGAGCTCGATTTTGACCAATTTTGTGAATTGCTTCGGAACTTGTCCGAAACACTTCAAATTTGTTTTAAACCATATTTAAACTATTTTAACTTATTTAAAATGATTAAGAGACTAAATAACTTCCATGCACATATTTATATGGATTTAATTCTCATTTACTTAACTTTGCTTAATTACTAATCATTTTTCTTGTCATTTATCAAACCAAGTTATCATCCATATCACAAACATATAATCAACCATAATATCAACCAAGTTATCATCCACTAAATCATCCATTATACACTAAACTTTTAAATCATTATTCTTGAAATAATTTATGGATTTATTAGTATATAAGAGCACTCACCTTTAACTTGACCAATTCTTCCTACCAACATTCATTTGCAACAACATTTCACTTAAACTTCAACTAATCAACTTCTACTCCATTTCTTTTGCTTTATGCCATCGACCACTTCTTCCAAACTTTCTAAAATCCGGTAGAGCTTCCACAACACCTCAAATTTTCTCCTAGCTTCTTGGAATGAAATTGGCGGCACTTCCTTCTCTTTTTCTTGCTTCGAAGCTTCCGACTTGCTTTCCTTCTTCCATAAGTTCAGCCTCCTCCTATTCTTCCTCTTCCTCCAGCATTTCTTCACTTCATAGATGCTAAACCATGTTCTAATGGTATTCTAAGCTCTTTGGCAAAGTTTGGTGGTGTTTGGAGTTGATTTGATATGGTTTTGAAAGAGTTAGTGAGGATTTCGAAGAAGAAGCCATTAAAGAGAGCTTCAAGGAGGAAAAAGAAGAAGGTAGAAATAGTATGAAAAAAATGAGAAAGTGGATATTTATTTATAGAATTTTTTTGGATTAAAATAATATTTTGTAAAAAGACCAAAATACCCTTACTTACTTATAAAGTAATCTTATTTTTTTAAACACTTAACATCACATTTCAAATCTTTACTTTATGTCATTTTCATTTAGATATTAAGTAAAGTAAGTAATAATTATGTTTTTTTGATTTGATGTTTTAGTTTTTGCTTTGAAATGACATTTTTGTCTTTTTGTGCTTATTTTTTCTTAATTGTTTTCTAGAAGTTTCTAACCATGTTTTGTAAAAGTAAACCGATTAGTGAATTAATTAATACTTATACTATTTGAATATATGTTCCTATATAATAATATAAAGGTGCGACGACGTTGCGACAACTTTTAATCGACAAAACGTTGTTTTTCGACAAAATATTTTACGGTCATATTTTGACGTTTTAGTTAAACTATTTATTTATGTAAACCAAATTTACAAAATACTTCTTTAAATAAATTAAAACATGCCTCTTTATATTTTAAAATCATATTTAAATTATATCAAAATCTCTAATTTTACGGTGTATGTAAAACTGACAAAATGCGATAAAATTTGGTTATTTTTGTAAAACGATTATTAACATACTTTTAAGTATTTTAGTATACTTTTGTTATATTTATTAGATATTTTCAATAAGACTTATCTTTTTAAATAAATATTCAAACCAATTTATTTAAGCATTTATTTATTTTTAACAAAACTTAACTTCTGTTGATTTGTTCTAAAATTCAAATTTATACTTTTTTAATTATCAACTATAAGAATAAATAATTTCTCTATTATTATCTATTATATATAAATTGTTTATTTAAGTTTTAAAACTTTTTAAATTTAAAACAAATGAAATCTCTCATTTTCCAAGTAGCGAAATTACAGGTCGTTACAGTCGCGAGGGGCACGGCCGATGTAGCTCCAATCACTGGATAGAGACAAAGAAAAAACCGTTAGTGATTACCTCCAGCAACGCTTCCGTCTTTAAGTAAATGTAAGAAATGTTCAGAATACCTTCCTCAGAATGACTTGTAGGCAAAGCCGGAGCAGCTTCAGTAATGTGCTCACGGGCTGGAGATAAGTGCAGTAGATCGAGATTGTATGTAGGAACAGGCAGAGGATCAATCACAAAAGTAGATTTAGGCAGGGTTGGCATTAGAGTTTTAGAAACCACATCATGGTGCTCAACACCAAAACCTTCTCCAGCCTTCGAATGTTGAGTACCGAGTTTCTCCTTTTCATATGTGATAGTGATCTCCTGGAGAACTCTCCTTTCATCCTCGTTCAGCCCCTGGCTCTCTAGTTCAAATTCATCGATTGATTCGGCTTGGTGCTCTGCCTTTTCATCCTCTAACATGCAACACCTAGCGATGTATAAGTGTGAAGAATAGTTTTTGTGCCAGGTTAGGTTTCGATGCTTCAAGACATTGGCATAATATGTATTGAGAAGATCTTCTATATCAGCATCCAACCTGGTCTCCGCTGCTTTCACTTCGTCCGCAACCCTGGCTTCAATTTCTTGAACTTTGAGCGCCGCCACATCCCTTTCATTCCTAAACAGCACAGAATGCTCACATGCCTCCTAGGCAACTTTGTTTGCATCATCTTTTCTTTGATGAATTAGGTAAGTTTGGCTTTAAGTTCATCAAGCTCTTTAATCGCCCTGTTCCTTTCGACCATGACTGTGGTGGTCCGATGCCCCATCTCCTCAACCAGGGCTAAGTGCGTCCGCCACATCTCTTCCATCCGCCAAGTGACCTCATCAGCCCTTGTGTTGGTTCTGTCTCCGAGTTTCTCGCGGAATCGCTCTCATCATGAAGCACTTGAATTATGAGGACTTTCTGAGAAAGATCAGTTTTTAATTTTTCAATTGTTTTCGCCCACTCAAAGGCCACCACAGATGCTTTGTCCGTCGTCTTCATCCATTCCCTTTATTGGCTGTAAACATCATGGATATTGTCGTGCATTGTTTATTCATCCTCGAGTGGAATTTTCTTTAGATGCGGAGGGAAGATGAAACCAACGAAACAGATGTTTGGAAAATCTTTTTTCAGCTGGGCAATTCTGATCACCCCTTCCCCAGTGGGCTCTGTGACAACTTTCTTGGTGACAGTAGGAGTTTCAATTTCAGTTCTCCGACGCTGGGGATCGGGCCTTGGTGCTTGAGAAGGCAGTCTTTGACATGAAGGTTCCAAGGGTTGTTTACCATGACCGAAAGGTTGTGTTAGGGCTTGAGGTGGAGGGGAGCGTGACTGGGTGCAACTCCTGTATTCTCTCTCTCCCTGTCCCTCTCCCTTTTGTAACACTCCTGGCTAGAATAACCGCAATCGCAGTCTCTATCAGCCTCCCTTCTACGGGACTCATAATATGAACTAGATGACTGGCGTGTCGAGCGAAGGCTACCGAGCATGGATTCCCACGTTGTCATCGTATCTGCCAAAAAGAAAGAGAAGTAGAGTTTGTAATCTCAAAAAGTGAATAGCTTATGATTGGAAATCGTGTAGTGCTGTGAAGTGTATGTATGCATGTGCGACCCTCGACCAACTGGTTATATCAGCCGTTTTCATAAGAAGCGACTCGTCTAAATCTAAAGCACTGTGAAGCCCCTCCAATTTGGCGTCCTGTTGGAACGACACGTAGTACGGAATTGGAATATCAGCGAGTCCTTTGAAAGGATTCTCTAATTGTGAAGGAGAAGACTACGAAATTCTAACAGCGGAGGCTAGCAGGGACATGAATATGGATTTCCATCTTGAAGACTTATGAGGCGTATGAGCAACCGCCTTGCCTTTCCTCTATCGTTCTAAGTGTCGAGGAATATCTACGGGTCCGACCACGAGTTCATTTTTGGTGAGTGTATCCTCTTCATCGCCCTACTCAGTTATTAAAAATCTGGGCGCTCTATGCTTGGCTCATCTTGCCAGGGCTGCCCTTAAAGATCCTTCAAGTCTTATGCTCTAGTCTCGGTAGCCTAACGTCCCTTAAATTTTCATCCGTGAGAACCGAGTCGATCTCCCTAATCTCATCAGGCACCTCTTGAAGAATTCACACTATTTCTTTGAATCGGGCATCTTCGGGTCATCAAATTATGGCTATAAAGGAAATAAAATGTTAGATGCAACGTGGATTATAATAGTCTCGTTGGTCACTAGAGAAATTGCAGCTCTTACGTCTAATTAACCGTCGTCTAGCAAACCCTGGCGGGCATCGAACATAGAACCATTCCGTTTTGAAGTAGCTAGCCTGGTCCAGGTTCCAATCACAACTTGGCAATTCTTAACTGCCTTTAGGAATACGAATGAGGGATTATCTCCCCGACTCTTGACATTGAACAAGAATCTGACTTCCTTCGGAGTCGAGGGCCGTAAGAGATGCTCCATAAAAATAATGAACAAGCTGTTCAGCAAAGCATATCCGTTCGGGTGCAACAGTGACAGAGCGATCCCAAAGAAAGCTAACACTTCTCGAATATACTGGTTAAATGGTGGAAGTGTCCCAACTGTGTAGAAAAATCAGTTAAAACCAGTATACCCCTCCGGGGGAGTCTGCGGCCTGTCATTCGGCCCTAGTAGCAGAAGATCATCTAGCGATAGCTCGTGCCTTAAGCAGATTCTCCCTAAGATATCCTCAGAGACATTAGATGGTACATAATCTTATGGATTCCCAATAAAGATTGCTCTCGGTAGCTCGTCCAGAGCTGGGGTTATGATTTCAGCCACAATGACCGACATCTCTATTATCAAAAGAGGTTGACTCTGAACCTCCTGTTGCTGCGAACTCCCAGGTTCCATAACTAATCAACTCAGTAAAAGCCATTATTAGAAGATGAAAATCCCATGCGTGCCCCGAAATGTAGTGCAAGAATGTGTTGTGTGGTGCAATATTATACAGTACTTAAGAAAATGCAACAAAGATACTACAATATACAGAAAAGTGTTCGAACGACGAGACTTCGAAATCCTATCGGAATGACCTTCATCACAGACCGTCACAACCATGCCTTCCTAACTTCGGTGATCAGTACAAGCTAAAGTTAGTCAAATTGGTTAAGTTACAGTTGCATCGACAAGCTTTAAAAGGCAGTCAAATATGTAGTGAAACAATTATGTCCAGTTCTGCAAGGCAGAAGCTCGTCGAAATCAAGTGTTCGAATGTGCATGAAATTTCATATCCATTAAGGTCCATGTTCGGATCGATCGGCAAGAAACTTTGGTTTCGTATCGATCGAAACTTTTTAACTTTGCATCGATCGAAGCATAATGACTTCGTATCGATCGAGTTAAAAAGAATTTGTATCAGGTAGAGATTTCTGGTTTCGTATTGACCCCTAAAACCATGAGATTCGTGTCGATCGCCTGCCATGAGTTTCATATCTGTTGTTGGATATTCAATTTCGTAGCGATCGTCTATAATTGATACGAATTGTTATCACTCCGAATTGATACGAAGTTCACTATCTCATCGATCAATTACTCATTGATACGAATCCCATGCCCAAAGTAGATACAAAGCCAAGCCTTCTCTTTCTTTTCATCGATACGAATTCGAAGCTATGCGTCCCTCCTCACTTCATCCTCTCCAAAACCACTCAAATGCCATCTTCTCCATCCTCGACCTTGCTTTGGCTCGTCTTCGATCTCCACTTCACCAAAGTTGGTCAATGGAGCAAACAGAATGGCAAAGATTTCGAGTCTCGTCATTTACACATTGGATTCATTCAATGGATTACCTAGATTTAACAATTGGTTTAAGGAATTGGAAGATTAATTCGGTTCGAGGGCAACATCATTTTTGGTTTTCTCATAGCGATATGAATGCCAAAGTAAGGCAGGAAAGTCAGCAAGTAGGAAATATCCTAAATACAAAAACCTTATATACTAGGCAAGTGTCGATCCATCTCATAGTCGCTTTGACCAGTGATAAGCAGTTCCTCCTCCAAGTCGATGGAAAGACGGTCTGTTCGTGTCTATTAACCTAAAGCCCATAGAAATTCGTATTCATCGATACGAACGAGACAACAGAAACATGTTTGGACCATTCCAACCCATTAGCACTCCATCGATACGAAGTGCCAGTTTTGTTTCCCTCTATTCAAAGATCCTGAGATTCCAATGATACAGACTGCATTGAGATTCCAACCAAATTCGTGTTGATCACCATTGATACGAAGAGAATTTTTTAGCTTCTCTTTTATCGATCCAGGAGTGGATCGATACGAAGGATACCTTAAAACAACCATCAAACGTTGCAACAATTCGAATTTCACATCGATCCAGGAGAGGATCAAAAAAATCGATTCAAAAAAAAATTGACAACGACTCGTGAACGCACAAAGGTTAACAGGAGTCAGGTTAACATACGTGCATGTATGATAGGCTAATATTCAATTTTAAAAATTCACAGGAGTTGAATGCTCACCTGGCGATAATTGCAATAATGAAAAACAGTTTGCTATCATTCAATACTCAGTTACAACAGTGCGCAGTACAACAATTGGCAGTCAACAATTCGTTATTTGTATTATTGAAGATCAATCAAAGATTACATCTTTCGACGAGAAGACAACAACCATTCAAACAAGTCAGATAGAAATTTTTAGAATGAAGACTACAACTTTTCAAAGCATGTCATGTCCTCACAAGACGTACTTTGGAGGGAAAATGTTATTCCGCCTTTAGGCAAGGCCGTGACACCAAGGAGTTGAATGGATATCAAAGACAGTTCATCTCAAAAAATGGTTATACATAGGTTTGCTATGGATGCTGGTAAATTTTGCCCAAGTCCTGGAAAAGTTTGAGCTATAGTTAACATGACACGAAAATCAAAGCTATGAAAGCGAACGTTCCAAAGGTCAAGTCAATCGGAGTTCGTATGCTCAAGTTATGATCGATGCAAACCAGGAAAATCAACTCCTTCGCATCCATCATTCCACCTCCTTCGTATCGCTTTCATTCGTTCCATCCATGGAACCTCAAACGTATCCATAAAGCATCCATTAGTTTGAATCCATCATGTATGTTCCACTTCGTATCCATCCATACTCATATTACTTCGCATCCATCATCCCACAGCTTGTTCGTATCGATCGGCCAACGTCTATTTCGTATCCATCAAAGCCATAAAACCTATCGTTTCATATTAATCCACCAAGATGGGCCGATACAAATGACACCCTCAATGATCGATACGAAATGGAGCAACAATCATTGATACGAACAACGTAGCTATTAATGGATACGAACCAAGCCATATCAATGGGCACAAATAGCATGGATACGAAGCAACTAAGTGAAAGCGATACGAAGAGAACACGTGAAGATGGTTGAATCGGTCGCTCGGCATGAAAAGTGGATCGACTCTAATAGTTAGCGCCACATCATCGTGCATCACATGCCCAGAAGTGATGCGATCTCAGCAGCCTTCAACAAATCCAAAATTGCATCGATCATAACTCAAAATCTACAGGTCCAAATGCCACCAAATTTTCAAAAGAGCTTGCGTGCAACCTCAGGAATATTCATGATCAATCTCGACTCTATTGGGCTAAATCTTGATCGATATGAATTTCATTCATATTGATCACGGATCAAGTCCAAACGATCAAGGATCGATCACGTGGGCCCACCCATGTAAGAGAGGAGGTCTTCCAAAATCTGGGCGAGATAGCTACTGCCTGTGCCTACAAATAGCAGTCCAGGACCTACTAAAAAGGGACTTTTGGCTCTTCTATGTCCAGACTCTGTCAAAATTACTACTGTACTTGGATTATACTGTTGTAACTCATTGTATCCAGAAAGCAAAAATATATAAAAATCAGCCATTTCATAGTGGACATAGGCCATACGCCGAACCACTCTAAATCTGTATGTTTCTGTACATTTTCTTGTTTGTCGATTGGTGTGTTTGTTAGATCTTCCTCATTTTACATTTATTTTCTTCATTTTATCTCTTCGAACACATCCGAAGATTGTCGCGTCCAATTTTGGTACAAACATCACCCAGATATAAAGGAATATGAAGACTCGGTATCAAATCGAACACGTACAACTGTATCAAAAATAGAAAGCATACCATGTATAATGATGCTCTTGCCCTCCTCTTTCATCAATGGAGCACTCGATGAAGCTTGAGTATCGTTCAAAGCATACATATGCACCACCTGCTTATTTATCGGCGGTTCTAGGCAATCCTTCTTCTTATGCCATGGCTTGTTGTAGTTGAAACATCCTTTCTTCTCGTTCTTACAATCTTTGCTAAGATGGCCCCTTCGTCCATAGTTATAGCATGTAGGCTCCCACTTGCCCTTCTTCTGGCTATCCTTTTGAAATTACTTTTTCTTCTTGTTGTTGTCCCACTTCCTCTTGCCTCCCCCCAGCTTGCGACTTCAACTCATCCTTAGGAGAAACAACTAACTTAGGGTTAGGGTGCAGAATCTCTTGTCGAAGAGCCTTCTCCACCAGCCTCTCAAACGGCTCATCAATATGCCATATAAGCTTCTCTCTAAGACAATGATCTAATCTCATAATAAACTTCTTATTCTTCATGAGTAGAGTATCGATAAAGATAGACCATATTTAGATAGCATATAGAAATCAGTCGCATACTCCGTCACAAACATATCCCTCTGTCTCAAGTTAGAAAACTTTCAAAAGAGTACCAACTTCTGAGCGGTTGGTATATACTCCTCTTCAAGCCTCGCTTTAAACTGCTCCCAAGTAATATTATCCTTAGGAGTAGTAATCTTGTTGGCTTTCTGCACCATATAGCTCTTCCCTAAAGCTGTCTAGAAGCCAGCTTCCTCTTCATCGCATCCTCTAACTCCATCTCCTCAAAGATGCGTTCGCAGGTGTCCAAACAATCCTGCACTTCAACGACTGAATTCGTTCCAAGAAAAGGTTTGCCATCAAGAGTAGAAAATCCTAGCTCAATTTGGCAAGTCATCTCTCCGTGCCTACACTGGATCATCACCACCAACAACTACACTAGGAGCAACTTGGGCATTCTAAACCATTTTTCTCACACCCCAGCGAACATGTTCTTTAGCTTAGATTTAGAAGCCCCCGATCTAGCCCCCTTCTCAACTCCAAAGATGGAGTTTGTAGAAGCATTCCTCATTAGCCGGCTCATTTTTATAAGCTATGATAAGAATGACCGGTCTCTTTAAAAAGGAATAAGTATTGTCTATGAATGCAATGCTGCTTATACACTATATATATATATATATTACTATATAGTTTTAAAAACCAAAATATAACAATAGCTCCCTTATATATCCTCGGATCCATTCTACGAAGATAACTCCTTTCTTATCTCTAAAGAATATAAGTATCAACTTAGGTCGTCTGCATAACATAAGCTCTAATATTGAATGAGACGACTGTCATGTACCTCTGGTACCCAATATACCTGTAAAGTGCACCGTGGAGATACCCAACCGATGTAAGATGGTAGCCAAAGCTGAAAAGAAATAAAGATCCAATACAGAACCTGTAGATCATCTCATAATGCATAGATAAAATATAATATAATAACATATATGTAAAATAGGTGAGATATTGATATAATCAAATAAATTATAAATAAGAACATCAGAGTCAAGTTCACAAACTACACAAAACTGAATTAAAGAGTTTATACATCCCAAATCTCCATAATATACTCTATACATGTCTCTAACAACACAAGTACTAACATAGCTCCACAATATTGTACAATGGAATATAAGCAATAGTAAGCTCCAAGTATAGATATATGAAAGCGTAGCCTCTTACTCATACTCCATACAACTCCATATTCTATCCAGACTTGCTATCCCTAATCTACTAATTTAAGAGTATCCGAGATAACAAAAAAAACCATAAAACCTTGGATCAGATAATAGTCAGAAGCGAGAGATATATCATCTCAAAATACTAGAAAACTCATGTATAGGAAATAGGGTATATGGTATGAACAACCGTACCCGACATGTTCCTACGTCTAAAGAGTTAGCACATAAATGCAATATATGTTAAACTACTATCATAAGCGGAAAATATGGGGTATGGAGTATCACACAGTATACTAAGCACACAGTAAACATGACATCCAACATATAGCCTTACTCAAGTGCTTCAGATATATGATAACTCTCTTGAACACTCTACTCATTGCCCACATAGATAGTTGAGGACTGGACACACACAGATGTCCAAAATATGGGTACAGATAGACTACCCTATCCCATTAATGAGCCTCACAACCATAGAGTTATCCATCAATCCATTAGCGCATGTACCAATAGTAGAACAATTCCATAGATGCTAAACTCTTACCCACGTAGATGGCTACGGACTGGACATAAGCAGACGTCCAAACACATGGGTATATACAAACTGCCCTGTACTACTTACGAGCATCACAAACTCATGTTCTGCTCTATGAGCTACCACGTAGAACTCGCCCTTTTAGTCCACCTCCAGATGCTATAGTAACTACCTACATCGAGTCATCGAAGCCATTGTACTTCGTTGGTTTGTATCCCAAAATCATCTAGAGCAATCTTGGATCATCTATCCTTACATTGAATCAACTCCTTAGACTACCAAGCAACCCTGAGTCCTACCCCGAAGTCCATAACCGAACTCCAAGCTCCACTCCTGTCGGTCAAAATGACGATCGAACCAAGCTAGGTTTGAAGCATCAAACCAACCAGTGCAACCCTCGACCACCAAACTAACTCCTCTTCCCAACCACCGAACAGACCCTACGATTGGCCACCGGACCGTCCCCTTATCACCAAACTGAATTTGTTGCTCGGCCACCGAGTCTATCCTAATACCGAACCAACTTCAATGTTCAGTCATTACTCCATCCTTCCCTTGAACATGATTCCATACTCGGCTACCGAGTCGTCCACCTATCAACCGAGTCCCATGTTCAGCCACCATGCTTATTCCTCCGCCGAACCAAACACTAAGCACCCCATGTAGAACCGATTTTATGTAACTTTGTCGAGTCTGAATTTCACATCGATTTCACTACTAGATCCTATTCTTTGATCCTTATGCATTCCATATGAAATGATATAACTTTCAACAATGAATAAATCCATCGAAGCTTGGTTTTACGGTCCTGATCCCTAACTCTAATTGCTCTGATGAGCATTTGAACCATACAAGCATTCACATAGATACAACACATGCACAATCATGTCCAATCATCTAAACATCTAAACACACATCAAACCATAGCAAACCATCATGTAATTACATCTTTAATATAGTCTATCACATAAAAAGGCAACCATAACCCAAAACAACATGATTAAAGTTCTTCAAACATTCCAAAATTCATTTTACTCCAGGTTTAATTTATAAAAAAGTTTTAAACATAAATTTGACTTTAAAAATGAGTTTAAAAAATATCAAATCCTATGGATACAAATATAGTAAGGCGAGAGATGATAAATCACTCACCAAAACCACCAAAATCCTAGTTTTGCAAGTAAGTCGAGGTAGGTCCGAAAATGAATAGCAAAGTTGTAATTTTTCTTCTCCAAAAAATGTAGATTTTAAGACCCCTAATGAGTCTCTTTGCTAATCTATCACTAATCTATGATTTGAACTTGATTTGGAGAAGAAAGAAGACGGCTTTAAGGGTAGAATAAGTTAATGGAGGCTTGGATCTATTTGAGAAGATGTAGAAGTGATTTGGGGATGATGGTTCAGTTAATAAGGTCTCCAAACTTGAAATGGTTAGTGGGTTCAAACTCACTAATTACCTACTGAGTTGCTCCAAAAAATAGCTAATCTTCAAACGGCAATATCTCCTATCTAGATAGTCCAAATTGCTACAATAACCACTCTATGGAAAAGGAAACCACTATAATTTTCCAATGAAAGTGGCCTCTCATGATAATTCGAATCCTATCAAAAGTTATAGTTGATACAAGTTTTCTGGGATAAAGTTGTCCGGAAAAATTCTAAAAATAAGAAAGGCATTTCCCAAAGTTATAGAGTCTTACAACCTCATATGGATTTAAAAATAATATTTTATGATCCCCCAATACGTCAATTACGGGTAGTTAAAGGGGGCTCAAACCTAATACAGAAAGTGATAAAATTATAAATTTACCAAAGCTTATGCCCATCAGCATGGAAATTGGATGTAAAGTCAATCGATAAAATGTCTGTAATGTAAAATGATCAATGTCAATCGAAATCACATTCAAATATAAGTTATCGTGACCAAGATATCGCAACTTGTAGATGGATCATCTGTTTCCCTAATAAAGTCTCTCTGATATTCATAAGAAAAGTCAATATAGCATGTCAAGATGTTCTATATGATGATAGAGTATGAAAAATTCAAATCATGTGCGAACCCGACTTGATATGAAAACATTATGGATTGATTGTTCCTTTCCTTCCTAGATGATAAGTACGCCACCAAGAAAATGTACATCAAAAGGTCAATGAGTAGAGTAAAGGAGAGTGCTAAAGTGTTATATATGAGGGTCTAAGATAAATGATTCAAATCTTGGAGAAATCTGACTTAAGATGAAGAAGATGTGAACAATTAAAAATGGGTCGGAGGCTGTCCGCTACAACGGGTTCAAACATAGAAGAAATAACAAATGATGTGCTCAACATTTCATGACTAAAATTTTAAACAAGAAAGATTTGTTATTAAAAGTTAAAATCTTCTGCTTGTCTCTTACATTCATTGCCATTCCCAAGATTGAAACAAGATTTAAAGTACCCAGCTAATGTGTTGAATAAATCTTCATGGAAATATAATCCACTCTTCATGTTTGTCATTTTGTTGTAAATAAACGTTTCGAAAAATCGAGTTCGCGCATTTGTCAAATCTGCCAAAGAATAATCCTTGTTCTGAGCCATTGTTCGTAGAATCCACACTCTTTGATTAGTAAATGTTCCCAATCAATGTTAGACTTTTGTTGTAAGGAAGCAACCTGGAAGACATGAAATAAAAAGAAGAGTATATTTGGAAAATTTAGGGTGTTTAAATATGGAAGTTCTTGTTAAAGGAATGAATATAAGAATTGTGAAGTCCTTTATAAGGGTGCGCTTTAAGAGCATGATGGCATCCTTGTGAATTTGAGTTATAATTCCTTGAGTAGACATTAAATCATTATCATGGTACGTCCTATTTCTAGCACACAAAATATGTCAACAAATGAGGCACATGAGTAATTTAAAAAGAATATGAACTAGTGTTTTCCTTTATGTGTATGACTACCAAAAATATAGTTGTATATTTAGTGAACTATGCGGTCACTTAATTCCCATTACCCTCAAAATGGGTCCAAATCTAATCAACTATGTCATTATGTCTAAGTGATTTTTATTTTTATTACAATCAAAAACAACATCTACATTCTAACGTTATGGGAATGTGGATATTTTGAATATTTCCATCTAGATGTAAAACAATGTATAAAAATTTCCATGTAAATATAGAGATTTTAGGTGATAGTCTTTTATCCCAAATCAAAGAATAATGAAATTCATATTACATTTGAAACAGATTAAATTCCACACATCTATAAAATTAAATTGACCATTGACCCACTGTTGGCCCAAGGAAGTATGGAATATCATCAAAAGCTGATTTTTCTTTTTGTAAAATTTTCCAAATCTCGTTGGGATACGATGAAAGGCTACTAAAACCTTATGTAGCAAGGCTCTTATATTTAGAGGAAAGTAAATTGGCGTAGAATGAGTTTTTATTCAAGAGCCTAGCCCAAAGTTTGAAGCAGGCTTGGCATACATCTATAAGGGATTTAACACCAAGTCCTCCTTCCTCCATAAGCCTATAAATATTATCCCAAGCAAGCTAGTGGTGTTTTAGATGATTTGTTGATGATCTCCAAAAGAATCTAGAAAAAAGCTTCTTAAATTCCTTAATGAAGGAGGCGGTAGGAGTTAAAGCGGAGAAAGTGTTTGAACTAATTGCACTAAGGACCGATTTAATCAGGACAAGTCTACTAGCTTGTGATACAAGTAAGGAATTCCTTTTCCTAACCAAATCATTTGCTTTGGTCATAAAGCTATAAAAAAGATCATTCTTTTTCCCTGCTTTAAATTTATTTACTCTAAGATAAGTATTAGGAATGAATTTAAAGGCAAAACTAGTTTTCCTAACTATTCTGTTTTTTGGGCATTTCTAGAAAACATAAAAATTATGAAATAAGTTTTCTCATTATTGATTTTTTATCTTGAAGAATTTTCATATTTATTTGTAAAATTCATCGGACAATTAATTGATCGAATAGAATCGTTCATGAGATGAGGTTATCATTAGCAAAAGAGAGTGAAGAAATGAGTGGACAACCCGATGGAATATAATAGTGACCTATTTGACCAGATAGAGTATGAGAATGTAATTCACGAACAAGAGCTTCAAAAGCTATTATGAAAAGTGTAAGCGATAAAGGATCCCCTTGTCTCACACTACATATTGATTTAAAATAATTTGAAGTTCCATTAATTAGAATGGAGTATCAACAGTTTGGGAGAATTCTCCAAATCATGTTAATGAAGGTCTTTGAAAAATCAAAGGATCTAAGGACCCGAATGATAAAGAACCAAGAAATCCTGTCATAGGCCTTAGCCATGTCAAGCTTAGTGATTGTGTTAGATTCGATTATTATTTTTGTCAATATGAGAGGTTAATTCTTGGGCAAGTAGGATAATGTCTGTGATTGCCTATTTTGAATGAACTAACCTAAGAAGGTGATAAGATTTTCTTAACTACAGTGTTTAGTCTATCACCTAAGACTTTGGAATCAATTTTACTAGAGAAATTGCATAGACTTTTAGGCCTAAAGTCAACATAAACTTTTGGATTTGATTTCTTAGATATTAAAATGATGTTGATTAAGGACCAACTCTAGGGATTTCCTTCCAAAAAAGATTGATTTGCAAGAATATGGTTTATAGAAATACATGGTCGAGAAAAAAGACCATTAGGTTCATCAAGGACTGCAGCGCTCTCCTTGGACAATTTAGAAATTGCGCCTTTAATTCCCTTATGTTGAAGTCTTTATTTGTTTAATAATCATCATCCTCCTTGTTCAAAATTGATGGAATAAAGCTTAGAATGTTGGTGTTAAAATCTACCTTAGGTTGTCTCGCTACTATTGATTGATAGTGTTGTGATATGGTGTTCTCATATCGTTAGGAGACTCCACCCATGACCCATTATCATTATCAATTTTAAAAATGCATAGTTTATCCGTATTTTTATCAAACAAAAAATGTAAAATTTTGGTATTAGCATCCCCTTCAATGGTCCATTTTATCCTATCTTTTTGTTTCTAATATATTTCTTCTGATTTCAGTTCTTTATTAAAAATTTCTTAAGCCGAAGTCATTTTATGCGATTAACTGTTGAAGTGTTGTTGTCCAAATTTGTTCTTGAGAGTAACTTTGTCTTCCGCCTCCCTAACTCGACCAATAATGTTTTTAAAGCAATTATTATTTTTAAAGATTTATTAAGGTTCTTTTAGTTTATTAGCAAAATTAACCATGGGCCTACCAAATGTTGGTGTGTCACATGTATAAGAAACAATGTTTTTAAAATCTTCATTGAAAGTCCAGATATTTGAGTAATGGAAAGGCTTGGCAAAAGAGTAAGATGATGACACCAACTTAAGAAGCATAGTTTGTGATTAAAGTTGGCATGGTGAACACGATCCACATGAGAGAAAAAAGGCTTGTTAAACCAACCATCATTACCTAAAATCCTGGATAGTCTCTCATAAATTTTACTATTTCTAAGATGAGAATTATAGTAAGTGTATTTTGCTCCCAAAAAAGGAACCTTTTACAAGCCCGCGTGAATGATTAGTGAATTAAAATCACTTATGACATATCTATTAATATAATTTCTATCTCTATGTTCCTTTTGATTAGAGGTTATATTAAAGTCGCCTCCTGTAACGACCCACCTTTTTGGATGGTTTAAATCGACAATAAACCACACATGTCAACTCAAACCATTCAAAAGGGAGGATTATTAATAGGGTAAATAAGAAAATAAGACAAAAGAAGTAAAAAAAACATAATCTCATTGCGGAATTACAAAATATAATAATCAAATAAATAGTTCATGAAGCTATTTTACAAATAACATTTGATTACACCTTTACAATACAATAAGAGTTATACATACAACAAGTATAATAGGATAACGCCATGGAATAACATGATGTAGTGGAGTATATATATATATATAATAATAATAGTATACCAATCTCCGTCTTCATCCTCCAAAATAAAATGGTCTTCAATATACTCGAGTTAGAACTAAAAGATCTTATGTAAGTTAAATCAACAATAAGTAAATATGAGTGCAACGACTTCAAAAATATTTTCGGGGTTTTACGTCTCCTATCCAATGTATAACGTGCATGCAATAACTTAAGAGATGTTTCAGGATTTTCTATCTCATAAGGATCTGTTAAACTATCTATATGCGGTAAAATACACTACATATATGTAGTGTCTATCAGTAAAGTATAGTATGAAAGTAGCGTTAAGGCGTTATCCATATTCCCCTTAACACATTTTTATATAAGCATCATAGTCGATATAGTACTGTAAGCCCCACCGTAAATTGGTGGAATACTCAGGGAGCATTCCATAGGTATGACACAAACCAAAGTCGTAGTGGGCTCGATCAGGATAAATATGACAAGGCACGTGAGGCGATGCTTAGGGCAGGATTCTACAATTTCGCACTCCCGGACTGGTGGTAACGCATAGTAGCTACTACCGCCTACCTCGAGACACACTCCCATAATCAAAATCGAGATTGGCCACTATTCAATCACAAAGTAACAGATATGGTATCGAAGAAGCATGCTCGATAGGGGGAGCGACCCTACTTGGCTCGATATAGCTTCTGTTTAGTCATTTTAATTATGACTAGAAAGTCAAGGCTATCCATCATCGGTCTCTTACTTCGTTCCAGTAGCATTCTCCAAACATTCCTACTTCATTCTGGTTCTCCACCACGTGCACAGTTGTTAGAGTGGTTTGGTATTGGCAGAGAGTATGACAATATCCGACCCCGATCTCTTTAACAACCAAACATTTATTTCACACCGTGGTCATTTTATAAAACATTTTATACATTCATATCAAGATATTCATGTACTTATTCCAAAAGTATAAATATAGTCAAAAATTTCAATGAAGATTATTTTTCCAATCAATTTCTAAAATAATTTATAAATCTCTCTTAAACAATTTATATAGCTATTTATATATTCCAAAACAATTTTCAACTCTTTTTCATAAGTTTCTTCGCAAATTCCTTTAAAACGCTTCCAAATCCCTTATACAAGTTCTTCTATCAAACCCTTTATAAAATCCTTTAAAACCTTTATAAACTCCTTTATAAAAGAATTATAAAATAATTTATAAAATCCATTATAAAGCTCTTACAAAAGTTTTATAAATTCTTACAAAACTTTTTACAAAATTCTATATCTTTTACAAAAATCTTTTATCTATTTAAGTTGATATAAAATTCTATACTTATTATCTTAAATCAAAACTATATTTATTATATTAAGTTAAATTTAAAATTCACATATTAAAACTATATTAAATATTTTATTAAATTAAATTTAAACCATATATATTTTTAAACTAAATAAAATTATAAGTTAAAATTTTAAATTTACATTTAAAACCATAGATTAATTTATAATTTGAAATTTTAAAACACATAAAATAAATTATTTTCCAAATGTAAATTCTAAATGAAATCAATAAATTAAATTTAAAAATCAAATTTATAAATCAAACATACTTTTCCATTTAGAAAATAATTTAGAACCAACCAACGGTGTTCGTATATAGTTTTCTACCTTATGGTCAAGTGATAGGGATGTATCATTTCAACCTAAATAGCTAATTTTTCCAGGATATATCATTTCAACCCATATCCAGAATCAGTAATTCCCAAATCAATAAAATCGCTCGGATATGTATCATTTCAACCCATAATGATTATCCCTAATCTATAGGATCATTCAGGTATATATCATTTCAACCCATAGTTATTTTGCTAACAAAAAAAAGAGAACTTGCAGTGTGATAACAACATATATGATAAACATAACATTCAATCATCTAAAATGTCAACAAATTAACATCCATCACAATCAACATCCAAATAAGTCAATAAATCACAACAGATAACTGGTTATCAATATCAAGTATTTAACTATTAATTTAATCTCAGTATTAATTTAAAATGGCAATTTACTTCAAATTAAATTTGATGACTATTTAAATTATCAAACAAAAATCAATAAAATTCTTATTAATCCATAAATTTAATCCAACTAACATAAAAAGGTTTAGTATTTCATGAGTGGGTTAAATCACTCACATTTGATTTAAAGCCGATTTAAAATCCAAATAAATCCCAAAATTTGAACAGTCTTAAAATTTATCCAAACCTTTTCCTTGTTGTCCAAAATTTTAATACGATCCCAATAGAAGAAACCGCGTCCAAATCCGAGCTCATATGAAAAAGTTATGCACGTTAGAAGGTTGAAAATTTAAATTTTATATTAAAATAAAATAAAGGGGAAATATGCAATATCGTACCTTCACCAACCTTCAGATCACTTGTGAACTAACTTAACCCTAATAGCCATCGACGTTTAAGCTATTGTTGCCGCCCCTACGCGCCCCCAAGACCAATCGGACGACGCTGCCGTGATTGTGACCACCAACCACACCTCCCCTGCAAACGCTGCCACCTCCGGCTCCACGAATAGCCAGCACCACCGCTCAACCATCTCTCCATTTATGGCAATTTCGATCGTCTATGACATGAAGTAAACCCATGGATCGATTCCTCTCGCCTCCTCTACACTGCAGCACCTTTCGATCATCGTTCGATAAAGATCCGCCTAAAATCCTAATATGGACGGCCGAGAATAAACTGCCGATTTCTGGCCAAACCAAACCTCCAATTGAAAAATGAATCTCAGATCTAGATTAAGTTTGTCGAGAGCTTTATGGAAGTATATAATTTGATAGGGTTTCATGAGTTTGAATTTTGAAGTTTGATTTTGAAATTGGGAAATTAGGTTGCAGACATTGAGAAGGAGGAACAGATGAGAAATAGAATTGTACGTACAAACAATAGAAAAAATAAAAGGCTGCTAGGGTTTATAATAGCCTATATATAGGTAGAGATGCATAAGAATGAATGAACATATTAAATTGGGTCGAAATGATAACAACAACCCGAAAATCTCATTTCGTACCCGAAACGAAATAGGTCATCTAATATATCAAACTATATGTTCTCAATATTTTTAAATTCAATGAAACTAATTTCAAATCCAAATTCCATTATATAAAGAAGTTAGCATTTAAAATCAGATTATATTAATTAAATCCCACTAATTGGTTTCTACGCGTTTCGAGTTCGCACGATTAAACGATAAGTCCGATCGCTATGAAGCTTAAAATCGCATAATAATTTACTATTATGGATCCGATGAAACTGGTTTCGTCGAAATCCAAGACAGTGGCCAAAATGGCTATATTTTTACTTGTTATTTAAAATATAATTTTTTTAATTTCCAATTATTCACTTCTACATCCAATTTTAGATGTTAACAACCTTCATTCATATTTCGATAAAATTTAAATCAAATCCCACTAACATTTTCATTCATATTAAATTCAGAATTCAATTATTTAAACAATTACAATATTAATTTTAAATAATTTTAATTATTAAATAAATGACATTAATAAATCATAAGATTTCAATTGAATTTTAATTAT
The DNA here is from genome assembly GCA_030765085.1 of Allium cepa. Lineage (NCBI taxonomy): Eukaryota > Viridiplantae > Streptophyta > Magnoliopsida > Asparagales > Amaryllidaceae > Allium > Allium cepa. The sequence continues at coordinate 723,378,993 of CM060932.1, read as the reverse complement.
CAACTTATTCTATTTTCATATAAATAATTCAACATTTATTATTTAAATCCAGTTCTTGATTATAAACACATTTAATATCTAAAATTTCGTTTCCATAGTTGTTATTACCAAAATCTTTGAAATTATTTATTTCAAAATCTTATTAAAGTTCATATTCAATAAATTACATTAATACACTATTAAATTTTTTTATTTTTAACCATTTTAATCCAATAATCGCATTAAATTTAATAATTTAAAATAGTTTAAAAAATGGGTCGTTGCGCTCTCCCACACTCAAAACATTTCGTCCTTGTAAAAAGGTTAAATGCAGAACTTAACACTCGATATATTTTATTCAAATAATCCTTATAAACATTTAAAATCATATTTATAAATCTTTTACTACTCTTATATTACGCCACTCCAATATCAGCTCATAGAAATTTCAACTTACTTATAAAACAAGCTCAAATACACAACATATAACAATCATATTCAATCAAAATAGTAATAATAGTGGTTTACAATAAATCATTCAACCATTAATATTCATTCTATTAGATCATAACTATATCAATTTACATTATCTAATATCCATATTTAATTTTTACACTTCATTTCTTATTTACCTCCAACTTTTATTATCATTTAATTAGTTTGCTTCAAATTTATTCACATCTATTTCATTCACATTCAACTTGTTCAATTCAATTTGCGAAACTCTAGTTGTTTCACTTTTGGTTTAACCTATTTCATATAAACCTATTTATGAACTGTTTTATAACGCTATCCAATTTCATTCAATCTTATTGTAAGTTAAATTTTATTTCATTACACTTAGTATATTTTCTTTGATACCAATCTTATTTATAAACCATTTAAGTATATTGTGATCATTTTATAAAAATGCACTTCATATTTAGTTTCATAACATAAGTTCATATTATCCTTCGATTCAATTCATTGGTTCATTTTGTAAATTCAAGTCTATATTAATAAATTTTACTTCAAAAAAGTTTATTTTTATAATATGACTCACTCCATTAGTTTATAACTAATTTTACTTAAGCAAACTTATTTTATAGCTCAAATTTATATTAATAATGTCCTTTTTATCAACATCAATTCATTCAACTTCTCTTAAGTTAATTTTCATCTTTCAATTCATTTTATTAGCTTATTTCATATTCAACTAGTTATCCTTCAATTTACTGAAAGTCATTCTATTTGCATTTAATTTATTTACATCAATTTTAAATAAATTCAATTATTCACATAAATTTTCTTACACCCATTTATCTTCATTCAAATTCTTTCACAATTCAAATTGCATTTCATCTTATAATTTAGGTTCGTATTTATTTCATTAATTCAATTATAGCTTAAGTGGAATTTATTCACTTTACTAATTTAAGTTTCATTCAAATCCAATTCAATTCATTTAATATCAATTTAAACTTCACTTCATTTTAATCCATTACTAGATTTATTCAACGTTATCCAAGTTAAACTTTTTTCCTATTGCTCACATTCAAAAAATTTAAAATTTGTTATTAGCTCAATATTTCTCAAATCTATAAGTTATACAAATTTATTCACTTAAAATTTCATTCCATTATTTTATCTAATTCACTTCAATACAATTCACTTTTATTTAAGCTCCCTTGAGTTAGACTTCATTTTATTTCTTCATTTTACTAACTGAATTTATTTAACCCTTCTTATGTTAATAATTTATTTCATACCGCAAATTCAAATTTTCTTTTGTTTGCTAAACCAAAATATTCAATAGTTTTAAAATTTGCATTTTTACTTTCCTGTTGACATCTATAAGTTATAACTTACTTTTACCTTTGCTATTTTCAATTATAAGTTCATAACTATTGTCATACATTCATCAAAATCATACTTAGAATATTTTCTCACAATCAAAACCTGTTTTAATTGAAAATAAATTCCTTTTGGTAGCAAGTCCCACTCAGAAACTCGAAAATGAATACTGGCAATGCTGCAGTCATCCTTTGAATTATTTTCCAGCAGCCAAAGCGAGTTCAATGGTTTTATTTCTTTCAAAAATCTTTTCAAAATATATTTCTAGTCAAAACACTTTCAAATAATAATATTATTAATTTTGAAGGCTTTGAAAATAATTTTCAAAGAAACAGGTTTTAAATTAAAAAATTCTCAACTTTTAAATCCTTCCTTTTCATAAGCTACGCTATAAATATACTTATACAAATTTCATTACCTTGTTATCGAAACCTTTCATTAATTTATAAATTTGTTATTGTAAACAATTATTATTATAATTATATTTCAACTTAATTTAATTATCAAACGCTTCATGAGATAAAATTCGCATAGTATTCGTTTTATTTTAATTCAATCAATAATCGATGATAACTAAATATTATCATCTCCTAACAACAAACACCCATTGAAAATTATCATTTTGTATATATAAAATAATTTAGGTAAAATATTTCATTTACCCGATTTTGAAACAATATAATGTCAACTTGCCTCGTTTAAGTATTTAGAAACCCCTATCGGTAACATGGCATTCCACACACCGACCAGAATTCATAAACAACTCAATGGACAAATAAACACAATATAAAACATTTTCTAACAATAACAAGTATGCGCTCTCATATATATATGCTCAAACAATCTTATTCTAGGGTATTACTACCCTATCTCTAATGAGTCAAATCCCACAAATCTAAGGTTATCGCTAAACCAAATATCTGATACCAACTGGAACGACCCACCTTTTTGGACGGTTTAAATCGACAATAAACCACACATGTCAACTCAAACTATTCAAAAGGATGGATTATCAGTGAGGTAAATAAGAAAATAAGAGAAAAAAGGAAAGGAAAACACAGAATCTTACAGTGGAATGACAAAATATAATAATCAAATAAACATTTCATGAAGTGGTTTTACAAATAACATTTGATTATATGTTTACAATACAATTAGAGTTATACATACAACAAGTATAATAGGATAATGCAGCATAACAACATGATGCAGTAGAATATATATATATATATAATAATGGTATACCAATCTCCGTCTTTATCTTCTAAAATAAAGTGTTCTTCAATACACCGAAAAGCTTAGGCTGACCCAAGCACAATGAAAAGACAAAACACCCGAGTCAAAACTAAAAGACCTTATGTAAGTTAAATCCATAATAAGTAAATATGAGTGTAATGGCTTCAGAGATGTTTATGGGATTTTACATCTCCAATGAATGTATAAAATGCGTGCAATAACTTAAGAGATGTTTTGGGATTTTCCATCTCCTAAGGATCCATTAAACTATCTATATGTAGTAAAATACGCCATATATATAGTGTCTATCAGTAAATTAAAGTATTGAAATAGCGTTAAGAAGTTACCCGTATCCTCTTAACACATTTTTATATAAGCATCAAAGTCTATACAGTACAGTAAGCCCCACCGTAAACTGGTGAGATACTCAAGGAGCACTCCATAGGTGTGACACAAACCAAAGTTATAGTGGGCTCGATCAGGATAAATATGACAAGGCACGTGAGGCAATGCCCGGGTATGATTCTACCATTTTGCACTCGCGGACCGATAGTAACGTATATCGGCGACTACTTCCCACCTTGAGACATACTTCCATAACCAAAATCGAGGGTCCACCAATCAATCATATAGTAACATATATGGTATCAAAGAAGCATGCTCGATAGGGGAAGCGACCCTACTTCGCCCGGTATAGCTCCTGTTTTTTTCATTTTAATTATGACCCAAAATTCAAGGCTATCCATCATCGTTTTGTTACTTCATTCCAATAAAATTCTCCAAACCATCCTACTTCATTCTGATTTTCCACCATGTGCACAGTTGTTAAAGTGGTTTCGTTATTGGCATGGAGTATGACAATATATGACCCCAGTCTCTTTAATAACGAAATGCTTATTTCACACCATGGTCATTTTATAAACATTCTTTTAATAATAAATCCAAAAAACAGTTATACTTCATATCAAGAAATACATATACTTATTCCAAAAGTATAAATATATTCATAAATGTCGAGGAAGATTTTCTTCCAATCAATTTCGAAAATAATTTATAAATCTCTTTTAAACCATTTATAAAGCTATTTATAAATTCCAAAATAGTTTTCAACTCTTCCCCTTTCATAAGTTTCTACGCAAATTCCTTTAAAATGCTTCCAAATCCCTTTATACAAGTTCTTTTATCAAACCCTTTATAAAATCCTTTAAAACTTTATAAACTCATTTATTAAACCATTATAAAATCTGTTAACCCACCTTTTAGTAAGGCCATGGACAGGTGGATCCAACATTATCGGCTGCTCGTTCGTCGAGGCTGGTGTACGATGGAGTTATTTGACTGGATGGATGGATGACGCAACGCGCTTGGAAGATGGAAATTGGATTGGATAAAGAAGGATCGACTATAATTTTGGTCTAGGAATTTGGTTCGGTCTGGAAGTAAGAAGTCGTTTTGCATTATGATAAGATCATGCCGCTCGGCAATGGTAAGGTGTTTGGGTTCTAGCAGTACGGCTCGGCATGATGGATCGTTCGACATTATGGGTCTTTCGGCATTATGGGTCTTTCGGCATGATGGCTCGTTCGGCATGATGGGTCGTTCGGCATGATGGGTCGTTCGGCATGATGGGTCGTTCGGCATGAGGGTCGTTCGGCATGAGGGTCGTTCGGCATGATGGGTCGTTCGGCATGATGGGTCGTTCGGCATGCTGGGACGTTCGGCTTGATGGGTCGTTCGGCTTGGTGGGTCGTTCGGCTTGGTGGGTCGTTCGGCTTGGTGGGTCGTTCGGCTTGGTGGGTCGTTCGGCTTGGTGGGTCGTTCGGCTTGGTGGGTCGTTCGGCTTGGTGGGTCGTTCGGCTTGATGGGTCGTTCGGCTTGCTGGGTCGTTCGGCTTGCTGGGTCGTTCGGCTTGATGGGTCGTTCGGCTTGTTGGTTTGTTTAGCATCAGGTGCGGATCGACATTGGGGAGAGGCCGTTGTGACTCAGTATTGTGGTTAGGCATGGGCCGTTTGGCCTTGATGGGCTCGGGTTATTCAAAGAGCCCAACAACTACCTGGACATGTCTATAAATACAGCGTGTAGGAGTTCAAAAAAGGGATCTTCTCTTCTGCTCTCTGGCTTTCTATTTTCTAAGGCTAAGGCTAGTTTACCAATTTATAACTGTAATAAATTGTTACAGCAATAAAAGTAAACTTCTGGATTGGACTTAGGCCGGAGTTAGCCGAACCACTATAAAAATCTTTTGTTCTTTACTGCTTAATTTCTATTTTTACTGTTCTTCATATTATAACTCTCTACATATACTCTATCTGTCATCTGTGATTGTTAGTTGGCGCTTTTATCTACATTTGGGTGATAGTGACCAATTTTGGCACGAACATTTTGGTGCTTTCACTGACAACGCTAGCACTTAGGGATTTTGAAGCTTGGATTTTGGATTCAAAAGCTTGAAAACTCGAATTTTAGGAAGACATGTCTAGACCACCAATAAGGAAGCAAGCAGCGGAAAGGAGCAATTAGGAAGGAAGTCAAGCGGCCTCTTTTGGATCTAGAGAGGAGCATGCATCCGTCTACCTAACTCGGGACGAGATGTAGGTAATGATGAATTCTATGGAGGAGCAGATGATGAAACGACAAGAGGAGATGATGCAGGCTCTTCTTAGGCAATCTGGACAATCAGGAATTGCAGGTGCTCAAGTTCTCGAAACTGGACTAGAGGGACACAACCAGCAGGTGGATGGAGTAATTCAGCAGGGGCAAACCCCAATCAACGGACGACTAACAATCCGGATGGACCTGAACTTGGGGGCGCACCACCAGATAATGCCGAACCAGTTCATGGAGGGGTTCCGGCTAACACCATGCAATAGGATGCTGGCAGGAATGTAAGAGCAAGAGATGAAGAGTATGTACCAGAATTCTCTTTGGGACTCGAGGGGCAACCCTTGACGGACAATGCTGGATTAGCCAAGATTATCAGGTGAACTATGCACGGAGGTTTGACTGATAGAGATCTGGAAGGAGTAAACAAGAGTCCGTTCGCTCGTGAAATCAGGATAGCTCGGAATGCGCCAGATTTCTAGCTACCTAACGTGGAAATGTACAATGGAAAGGCCGATCCAACAGATCACTTGATGAGATATATAAGACACATGGAGGTGCTGGGGGCATCGGAAGAAGTTATGGCTTGATGTTCCCTTTATTCTTGATGGACATAGCTGCTATGTGGTTCAGGCAGTTGGAAGAAGGATCTATCGGGACATGGACAGAGTCGGTGGATAGGTTTCTGAAGCAGTTTCGGGTACATATCAAAAGGCCAAAGAATGTAATGATGCTGACATCGGTAAAACAAAGGATGGAGGAATCACTCCGAGCATTCTTAACTCGGTTCAATGCAGAGGTCGCTTCGGTGGATCGACCGAATCCATCGATGGTCTTAATGGCAGCAGTATCAGGGGTCAGAGAGAATTCAGATTTCAAGGTATATTTAATACGGGACCCACCAATAGATCTCGGGGAATTTTTTCACGAAGCTGAGAGATTCCCTGGCAGGAAGATGCATGCTCAGATATGAAGTTAAAGGAGGTGAACGCGACTGAGGATGGAGGGCCATCTAGTGGAGGCTTGGAAAAAGATAAAGATAAAGGAAAAAGGAAGCTGGATGACGAATTAGGAAAGGCGAGGAAGCGGTGGAGAGAGCAAAAATTCTCCACCTACACAGGATTGAACGAGATGCTGGAACGGATTTATTTAGAGACTCGAAATCGCCTTCCCTACCGAAGGCTGGCTAGGAGAGAACCCTCCGAACATGAGAGGGCATCAGGAAAACACTGCCTCTTCCATGATTTGGACGGGCATGATACCAACAGCTGCAGGCACTTAAAGGACATAATTGAGGACCATGTAAGGAATGGACAGTTAGACAATACGTCGATGCTCGGAATGCAGCGGTGGGGCAGGAGCAACCACCGTCTACCTCACACAGTGATGGTACAAGGCACATGAATGATGGTCTATTGGTTATCAATTGACTGGGATATTATGAAATAAGTTGCAAACTGCAGGCAAACGACCAGTTTACTTACTTATGTACGGGGACGGAGATAGCCCTTAGGCATGCTCTGAGATTATGATAAACCGTGACGCTCTATTTTGTGAAATTTGCTTTCTCTTTTTTGGGTTGGACATTTGCTTTTTCCTGGATTGGTTTGAAATTCTGGTATTGTTTGTTTGTTTCTTGGTTTGGACTTTTATTTGGATGATTGTTTTCTAGTTTTGATATTGGTTTGGATTTTTGACATGGATTTTTTGTTTTCTGATTTGATCTGGATTTTGGATTGGCTTTCCATTGGATTTTTTATCTGGTTTTTGGTAAATGGTTGTTAGGTATGGATTATACCTGGCAAGGGGTAAGTCGCTTTGTCCAAGCACAGCAAATTGACTTATTCAGGTCGTCGAGTATGGACTATGCTCGGCAAGGGTCCGGAGAGACCAGGATTTGGCCTAGGACTTAGGCCCCATATTATCGGTTACTATTTCAGGTCGTCGAGTATGGACTATGCTCGGCAAGAGTCCGTAGAGACCAGGATTCGGCCTAGGACTTAGACCCCATATTATCGGTTACTATTTCAGGTCGTCAAGTATGGACTATGCTCGACAAAGGTCCGGAGAGACCAGGATTCGGCCTGGGACTTAGGCCCCATATTATCGGTTACTATTTCAGGTCGTCGAGTATGGACTATGCTAGGCAAGGGTCCGGAGAGACTAGAATTCGGCCCAGGACTTAGGCCCCATATTATCGGTTACTATTTCAGGTCGTTGAGTATGGACTATGCTCGGCAAGGGTCCGGAGAGACCAGGATTCGACCTAGGACTTAGGCCTCATATTATCGGTTACTACTTTAGGTCGTCGAGTATGGACAATGCACGACAAGGGTCTGTAGCGACCAGGATTCGGCTTAGGACCTAATCCATGGCATTACTCAACGTCCAAGGACACTGGACCATGGTCGTCAGGTGTGGAGTACGCCTGGCAAGAACTCGGAGAGGTTATGGATTTGAATATTGAGCCGGAGAGGCAAGGATTCAGTTATTGGATAAGGATGGATTAGGACTCAGTTGTCGAGTTCGGATGGATATGGAATTGGCTAAGGCTTTGGTTATTGGATTTGGACATTGACTCGGAATAGTCAAGGACGATGCACTCAGATGATATGGTTATGGACTTCAGATATAGGATTCGAAACTATTCAAAACACACCTTCCAACAACAAGACATCTTTTGGGGGGCAAGTGTTAACCCGCCTTTTAGCAAGGCCATGGACAGGCAGATCCAACATTATCGGCTGCTTGTTCGTCGAGGCTGGTGTACGATGGAGTTATTTGACTGGATGGATGGATGATGCAACACGCTTGGAAGATGAAAATTGGATTGGATAAAGATGGATCAACTATAATTTGGGTCTAGGAAATTTGGTTCGGTCTGGAAGTAAGAAGTTGTTCGGCATTATGATAAGATCATGCCGCTCGGCATTGGTGAGGTGTTTCGGTTCTGGTAGTACGGCTCGACATGATGGATCGTTCGGCATGAGGGTCGTTCGGCATGATGGGTCGTTCGGCATGATGGATCGTTCGGCATGAAGGTCGTTCGGCATAATGGGTCGTTCGGCATGATGGGTCGTTCGGCATGATGGTTCGTTAGGCATGAGGGTCATTCGGCATGATGGGTCGTTCGGCTTGATGGGTCGTTCGGCATGATGGGTCGTTCGGCTTGATGGGTCGTTCGGCTTGATGGGTTGTTCGGCATCAGGTGCGGCTCGGCATTGGGGAGAGGCCATTGTGACTTGGCATTGTGGTTCGGCATGGGCCGTTCTGCCTTGATGGGCTTGGGTTATTCATAGAGCCCAACAACTACCTAGACATGTCTATAAATACAGCGTGTAGGAGTTCAAAAAAGGGATCTTCTTTTCTGCACTCTGACTTTCTATTTTCCAAGGCTAAGGCTAGTTTACCACTTTGTAACTGTAATCAATTGTTACAGCAATAAAAGTAAACTTCTGGAGTGGACGTAGGCCTGAGTTAGCTGAACCACTATAAAAATCTTTTGTTCTTTACTGCTTAATTTCTATTTTGACTGTTCTTTACATTATAACTCTCTATCTATACTCTATCTGTCATTTGTTACTGTTAGTTGGTGCTTTTATCTACATTTGGCTGTTAGCGACCAATTTTGGCACTAACAAAATCCTTTATAAAAATCTTTATAAAAATCCTTTTATAAAATCCAATATAGAATCTCTTACAAAACTTGTATAAATTCTTACAAAACCTTTTACAAAATTCTAAATATTTTACAAAAATCTTTTATCTATTTAAGTTATTATAAAAGCCTATACTTGTTATGTTAAATCAAAACTATATTTAATAGTTTAAATCAAATTTAATATATATATATATATTAAAAATATATTAAATATTTTATTAAATTAAATTTTAAACCATTTAGAAAATATTTTTAAAACTAAATAAAATTATAAGTTAAAATCTTAGATTTACATTTTAAACCATATATTAATTTATAATTTGAAACTTTTAAAACATATAAAATAAATTTTTTTCAAAATGTAAATTTTGAATAAAATCATTAAACTAAATTTAAAAATCAAATTTACAAATCAAATATACTTTACCATTTAGCAAAAAATTTAGAACCAATCAACGGTGTCCATATATAGTTTTCTACCCTATGGTCAAGTGATAGGGCTTGTATCATTTCAATTCAAAATAGTTAAATTTTCTGGGCATATATATCATTTCAACCCGTATTCCGAATCAATAATTTCCAAATCCATAAAATCGCTCAAGTATGTATCATTTCAAGCCATAATGATTTTTCCTAATCTTAGGATCATTCGGGTATGTATCATTTCGACCCATTGTGATTTTCCTAACAACAAACTAAAAGAACTTGCAGTGGGATAACAACATATATAATAAACATTGCATCCAATCATCCAAAATGTCAACAAATAAACATCCATCACAGTCAACATCTAAATCAATTAATAAATCACAACAATTAACTGGTTATCAATATCAGGTATTTAACTATCAATCTGATCTCAATATTAATTTTAAATGGCAATTCAATTAAAATAAATAAATGATAATTTAAATTAAAAACAACAATCAATAAAATTCTATCAATCCATAAATTTAATTCAACTAACGCAAGAAGGTTTAATACTTCGAGAGTGGGTTGAATCACTCACATTTGATTTAAAGCCGATTTAAAATCCAAATAAACCTAAAATTTTAACAGTCTCTGGAATTTCGATACAATCCCAATGGAAGAAATCGGGTCCAAATCCGAGTTCATATGAAAAAGTTATGCACGCTAGAACATTTAAAATTTTATATTAAAATCAAATGTAAGGGAAAATCTACAATATCATACCTTCACCATCCTTCAGATTGCTCACGAACTAACTCTAACCCTAACAGCCGCCGACATTTAGCTATTGCTGTTGCCCCTACGCACCCCTTAGACCATTCGGGCCACGCCGCCATCATCGTAACCACCAGCCGCCCCTCCCCTACAAACGCCACCACCTCCGGCTCCACGAACAGCCAGTGCCGCCATTCAACCATCTCGCCATTTATGGCGATTCTAATCATCTATGACACGAAGTAAACCCATGGATCAATTCCTTTCGGCCTCTTCTACACTGCAGCACCTTACGAACGTCAATTGGATGAAGATCCTCCAATAAATCCAAAACCCTAGTATGGATGGTAGAGAATAAACTGCTGATTTCTGGCCAAACCAAATGTCCAATCGAAAAACGAATCTCAGATCTAGATTATGTTCATCGAAAGCTTTCTGGCAATATATAATTGATAGGGTTTGATGAGTTTGAATTTTGAAGTTTGATTTTGAAATTGGGAAATTAGGTTTCATCCATTGAGAAGGAGAAATAGAATTGTACGTACAGATAATAGAAAAAATAAAAGGCTGCTAGGGATTATAACAACCTATCTATAGACTGAGATGGATAAGAACGAATGAACAGATCGAATTGGGTCGAAACGATAACAACGACTCGAAAAGCCCATTTCGTTCTCGAAACAATAATAGGTCATCTAATATATCGAATTATATGTTTCCAATATTTTTAGAGTCAATGGAACTAATTTCAAATTCAAATTCCATTGTATAAAGAAGTTAGCATTTAAAATCATATTATATTAATTAAATCCCATTAATTGGTTTCTATACTTTCGAGTTCGCGCGATCAAACGATAAGTCCGATCGCTACGAAGCTTGAAATCACATAGTAATTCACTATTATGGATTTGATGAAACTGGTTTCGTCAAAATCCAAGACAATGACCAAAATGGCTATATTTTTACTTGTTAATTAAAATATAAAATTTTCAATTTCTAATTATTCACTTCTAAATTCAATTTTAAACGTTAACAACCTTCATTCATATTCCAAAAAAATTTAAATCAATTCCCAATATCATTTTCATTCGTATGAAATTAATAATTTAATTGTTTAAATAATTGCAATATTAATTTTAAACAATTTTAATTATTAAATAAATGACATTAATAAATCATAAAATTTCGATTATATTTTAATTATGAACAATTATTCTATTTTCGTCTAAATACTTCAACATTTATTATTCAAGTCCAGTTATTGATGATAACCACATTCAATATCTAAAATTTCATTTTCATAGTTTTTATTGCCAAAACCTTTGAAATTGTTTATTTCAAAATCTTATTAAAGATCATATTTAATAAATTACATTTAATACATTATTAAAATTTTTATTTTTAACCATTTTAATCCAATAATCACATTAAATTTAGTAATTTAAAATAGTTAAAAAAAGGGTCGTTACACCTCATATGACCCAAGAATCATAAACCTATTTGGAAGCTTGTTTGGTTTCACTCCAGAGTGGTCTACGATCAAAATAATTGCATTTAGTATAAACACAAGAGAAAAGATCAACGTGGTTATTTTTTTAGAATCAAGAACTCATTGAACCAGTTAATTACGGTTACATAAAACCTAAAATTTCCATTAACCTTAGATACTCTACCGAAAAGCCAATTAATGAATATAACTACTCGTTCGGTGGGATGAATCAATGAGAGGTTCTTGTATTGTAATGATTGAAATATCAAATTTATTTTTTAATCTCTAAGTCTTTTAAAAATTTGTGAGTTGCCTAAACGTTTAACATTTCAAAGTAAAATATTAATTATTGAGATTTAGTTTGTATAAATATTTTTGAGAAAGATATTTGAAATTTTTTGGGTGATTGGCTGATTTTAGAGCTTGATTTAGAAGGGGAAATGTCTTTTTTGATTTACCATGAAGCATTTTTAACGACCCGTAAATTAGTCCCATAGTATTAGAGCATTTAAATCAATTTTAATATTTAAGTAGTAGATTTTAATAACCAAATAAACATCTTTTAAATAATAATTAATGAGATTAAAATAATTTTCAAAAGTATTTTTACTAAAATAGTTAGTTCAAATAAAAATAGAAAATGTGACCGAAAAAGGTTTTTCAAAATTTCGACTTTTCGGTATCAGAATGTCGTTGGAGATGTCGTGCACATATTTATCAACGAGCACACACATATACATGTCATATGGTAAGTTATTTAAGGTATTAGTAGGAATAAACCATGCTTGCTAAAATATAAACATAATGTGTTACATTATGTTTAAAAGAAAAGGAAATAATAAAATATAAAATATAAAATAAGCTTTCATGTATCACCATACCTCAAAACCACACCTTAGTGCACATTATGGAGCAAGGCATGTTCACGCATAGGTGTTGGCCCTAGGTAACAGGTAGAAAATAAGGGGAAGGGGACATGTGGCATCTTGTGAGTGGTGGAGAAGAAGCAAAGCCAGTTTAGTCATTTTATGCATTTCATGCCTACATATACCCATCCACTCTCCACATTTTCATACTTTAAGATAACATTCTTATTTTATAAAATTCTTCATATCATCAAATATGAAGATTCATGGCTTCTTAGGAAAATTCCTAAGTCAAAAAGTTGGTCCATCCACCTTTCAATATTCATCAAACCAAGTTAAAACCGTTCCACTTCACTTTACATTCAAAACAACACCCATTCCCCCATTTTCATCATGGACATGCCCTTTAGTCTCTAGGCCGAGCCCTAAGGCACCTCCAAGGCCCACCAGGTCAAGTCATTTGCATAGCAAAGCCTAGTTCAAGTGCTGTACAAGAAGTTAGTGCAAATTTGGTAAAGTTAGTAAGTTTTTCGATGAGCAAAACACTACCCTTATAACCAGATTTTTTAAACTATTTTAATGATCATATTATTGACGTATGAATGCTTGTTGTATATATGCAATGGTGGTTTGGTGGTTGCTTTGGTTTATGTTGCAAAAAGCTATTGCATTTGGAAGTTAGTTTGTATGTAGTAAGTGATATGAAAAATTAGTGGCTAAAGTTAATTATATTGTAAGAAAATCTTGGATATATGCTGTATTATTGTAAATCACCATGTATACATGCTCATTTCCTTTCTATGTGATGTTTGATCGAATTTTTAATGGCATAAACTTGTTTACCGAGCTGCCCGTATTGCGATAATTGCTATATCGACACTTTCAGAAAATCACTTCTTATCAAAACCGTTTGGTTTCATTTTCGTACTTGGATTAGTTTTACAGTTAAGTAAGTTTTTGAAATAATAATGATTTCAAATTTAATTAATTATTTTAATAATGATTAACTAATTTAATTAATAAGGATTATGATTAACTAATTAACTTAGAGTTCTTAAATTAACTAATTACTTGGTTAATAATGTTTTGAAATTATTTAATAATTTTACTTAATGATGTTTTAGGCTAATTAATTCTTTGATAACGATGGATTAAAGTTAATCAATCAATTTTCTAATGATATTTTTAAATTAGTTAATCTTTTTAATTAACGATTTTTATAAAGTAAATATATTTGTTTTAACTTTAACTAATCTTTCCTTTAATAATGTTTTAAAGTTGTTAATCATTTGAAATAATGATATTTAATTATTTATTAATAAATTTAATTAATTAATATTACTAATTAATTGAATTAATGATGTTTTAAAGGTGATTTACCTTTTTTAATTAAAGGCGTTTAAAATTAATTTATCAACGTAATTAATGAAGTTTCAAAGTGAATTTATCAAAGTAATAAGAATGATTTGACTTTGTTACTCATGTTAATTAATGATGATAAATTATTTATTTATTTAATTTACTTGAATATAATTAATGGTGTTTAAAAGTGATTAAATTCTTTTGGATCAAAGGCTGCTGAAGTAAATTCATCAACTTAATTAATGAACTTTTAAAGTTAATTAATCAATATAATAATGATGTGTTTAAGTTATTAAATCCTTTTTATAATAATGTTTAAAGTTAGTAAACTCCTTTAACAAAGTATTTTAAAGCTAATACTTGTATTGTGAAGCCCAAGAATGAGTTTGGTTCTAAAAGTAAAAGTTTAATTTGTTTGTGGAAGTGAATTAATTCCCATAAACCGATATCACTTGTATGGTATTTGTATACTTAGCACTAAACATTGAAGAAGTAAACTTGCTTCTATTTCCAAAGTTAAGAATAGTCACGAGATACGACATTGAGGTAATAGTACCTCGACTTGTCAGGTATTATCGTTAACCAAGAAATAGTAAAAGCTTGATTTTGATGAGTGGTGGTAAGTATACAAGACTTAATTTCCATATACAATCTTTTTGTATCCTCGATAGTTGGTTTCCCAACTATCGGTTACCTCAGCCTCTTTATTATCATCATTCTAAGACGATTTGTTACTCTATTGAGCTTTGTTATCCTTTGTTAGAAATGACTAAACCCAAAGCGAGAAAGGAAGCCAAGTTATGTGGGGTGGCTCTTATCAAAAGGATATTTTGACATCTCATCTAGTTTGGATTCGATTGCGCACTTAGATGTGGAAATATTCAGATACTCGGTAAGGATTGGAGGGTTCCAACTTAGTATTATTCAAGAAGTGTCACAGAGTAAATGAGCTACTCATAAATATATTACTAGAGGTATACTTCAAGGAGGGTGTACCTTCCTAGTCATTTGCTAGAAAATTTCCTTTCCATATTTGATTCGAACCTTAGAACTGTTTTTCTGTAATTGCAATAGGAAGAGTCAACCATTCTTCACGATGTTTAATTAATTTTGATTCATTTGTTTGGAAAAACCATTCCATGTTAGCAGTGTGGTCCCATATATTATTGTTGAATACACACTCTTTTATTTTAGAATTTTACTCATACCAGACGTATTGTCTAACCCGAGTTGTTTATTTTCTCCAAACTCTCGGGTAATCAATTATATTTGAGTAGTTTTAGAATAACAGGTTTCTCTTTGGATCTCTTTGAAGACGGTAATCGAGCAGGCGGTTCCTCAGTTATCTAGTTATTTATGTCCGCTGTATGATTAAGTTGGTATATTTGGTATCTAAAAAATGTAAAGTCAGAATGTATAGCTACCAATCTGTTAGGTGTAATAGTTTTATATAACTCTGGCAACTCCATGTAAGGAGTAACCTTTTGTATTATATGTAACCATTCCGTTATGAGTTTTTTTGTTCTTTTATTTCTGTTATTTATTTTACCCCAAGACAACTTATCTTTCGGACGCTTGGATAATGACACATGAATACCATGGATGTATTAAGTGTCGTTCCAGGGGTAAGAAAGGTAGGTTGTCACATATTTCTTGAGTTTTATCATTTCCACCAGTGGAAGAAATAGTAGAAGTGAAGGATATGGTAGTAAAAGAAAATTTTACTATGGCTGGTAACTCTACTACAATATGATCATTAAGTTTTCGGTCAATAATAATATTATGTGATTGGGGAGCAATGTGACCGGTAGGTACTAGGAGGTAAAAAAATAAATACCTTCGCTCATAGAAAAATAAAACAATATGGGAGCTGGATCATTAACCCTTCTATGTGAGTCATAATAGTTTATAATGGGTTAAATATAAAAATTTGCGCAAAGAAATTAATTAAAAATGATTAAAATGGCATTTGAATATGTTCAAACAAATAGAAGGAAATATTATTTGATATAGGTAAATCAATAACTAAATGAAGTTAAATAATTATTAAATTCGAATATTGTAGTGTAACCTATGTAGTCAAAGCTCCGCTAAAGCCCCGTTATAGTGTATAGTGTTTTTCGACCGGTACAGGTTTTCAATATACCGCTACTTAATAGTAGATCTTCTTTAAGCTCTACTATTTTCTGCTACAGCTGCTAAATCACGATTTTTAGCACCCGCTTTAGGAATATTAATATACAAAGGTTGATTTAACTAGTTATCGTATGAACCAAATAAAAAAAGTTTGGGTAAAGATCTAATTTTATGGAGAAAAGGTACTTTGAAATTGAAATGTTTACCATTTTATACTAAAATGAAGTTATGTTTTCTTATATATATATATATATATATATATATATATATATATATTGTTGGCTCTAAGCCGACATGCAAAGGAATAAGTGGGTGAATTTTGAAAAAAAAATCATTTTAGATCTTATTGGGCTTTTGAAGGCTAAATTAATTTTGATTCAATCTAAATAATTTTTAAATAAATCTTTATTTTATTTAAAAAGTAATATAAAAGATTTTATTTTAGTTATATATAATATAAAATGTATATGTATATTAAATCACATATATCTGTATAGTGCACATGCAACCTATACATGTGCACACAGTTTAATATGCCGATATATAAGTGCTGAGATTTAGGCTGCATCGGGGACATTTGCTCATTATATACATATTTTTTGTCCATAATTAATTTTATTACTTACATATAAATATACATATATATTTGTGTGTGTGCGCGCGTGTATATATATGTTATCCAGGTTTCTAACCCAGCCGGAACTAATAGGAAACAAAACAACCTCGTGTTATCAAAATGGTTCAGAACTTAACCAAAAAATCTAAGACAAGGAATTAACGAGAGCTAAGTTATATTACCAGTGCAACGATGAAAAAGATTATGGAAACATCTCCAATTCCAAACTCCAAAAAAGTTCTAAGTGCTTGGATCATTAGCGACCCATGCCTCCCCTTGAATCTTCAAGTGAACTAACTAAGGATGCAATGAAAAGGGGCCAAGGTATTGACTCACAAACGAGCCAAGTCTATGGGTTGTCGGCGATCCATGGTTTTACCTCGATTTACAAGCCAAATATCCTCTGGGTCGTTCCCTACCTACCTACGAGCAGTGGATGAAGTGGCCTGGCCCAGAAGTCGTCCACTGTCTATAAATACCAACCTGAATGCAACATAAATGGGATCCTCTACGGACTAGTTGCTGAAGCTCTACCAATATTATTCTTCACTCTCTACCTCCTTCACAACAATCTCCAAAGGAATTCACTATGATTCTCCAGTGGATTCCAATTCTAGGGATCCAATCCAGATTAAGATAATTAAAGCCTTGTAATCAAACATCTCTTGTAACAGCAGTCTGTCTTTAACAAAACTATAAAGTGGACGTAGGCTTCATTAACAGCCAAACCACTATAAAAATTCTCATTCTACTTTATTTTATGATTCTTTTTCAATATCTGTGGTCTGTGATATTGCTCTGTCAGAACATGGCTGGTGCTTTCAAACTCTAACCAGGGTGTTGATTTATTTTTTGGGTTAACATTTTGGTGCTTTCACTGAGAACCCAACTCAAGATCTAAATCAAGCTATCTACTTTGGATCCCATGGGTCCAGAAGTTAGATTTTTAAACTTTGCTTAACGAATCCACTGTTTGGAACCAATGGCCACTGGAAGAAGAAGAACTGCCTGTGGAAAGTCCATAGGGGCAATGGTAGCTGGAGAAGAAGTTAATCCCCAACAGACTGAAGTAAATGGTGCTAACTTAGGGAATCAGGCGCCAACCTTCTCCAGTCAACATGAAGTTGTTACCATGGTTGAGTTAAATAAAATGGTTGATGAGATCAATCAAAAAATAGAAAGTAGCCAAAAGGCTCTAATGGACAAGCTTAGCGCTCTCCTAACCCTACAGTCAAATCCCACTCCAAGGACTATGACTAAACCTGTGGCTGCCATAGTACAAGAGAATTCCTCTGTTTCTGGTCTATATAGAAGAAACTGAAAACAGTCACAAAAGAGGGTGACAACAGTATTTAAAATGGATAGAAATGTAAGTACTCCATTCATCAGAAGGTAACCTATTCTTAACTTAAGCCAAAGTGAAAAGACCCCTGTAGAGGACATTGCTATGGATTTTTCTAACTCATAGGACAGAGAGCTAGATGAAAAATTGGAAGAAAATGCCAATGCATTTGATAATGCAAGGAATACCCAAACAGCTCTGGTTAGACCGATCATAAGCCAATAAGATTCTACAGAAGTAGCTCTCTCAAAGACAAGAGAGTCTAAGCCTCATCCCACTCACCGAGACCGTTAGCAAAGTCAAACACTTGGCGTAGTGATTGATCGCTATCCCCAGAACTACTGGACATCAAAGGCATACATAACAGACATGGTTAAACAGTTAACGGAGGAGAGTAAAGATAGAAATGATGATGAATGAGGGTCTGTGCCAAGTCGGAATCCCTTCATCGATGGAATCTTGAATGAGAGATATCCAGAAAAATTCACAATGCCAACTATTCCGTCCTATGGCGGAATGAAGGAGTCGAAACCACTCTTGTACAAATATAGTTGGTATATGGATAGAGCAAATACCTCTGAACCTGTTCTATGCAGATGATTTATTATCTTTCTTGAAAGGGTTGCATCAATGTGGTTCACTAGGCTTTCACCAAGGTCTTGTCTACTTTTGACCAACTAGCGACAAGATTCCTTGATCAGTTTAGACTCCATACTGCGCAGCCAAAAGACATCGTGTCCCTATCCGAGTTGTTCCAAGGGAGTAACAAATCACTGAAATCATTCATGAACAGGTTTAACACCACAGTGACAAAAGTATGCAACCCCAACAAAGACATGGTTTTTTTGGCATTAGTTCATGCCATTTCGCCCAAAAACTAAATTCGAAAGGTGGATTAAAATGGAGTAACCTACCACCAGGAAAGATTTCAATCATAAAGCAAGTCAGTACCTAAGGTTGGAGGAAGCACATGAATTGGAAGGGAAGTCTACTAATGTGCAACCGAAAAATGCCAGACAAAGCGATGTAGCGATGAATCACAATGCACACACTTCTCGGACTGTTGAAGGAACCATTGGGAAAGATGAGAATTCAGAGAGAAAAGGTCAAAACTCCAATAAGAAGAATGGAAATGGCAGCAATAAAAAGCTCAAAGGGTTTAGGCCTGAAGGCTACGCTTCCTTGAGCGACACGCCAGAAAACATTTTTCTCGCAATTAAAGGAACCGAGGAATGCAAAACGCAACCCAGAAACGAAGCGACTGAGCAGCAGAAGCTCTCAGGGAAATTTTTCCACTTCCACGAGACACACAGCTACAATACAAACGAATGCCACCACCTAAAGAATCTCATTGAGGAACCGATCCAAAATAACAAAATTCAGTAGTACGTAAGACAACTGCAAAACCCCAATCAATTTGCGACTCCTCAACACCCAAGAGAACGATGGAATGAAGTAGGAACCAGCGAAGAAGGGTTGAAATGAACTGATGAGAGGCCTATCATTGAAAAATATCTAGGGGACAATATCCCTCGCAAAGAAGTTGGGGAGAAATGGAGCAGTATGCATGTTCATTGAAGCATGCTCTGAAGGAATCATGTTTAGCTGTGGAAGACGAAACTCCAGTTAAGACGCAAAGGTTCATGAATGATGACATTATGTTCCAAAATCGGGATATCGAAGGGATCGAAAATCCAACTCTTGATTCGATGGTGGTGATGGTAGGAATTAGACATGCTGTAGTTCGACGAGTATTGGTCGACCGTGGTGGCTCCGTTAACATTCTCTTCAAATGCACTTTTGATCAAATGAAGATTGGCATGAAAAGTGTCTGCATGCCAAACAAAGAATCAGGGTTTATTGGTGAACCCAAACAACCGGTGGGAACAATTAACCTACCAATGGAGCTTGTAGAGGGTGAGTGAAGGATCACCCTCGTTCAGACTTTTGTGACCGTGGATGAAATGTCAACATACAATGCCTTCTTGGGACGATCTGCATTAGATGACTTTAGAATAGTTTTAGTCCAATGGTGCCTTACAATGAAGTTCCCTATAGAATACGGAGACGGCATTGTGAAAGGAGACCAAAGCACTGCCTGAGAATGCTATAATGCAGAATTGTGTGAGTCAAGAAGAAAGGAAAAGGGAAGTGATGTGGGGAAAACCCTCCATATCCTCGAACCTTTTGGATAGCAACTACAGAGCCCCCTATCTTAGGGAACATAATCGATTCGTCAAGGCTTTGGACCCTAGTAAGAAGAGCTCAGGGGAGGATCGGGCAGCACTAGAAGAATTGACAATGTCCGTCCCACTCTGTATGGATGACCCAGCATGGGTCCTAAAGATTAGGTCACACCTTGGAAACAAGATGCAGTCGAAACTAACCAAATTCATCCATGCCAATTTGGACGTATTTTCTTGGACATACTCCAATATGTGTAGAGTATCACCCAAAATTGCCTGCCATGCATTCGAAATTGACCACAAATTTACACCAATGAAGCAAAAAGGCAGAGCTTGGGCCCTGAAGAGTCCAAGGCACTGAGAGAGGAAGTAGATAAACTGATGGCTAATGGCTTCATCTAAGATGCAAATTACCCTGATGGTTATCAAGTCCTAGTTAAGAAGTTTATTGGAAAATGGTGAACTTGTATTCATTTCTCGGACCTAAACAAAGCTTGTTTGAAGGATAGCTTCCCGCTCCCTAGAATTAACCAGCATGTGGATGGAACGACAGGACATGAACTACTGTCCTTCTCGGACCTAAACAAAGCTTGTTCGAAGGATAGCTTCCCGCTCCCTAGAATTAACCAGCATGTGGATGGAACGGCAGGACATGAACTACTGTCCTTTATGGATGCATACTCGGGCTACGGCTAGATCTTGAAGCATGAGCCTGACCAAGAGAACACTAGCTTCATTACCGAT
The DNA here is from genome assembly GCA_030765085.1 of Allium cepa. Taxonomy (NCBI): domain Eukaryota; kingdom Viridiplantae; phylum Streptophyta; class Magnoliopsida; order Asparagales; family Amaryllidaceae; genus Allium; species Allium cepa. The sequence continues at coordinate 723,357,757 of CM060932.1, read as the reverse complement.
TTGGGATTGTGCTGCTACAAGGCAATGCCATTCGGCTTGAAAAATGCAGGGCCAACATACCAAAGGCTAGTGAATCCTATGTTCAAACGTTGGATTGGAAAGACTATGGAAGTCAAATCTTGAGTAACTGCTAACCATCTGGACAACCTCCCTGAAATGTTTGAGATGCTTTGAAAATATGGAATGAAGCTCAGCCCGCTTAATGTAACTTTGGAGTAGCCTTTGAGAAATTCTTAGGGTTCATAGTAAGTGCCTGGGGCTTCGAAGCGAATCCAGAGCAAATAACATCATTACGGGAAGTCCAAGCCCCTAAAAATAAGAAGGAACTTCAAAGCTTGAATGGAAAAGTCACAGCACCGAGTTGATTCATCTCAAAAGCTACAAACATGTGTATACAATTCTTCGATGCATTGAAGAAGGGAAAGAAAAAATTTGAATGTAGGGAAGCTTGTCAGACAGCTTTCGAGGAATTACTATGACACATAAAAGCTCATTCAACCTTATCAAAGCCAGTGGATGGAGAAGTCCTATTCGTTTATTTAGCAGTTTTCTCGCATGCACTGAGCACCGCTCTTGTATGAGAAGAAGTGAGAATCCAGCGACCCGTGTTTTACTACATTAGCAAATGATTCATTGGAGCTGAGAAGAATTATCCAAAACTAGAGAAGCTACCATATTGCCTTTTGATCGCATCCTAGAAATTCCGACCATAATTCCAGGCTCATCTAATTAAAGTATTGACTGACCAACTCCAGAAGCAAGTTTTATGCCAGTCAGAAACTTCCAGATGACTACTCAAGTGGAATATAGACCTAAATCAATATGACATCGCATATCAACCCAGGAAAACCATCAATGGGCAGGCGTTGGTCGACTTAATTACCGAATTTACTATAAGGGATGACGAGGAAGAGGTCAGTTAGAAGTAAGTATGCAATGGAAGCTCTTAGTTGATGGCGCATCCAACAACTTCTATTCGGGAGCAGGGGTAGTGCTTGAAAACCACGAGGGGTGAGACATTAGCTATGCTTTGGCTTGGAATTCCCTACAACAAATAACGAAGTAGAGTACGAAGCACTGACCACTGGACTGAAGGTTGTGAAGGAACTCAAGATAAAATTTATTCACATATATAGCGACTCCCAACTGGCCATCTATCAAATGAAAGGTGAATACCAAGCGTGCAGAGAGAATTTTGCCCCATACTTGTCCAAAGTACAAGAACTGCTAAGCGACATCGAGCACTACACTATAACTCACATCTCATAGGAGCAAAACTCCAAGGTAGATTATTTGGACAAACTAGCAAGTTTCGGAGAAGCTCAGTCATTGGGGTTGGTCCCGATTGGAACTCTAACCAACCCAAGCATAGATGAATGATGTAGACTGGATCCGCGAAACCACAGTCGAACCGGATACATGGATGTCAATGATAAAGAACTATCTACTTGCAGGAACCCTTCCAACTGAGCGAAATCAACGGAAGAAGCTACTACAAAAGGCGCCACTGTTCTTGATACAAGATGGGATACTCTATCGAAGGGTTTTCTCGATGCCTCTTCTTAGGTGTGCGACTGATGATGAAGCATGAAGAATCCTAAAGGAGGTACACACAGTTAGGTGCACTGCAAAAAATCATCACTCACAATGGAAAGCAATTCGAAAGTGTCAAGTTTAAAGACTTCTGTAAGCGCTTTCGAATTGAAGAAATATTTTCTACAGTGGCTTGTCCATAGGCAAACGGGTAGATGGAAGCGATAAAAAAGATCATTAAGTCTACTATCAAAAAGCAATAGAGAAAAGCCAAAGGAAATTGGGTTGATGAACTTCCACTTGCACTATGGGCTTATAGAACTACCCACAAAGTGGCAACCAACTACACTCTATTCGCCCTAGCATATAGTTCAGAAGC